>OX639994.1:95876443-97076443 GCA_951828415.1 Anomoia purmunda
GTGTTTCTATGTTAGTATGTGTGTGCTACACATGTACATCTAAATATAATTCACTAGCTATCGCATATAAAAGCAGGGCTTTGTGCAAATAGTAATTTAATATTTTGTAATTGAGCAATGGGGAAATATAAGAAATTAATTACGCATACACTATACAAATATCTGCACAGTAATATTGAAAATGCAATTAGTTTCATATATGTATAATTTCGAGTACAAAAACTATGTCGACAAAATGTCATCATGTATTACTTAAAAAGCAAAAACTCGCATATTGCTTGAACTGTAAAAATCCCTGGCCGACGTTTTCCTGTCTATATTTATTTCTTAATAATCTTTTGCATATACAACCAGAAAATAAATTTTGGTTGCCAACCCTCTCAGAAATATAGGTATCCATCTTATCCTTAACGCCGTGATAAACAATTTGACGCTCATATTTTAATATTTAATATTTTTGTGTGTAAATTAATTAAAGGTAACTTTTAAGAATGGTGGGGCCATATTTTACACATATTTTACTACTTCAAATAACTTCTGATTTAATTAAATTCAACTCTACAAGCAGGTGGCAACCCTCTTAAAAGTATAGCTAGCTATAAATCCTCTCCAAAGTTAAGCCAACGGTTTCACGTTCATATTTCAATATGTTGTTTATAATTTAATAAAATTTGAAATGCCAAATAGGTGGCATCTCTTTCCAAAATTTATGCATAAACTTTCTTCTCGCTGAGAGGAATCATTTGACTTCGAAATTTTACTAATTTATACTATAGGGTCTTGCAATAGGGACGCACAAAAGTAGACCGATAGTGACAGCAAAGGACGCCATATTTTTTCCCGCTCTTCTGACATTTCTCTTCAGTAAGGTTTGCCATTTCATCGTGGAAAGATATACGATCCAACAACGAGTCGAAATTATTAAAATTTACAACCGAAATTCGGAGTCAATGGCTGAATGGCTTCGTCAATAAGCAAAATATGCGTTATTGGACAGGCAGCAATCCACACGTACTCCATAAGTCAACATTGCATCCGGAAAAAATTACGGTTTCGTGCGGTTTATGGGCCGGCGGCGTCATTGGGCCGTACTTCTTCCATGATGATCAAGACCGGCACGTTACTGTGCATGGGAATCGCTACCGCTCAATGATAACCGAATATTTTTGGCCCGAATTGGATGATATGTGGTTCCAACAGGATGACGCCACAAGCCACACAGCGAATGTCACAATCGATTTATTGAAAACCAAGTTTGGTGAACGTGTTATCTCACGAAATGGCCCAGTCAATTGGCCACTTCGGTCGTGCGATTTGACGCCGTTAGACTATTTCCTGTGAGGCTACGTCAAGTCTATAGTCTATGCCAACAAGCCAGCGACGGTTGATGAACTTCGTACGAATATCGAACGTGAAATTGCAGCAGTATCGGCCGATTTATGCTTGAAAACCGTCGAAAATTGGGTTCAGCGTCTGGACTTCTGCAAGCGTGCCCGTGGTGCCCATGCAAAAGAAATCAAGTTCCATACATAATGGCATCGAATGTACTTTCATGGGAATAAAGAATTTAATTCATATTCCAAACCGTTTTTGTTTTATTTAAAAAAACTTTTGTGCATTCCTATTGAAAAACCCCTTACTTCTAATTTAGGTTATATCGCCTTTTCTAACAGGTGGCAACCTCCCACAAAAGTGAGCTATGAGATTTCTTTCCGAGATGAGCCGCTCGACGTCAATATTTTAATATATCATATAGCTTGCGTATATTTAAATTAAATTCGACTTTTCAAACAGGTGGCAACCCTCTCGCGTGCATAAAACGTACTCACGATCTATTCTCATATCTACGTAATATACATACATACAAAATTTCAGAAAAATCGGTAGAGCCCCTTCCAATGAGTTCGATCACAAACACCGTGACACGAGATTTTTATATATGAAATTAAAAATACATATTTCCAGAAATCTAGTTGCACAGATATTTTTAATATAAGACATAATTTTATTGATATAATATAGGGTGAAAATGCTTTATTCATTTAAACTTGTTTGCATTTAAAATATACAATTATTTTTTCATTGTTTTATATGGTTTTGTGAAATGAAAATGTATTTTAAAAAATTATTGAATGAGGAGTGTACAAAATTAATATGAATAATAATATGCGAAAAGCATTAATAATATAATTAACTTTTGAATGTCAGTTTCAATATCTTGAAAAAGGCTATTTAAAATGTTACTAATACTCTTGTAGATTTTTTTTACGGAAAATATTTCTGTTATAAATTTGTTAAATGAAATAAATATTTTCCACAATTTTGTATTACGTTACACAAAAAAAGCAGCTTTTTAACCCTGGAGCGCTTAGCCGAGCACCCTTGGGTCCAGATTTAGTTTTGAACTGCACTAGGAAAAAAACAGTACGAGAGTTAATACATCGAATCTAGAAAACTAAAGTATGTTTGCGTCGTTTGAGTTGTCGTTTATAAAATTCAGTTCAGTGGTTCCGCAGCTATAAGCTTCCAAATTCCACACTTGCTCGAACTCATAACCGGGGTACCCGTGTATTCACTAGTTTTGAGATTAAAAAATTAGTCAATAACAATTTCGTATTGTATTTTTAAAAGCACATTAAGAAAAATGAATATTGAATGGAAATGTTGTACTTTAGAGAAATATACTAATTATTCCGACAAAGAAAGTGGGCAGATGTAATTTGTCATCGAATATTCCACACCCATTGATGATGTACGGGTTTTTTGAAGTCATATTTTTCAATGTATTCACTTAAAATTTGGTGATTGAAGTCTTGTATCATAGTGAACATTCAAACAATAATTGATTTAACCCATAACAATTGTTAGTTAGCCTGTAAAACATTATGAACTTGCAGGTGGGCACACGGGTACACCGTTATATGTTTGCGTAGTATTTTTTTGGGTTTGCGTTCTACGTTTAGACAAATTCTCAAAAATGAATCCCTAGTTACAAGAAACTTGCACTTTTTTTAAGTTTGTAATTTTAATGAACATTTATAAAATTATTACCAATTACCAAGTCACGGGCTCTAGAGCTGACACAAATTGGGAGAAACAATTGTGTATTCCCAATGTAGATTTTGGGTAATTTTTTTTAAGTAGTCACAATGAGCTAGTCAATTGGTAGCTTAAGGGGTTATATACATTTATTCTCTGAAAAAATCAATTTTTGATGAATTTTTTTGCAAAGACGGTGTTTTTTTTTTTAATTATCAAACACAGCGGATACGTTTATGTATGTCTAAAGTTGTTTAATTGAATTTTTGAGTAAAAATGTGCTCATTTATTGGCACTACAGCTGTTGCGTTAAAACACTTTTTTTACAGGCTTCGCGGTGACCATTATAAGTAGCCAATGGATCATCTGCAATCAAAAATAAAAAGAGTTTCCTTTAGTTTATATCAAAACGCCGTACTTGAACGAAGGATTAAGTGAAATAAACATTTTTACACAAATGGTGATGATTTTAGTGAAAACTTCGATTTTTGAAGGTCTAAAAATTCAGTTTTTTCAATCCAAAAAAAAAACAACTTTTATTTTAAATAAAAATTCCTTCGTTAAAGTATGAGATATTTCAGTTTCCAAGTAGCATGCAAAAAATTAGATTGATAGGTCACATGGTTCTTGAGAAACCTTGCTCACCGCAACGGGACTTTTAGAAAACCATCATTTTCAGATAATTGCGTTTAAAGTTTTGGATATACATTTGGGGCAATCGGAAAGAGCGCACTGTTGACAGCTGTAACTTTGGCTCTAGTGCTCAGATCTTTATCAAATTTGGAGAAAATAAACTTGAAAGGACGTACTTCAAGAAAATGCAATAAAAAAGTTTCGATTTTTCCAACCAACACAAGTGCATATAACCCCTTAAAAGACTTTAGAGAAATCAAAAATTGCAGTCAGGTGTTCGCATTCGCAGAGATTGAAGCAATATTATTCATAAATTCAGAATGACCTTAGGTCTAGTTTTTGGCGCATAAAGTTTTCAGAGTTTCGATGACACATGTGAATTATCTGTACTTATACGTTTTTTTGAATGTAATAAATTTAAAGTGTGTGATATTTTCAGATTCTTAAAACAACTCGAAGCACCTAAGGCAGTACTTCAGAAAAACACAAATTCAGTTCAGAAAAACTCATTTGTATTTCAGAAAAGACCAAATGAATTTCAGAAAATACTAATATATTGCAGAAAAACAAAAATGTACTGCAGAAAAATACAAAGGTTTTTCACAAAAATGTTATGAAAATATTTCTGGCTAAGTAAACAATTGCCTACATCTGTTTAATGGCGATAGAATATCATGGTTTCTCAAACCCTCTTCCCTTACCCATTTTCCCCTGGGGTTTTATTTACATGCATGCGTACATATGTACAACATCCTTAAATATAAAACAGCGAGCCCTTAGAAAGCCAAAACTAGGAGAGAAAGCCAAAACTAGGAGAAAATAAATAAAAATTGTCAGCGAATGAAATTTACTGTATAATTCGATAGATGGGATAGAAGATCTCACCATACGGCTTAAGAATATGACTTTAAAAGTGCAAGTAGTGTGCAACGCTTTTAAGGTTTAAATTTTATATGGATTTAGAACCCGTTATATTCTATCTTCATAAAACGGACCTATGGAATAGTTTATGAACCCAAAAATATGCTAAAAACTTTTTTCTGACATATATTTGTATTTTTCTGAAAAACGTTTGTACCTTACTTAAATATAATTGCATTTTTCCGAAATATATTTTTACTTCTATGTGATATATCTTTGTGTTTTGCTGAATTACATTTGTGTTTTTCTATTGAGTTTTTTTTTGAATTACAGGAGTGCTGAAATTTATTAGAATTTTTCTGAAATGCAATTGTGTTTTTCTGAAATTCAATTGAGTTTTTTTTTGAATTACAGGAGTTCTGAAATTTAATTTAATTTTTCTGAAATGCAATTGTGTTTTTCTGAAATTCATTTGACACTTTCTGAAATTTAATAATGGTTTTCTGAAATAGATTTGACTTTTCTGAAAATCATTTGGCACTTTCTGAAATACATTTATGTTTTTCTGAAAAACAATTGTATTTTTCGTGAATTTTTTTGTTCTTCTATGTAATACATTTGAGTTTTTCAAAAATTCAATTGTGTTTTTTGAAATACAGTAGTTCTGAAATTCATTTTGGTTTTTCTGAAATACAATTGAGTTTCTTTGAAATTGATATGGCAATTTCTGAAATACAATTATAATTTTCGGAAATACATTTGACTTTTCTGAAATATATTTGACCTTTTCTGAAATACATTTGACCCTTTCTGAAATACATTTGACCATTTCTGAAATACATTTGAGCTTTTCTGAAATGCTGTTGGAAAAGGTGTAGTAATGCTTTAAATTCGTATGGATAGATGGAGCTATAATTACAGAAATCCATGTGCGGCAACGAGGCAAATTAACGCGCGCACTCACACATAGACGCAAACAAGGTGTAGTGTTTACACAAAGGTATTAATATATTACTGTCATTACGAGTACATACTTACATATCTACATATTGCAGGATGCGTCGTGGCATTACGTTACTTGTTAGTCGCCGAACCGCTGCATGGCATTAGTGGCGCACTTGTTGTTGTAGTTGTTTTGAATTTAGTTGTATGCGCTCTTGTCACCTACTTGTAATGAGTTAATGTACAAGGATTAGAGCGTGTTGATGCAATAATGATGTACGAGTATTATAATTATACGCTTCACACGTTTGCCAAGCATGGAGTTAAATAGTTTCGCAATGTTTCTGAATACTAACTAACACATGCACATAGGAATACTAAAACGCTGATGTAAACATATTTTTAATATACATATGTATGTAGCAAATAGCAAGCACACGCCCACTTACAGCGGCAGAGAAGGCGCACATTAAATTTAGCACAACGGTTTGTACCTGTCACATTGCTCCTGTCGCGCGCCTTTACTTACTCGTAGTTGGCGTCACTTAGCTGCAGATAAGCTACATACATATATCTCGGTGGGGGGAGGGGAGCAATAGAAGTGGTGTTTGTGTGTTGTGCTATTTCAACGTTGAACGACATTGCCATTTTGCAGTTTCTAAACTCCGTTGACGCCACGTTGCCTGTCTTGTTGCGTTTGCTAATAAATATAACAAGTGTTGTTGCTGACGTTAAATGTGTTGTTGTTGTTGTTGTTTTGGGTATGTGCGCTCATTTCAGCGTATCTACTATAACCGCTACTAAATGTGTATTAATATAAAACACGTTAATTTATACCTTCATTGTGTGCTATGTCAGTATGTACATATGTATGTTTGTATGTATGTAGCGTCCCTTCAGTGCCAACTGAGGCAGCCACGATTCCGTCTGACATGAACGTGTGCGCCTCATTTTCATTAACACTCATCCAAAGTCTGTGTTTTAATTTGCCGCCTGCCTTTTTGCACAAAATTACAAGTGCGCTCTTCCATCGTCATGTGAGCCTTGTACGAGCGCAGTTCAATAAGCCCTTGAAAGCTTGTATATTATAGAAATTTCTCAAAACAAGCCACTCTAATTTTTTGACACATCTGCCCAGATCTTCACCTTTCTGCGTAGTCTGTAGCTGTCCATTAACTTCCGTTGTCCATTTCGAGCTGATCTAAAGCCTACACTGCTGAGTCAATTGGACCTTGTGGGCGCATAAGTCGAGGCCTTTGTGCAAAATTGAAATCAGGGGTCGAATTATGCGCTCAATGAACGATCTACTCGTTACGTTAAAGTGAATATTTGATATTACACGAAAAGTGAATAAAATGTGAATAATTGTTGAGATCGATGATCCAGGACTGAGTCGCACACTCCCGGCAGGATTTGAAATGGGAAAAAAAAAAAATATATATATTTAAAAAAACCATATGGACCAATCTCAAGAAAAACTGCTATCAATATCTTCTACAACCCAGCGTCATTTCAAATAGCGTCCTGGGACATAGTGAAACCATGAAGATGGTCTATATATGAAGAAGTATCTAAAACAGAAAATTTCAGGGTTGAGAAGAGTAAACCGCAAAATATATTGTTCTTTAAGCTACTCTAAATTTAATATGTGAATGGTAAGTGCAATACCAATCGTGAGTAAAATGTTTATTCCATACAAATGATTAGAAAGCTAAAAATAATCGAAGTAGAAAGTTATTCCAGTAAATCGAATATAAATTAAACGCAGGAAGACGAAAGTTAGCTTTCCTCCAAATATTATACAGGCGCACAAGTTCCAAAAGCTTATTATAAATTTGCAAGAATTTAGCTTCGAACCGGGGCCTTAAAAAGCATGTTCTGCACATTTACATATAAAGTATCCTGACTTTTTATTTTCTCTAAACACTTCAATCACTAAATCATTCTAAGACTCAAAAGGTAAAATGTTTTTATTTCTTTGTCTAATAACTGATATGCAGTGAAATATTTTTACCGTTGCCAATAAAAGTTATTATCCAACATTTAATTTTTATGTTTATTTATTTATTAAAGTCTATGAACAATAAATTCTTACAGACTACTAACAAACTTAAATGAGATTACATAACAGATTTCAAAAGTGTAATGAGAACATCTTTAGGATAGAAAAATCAAGCTCGATAAAAGATGAGATCTGGTTGAATTCATTAAGAGCGCGTGCAATTGGTGCATTACGCGCATAATTTGTTTTGCTATTAATGCCATAAAAAGGGTACAAATTTCGAAGCTCTCTTCTTGGAACATTAAAATATATATACTCAAGAAGGGCGGCACAATCTAAGTCTCCCTGGATAACGCCATATATGAAACCTAAAGAAAGAATTGACCCTCTACTTTCTAAAGGTTTAAGATTTAAATGAAGTAAACGTGCGTTATATGATGGAAGGGGATCAGTGAATCGTAGAGACCATAAAACATATTTATGGAATGCCTTTTGGATTCGCTCAAGTCTATTGATTAAAAATTGTTGAAAAGGCCGCCAAATAATAGTGGCATACTCAAGGTGAGATCGTACAAAAGACGTTTATAGCAATTTTAATGTGTAAGGGTCGGAAAACTCCGAACTAGTCCCCCGAATGAAACCAAGCATTGCATAAGATTTAGAAGTAATATAGTCAATGTGATTGTTGAACGTAAATTGAGCATCAAAAATAACACCAAGATCTTTGATTTCATTAACTGTCTGCAAGGTATGATTAGCAATATTATAAGAGCTTCTAAAAATAAGGCGCGATTTTGAGTACGTAACATGAAAGCATTTTTTAATATTTAAGCAAAGGTGGGATCTAGCGCACCAAGAGTGAAGATTTTCAATATCAGATTGAAGACTGGACATGTCATGTACGGAATTTACTACTGAATAGATTTTCAAGTCATCTGCGTATAACAAAAACCTAGCGAACGAAAAGCAGGAACTAATGTCTTTGATGAACAGTACAAAAAGATAAGAAAGAAAGGACCCAAGATACTACTCTGAGGGACGCCGGATGTTGCACGGAAAGGTGCAGATGACACTTTTACAATAATATAATAATTTGGCTTATAGCTTGTTGCCAATAAACGTTTATTTTTACTTTGCTATATAATTGTTTTGCAAGCAAAATAGTTTTATTAAATATGAGGGTAAAAAGGAAATAACGTGGAAAGAGCCGTTGCGCAATAATTGTTACCAAGCAGCGTAAAAACTAACCGTTGGAGAAAAGATCCCTTAAGTATCGTACACGTGACATATGTATGAACATAAGTGAAACTATTTAAAATATTAAGATTAAGAGCAGGGCAGATAGAGAGAGAGAGAGCATCTCAAAAGAAGTGCAATATTAGTTACACAGTGATTGGTTGGCAAGAAAGATAGAATACTAGACTGCGCTGATTGATCGGAAATTCGGGAGAGTAACTTGGTTGTGACATCACACCAGATGTACCCGTGGAGAGAACTGGGAGGAAACGCGTTGTTATACATGTTAGAAAGAACACACACTAATTGTGTTGGAAAGAACACACAAGATTGCTAATTTTTGTTAACAAAATTGGTTGTTATTTCAATTGGTATTACTGATATTAATGGCTCGAGATAACTAAATAAACATGAAATAAATATCCGTGATATTTTCCGATGGTTGTTGTTGATTGTTTCGTTCGCACGGTGGACTAAATATAGCAGGTTAGGCCGTCAGTGGTACTGCTATTTTAGGTTTGCCGATTTTGACAGTTCTCAAATAAAATAAAATAACCTTTTTTTACAAAGACTGCTTTAAGGGGGTCGGATCATTTACATCGAAATAAATAAATTTTTTGTTTGCTTAATGTCTTTCGAAACTATTTAAAAATATCTGTGTCAAATATTACCCTTGGTTTTGAATTGGTGCAAAAGATATTTTAGGTAATAGACAAGCGCGCCCATCACGTGGACACCTTTTCTGAAAATCATGTTTTTTTGTGAACTATGGGAAATTGTTCTAGATATGTGAACAAAAATATGAATAATAATATCAATTTTTGTAATTTTGTATAGTGTTTATGAGCACTGGCAAAATTTTATGTTCTCTACACTCAGAAAAAAATTTCTTGGCGCTGGAAAGATAACTTATTCTAACCGAAAAATTTCCTTCAGATGGCTGCAAAATATGGTTGCCTTAAAATGAGTAAACACTTTGACCCAGTTTGAGGAAAACACATTTATTTTATTTTTACTAGTATTAAATAAATTTACTTCCTCAAATTAATGGCACAATGTTTTCACCATAAACCCGAATTAAAGGAAAAGTTCCCATACTGAGGGAATTGTATTAACTCTGTAATTTGGAAATTGATTTGATTTTTTAAGAAAATACATTTTTCTGAGTATATATATATGTATATATATATATTATCGGTGTATTGTTCAACGAATTACCAGCGCTCTTTTTTGCATTTCTTTTACGCATGCGTTAAACAAACCTCTTTTAGAAAAATAACAACTATTGCTGGACAATGACCTTGAAACTTATTAATTGTTAGTGGGAATTTAGGAATAGGGGGTGCTGGTCAAATTTTATTTTATATATTTACTTTGCTGTAGTAGTGCAAAGTAAGTTTTATGCGTTTTAATAGTAATACTAATAATAACAATAATAATTACTTATGTAAATCTCAAAAATATAAAATTTCCTTAACAATAAAATATACCTAGCTTATTTCACCACACCAAAACCAAATTGGATCAAATTAGATTGTAATGTCATTCAGAGAAAGTTAAATTTAGTTTGCTATGGGAAACTAAGTTAAAATATTAAATTAGTGGAACGATGCAAATATGCAATTTCTTTGGTTTCTACGATCTTTACACTTCAACCTCGGCGTGCATATAGGAAAATACCAAGAGAAGCAGACACGAAAGCGAATAAATTGGACAGCTGTTCATTATCTTTTGCTCCTCTTCTTCCAAATGGCGGTAGCAATGCCTATTCTAAATATATTAAATTTATACATTTTGCAACGCAAATATTTCGTAAGTGGTTTAAGGAGTCTGAAATGTCACACACTCTATTTTCATGTATCACTTCTCACTCTCTCTTTCACTACGCTATATCTTTCTACTTATTGTATGGAAAGCATTAGAAAATTGGAACGCAGTGAGACTTTGTGTAATTATAAAACTTCTTCTTAACCCTGCTGTTAGGTTAAGACCATTTGGTCCAATTTTTGTTTTGTTTTCTTTGTAACTTTGGAACGGTGATATATACTGTCTAAATTTTTCAGCTCAGGTGGTCTTTTTATAAAACAATATTATGTGCGAAAATTTAATTCTCTGACTTAAAACTGGACTAAGATAAATTGAAAATTACGAATCTTAGGTTAAGGGACCATTTGGTCCATAGTATATTTTCTTTGATTTTCTTTACATTAATTTTCCAAAAATAAGTATTTATTAGTTTGTTCGATATATTTTGGCACTACATGATGAGCAAAAAAATGTTTTTCGGTTGGTTTTGCAAATAAACGCACTGCAAATGGAGCATTTTACATCAGACTTAGACTTGCAGCAACTACAAATTCCTCGCTTTCGAGCTCCTGAACTAGAAGCATTTTTAGAGCAGGCCACTGGTGCTGGGTTTTACCAGAGTTGAGTAAATAATAAAATAATAATATTTAGCAAGTATTGAACCAAACTAAATATAAAGACTAAGATTAAATTGTTATTTTGTATGAAAACTGCAGTATGGACCAAATGGTCCTCTAACCTAAGATTCGTAAGTTTTTTTTAACCTAACAGCAGGGTTAACCTAAACGGTCTCCCGAATTTCGTCTTTTTCTTAATTTTCTCGAATTTATCGAACGGCCCTTACTTTTTTTCTACTTCGCAAACCAAAAGTAAATTAAGATTTATGACTCTCCCAGTATTTGCGGTAGCTGGCGCAATTTCAACTCTGTTTACTGTTGCTCATATTTACCAAACAATTCCCCATGCGTCCCAACCGATCATTCGTTGGTGTTTCAAAGTGTTCTATTTAGTAAGTGAGTGCAAAAAATTTTCTCCCCCATTAGTATTTCTAATTTTAGTTCTTACACGCCCACACGCACGCGCACACATTTGTACATATGTACTTTATATGTAGATACATATATACATAGATGCATCAAAACTGCGTCCCTGGAACTCATCGCTTCACTTCATTCTCCGTATAGAAATATAAATACAGACTAACTCATTTAGCTAAGCTGCTTGTACCAGCATTTAGTTCCGGAAGCAGCAAAGTTGCTCATGGTAGGCTTTAGGAATTTTCTACCCGTATTTGTGGTAATACATATAAATATCTAAATATATGCTACATATGTACATGCATATGTATGTGAGTATACTCGTACGCTTATTAATGTTTAGAACATAAGCGTGTACTTCATAAATATATACAAACATTTATAATCACTAGGGAGGTTATGGGTACTCGTGTAGGCGTATACTTATATATTATATGTATGTAGGTACATTGTATGTACATATGTGCAACACACTCGTAGATATGTTTGTATGTAATTATAATATTATCATATGCATGTCTGTTTATTGTAACTCTCACATGGTTTGAATTAAATGAGCTCCATTACTGGTGTGGCACTAATACCCGCGCTGCAGCTAAGCAGTGAAAATCGCCTATTAAACTGCAAACAATACATACAAACTGTGGAGGCAACAACAATTAATGCTGGTGAGAGGATTATTATTTATTTATGTACATATGTATTCAACTAGGTCTCCATATAGAGTTGATGTTAAAAAAATAATGTTAATAAAGTTTTACAATGACCTAAGCAGGATATACTGATATTAAAACGGAATATGAAGGCATTCTGAAGCCCACACTGCCACACAGTAGGTTGAGTTCAACGGATCCGATGTACATACATATGTTCCAAAAACCCCAGAAAGCCATACTCGCGCAAGAGAGCTGTGTAGTGAAGTGGGACGTAAGTATCTGGGGTCGAATTACGTATTCAATGAACGAAGCGGCAATCGGATAACAATCACCCCTATTGCTAATGTCCACTGGCAGTAGATAAACGACAATTTGTCGCTTATCGCTGATATTATGAGCGCCGATTTTTCGTTCAACGAGTGACGGCCGATCAACATTCTACAACTGTTCGTTAGATGCAAATTTTTGTCGATCAAGCTGGCTGCCGAATTCAAGGCATTTTTTTTTATTTTACACAAACTGCTAACAAAACTTTCAATGGTCATCTTATTTGTCTGCTTCTTGCTCTTCTTTTTTAGATTTTTTATTCGCTCTTTCAAAACTTCAAGTTTCTATTAAGTTACTTTCAGTTGCCCTCAGCGTGGAAGGGAAAATTTTTTTTTTCATTCTTGGACTAGCAGTAGAATAGGCCTCAGTCGATTGAATCTGTTATATTTTTGTATTTTGAAACTTGATCGACAAAGTTTGCGTCTAACGAAGAGTTGTAGAATACTGATCGACCGTCGCTCATTTAACAAGAATTGAAACACATCATTTAATCGATCAATAATCATTTATCTACTGCCAGTCGACATTCGCAATATGGGTGAATAATTTACGTTACTGATCGTATGTACGATAATATTGGAATTAGGACATTCGATTACTGCCGTATCGTATTTTATCTCGGATTGCACTAGATTCTACAATAATTGTGACAACAAAATGTCATTTCCATGTCTGTACACAAAAAATTATAATATAGATTTTCAATAACATGGATGCCGAGCTATTATTTTATTTGGAAAGTCCTAAAGCAGTTGATTAGCTCTGCGAAGAATTTGGCAGCATATTTTTTGTCAAATGAGAATGTTCCTTCATGAAATTGCCTGTGATGCTTTTCTGCTACTGATTAAGTTTTTGATCTGTTTTAAGATATGAAAACGATTTTTTTTAAAGAAAAATATGTATTTTTATTTATTTCATCGCGTTTTAGTTACGTCTGTTCTTTTTGGTTTCTATGATGTGTTTAGTTTCGTTTGTCTGTATATGAAAGTATCAGTTTTTCCTTTTATATTTTGTAGTATATCATATGTATAAATATGTAATATAATAAATATGCAATAATAGTTGCTTTAAATATCCAATTAAATTTTTACTAATAATATCACAGCAACAAATAAAAATTTTTGGAATACGAATGGCGTCTTGCAATCGCATGAAAATTTTTGACGATTACTCTAAATTAGTTACGGTCACTGAACTTATAATACCAAATTTCGATACAAGGGATACCGTCACTTTTCGTGTGATACCAAATATTCACTACTTTTACGTGATGAGTAGCTCGTTGACTGAACACGTAATTCGACCCCTGGTCGTAATTGTCTTCTTCTTCGTGCCAGAGGTAGCTCCGGCTTGTGTACTTGGGTACAAATGGAGAGAACAAGGCAAATTCTTATAGGGCGTTGCTGATTAATCATCTGGTATTTGTAGAATCAATACCACCTTATACATGGGGATTAAGTGGGAGTGATGTGAATTTACAAACATTCTTTCTCAAGACAACCTCATCCACTGTCCGTAATGGGTGTGTTGATCCCTATTATCGCTAACGAGGTTCTGTCGAAGGGATTGAACTCGCACCATCCGGAAAGATATTAAAATAGTTGAGACACGAGGAAAGATGGTGAAAGTATGATGGGGGTGGTTCGGTCATAGAATAGTGCTTTTGGGTTGGTGAGTTCCCAGTAAATGCTGTGAATTGGCTCGTGGCTAAAAGATATTGATAAGAAGAGGCAAAGGAAATTGGAAGTGGCGTGAAAAAGATTATCGCGGTCTCGGTCGCGGGGTCTGGCCGGGGACTGACTGGGGCCATGACGATTTGGAACCGCTAGAACGCCTCCACTGTGAGATTTTTCGTTCTTCTGGTAACGGTTTGGTCTCTGGTTGTGCTCGGTGGTCGAGGCTGTGGAGTATGAAGGTGAAAAGTGGAGTGGGGGATGTTGGTGGTAGCTTTTGATGCGGGCTCATTGCCTGGGATGATTAATTCTTTTTTTGATTCAGTAGTGGAAAATTGGACTGTTTGCTCTGGTCGCGGATGGAAATCCCAGGTTAAGAGTTTTGCTCAAGCTGCCGCCGGATTTAAGATTAAGAGATGTCAGAAAGCGAAAAATACAGATATCAATAAGAAGGATGAAAGATGTTTGAAATAAGTTTCAACTCGAAGGTTCTATATAGAATAGTTTGGGGCTCGGCTGGTGGTGGTTTCGAGCGCGAGATCTCGCCGCGAATTGATCTGGCGCTGCAGAAGACGGTGAGGATGCGATCTCAGCATGAGGTTGGACTGGAGCCCCACTCCTGTCCCCCGTAAAATTTTTGTTTAGATCCGAACGAAAAATTCATGAAACATAGGAATTCAAAAATATGGGCACTTATAGCAACTTGAAACTTATACTTTGCTCTACTACAATTTTATTGACTTGTTTTCGACATCTTCCATTTTCACCATATTTGTTGTTGTGACAAAGCAAGGAAGCAAAAATTTGATAAAACTTGAGGCGTGTGAAAGCAAAAAGAAAATACCAAGGGAAATGAACAATAATTGGCTTTAAAGCTTGACGCGTCTGAAAGTCGACTTAGAATTATTCTGAGAAACAACAAGCATAAAAAACAAAAACAAAAGAGGAATATCCATAACTGGCCAAAATATTGTGTTTTCACAGCGAGTGCTATCGGTACGGAAAAACGAAGTAGACCTCCAACAAAGCACCTGTCAAAACTGTTATTCTTAAATTCCGTTTTTTTAAATTAATTTTTGCAAATCATACTAAATGTTAATAAGAGTATCCGTAAAGTTATGTACTTATAAACATGCCTATATTATTGTTTCGCTTTTTGGAAAAACTTTCGTTCCAAAAACTACCGAATAAAAAAATTTGATATATGTATGTTTGAAAACCTTGGTATTAAATTGGGTTTTAAACTTAAGGAGTTGAATGTATAGTTTTGTAATTTAGCAAGAGGCAAATAAAATAAACAATTTTGTTTTAATTTTTAAAAGGTTTTCCATTTCTTTTGATTTTAATCGAAACGACCGGTTAACCGTAGAACAGTCTTGGGGTCGTTTTCGATCAAACTTACATTTTAAGCTACAAACTAACTACTTCAGATTTAATATATTTATCCAATACTCTGTGACTTTGTTGCTGGGTGGGTAAAGCATTGAAAAAGTTTAATAAAAGCAATATTTTGACAAAATATTTTAACTAAATATTGACTTGAGCTCTATCGATCTTAGGGTCGTTTTCGACCGACAGTAGTTTTTATATGTATACATATGATCATGGCATGTTTTATGAATTATAGATGATAGCATGATATTTTCAAAATGGAAAAATATAATAGGGGTTTTCACACGCAACTTTGTTATTTGGTATTCGTTATTCGTTAAATTTTTACACGTATTTGTTTGTATAATGCCGGCATTCTGTAAAATTTACAAAACCAAATTTCGTGTAAAAATTTAACAAATAACGAATACCGAATAACAACATTGCGTGTGAAACCCCCTAATATTTATTTATATATGTATAATAATTTTCTTTCAGTTTATTCGAGCAAGTGTAGAAATTGTTCAGACCTAACGGAATATATTCATTGAAATTGTATGTATGAATGTGTCACCTGCCAATAATAACCTTGTAAGTTATTTCATGCGTAAATTATTTTGATTCACTTGAGTACTAATTTTCACAGATCGAAGAATGAACGTGTGGAAGATTTGTTTGATGAAGATTATGGTCGGCCGATATTTAGAAGTATTATGACCCTACGCACATTTCTGTATGTAACAAAAGTCCTTAGGTTTGACGACACAGATAATCGCAGAAGAAATCAACTCTCATCAAATGATAAATTCGCACCGATTCGTGAATTGTGGGAAAAATGGGTTGATTTGCTTCCAAATTTTTATAACCCTGGTGAATGCGTCACTATTGATGAACAATTGTTGGGTTTTCATGGCCGTTGCGCATTTAGGCAGTACATGCCGAGCAAACCTGAAAGGTATGGATTAAAATTTTGGATGCTTGCGTGTGCTAAAACTTCTTACGTATGGAACATACAGCCCTACTTGGGAAGATCGACGGGTGATTTACCGGAGCGTAACCAGGGCCAACGCGTAGTATTAGATTTGATTCGGGATTTAAATGGCCACAATATAAAGATGGACAATTTCTTTTCGTCATATGAATTAGGTCAAAAACTGTTGGAAAAAAAATTGACAATGGTTGGAACGTTGCGAAAAAATAAGCGGAGTATTCCACCTAAACTCTTGTTGGAAAAGAAGCAACCTCTTTTTTCCTCCTCTTTTGCCTTTGCAACAAACACTACATTGGTTTCGTATATCAGCCATAAAAATAAATGCACAATTGTTCAGAGTACATTACACCATTCACCTGATGTTGGGCCTGAACCCAAAAAGCTTCCAGCAATAATAAAATATTACAACGAAACGAAGGGCGGTGTTGATAATGCTGACAAAATGTTATCAGGTTACAGTTGCAAACGAAAAACAAAACGCTGGCCGATGTGTGTTTTTGCCAACATAGTGGATATTTCTGCGCTCAATGCTTATATTATATATAAAGAATGTAATCATGAGATAAGCATGGCAAACAATCGCGTAAAAAGTATTTGCATAATCTTGGTATAAATTTAGCAGTGGAATATATGAAGCATAGACCAAGAGGCACACGAAATAAGTTTTCTCAGTCACTAAAACGAAAAATAATTGATGCCGACTCACCAGCCGTAAATTTTTCTGCTGGCCCATCATCTAGACAACCTTTAACAATACCACCACAAATTAAAAAACGTGGAAGATTTACAATGTGTGTCCAAGAAAAAGCGGACACAAAAGAAAACAAGTTTGAATTAGTCTGCTGCATATGCGAACAAAATGTTTGCAAAAACGTTCACAATAGAAATATTTGTGTACAGTGTTTAAAAAATTATTAAAAAATTGTTTCCCTTATTATTGAATAAAAATATGAGTTTTAAACTTTTCTTTTATAAATAAAACTTTGTATGATTTTTGCATTCATAATAAAATAGTCAGGGTCAAAAACGACCCTAAGGTTGTTTACGTCGTAAAAATTAAAGACTGTTCTACGGTTAATCGGTTAATTTCTTACAATAAATTGGAAATAATAGCCGAATCAGTTTAGAATTAATCGGTCTTTCAATTTCTTTCTTTGAAAATAACCGTAATAATCGTTACTAGCGCTGGAACCTGAGCGTCAGCAAAGTTAACTGTATAAAACGACAAGGGGAGATAAAAAAAATGTGGTGTTTGTGCCCCCGGTCAATGCGCACGACGAAGGGTTAACGTGTGTTACAATATCACTTTATATCAACTTGATTTTTTTTTAATTAAAAAATCATTGACAAACCTGAATATATCACTCTAATCCTTATGCCGTTTGCTATGCATATCTGACTTTTTTTATTTTAGAATATTTTTTCTATCAAGTTTGATCTTTACTTTTAAATTGTTTACCTTTTCAATCAAATTGGATCGTTATTTTGTGATTTTTAATTTTTCTATCAAAAATAATCGTTATTCTTGTTCGCGTTTATCGATAAATTGTAAATACCAGAATAAAAACTATTTTTAAGCGTAAAATCAAAAATAACAAATTAACGATCAAACTTGATCAAAAAAATAAATTTCAATTTTGATCAGAATAATAAAAATCAAAAATTAACGATTAAAACATGTTTTTTTTTTTCAAAGTATTTCGTAAACAAAATGCATATGTAACGTGAATTTTGAACACTACTGTAAAGTTTTTGCATTTTATCGGCTAATCAATAGCCAATCAATTAAATAATTTCCCCCAACTATTTTATGCATTAATGCTTTCATTTGTGTAGGTATGTACATACACATCTAACAATAAATGTATAAAAAAAACTACTTACATACTTAATCTGTAAATTAGTTTCCCAATACAATTTGCAAATTCACGTTTTAATTCAAGAGAAAGCATGAAGCCAACAAAATGCTAAATATTACATACATACATATGTATGTATGTATGTAAATGTATGTGTATTCATATATAACTACTTAAGTAAGTAAATGCATGTCTAAAACATGAATGTGTTAATAATTCACAACATTCATTTGCCTGTACCACCTATGCAAACGCCTAGCCCATCACTCAAACCGGAAAATGGATTTGGGAAATGATTTGGCCTGTATTCAAAGTGCTTTTAGGCTTGATTTTCATGAAATTTTCTTTTCCCTTTCTTTTTTTTTTAGCTAAACTAGCTAGCAATTAAGATACGCTGCATATATGTAGGTTTGAAACGGGTGGCCCAAAATCAGCAAACTTTCTCGATAAATAAGTTGTTTGTTAACTGAAAATGGTAAGGAAAACTTTTTTTTTGTTGCTCTTTTGTTTTTTCCGATAGGATGAGAAGTATATTGGGACGATTTTCTTCACCCCTGCCATGCATTTTAATTTAGCAAGCTGCAATGTTACTTTGGGTTTGGGCACAGTGCGCTTGGTCTTTTGAAAAGCTATATATCAGGCAGATTTCAAAGAGGGCGAATTGGTGCTCACTTTTCAAAACTGAAATCGGTGACTGCTGGTGTACCCCAAGGTTATATTCTTGGCCCGTTGCTTTTCAGTTTATTAAATGATGTTTTCCACTTTTGTCGAACTGCAAATCTACATGGGTATGCAGATGACATCCAGTTTTACTTATCTGGACCAGTTAATCAAGCCGACCGTCTTTGTGCTAATGTTAATGTGGCGCTATCCACAATCTCCAGATGGGCGAGTGACAATGGTCTTTATTCAAATTGATCTAAATCTTGTGTGTTATAACAAAAAACCAAAAACTTCAATTTCCTACCTCTGCTTTATATTGACAATGAGCCTATATAAAGATAGTACGCAAAATAACTAATTTAGGTTTTGTTATAAACTTTAATCTCACTTGTACTGATCATGTCAAAAAAAAAGTAGTAAGCAAGGTATATGTCATACTGAGGAGTCTACGGCAATCTGGACTCTAAACCCCCTTGCAAACAAGACGTCGTCTTGCTTTACAGCTAATTATCCCAATTATAACATATTCTGTTCTGATATATAGTAAGCTGGATAGTCGCTCTACGCATAAGATTGGGATATTGTTCAATAATGTGACACCCTATGTATACGGCTTATCAAGGTTTGTACATATTTCGCTATGGAAACACCGACTTTTAAGCTATGAGATCTCAGAGTATCACAAGGCCAACAATTGTTAATTTTATATAAGCTTATCACTTGGGAATGTCTTAACTATCTCTATGATAAGTTTTGTTTTACCAAATCTACCCGCAAAATGAACCTTATAGTCCCTCATCAGTTTACCTCATTGGTCTCAGCAACGCTATCCAAATTTGAAACTATATCCCTGCCAAAATTAGATAGCAAATAAACAACAGCAACTTTAGACAATTTATCTATGATTATTTCAGTACTTAGCCTTTAATAGATATACCATCTTCCATTACATATAGTCCTAATTTATTCATATCATTGTACCTAATTCTTAGTTAGAAAATTTTTAACTCGATATTGCTTCGGTGACTATATTTAATTTATAAGTATTTTTGCTTACTTTTGTACATATGTACTGCTTATTACCTTACTTTAAGATCTGTTATGTCTTGTTATTGTGACTGAAATTTTGTTGTACTATAAAAGATTTTAATATCTTATTGTACTAATTTGCCCTAATAAATCATGAATGAATGAATGAATTTAGTTTGGATGCTAACCGGATTCGGCGCTGCGCCCCTTCAGCATATATTTCCGTTAAGATTTATTGCTTATACCATCTGATTTATGTATTTGCGAGATAAAATGCAAGTTTCAGTATTTATTCAAAACCAAATAAAATCAAATAGCGAATTATTTCCATCGATCATACAATAGTAATTTGGCCAAAACCAGTGCAAAGAACAAAAATTAAATCATTATATAAAAAGAAAATGTAAGTGCGAAATATTCCGTATTAGAGGAATCTGGACTCTCTTTAGATAAAATATGACCGCAAATTTTGGCAGAGACGTCACCGATTCTCTTCTTTCAAGTATTGTTGTAATTTCTGCGATTTAGGAGGGAACTAAAGTGGAAAAGCGTACTTGGTGGCCACTCCAAAGTAATCAAAGTAAAGTCCTTTAGTATTTGCAACGTCTGATCAGCAAAAGAAGCGGCTAAACGCGCGCGGCTCTTTGAAACCACTCGTTATACAAATTTATTCCTTGTTAAAATTATCCCGAAACAGTACTTCATCCAGGGATAAAATTTAAATCTCTTTGATGATAGCGATGTTAGTTTCAGTTTTCCGAGAACGTCAACCAATCGGACAGATGATAGTCCAGTATTCCAGGTGTGCGCCTCCGAATCTTAATTTTAATTTTTTTTTATAGCCACGGTTGCTTTTTGAATACAACCAATTAGAAAGTTTTTGATGACAGCCAAGCCAAAACCAAAATATTAAAAATGATTTCTGGGCATGTAGATAGAATATTGGACTCTTAACTGGGACGGTGTCTCTGGCTGTATTATCAAAATTTTATTTCCCAGGCAGCTCGAGGGATATTTATGTCTGTAGTCGTAAAGTTTAGTATGTACCAAAAAAAATCCGCTATCGGACGTAGGTTGATCGACTTCGCCATGGTCCAAACCATGGTAGTCTGTAGTTGTATGTTCTAGCATAAAATACCCAAGTTACATGATTATCCAAAAAGGCAATTCTTAAAAGATATTATGTGCTTGCTTTTAGATAGTTTTCCACAAGCGCAGTTCAACGTAACACACAATCCAACTTGGTTTACTCGATTCCGTTCTGTTACGGAATTTTCCCCCAGAACTTCGTCGGACCCGATGGAATTAAAAATCTAGACAATGGCCAGTAAGTATTTGATTGATGGTCCACACAATATCACATTAAAAAATATTGAGGAGACTGTACAAAAAAAGTTTCCATCGAGCAACTTCAAATCCACTTTAGAGAGCACGAGAAAAGGTTGCCTATATGCCGCGAGTGCAGAATTTGGTATTTGCAAAACTAAAATGACTATGTAGAATGACGCCTTAAGCTACCGTCGGAATTGGGTTGCAGACAGAATGACTCCTTGTCGTGTAACTTCTTTGGAAAAGATAATTCAAGCTGCAGATTTACACCGGTCAGGTTCCATCTTTTAAAAAATGTACAACTTGGCCTCAACAACCGCACCGTTAGTTCTTCCTTTTCCAAGCTGGATAAAGAAGCCAAGCGAAGGGGTCTGAAGGTAAACTCGTAAGCCCATTTAAAAGGTTACATAAAACAGATATAGATATATAAAAATTGGTGTAGTTTATTATAATTTATGTAGGTCATAAAACCTAAGTCTGTGAAGAAAAACCTTGCTCGCACGAAATTCAGTACGCAAGTGTTGCTAATGTCACCTCGTAATTGGCTTCGTATAGGCCTGGTCATAGGACCCAATTACTTCACTCTTGGTTTAAGGTCTATCATTAATATAAAAAACAATTTGGAATATAATTTTTTTTTGTAGGGTAGTGACAAGCCATTTTTTTTATTACTAGAAAATCCTTCAGACGTTGCCCTGTCTATATTATTTTATTAAATGCTCTTTGCATAAGTAACCGGAAAACGTATTTTGGTTTGAGTCACATATAACAGGTGGCAACTCTGTCAAACGTATAGGTATGCACCATGTAGTCGCCGAGGCTCATATTTTATTATTCTATATTATTTTGTATTATTAAATTGTATTTGTCTTTAGCTAAAGGTGGAAATCTTTTTAAAATATAAGTATGAACTTTATTCAACCGAACCAAATGGTTTGACACTCATATTTTACTATTTAGTATAATTTGTGAATAATTTAATTGAATTCAACCTTTCAAGCAGGTGGCAAATCTCTATATGATATAAGCCTTCTCCTCAGCGTATCGTACAGTTTGGTACCTGTATTCTCATATTTCACATAACTTGTTTATGGTTTAATTAAATTCGACTTTTCAAACCGACGGCAACCCTCATAAAGTTACCTTCAATTTTTTGTTTTTAAATTCGGGTTTTCAAAATGGTAGCAACCCTCTGAAAAATATAGTTATGAGTCTTTTTCTAGTCGGGACGAACGGTTTGGCCCCAATATTTTAATATTTCATATAACTCTTATATAACTTAATTAAATTCGCCTTTTCAATTAGGTGGCAACCCTCTACAAAATATAGCTAACTATAGCATATGGTATCGCTCTCAAAAATATATGTATGAACCTTCTTGACGCCGAGATATTTTGATATTTAGTATAAGTTGTGTATAACTATATTAATGATTTTTTTTTAACCAGTGGCAACCAGCATAAACAACAAACCCCCTTACATTCAAATTCTATTACTTCAAATATTTTGTGTTTATTTAAATTAAATTTAAATTTTCTAACAGGTGCCGACACTCTACTAAACATAAAATACACTTTGCAACCTATTTTCGTACCTAGAAAATTTCTTATCACGACATGGCGGAGGAGAAGTTCTGGACCGTTGCGACACTGTTTTGGGCTAGATATTTCGGGACCATTTCATGACCTTTCAGTAGTTCGAGACTACAACTACTACAACTAATACTACTTCTACTACTCGTTACTACCGCTACATGGCCTAATCACTAGTACTACTACTACTCCTACAAATTCTACTACTACTATTAGATACAACTACTAATTACTACTACTATCACTACGTCTACTTCTGATACTATTTTTACTAATGCTTATACTTATTACTACTACTATTTTAGCTAATGCTACTTTTAGTTACTACTACCTACCCTTTTTAATAATTTCTATTACCATTTTTCCTTATTTCTACTGCTATTTTTAATAATAGTACTACTAATCACTACATCTAATTTTACTAGTTTATACTTCTATATTGATAAAGGTACTACTTATTACTACTACTATTTTGAATAAGTTCTACCACTATTTTTACTAATTTCAACTAATATTTTCACTTGTGTCAGTACTAATAATTACCACTATTTTTACTTATGCTACTTCTAATTACTACTACCACTTTTACTAATGTCTACTACTGTTTTCACTTATCCTAATTACTCTTACTATTTTTATTGTTTTCTATTACTATTTTTTAATTAATATTATATTTTACTAATTTCAATTAATATTTTTAACAAAGCTATTACTAATTACTGTTATTATTTTTATAAATGCTACTATTATTTTTATTAATTTCAACTGCTATTTTCACACACTTTAAAACAAAAAAAAACTAAAAAGGAGGCCTTATAAAACTCTCCACCATATTTAATTCTATATCTCTTTGTAGAGTCTTCATAGAAGTTTTACTTCTGGCTCGCGTATTTAGGTGCACGCGAGTTTATAAACAAAGCGATCATGCTAAGTTCGAAATGGAGTCTGTCAGTAGTGTTCTCTGATTTTCATGGGAATTTTCAATATACAACAAACTGGGGGAAACACACCAGCTCACATACATTACATATTTTCAAATTACTTTGTTTTTTTTTTGGCTAGCAGTTGAATGCCCGCTTATTCTCATAAACGCATTATTATTATTATTGCCATTTTGATGACAGTTTAAATGATAATGACAACAAAATTTAATGACACACTGACTGATAGAAGCAAAGCATAAACAGATACTTCCCCACACGAGTGGATGCTACCGACACCCAAATTGTTGGCATTCATATAAACAGCGATAACTATAGCTATAACCATACCAAATACTTAGCTATACGCACTATTTTTGTATGTGTGATTCCCTCCTCTTGTAAGCAGAGAAGCATGGCGGTCGAGCAACTGGACCACAAAATGCTGTGGGAGCGTTCAAACAATTTGGTGCTGGAAGTTTTCACATGCTTTCAAAAAACACGCCAAAACTACTGTGGGGGCGATGAAAGCAGAACAAGTGGATGAGGAGTACACTTAAACAAATATGTACAAAATTTTGTTTATATTGCATATTATGCTGGTGGGGTTGCACACTTGAAGTTATACATATATTGAATAATATATGCTTATATAATATTGCTTATGGGGAGTTGAAAGCGTAACAAGCTAAGTATTAAGATATTCTTTTCCCTCTGAAAATAGTAAACTTTACGTACACTTACAGTGGTGTCTGGATATAGTGAACTAATTATTGTAAGGCCTGATGTTGTTTCTTATATGAAAGTTCTAAGTTTTGCGCAAAAACCCCGTTTTATTTACTCAAATCATACACTTTGTGTCTATAAATTCAAGAGATCACTAAAATAAAATAAGAGGTAGGAAAACATAAAACAATGTATGCTTATTGAAAGAATCGGCTAAAAGACGTTTGCTTCTTTCGATCTCAAAGTATACCAACATAAAATTCAGCGATATCATAATCAACACTTTAGCTTTAGTAGCTTTTTGGTCTGTATTTCACTTCGGTCGCCATCATCAAGTTCCACAATATTTTCCGCATCTTCCTCAAAATGAATGAGTTCGCCATCTTCGATTGCATTCGATTTATCAATATCGATTTTATTGAAGCTTTCCTAAAATCGAAATAACGATTAAATTAGCACTTACACGAAAAAAAATATCAATAGAATTATCTCAGGAATAAAAAATTGCAGCAAACTCTGTATATCATGGTCCACCTTATATTTTTCCTGGAATATTTGTTGTCGAAGTAAACATAAAGGAACATCATAGGTGTTGTTGTAGCGGTTACTCAAACCCTGCAAGATCGGCTCAGCCATCGTCGTTATCATCAAACTTATCCAGGAGGAGAACGCGCATTTTCGACAGGGTCGGAGCATATGGAAAGGGGTGTTAGATATATGAGTCGTTTTGACAGGGAGAGTGAAAATGTGGGCACGTCTGGGTTGATTCTCGATAAGTAATAGTTAAAAATGCTACTTTATCCATGTCGTAATTGAGCCAGAGTGACGCGGACCTCACGAGGCAGTTGGAGCTCCTCTACTATGGGTGGTCAAACCCCAATGACGGCGTGCACAGGGCGAGAGTTGACGTAGGTGACGATTGTTTCTCGGTGACTGTCGTTTGAGACCACTCTGTACGAAGTCGGTTCCAGTTCATTGGTGGTGTATGACTGGAAATGGTCAGATATTTCAAGAAGTTCCCTTCTGACAGGTCTAGAAGGCTGAGGCGAGGAACTGCTTGCTGAGCATGACATTGTGCTCCCTAATAGGGTGCATTGAAGCCACATGGTGTAGGTGTTCTACCGGTGACATCAGAGAGGCCTCCTGTTGAGTGCTGTGTCCAGAGTGCTGTGTTCTGCGTGGTATGTAGTCTCATGCACTATGTCTTACTGATCCCAGGTGATCAAATTGGAGCATTCCTTTTTCTTTATCACAAGTGCTATCGGCTACCGACTTGATGCCTTTGTTGTGGCTCTGTTCAGTCACAGTCTGGCTTCGAAAGTCCAGGTAAACAGAGTTGGCGAGGGATTAGCAGGGGAGAGAGACTGTAAATAAACCAGCAAGGTCGGAGAGATACCAGTTCTTCTTCGAGCACATGCCATCAATTGCATTGCCAGATGCCAAAATCGACAAGTCGGCCTAAGGAAACTCCCTCGGGTGGCTGAGTTAAACAATACAAGATAGAGGACGCAATCCTGCGGTACCATTGTTTAATCTGTCTCAGTTTTGACGTTGAGTTTCTAAAATATACAGACGGCTGTCGACCACTTAGGTAACTCGCAATCCATCGCTGCAAACCCGGTGCGAGAGTGAATGTCTCAACGTTTTCTAGAAACATCATCTTCGCTTTGATGTGGTTATGTTGCATTCTAGTAAAGACTTCCAACATTTCGCTATTGCATATGCCTTCGGCTGACTCCAAGCAACCATTAAAATGATACAGCATCTTTTATAGTTAAAGATTTTAGAGAGCTAGTAAAAAAAAGATGGTTTTTCTAGTACAGCTTAGTTGTGCAAATCACATTTTAAGCTCACTTTCAGGCGGTGCATGACTTAGTGCGTTGTTAGGCAATTGGATAGCTTTGGTTTGTAAACTCTTCTGTTGCAAAAACTGTTGGACCTTGTAACTAAGGGACAAAACGATTGTGAAACCATTCTCTGAAGATGTCTACAGTCATTCATGCACTCTTAGAACTCCTGTAGTCTACGGGGATGGCATACAACTATTAATTGCAAAACTTTATACCGACCAATTGCATTAGTGCAGGTAAGAAAAGTTATTCTGGCGTTTTCTGCTCTTCTGGAGTTTCAACTTGGCTGGCATAAGTTATTTCAAGAATCATCTTCTGCGTCGTAAATTTGGTTCTTGCAAAGCTTCAACTCATAAAAAATATTGCTGAGTTTTTGCTTAAATAGTTCAACTGTTTGGATATCGGATGACAGATTTTCGCTGCTCACTTTTACCTTTCGGTTTCCTTAATATCGGCGTGCATTTGTTTTGCTTTTCCCTTCAACATTTCCCCACTAACTGGACAGTTTTTTGCGTTTCTTCACAAACCAGTTGTATAGTCTTTCTCATAGACGCTCCACTTGTCTGTGTGTACGAGGTGTTTACTATATAGGGTGTTTACTTTATATATATATTTATGTTTTTTTTTGTTTTGAGTGCTTTCATTGATTACACTCCCCTAAAATGGTTTCTGATGTTCCGGCAAACGCAAATATCACTTATTGTGTTTTGAAGAGATTTTTATACGATAATATTAGAATAAGAAAATATTTCCTTTTGTACAATTTTCCTTGCTCTCATTATATTTGTATTGGTATTGAATTAGCGCCCTCGATTTTTGTTTTTTTTTGTTTTTGTTTTTGGGTGTGTTGTGAATTTGCTCATAACGCAAACCCTTCGTCGAGCAATGTCATACCTAAAGCAACACTCAAACCAATAATCATTGTTTTCAACACTGATAGCCACAAATAGAAATTAAAGCTTTTCCGTCATCAAATTGTCAGATTTGAGAAATGATTTCGGAAAATAAAACGAATTGGTTTTGGTTTTGTGCAATTATTTTACGCATACATAGCACTTACCGAATATTGATAACTCGCATACATTTACTTGCATACTATGTACATATAATTATGTATGTGTGTATTTATCAGAATTGCTGCTTTTTGTAGCCTAGCAATATAAATAACTTCCTGGCCAAGTTGAATCATACTAAATACTTTTTCATTCACACGTCGAGGCCTGTAGTTTATCTAAAAAAATTTTCAATATGCCCACACTTCTAATCCCCTCAATAATTCAGTCCACCTACGTCCCCTTTATTCTCGAATATAGGTATATATTTAACCCCAAAATGCCCACACGACAGAAAACTCTGAAATTAATTTGTCTTGACAGCGAAGTGCAGATATTATTACTACAAAATGGCTTTTATACCTCTCATTAAGATGAGATGGTATTATATCTTTGATCCGATTTTTCACAGAGCAAAAATACCACCTAAAATGCCTTAAAAATCAGAACAAAATTTGGCGGATTTCTCCATGATTTTTTGTCAATATGAAGCCATTCTTATTGCGACTGGATATGTCTTTTAAATAAAATGATGAAGATAATATGTCAAACTAAGATGAAAACCTCTTCAATATAAGGTGCACTCGATTCGCCACTTCTCTGCTCGCGTTCGACCAAGCCAAACAAGCAACAACAACGATAGCTAGCTAGATTCGGCGATCCCAGGTACGGTGACACCTCATTAAACTAGTCGAACTCGTTACATTCAATGCTGCAGATATTAGACTAATTTTAAGCTGCGAATAAACGACGATCATGTGCGCGGAGGTGCTTGCACTTTTGGTCGATATTTGTAGTTGTGATGCGCGAACATTTAATTGAAAACCAAAACAAAAACTATGTTGATGCCAATTTATACCAGATGCTTCGTCGATTCGGCATTCGCTAATGAATGACGGAACGAATACGGTTATAATAAGATGGAAATCTAGACTTTCATTAGAATCTCATCTTAATTTTAATAAGGCGATGATCTTATCAATTTGAAATTATTGCCACCTAAATTTGGTTTATTGTTTATTTTCTGAACATGAACATCACACTGTGTTTTTAAGGCGCCGATCTCCTTGTTAATTTACTTAACCCTGCTGTTAGGTTAAAAAAAACTTACGAATCTTAGGTTAGAGGACCATTTGGTCCATACTGCAGTTTTCATACAAAATAACAATTTAATCTTAGTCTTTATATTTAGTTTGGTTCAATACTTGCTAAATATTATTATTTTATTATTTACTCAACTCTGGTAAAACCCAGCACCAGTGGCCTGCTCTAAAAATGCTTCTAGTTCAGGAGCTCGAAAGCGAGGAATTTGTAGTTGCTGCAAGTCTAAGTATGATGTAAAATGCTCCATTTGCAGTGCGTTTATTTGCAAAACCAACCGAAAAACATTTTTTTGCTCATCAGGTAGTGCCAAAAAATATCGAACAAACTAATAAATACTTATTTTTGGAAAATAAATGTAAAGAAAATCAAAGAAAATATACTATGGACCAAATGGTCCCTTAACCTAAGATTCGTAATTTTCAATTTATCTTAGTCCAGTTTTAAGTCAGAGAATTAAATTTTCGCACATAATATTGTTTTATAAAAAGACCACCTGAGCTGAAAAATTTAGACAGTATATATAACCGTTCCAAATTTACAAAGAAAACAAAAAAAAATTGGACCAAATGGTCTTAACCTAACAGCAGGGTTAAAAATTTCAACGCAAAATTTATGAAAAATGTTGACGAAATTTTGCAAAATGTCCAGAAGTGGCCTCCATAAACTCGAGAACGGAAAATGATACTGAAGGTGGCACTATCGCGAGATCGATTGGTCTCCAAATCTTACTTGACAAGGTATGACGGAAAATGGTTCTTATATTTTTAGTGTTAAAGATTAACAGGTTAAAAAAGTTAATAGGCAATGCAAATGTTGCTTCGTAAGGCGTCACCTGTTGCTTAACACTAAACTCAAAAAAACGACGGACCAGTTATGTCGCCAAGCAAGCTAGTACGTATTTCGTCACTATAAAAATGGAATATTAGTTTACATATGTAGTTTGTCTGCTGTGATTTCTTGTATTTTACAAAAGCTTTTACTACTGCATGTAAAATTGTATTTAAGTTTTTTTTTGTTTCTTTAGACATAAGTGTCCCATGCATTATTCATATGCTTTGGATAATGACTGTCTTTGCAACTCATAAAGCATAATTGTCGTAACATTAACATCTACATACATAAGTAGTCTTTGTTCTCAATACATACATGCACACATATTTTCTTATGTCGCTTGACTATTTTTTAGTTATTTAACTAATTTGGTTTGACACATTCACCATCATGATTTTGAAATTTTGTAAGCAGTTGTTGTGTTTTTGTCTCTGCCATTATATAAAACGAATACCCAGACCAAAATAATGATTTGACATTAAATGCTGTCATGTTGGTATTGCGTAAGTGCAATTTAATTGAACGCGTGGCGAGAGGTAGTGTGGGAAAGATAATACCAATTTGTTTAAGTATTCAGGAATTTTCTAACAATCTTTTGATCTAAAACTAAACTTTTACCCAGTCCAAAGTAGTTTGCTGGCTTTTGAGGGTTGATTAAAGTTAAGCAATTTGGTGGCGCTGGGGTTTAACCCTTTCGTCATATTCTTAGTACAATTGTACCAACTCAGTTGTTAAACGCAAAATTGAAATATTATTTACGAATATACAGTGCTGAAATTTTACGAATACCATATGTGGATATTTTTAAATAAACTAACCTTATTTTTTCCATTTATATCGGCGGGCGTGGTAAATGTGCATTTATGTATTTCGTCATTGCCATCCTTGGTTCAATTGTACCACAAGCTCATTTGCATAGAAAATGTAAGTTATTAAATGTAATTTGTATGTATATTTGAAGAAAATATCAAAATATGTTCTACAGAAGAATTTGCGCCGGCAGTTCCATGTAAGTTTCAAAAAGGTGGCAAATAATTAAAAGCTGTAGTTACTTGAAATTCAATATTTTTTGATCGGCAAACTACGTTTCTCTTCAAGAGACTTCAAAAAAAAAATACTCAATTTTTAATTAAGTATTATTTTTGTGTTTTTTTTTTTGGTTTTTACGGAACACATAACAGTTAGTATTAAAAATGTTAAGATACATAATTCGGTATTATGTTTTGAAGTATTTTTAAGATAATTGATTGATATCGATTTTAAAACATCATTTATTTTTTTTTTTTTGCCAAGTTTGGTTTGAAAACACTCTATACCACTTCTACGGAAAATTTATTACCCTCAAATAAAATACATGAAGAACTTTATATAAAATACATGAAGAACAGTATATATCACCGTTCCAAAATTACAAAGAAAACAAAAAAAAAATTGGACCAAATGGTCTTAACCTAACAGCAGGGTTAATATGATTTTTAACATAAAAACGAGGAAATTTATTCTGACAATGGTAAATTTTTGAACAAAATTCCATAAAAATTACAAAAACAAGAAGTTATGTCCTGATTTCCAGCCATTTCGCTTTTCAATAAATTTGAGAAGAAATTTAAACTAATATTAAGAAGACTTTCTTACGAAACTTGTTAACCCTCTCATTCTCCTTAGCCACCAAACTTTTTTAGACGTCGATCTCTTTAAGGATAGGTGAACTTTTTTTAGCCCTGTGCTGTAAGTATAAGAAGAAGAAGAGATGGACTCATACCCATAGGTACCATAATGATTTAGCCATTTAGCCAAGCCCGTCTGTCTGTTTAAAGGCAAACTAGTCCCTCACTTTTTGGGATATTTGACTGAAACTTGGTAGGAAGCTGTACTTGTATACTGTTTTTATCAGTGGTCGGAAGCGGCCAAAACGGACATTATATAGCAGCTATACAACTGTATGTTCAGATATAGGATTTTCCATTACAACTCCTGTACCAAACCAGGTATGAGCATGTCAAATATTGTGACTGCAACATAACTAAAAAAAACTATTAATATTGTATCCCTATAACTTATAGTTTCGATCAGCAGATTGCTCAGATATGAGATTTTTTGGTACTAAAGCAGCTAAGAACGTGCTATTTGTCACGCACACCTTTTACTTATTATAAAAGGAAATTATCCACTGAAAGTTATTAAGATCGGGGCACTACAACTTATAGCTCCCATACAACTGATTGTTTAGGATAGGAGCTTTAAAGTAGTATGAGATTTAACTTTGCAGCACTTATATTTAGACAGTTAAAACTTTGAAACTGTGTAGCTATTTACTTATAAATCATACAAGGTCTACTGAGCAAATCATCAAGAATAGGTTTTGCTTGGAGACTTTAACATTTAGAACATTTTTTGGAATGCAATTGAGCCTACTTTTACTACATTTATTGCTAGAAAATTTCCCTGCTACAGAATAACTAACTGTGACTGCTTATTTATTGTTAAATTTTTCTGTAAACATTACAATGCAAATCACATATGAAACCGCTTATAATGGCCATGAAGGTATATTTTTTAGTTCTAGCGCTTAATATCATTATGTTCCCAAATATATCCTCATAACTTTGTTTTTTTTTTAATAAAAATTAAATTTATTTGATCATACTTTACTTTATTCCATATGCGAAAAGTAAAAAGTATTTTAAAATTGAATATTTTTAACGTCTGTATAATTTATAGAGCTTGAGGTCAGGTTTGTATTAGGGACTAATATGAGAAACAATAATTTTTCAAAGTTGTAGAAGCGATAGCTGCTATTTCGGTGATCACCACATCTCCTTCTTTCTTTCTAGACTTTACCTGGCTTTGAACCATGGCACACGGGATTGCTAGGCGAGCACGCAACCACTCAGCCACGCTAACCGTATGAAAATTGCTTGTTTTCTCATTATCCCTATCTCCAACCATATTTTTACGCTAAAAGTGCATTTTATGTTAAGTTATAATTGAATTTAAAAAAGCTTCAACGAAGCCGAAGAGCACAATTCTTTATTTGTATCCTTAGAATTCGATACTTTATTCATTTGAAAATACTCGGTAGAAATATATTAGTGTCGATACTCTTCTGACATGAAATGAGCAAGTGAAGAATATTTCTTTCCGAAATTCCATTTTCTGGTAATGATTAAATGATCACGATTTGATTAAGTCTTGGTTTTCCATTTCTTCATGAATATACTTGCAAATTGTGCAAATTTATAAGGAAAATTATGGCTTACTGAATCCGTCGTGAAATCTACGAAAAAGCTATCACCGAGTCCATCGTAATACGAAAAAAGCATTTACTTAAAATCTATTCGTTCGTAGTTATTCGGACTCGGCGATGCCATTTTCGTAAAACATCCGAATATCAAGGTAAGGTGGGTTCAGCTAGGACTGATTACATTGCACTGCGCTTGTTCACTGACGGGAATTTTTTTCGACTCACTAGGCATCAAATTAAGCAAAATTGCCTCATGTGGAGAGAAAAACATCCACGAAAGATTTACAAGCCATCGTTACATTAAAAAAGTTAAACGGTCAGTTTAATGGGTGGTTTTTATTGTTGTTGTACCAGCTACACCATCCCTACCGGATCCGCTTAGCCATGGTCGTTAACATAACACTCGACGGGGTTAAACCAAAGAGTAAGGCATGTTATGTGAGTTGATTTAAGAGATCATTTGAATAGGTATTGGTATCGTACGGCGAATCGGGTATGTGTTGAGACTGTTAAGGTTGATTGTGGATAAGTAGGAATTAAACCTACAACAACACGTAGATCGTAGTTAGGTCAGAGTAATGCGAGAGTCGCGAGACAGCTGGTGCTCTGCGATTGGTGGTAGTTGGCCTCAATGAAAGAATTCACAGGAGATATGAAGTTAAAGAAGGTGGTGACTGTCTATCGGTAAATGTTGTGTGTGGTTAGTTTGTATGCCGCTGGACATAGTGGGTTGGTGAGGTGTGTCCGGAATGCCCGCTGGAATCATGGTGAAAATAATACAGAAGGTGTCTCAGATTGTGGTACCACTAATCCTCTCTTTAAAATTCTAGGAGAATTTCTACGTCTCAACAGATTTTGTTTACAAAAAACCGTGTATGTATGTATACTAGCAATCAGGTGTATTCTTTCCAACGTGTTTAAAAATTTTAGTGTGCATTCTTTCTAACATGTATACCAACGTATTTCCTTTCATTTCCCTCTATCAATCTTGCGTAAGAATGGCTGCGACGATGGCATTCGACAAATAGCTGTTTTCAGAGTATCAGGTTATGTTCCTTAATCTTCATAAGTATTAAACAAAATATCGGGTATAGAAACTAATTCAATATACTAAAGTGTATTATAAAACCTTGCATATTATTTTCAGCCACAAAACATAAATGAAGTTTATATATTTATACGCATTTTTTTTGTAATATGTTCAATTTCCAAAAGTGACACAAAGAACATTACTTAGTAAGTATAATTTGTGTTTTGCCGGCTCGAGGTAAGGGGGTTGTTTGGTGTTAGTAAAACAAATGATTTACTTTTCTCCCATATATTTCGGTTACTCCGCCGCAGCCCCGAATACGGTTTACGCCGCGGTAACCGCATTTTTTATTTTTTATTTTTTTATTTTTTAGCGACCTTTCCAATTTTAATTTGTGTCAAGGGGTCAAAGGGGTGTTTGGTGTTGGTAAAACAAAAGTAAATCATTTGTTTGTTTGTTGGTAATTGAAATTGGAAAGGTCGCTAAATATCATTATTACTTAGTAAGTATACTTAAATACATACATACATATATGGGATAAATATAAAATAGAACTAATTTTAATTTTAGTTAAAAATGAAATTTGGCGCCAGTTAGATTGATTTCATAAGACAACCGCTTTTCAATGCTTTTTCAATGCAAACCTTTAACAAGTAATAGATTAATACAATTTTGTCATTGATTTCTGATATAACTGGCAATGACATCTTTTTATTTTTTGTACTGTTGTCTGGTCTTCCTTTCGATATTGTTGAAATAGGCGGCTTTTGATCGTGTTGATCCTACTCTCGAATACTCTTTGTGATTCCTCGAGAAAATAGAGACCTTTGAAACGTTTTTAATTGTTTTATTTAAGGAGCAGTTAAATGTTGTATGCAAAAAAAATTCTAACTATATGTGTTGTAAATCATACTACATCTTTAGTTTCTAAAATAAATGAGAGTCATAAAATATCTGAAATATTAACCGCAAATTTTCCGTGCAAAACGATTTTCTTCCTGAAATGGGTGAAATTTCCCCCAAAGACCTTATGAGGGTTAACTAAGAGCAGACATCTTTATAGTGTAGATAGAGTACAGGCGACATCGCACTGCCTGTAGTGCGATGCACTAACTTTAAACGGTGCGACAATCGCAATTTTTGTCGACAATATTTGCCATTTGCACTGACGATTGTGCGATTCACTAACTTATTCTTAGCGACATTTAACAGCTGTCCCGTTGTATTTTTTGAAAGTGATAAAGAGTGGTACCTCTGTCAAACTAAATGACAAAATAAGAAAAAAGCTCAAAGAGGAATAGAGAAAAAACAAACGAATGCCTGCTGCAAATATTAATTTCAGCGTTTTTATTATAATTCATTAAAGTGAAATAAGGCACTAGTTTATTTCAAACTATAAACGTTTATAATGCAAAGTTCCATTGTAGCAAAATTTCAGACTCTCCTCTGGGTGATTTGGTAGAGTAGTCATCAACTCGACTCCAAGGAATATCCGGAATCACCTTCGTTTTCAAAATTCGCGTTGTGCTAGAGAGTATTTCAATTTTTTTTTAAATTAAAATCATTTATCTATATATTAAAACTAAACTATATTTCAGTTGTTGTACTTGGATCCTTGATAAAGGCTTGCTTTTACCATTCGCACATTAATTGAATGGTAGATATGGTGGTTGGTATAAGCCTTCTCATGATACTTTGGTGTGCAATCGACGGTCCCAGTAGTGCATCCCACAAAGGGAGACGACGCTGAAGCAAACATTTCTTTAGCAGCTTGGTGTCCCACTTCGGTCATAAGAAATCACTTTCTGGCGAAACAATGATGACTGGCTCATGGATACGCCCCATTGCTCACCTACGGGTCGTTGATAGCAACCAGTTGCGAAGAACCTTAAAGCCGCTAGAACCTACCAATATAAAAGTAAAATTTAAAATTGTTACAGGCTTAAAGATTACACGAGCTACCTGTTCTCAGTTGCTATTGCTGTTATTATAGAGCCTCTTGCTTGGTTGTCAATGGTTGTTGATAAATTAAGTATTCAGCCAAGTCTAGAGTTAACCGATACAGCTTTTGAAATTCTGTTGCATTCAAATGAAAGGGATTATCCACATCTCGGAGTAAACGTCGATTAACTCTTGTAGCGCTTACTTCTTTGTCACCTCGTGGTAAATCATATGCCAAATATTCAAACGACATTATTAAATGTTCCCTTTTTAATTACAAGCAAACAAATCAACGAATTTTAAATTTACCTTTTATTTAAGTTGAAATCACGAATTTCTCTTTTATCGATTGTGTTAACAACATCAAATTTGTTGTCGTTTAGTTTTCGGTCATCGACTAGCTAACATCAACAGCTGATTCTGCGAATGCGAAAATCGTTAAAAAATGGTATCTAAAATTTTCGTTAAGTTGAGTTAACCAATCGAATATCTTTAAAATATTACTCCAAGACGACTCGTTGCTTGCGGTTTACTGAAAAGAAAAATGCAATTCGATTCATATGCCAAGGAGCTGAAGAAATTGCTTAAAGAAATCTATATTTCATAGTGGGTTGTTAAACTTTGTATGCAAACCTTCGGCAAGTATTGGAAGTGTATTAAAGAAAAAAAAACCAAAGCAAATATTACATGCTATTTGGAAAACTTATTATAAATTTTTAATATTGTTTTAAGTACCTAGTAATAACTAATAAAGTTTTCGCAATATTTTATATGCCGATAAAATGCACTGAAATTACCTACAGACAAATAATTACTTTAAGTATACCTTTTTCTACCCCATACTAAATTATTCATACGACTAAAAATAAAAACAACAACAAAACATGAATAAAACATAACTTGTTGTTTTAACTAAATTAATTATTTACTAAGTATGCTGTGGTTTCTTGAGTTTATCTGCAAATATAGCGGTTTTCTTTTACTCTCACACACACACAAACGATGTACATATGTATGTACATACGTACACCTACATAAAAATAAATCTGTCGCAAGTGTCCGCAACGATGTGTTCTTGCCGCCGCTTCATCGCGCTAAGTAATTTCGAAACTCATTAACCACTAATTTATTTCTACTCTTAAACTCCTCGTTTGCGAACGCTTAAAATATTATTACTTAAATAAATAGTACAGTGCTTTACATACAATAACAAAACCGCATACTAGACAACTAAAATTTTTTTAAATTCTTCAGTTATTACACTGCATATTGTTAGTTTTTGATATTTTTGAAATACAACTTCTTTAGCGGCATGAGAGTGATTTTTTGCATGGCGTTACGTAAGTCGATATATGTATGTATGTCTATCAGTACCTACACACATACATATGTAGCTCGGGGCCATTTCGGGAGTATGGGAGTATTTGAGGACAAGTTCTGGGCCAGTTTGGCATTCTTTCGGGACTAAATATTTCGGGACTATTTCAGGGCCTTTCAGTAGCTCGAGACTGATTCACTACTACTACTACTACTACTACTAATTACTATTACTATTTTACTTATGCTACTACTAATTACTACTACCATTTATATTAATTTCTACTGCTTGATACTACCACTGTTTTTTACTAACTTCTACTTCTATTTTTATTAATGCTACTATGAGTTACTACTACTAATTTTACCATATTCTACTACTTTTTTCTTAATTTCTATTACTATTTTTACTAACGCTACTACTAGTTACAATAATTTTTTTTAACCAATTTCTACTACCATTTCTACTACTAATTAGTACTACTATTTTTACTGATTCCGATTGATATTTTCACTATTGCTACTACTAATTACTACTTTTGCTTTTACTAGTTTATACTACTTGTTTTTTTACTCATGCTATTACTACTACTATTTTTATTAATTTATACTACTATTTTTACTAACTTCACCTACAAGATTGCAACTTCCGCAGACCTCTAGTTCTATTTTTTTTTTTGTCAATTTGACAGCATCCATGACGAAATAAAAACACAAACAGAGCTAACAAAACGTTCAATCGTTCTAACGTTTACCCCCTTCTTCTGAGGTTCTCGTTTTTCTTTTTTAGAATTTATCCTTTGCTCTCTCATTGTCTAATTTTTATAACGCCACTCCTCAGTTGCTGTCAGTGCGAAAGGCTCATTCTGGTATCTGGTTTTCCATCATTCTTGACTAGCACGCATCATACTTTCCAGCATCAGATTGAAGAAATCAAACGAGAGCGAGTCGCTCTCCTATTATTCTTAATTTATGAGGAAATTAATTTCGCCTTATAAAATCAGGCAATAAATTGAGATGTAATTAAGTGTTTTATCATAAATCAAGAACCACATCACGAACAAATCACTGTCGGCGCTAAATTAGTAATCGTAAAATGAGTTGCCTCATAATTAAACTGGACGACGGATTTTGCAATATTGGCATTTCACTCAATTGTTCCTTAACCCTTTCAGGACCATAAGGCTACGTGAGGTCGTGTTATCATTTTAGCTATTTAGCGTTGTTCATAGAGAACATAAAAAACATATTTATAAGTAAAAATATCAAATACATTAATGGTTTTCCTGGAATTTTTTGGGACAAATGTGTCCCTATGGTCCCTTAGAGCAGTTTTCGACCAAATAATTTTAGCGTTGCTTTTATTAGATTGCTCATTGGCTAAATAAAAGATACGCATTTGTCAATATTATATATGTGGTAGTTTTATTTACTCATGAAAAATATTGATATTAGTTTTGATACTCAGCGAAACAATTTCTTTCATTAGTAAAGCAAAGGTGAACTTGACATAAAACACAAATATTGTTAGTCCGATTTTCTTTTCTGTTTTTTGCACAGTTAACGCACCTTTTCCTGATAGTAGTTTTTTCCATGGGATGCGAAGGTAATTGCCGTTTTACAGATCTGCGTACCGCACTTTTGTTTGTAGTAGGAATACCTCGTTGTCTGATGGTGAAACCATTTATCAAACTCCGAGCTACGACCTGTCTGAACTGCAAACTGGATAAAAGAGTTCCTTCCATATGGTTTTGATTATGAAGCTTAGAGTATACTATGTGTGCGTTATTTATTGATATATCAAACAAATCGAAAAATAGTCGAAGATAGTATTTTATTTTTGATCTGCGATCTATTTCGTAGCACACCTTACGTTGATCCATAAAATCCACTCCACCCATGTATTTATTATATCGTGATATAATTCTAGGGCATTTCACATCAATTTTATCTGCTGATCCAGCTTTACGGCGTTTTACGTTGTCTGTTTCTTCAGGGGACAGAAAGTTGGTCAACATATGTACACCCCTGTTATCCATCCACTTCACATATGTTATTCCTTGGAAACTTGTAGTGTAAATGTCTCCACGCTTCATTTTTTTGTCAACTGGCGCAGTTTTCGGAAGATGTTTTCGGGTAGCTCGAACAGTTCCGCATGCCTTAGTATTTTGATAAATTAGTTTGTATTGCAACAAAGGCGAATTGAAGAAGTTATCAAAATAAATTTCGCATCCCAAGCCCTCCAGCTTTTTCGTAAGTTGAAGCACTACTGATTCGCCTAAACCATACTCGGTCACAGAAGTTCGCTTCCCTGTATATAAATCGAATTCAAACAGGTAACCTGTTGCAGCATTACATCTGCACCATAATTTGAAGCCCCATTTGACGGGCTTATTTTTTATGTATTGTTTCATTATATTATGCCCTTTGAATTTTATCATATGCTCGTCGATAGATTGCTCTTGTGTGTTATTGAGGGCATTCTGAAACGATGTATTCAAATGTTCCATTACTGGCCGAATTTTGTATGCTCTATCATAATTAAGGCTGTTTGTATCTCGAACTTCTTCGTTGTTGCAAAAATGTAAATTCCTGCGTATTTCTTCGAATCGGGTCCTGGGCATAACATTTGATATGAAAGGAACGGCGTTGTCTGGCTCTGTAGACCAGTAATCCCTCAACGATGGCAGGACATGATAGCCCATAACCAAGTTCATACCAAGAAATGCTCTCATTTCTTCCACTTCAATCGCGAATTCACGTCCATTTTGATGAGCGTATCGTTCCGACTCTGTAACTATATTTCGAACTAAAACGTCCAAATTAGTTGTTGAACAGAAAACGTCAAAAGGTGTCAATGTATCTGCTTCAACTTCCTGCCCTATTTGCACTTTTCCGAACTCATATCCCACACTTCTAAATAAATTTGATACATAGGTTCTTTGACTCCATTTGAAAACCGGTTGATGATTGGAATGTACTCCGATGTCGGTTTCTATAGTTGAAGGTTCAGGTGAATGCTGAACTTGAAGTGTAGTATCTTCAATCTCTACATCCGAAACCCCTTGATCATCATCCTGTGTCAGAAGCCTTTGATCTTCTTCGTCAAGCAGTAAATCGTCCTCGTCGTCACTATTGTCACCCATTAAAATCTGTTGAATATCATTATCATTGAGTTGGAAAACTCTACGCCCCTTACGAAACATAATCTGTAACAATTTGAAAGAAAAAATAAAGATATTGGACCGAAATAATCAGCACAATAAGTAAACTAAATAAAGCTCACTAGTTCACATTAACGACCACAGGGACACCGGCGTCCCTGGTCTTTATATTGAGTTATCGAAATACGCAGAATGAATAATGGTTTGATAAATGTTCACAATAGACAAATACTTACCAGAAAAGAATATTTCATAATCTATAAAGTTAAGAAACACTTTTAAACTAAATAAACACTTCACCAAAAATTATTGCTTCCGCGATAAACGAACTGTCCGTTTCTATTGATCATAGAAATATACCCGTGTTGCTTTTGATGCAAAGTGAATAAAAAATATGTTAAATGTACGTTAAGGAACCGATATTTAAAAAAATGTCTCCCATTGGCTTTTTAATTACCAATATTTCTTTAACTTCTTGCTTGGGACGCATATGTCCCTATAGTCGTCAAAGGGTTAATTTTTACTGCCACAAGAAGCTTCCTTTCATGCTCATAAATTTAAGAAGCAGAATATTATCACAATGAAATTTAAATATATCCAAAATGAATACAATCTCTTATAATTTTTTCTTTTGATCAAGAACTAAGCAACCCTGTGGCTACAGAGCTTAACTAAGAATTACAAGTGTGGCCGATCTTGGTTTATGCGAAGTAATTTGGAAGAAAATAAGTAAAAAAAAGGTGATGTGTATAGAGGGTATTTTCCAGGGCTTAACGCACTGCGAATATCTGGCCAATGGTGGTTTTGCTAAGTTGGTATTTTCGAAAGGATTTTATGGGCAATGTCAAAAAGGGTTATCCCCCAATAATTTGCAGAATTGTGAATTGGACAAAGTAATCTGAGATTCCATTCTTCGGGCAAATCAATCCAAATCGCGCTAAAAGCTGTCACTTATATCCTACTAACTCTTTGCCATCGGCCTTGAACTGGTCAGACGGTCCGCTCTAGGGCACTTGTTGTTATACCTTTCATGAGAATGAAATGGTATATTAAGTTTGGTCCGATGTTTTGTAAGTGCCAGAAGGAGAAGAGATAGACCCATCAAAAAGTATACCTAAATGATCAGGACGATGAGCTGAGTCGATTTAGCCATGTCCGTCTGTCTGTCCGTCTGTCCGTCTGTCCGTCTGTCCGTCTGTCCGTCTGTTTGAACGCAAACTAGTCCCTCAATTTTAGAGCTATTTTGATGAAATTTGGTGAGCAGGTGTCGTTGTACAAATGATTAAACATTTGTCCGAATCGGCCAGATCGGGTGACTATAACATATAATACAACCGATTATTCAGATATTGCATTTTGCACCATAACTCCTCCATTTAAACAGCTAAAGGCTTGAAATTTTGCCAGAAATATCAGCCATTATTAGCTACGTATCAGTATTGAAAATCATGAAGATCGGAGAAATATAACATATAGCTCCCATACAACCGATTGTTCAGATATTGCATTTTGCACCATAACTCCTCCATTTAAACAGCTAAAGGCTTGAAATTTTGCAGAAATATCAGCCATTATTAGCTACGTATCAGTATTGAAAATCATGAAGATCGGAGAAAATATAACATATAGCTCCCATACAACCGATTGTTCAGATATTGCTTTTTGCACCATAACTCCTCCATTTAAACAGCCAAAGGCTTGAAATTTTGCACAAACATCAACCATTATTAGCTATATATTAGTATTCATCAAGATCGGAGTTCACAGTGTAAATCGGCAAGATAAATTCAGGACAAATATTTATTGCGAAAAGTAATAAGCTCAGCGCAATATCACATGAATCATAGCGTTAAACGTTTGGGAACTATCTGATAACTGTTTTCAAAGACCGACATATGTAGGTCTTACATATTAATACTTAATTATTTGTATTTTTTAAATGTTGAATATCAAGCGTCGATACGATATTAAAAATATTCAAAAACCATTCCCTTCTTAAAACATAGTTCTTTTTAATTACATAAGGAAAAAGCATTAAACAATTTATAACAATGCCTTTACTAGAATTATTTTTATTGATTTGAAGGAAATTTTCGCTTTTAACTATAGGTTAATACGAAATTGTAATACAATAACACGTTTTTTACTATTCTTCCATTCATGAAAGGTATGAAGCCTTCGGCATAGCCGAAGACAGCGCTGTTTTTACTTGTTTTAAATTGTTGTTCTAACCCTTTGGCTTCAGGTCAAATTTGATCCATTTCAGGAAGAACATCGTTTTTGCCCGTAAAAAATTGTGGTTAATATTTTAAATATTTTATGATTTTTTTTCATTTTAGAAACCAAAAGGGTTGCTAATGATTATGTGCATTTATATTTACGACTTTTATAGTTATACATTTTTATGCACAAAAGTTCTTTAGGTTAAATTTAAGCAACAATATAAACAATTTATTAAACATTTTTTTTATTTCTGACACCCACTGTATTTTGTTGATATGTATATGTATATATGTATATAGTAGAAGTAGACTTTATAATTTTAGGCAGATTAGTAAACAATTTTATGCATTGTGGCAAATTTACATCAACTCTCAAGTAAATCTGAGCTACATATATCCACACAATATTGAACTAATATTACATTCTTACATACTAATACATATATATGTATATATATCGTATTGTATAATTAAAAACATAAAAGTGCTGCCAATAAAATTAATACTGTTAAAATGAGCAACGCCCAAATTGAATCATAAATTTGATCAATTTGCAATGAAAATTGGGAATGGTGTTTAACCGTTATGCTGTAAATTAAGCCATAAAAAGCTTGATGTTAAAGGACTTACAACAATGGGACATCAAATTAATGATTTTGGGGATGACGTTGTACATATATACGCGCACTGGTATGATTTGTATATTAAAATATTTGACGTTTTCAAATTTATGCTGCCATAAATAGGTGCCTATATTTACGAGAATGCCAACAGGCGCCACAGAGTCATGATAATTAAATTTATTTTACTTTCTGCAAGATGGCGCCCATGCCATGCAACACATCCAAAATTTGGCACGTCAGAGGTGGCAATTCGAGCCTTTGGATAAGCTTTGTTCATCTTCTTATGAAGTGTTACTATAGATATTTTATGGAACCTTTTTTAAAAGAAATCTGTTAAAGAATCGGCAAATTTCTATTAAATGAAGTAAGCAGTAGAAGTCATTAGTAGCTTTGATAAAAATAGTAGTAGAAAATGAGTAAAAACAGCGGAAGAAATGAGCAAAAGTAGTGGTAGAATTTAGTAAAAATAATGCTAGAAATTATTAGTACCATTTGTAAAAATAGTGGTAAAATGAGTAAAATAGTGGAGAAAATGTTTATACCACTATTTTTACTAATTGAAAAAAATCAGTAAAAATCGTGAAAGAAATTAGTAAATATAGTGGTAGAAATTAGTAAAGTAATTCTGACGCGACTTTCGTTACGTGATGTAAAAAACTATTGCTAGTTGTTGGGTTTTTATTTTCATTTTACGTTCAAAAAAATAAATTTTATTTCGCAAGTTTTATTATTTGTTCGCATTATAAAATTAATATGATATTTGCTATTTTTTCAATAAATAACAAAGTAATAATTTAGGTGATTTTTGGTAAATGTGGGCTTTCTTTATATCTCTAGTTTAGAAGTTACATAAAAATTACTCTTCTCTCAGTTTGGTTACAAAATGAGACAAAATGAATATTAATTTCGAATCGCTGCTAGTTCTTTTATGTTTGCATACGTGGAACGACCAATCTGCCAAAAAAAACTCAATAACTTTTATATAAAAGAAATTTATCTTTTTGCTTTTACATTAATAATACATTTTAATAGGTGTCATATCCAACAAATTATTATAATCAAACAATCGTTGGGAATTTTTGTATATTTTAATGCATTTGGTTTTGTTTTTGCTAAATAATGGAGTGATTTAAATGCAACACCGACAGCAGTTTAAGTTTAAGTTCAAAAGTTTAAGTTTCGGAATTGATTTTTGCCTAATATATTTATTTTTATTTATACAAAATTAATTTAAAATTAAAATTCTAAACTAATGCTGTTGCGTTTAGCTTTGGCAGCGCAGGCCTTAAGCTTATTCTAAGTATGGTTTTAAACTACGTTATGTTTTTTGGTGATAGCTATGCACTAAATTGTGTTGGCCTAATATAATAAAGACGACTTCGATCTCAAAGCACCAAAAATATAAAAAAATGTTTTCTAATTATTAACTAGGTATACTCCCACTGCGCCCTGAAAAATTTTATATGCTGACCCTAAAAAAACTACAAATATCACTCTGAATATTAGGCTTACAAATGAACTCTTTGGAGATTGTCGTACTCCAGAAATTCTTGGACACTCACACCAACTTTAGGTTATTTAAAAAGCTTAATCGCTCTCCGATGTGCATGAGACTCTGATATATGTATGATATGTGGACAATCAATATATTAGATCTAGGAAAAATAAATTCATTATTATACATTTTTTCTTTAGTATAGTTAGAATGATCTGTTTTTGGTCAAATATGCCACTCTCATAGAAAGCCTAGTGCTTATTGGCAAAAAACTGCGACAGTCCATTTCCACAAGCTTCTCTTGAGGCAAATTTTTCACCAGCAAAATCATTTAGCATTGACAGGAACGAGGAACAAGTAGTAATCACTTGGTGCCAGGTTCGGACTATAAAGTGGATGCACATGAACCTCTCCACCAAGCTACCTGAGCTTCTGGCATGTCTCCATCGATGTTAGTGGCTTGGCCTGGAAGGTACGCAATTCCTCTCCTATTGCCCAAAGCTAATCCGGATTCCAAACGGTTTTTTCTGTAATATTTAGCAGCTAAGAAATCGAAGCACTGCTTACGTGATGATCGGACTCGATGATTTCCACTTGCATATGGATATTTTGGACAATTGGCCTTCCGAGTGTGGTGTATCTTTGATATCCATAAACACTATTCACATTTTCAGCTGACGGGCTTGCGATTTTTCGAAGAAAAACTGTAAAATATGGCGCGTTTTCTCTTTGCTGGTGCCCATCTTTGCCACATGCACAAACAACACTGAGTCAAGTAATTACAAAACTGTGTGATAAGTTTTTTAGAACAAAATCTTGTATTTTTAACGCCATAACGTAACCCAATCCCTTATAAAACGCGAGATATAGATTACTAAAGTCATCTATTAGAAAAATAACGTATTTCTTTTCACTAGGCCTAATATGTTTGATCTGGCATTTTACCAGCTAACCTACAGTCCGTTTCTTCAGTTAGTCTCATCTTACAAAGTTCATGTCATAACTTGCAATGCCCACCTAGGTAGTCAGTAAGAATTCAGACTTCCCTGAGAGGGAGATATTATACCTTTTATAATGTATTTTGTCCTTTGTCTAACGTCAGCAGCCTCTGGACCATGCCGACATCACTAGGCCCCAAGTTTTGCGCCACCACCAGCTCTATCACTACATTCAAATCCTTCATGCCCCGGGACCCATCTCACTTCGTTACTTCGTTGCGAGTTTGAAGAGTTACAGTAAAAAAATCCGCTTCCCGGGAGCCATCACACTTCGTTACTTCGTTGCGAGTTTGAAGAGTTACAGTAAAAAAAATCCGCTTGGAAGATGGATTGTTCGATGCCCATCGGTAGGCTTTCTAGGGTCCATCCAAGTACCAAACTTGACATCTCTCAGATATTTAGGGCATTATGGCTCCGCTGCGGTTCCTTTGAGGAATTACAACCTTGTAATTAAATATCGCGGCCGCTATAGCCGTCTGCGAACCGTGTGTGTGCTTCACTCGAAACTCTGCGGAAAAAAAATAAAATTAAAAATTATATAAAGAGTGTATTTCTGTAATGAAGCTATATATATCTGCATAAGTTTTACGATATAACTTTTCCACTAGGGAACGCCCATTTTTATTTTTATGACTTTCATTGGACACTTTTGTTCAGAAGAAGCTTTAAAGTCATCGATAAGTTGCTGAACCTCGGCTTCAAATTCATGAACATTTACTACTTTTCTTTTAGGTATATTTTCTTTTTATTATTCATTTCCCAGATGTCTTAAAAGAAGGTTGCCACCTGTTTAAATGCAAATTAGGCTAAATCATAAAATAAATGAAATTTTACAATACGAGTGCCAAGCTAAAAGATTTTAGAAAGCTTAATTTCAAAAATTTATTTAAAGAGGGTTGCCACCTGTTTAAAAAAATTAATTAAAATTATGCACAAGTCAAATAATATATTGAAATATGGGATCTTAAACGAAGGAACATTAAAAAAAATTTATTTTGAAAATAACTTTGGAGGGGGTTGCCACTTACTTAAAAGAATAAACTAAACGAAATTATTAAGTTAAAGGAAGTATCGCGGCATGTGATTCAAAGGAAGTATGTATAAAAAAAGGAGTGATGAAAATGTGTTTAACCAGTGTTGCCAGCTGTTTAAAAATATTAATTTAATTCAACTTCTAAACTTACTGAAAGAGGGTTACCACCTGCCAAAGAACTTTGATTCCATTAATTTGATATGGAAACTGAATTTCTACTTTACCGAGGTTAAAATGCAAAAGGTTTAAGGAATGTTCAGTCAAGAAATATATTTCTAAAGGGTTGCCACCTGTTTAAATTATTCAAATTCAACTAAATTTATAAGATAAATGAGACATTATTTTATTTTATGAAAACTTACAGTAAAAGAAGTATTTTAATAAAACTTTTATGAAGTTGATCTCCCAAATTACAGGAGTGGTAAACTATTTGGTTAATGACCAGGAAAGAAAAATGTGCTAGGAAGTGATAAACTGTTTTGTTAAAAATACAAAGACATAATGAAATATTTTAATAATTAACAAAATAATTAGGTAAACATTAAAATCCAGTTTTGAATAACTATGTAACAATTTCAATAAAAACCATATTAAAAACTTAATAAAAATGCATAGCAATAATTAGGTTTCGAGCAAATAGAAATTGCAACCAACAACGGCAAATTTTTCGGATAATGTGCCGGCACGCTTAAAATGTAATTGAATTACCAAAATTTATGAGACAAAAATGAAAAAGCAATATAAAACTTTCACAGTTGTACTATGAAAAGCCCACATTTTGCAATGCTCGTTAATTTTTGTGTAATTACAGCTAATGATCACAATAAAAGTCGGTGCACAAAAAAATTAAAAATGAGCACATTAATAGCCGCAAAAATAAACTGAGTCTTAACCCTACAGATGAAGCGAACCATTAACATGCAGCAATCGCCAAAGCAGCTGTGGCATAACAAAAATTTGAGATACCAAAAAATAATGAGACGTCGTTGACAGGAAACAGCGATGAGACGATGAGCCAAAGGCCAGGCAAAAAAACAAAAAAAAAAAAAAATAATAAAGCAACAACTGCGTGCAAAGCAAAGCAGGTATGGGCCTAACCCACGTAGCAGTATTCTTCCATTATGTATTTACTCGGCGCTCCAACTCTCCTCGCTCCACAGTTACATCCGCATCCGTTTCGTTCACTTGATGCTGTCGTCGTCGCCGGTTGTCCAGGCTGGATGGTGAAGAACCCTTTTCGGTAATTATTTATATGCTCTTAAGCTATAACAACCAAAACAAAATATAATATACATACATACAACCACACATACACCTTTATATGTTTACAGAGAGAAAATAATAAAAAAATGTAAGCGAACGGAAGGAAGCATAGCTGCTGTTGTTGTTATCCTTTTTTCGCGCATTTTCACCATCATAATCCTTCGTGTAATTTTTGGCTTAATGATGCAGCGCTGGCTACAAAACGTCAATAATAACAATGAAAACAACAACAAAACAACAACTTTCTGTACACAACAATATAAACAGCCCCCTCAGAATATGTAGCTCCTGCTTCGTACGCTCCACCAACAAAGCTAAAGCTAGTTTTACATGCAAAGTCAATTTTGGTTCGAAATATAAACACAGCAATTCGCAACGCTCGACAACATCGCAGGGACAGCTAAATTTTTGCTGACCACCGTCTCGAACGACCAAAAAAAAATATATACTTGCATTTATTGTCGCATAGGGATGATAAATTAATTTTTTGAAATTGTGCCAAATATCGGAGAAAATTTTACCAAATTAAAGTAAAGCGTACCTTTTTCTTTCGAATTTTCAATAAAAAATATTTCAAATATATTTGTGAATAGGTTTATAAATAATTTTTTAAACAAGTAATGTAAAAAAAATTTCTCGGAGGAACTTCAAAGTTCCATTAAGGCGGTGTCCCAAATAGTTAATATACTCATAACTAAGTGAGTTTTAGAACAATTATGTACTTCTAATATTTCCACGGCTACTGTAATTAGATGAAACACCTAAGTGCGCGAGCCCGAAGTAAATCTTTCTGGTAGTAGAACTAAATAAAAGAGATCGTGGTAATTTGGAGTAGCATTAGTAAAAATATTGGTAGAAATTATTAAATATCGTGGTAGAAATTAGTAGTCGCATTAATAAAAATATTGGTAGAAATTAGAAAAAAAATGAAATAAATTAGTAAGAATAGTGGGAGAAATTCGTAAAAATGGCGGTAGTAACTACTAGTAGCATGACTAAAAATATCGGTAGAAATTAGTAGTAATAGTGGTAACTAGTAATCAGTAGTAGTGGTAGAAAGTAAGAAAAATAGTGGTAGAAATTAGTAAAAATAGTTTAAGAAAGCAGTAAAAATAGTGGTAAAAATTTGTAAAAGCAGTTTAAAAATTTGTTGAAAAATAGTGGGAGAAATGAGTAGTAGCATTATAAAACTAGTGGTAAAAAATAGTAAAATATTATAGGAAATTAGGAAGAACTGTGGTAGGAACTAGTAAAAATAGTGGAAGAAATTAGTAAAAATAGTGGTAGAATTTAGTAGAAATAATGGTAAAGATTAGTAGAAATAGTGGTAGAAACAATTAGTGCCAATAGTAAGACCGTGGTCGAAATTATTAAAAATAGTGGTATAAATAAGTTAAAATAGTGGTTGGAACTAATAAAAATAGTGGAAGAAATGATTAAAAATAATAGTGAAAATTAGTAGTAGCATTAATAAAACTAGTGGTAAAAAATAGTAAAATATTTTAAGAAATTAGGAAGAACAGTGGTAGGAACTAGTAAAAATAGTTGAAGAAATTTGCGAAAATAGTAGGAGAATTAAGTCGAATTAGTGATAAAAATTAGTAAAAATAGTGGTAGTAATTAGTAGTAGCATAAGTAGAAAAAGTGGTCGAAATTATTAAAAATAGTGGTATAAATAAGTTAAAATAGTGGTTGGAACTAATAAAACTAGTGGAAGAAATTAATAAAAAAGTGGTGAAAATTAGTAGTAGCAAATAAAAATAGTGATACAAATTAGAAGAAAAAGTGGTTGTGATTAGTTGTAGCATTATTAAAAATTGTGGTAGATATTATTAGTACAATTAGTAAAATAGCGGTGGAAATTATAAAAAAAATAGTGGTACAAAGTAGAGAAAATAGTGGTAGAAACTAGTAAAAATAGTGGTAGAAATTAACAAAAGGATTTTGACTCGCCTGCTTTATACCATTCTGACGCCACTTTCGTTATACGATATTCCCATCCGACTTTCGTTATGAGATGTAAAAGTCACTGCCAATAAAGAAGTTTTAATTCAAAAACTGGTCACCTTCAATTATTTAAACTTAACCTGCACATAAAGAACTCGAACCGAATTTGTTTAATTTAGTTCTCGAAGGCATTAAGAGGAATAAGATAAAAAATATTCAAATTTAAAGACTACTAAATCCACTCGCTTTCAAATATTTGGAGAAACACATCAACTAATTCGCCTTTTTCCTGATATTAGTGATAGCTACTTGAACTTCGAAAGTTCGAATGTGAAAGAAGGTAAGAGTTAAAGGTCTCCCCATATTTGTATTAATTGTATGAGAAATAAGAATATGAAATAATTCCGTGGAAGTTTTTATTCAGAATCAGAGAGGGATTATTTTGTTTTTAATAAACCGATTATTTATTTCCTTTTTTTTTGACAATTTGTGGACAAATTTCGTGCCATTTCGCCTTTGAATTTTTTGGCAATCACAAATAAGAAGTGGGGAGGGTGTAATGTTGTAAAACCAAGTTGTAAGACCTTGGCATCCAATTCTTTTTATGTTTATCGAAAGTTTGCAATTTTCAGCACATGTACGTATAACTGAAAACAAAACTAGACATAAACAGCGTTAAATTCGATGCAAATTGTACCAAAATGGTTGATATCGTGTCAAAGTATGTTCCGGCTTCAATTTGTACCAAAAATTTGTGTGGCAACTGGAATTGTGGCAACTTTATCATCGCTGTTGTCGCACTTCATCAATTTATTGTTTGCTTAGCGCCCACGCTGCCCTCTGCCACTCGGCCAACCCGCCACTTACCTTTTATTTTTTCCACACAACCCAGTTGCAGCTCTAACTTTACGTACTTCCTGTGCGCGTTTCCTGAATACTTCCGACGCCGCACCGCTCTTTCTATGCTGCATTGCGGCGTTGCTCATACAATTCGCCACCGCTGCGCGTGTTTGTTCGCCAAGGCAGCGCATTAAAATGAGTTAAATATTTTATTGTCTGTATGGTTGCACGAGCTGTAAAATTATTTATTGTTATATGGGTAAATAGCTTCGGGCATTGAAATGGTTTAGATCGGATACGCATTACAATTTCTCTTGATCCTTTCGCGGGTTCTGCTGTTTCTGTACAACGACGTGGCTCAACTTTCACAGCGTAACAGATATCGTAAGCTATAAATTTAGCTGAGCTTAATTTACAGGTTCTTTTAGTTCACATATTTCGTTTTTATTGTCATGTTTACTGAAATTGTGGGTACTCTTTATAAGGTGTTGCTGGTTGGTTATGATAAATGCTAGGGTATGTGTTTTGGGCTGACGCAAATCAATAATTTAGTTCACTATAGTTTCTGACAAAACTTCACTGCAAAAAGCAGGACCACACTAGATACTTTGTAACCAGCACTAGTGACCGAAATGGTTGTTGTGTTTGTTGTAACAGCATATTATGGTTATATATACATGGCAATGTCAATGAAGTTTTCAATTTGAATATTTCCTTCAGGATAACTTCAAAATTACCAAAGTATTTAGAAACGTTCAGAGGTATTTGTAATTCTGGTTCGTTCTTAATGATTTTAGAATATAACTGAGCTATAGATTCGACTGAATTTTTCGCGGGGTTTTTTCCGTTAGCTGGAATGTGGCGAAATCTGAAAAACGGTTGGAACAAAAAACCATTTAACAAACGTGCAACATACTCGCTACCAAACGTGAGGGTGAGCGTTATGCAACTGATTTTAATTGTGCAGTTTTTTTTTGCTCATACAATAGTTTTGTTAGAAAGTCTCAATTTTGATACTAAATGCTAGTTATTTGTCTGATTGTTTGTCAGTAGTTAATGACACTGCTGAGAGAGCATTGAAATTGATCACAAACTACAATCGATCAATGAATTATAAGGAAGTGTTTGACAAATGTATCCATCTTGGGCCAAATCAATTATATTTCTTTATATTAAATCGCACTGAATTATAATAAATATTGTTTTTTTTACACTCTGGCTACTTTTGACAATTTAACGCGTCCTCTTTTTGGTATTGTACAGCCGTTTCATGATTTTGTAGGTTCGTTTTAAAGATGATACCTAGTGAATAGACATCGATTAAAATTAGCATAAATGAATAAATATAAATTTTGAAATTAAAAATTTTGCAAATATAAAACACGTAAGAATTATGAATTTTTTTAAGCTCTGCGTACTTTGGACTCCACTAGGCATGGTTAGGAATTATCGGATTGGGCTGAAAAATTAGACCGTTTTTTATTTCTCCTAACTTCATATTTTAAGGTACGAAAATTTATGGTTTTAAACAAAAAAAAAAGTGTGGTCAGATAATGTACACACATATGCACAATGATATGTATTCCTTTTTAAATGCTTACAATTTTGGCATTACATAAAAATTAAATAAAAATGATACGTTTTTACGTGAATTAAAAAAAATCGATATAAAAAAACTACATACTTAGTTTCTTATCGTTTTTGTCGGCGAGTCGTTTTTATTGTTCCGATGGCGAATTTACCGGCGAATTCGATTCGAAGTCGTTTGGCCAAGGCGAATTCATACCAGGTGGTGTTATATGTACGTACAAAAACAAAAATTTAGACTAAGAAATTATATGCACAATGACGGTATGGCTTACAACAAACACATCATTTTGACTTAACGTTCACCAAGGGACTTCAATCGGATATTTGATCAACTTCACCTTATACATATGTATGTATGTATGAATTCGCCTTGCGTTTGGCAAACTGTGCTTGTGTGTAGCATTCTACTTCAAACTGTCACTCCTGACAATGCAATTTCATTTAACTCCACTGTCACCGCAGCCGGTTGTATGTACGCACATTTTGACTATCATAATTTTAGAACCACTTATTGGCGCTGCCTGTGGGCTTTAGTTGATCCAATCGCCCCAAAACGCTATTTCAATGCACGCAAAGTACGCAACGAATGCAATTACATGCTGTTGGGACAGATAGCAGAGTGCGCATCGCCAACTGCTGAGCAGCTTGAGCGACTGAATGAAATAAGCGGCTGCCGTCGTTGGGGCATGTGCCATTGATATGTTGTGTTTGTTCAGCTATACGAGATACCCCGATACACAATCACACACACACACACACATCCATTGAAGTAAATATTTGCAATTAAGCATGAAACCGTTGTGGCACACACACTATCCCACTCCCTTACTCGCACAGGTACTAAATATATCCTCCATATGTTAATACTCGAACTCGCATCGCATGTCGCTCATAGCGCTTTGAGGTCAATGCAAAGTCCCTACTGCGAATTGGTCACATATGTTTCCATCAAGCGGCCGGCTGAACCTTTTGTGATGTGCAATTACAACGATGATCCTTTTTAGTAATTTCGCTATGTTGTTGCCCCCAGTGCATGCTATCGAATAAATGCATACACAAATGCAAAACACACGTCAACACAGAAGTGCTCATATATTCCCAATAAACATTTAGGCTTGAGTCACATTAGAGCTCAAGTTGAGAACTAACGTACTCCTCAAATCTCCAATGTTGTTTCTCAACCGAGAATCAAGTTATCAACAAAAAGGACATTTTTATGAGTGAGAAAGGGACTTTTTTCATTTTCAAACTTAAACTATCCTATTTCGGCCAGGACAAGGTACCCAAAGAGTTTTCCTGTATTCCAAGAGATTTCAAGAATCATTTAAAAAAATTCAAGGCGAATAGCTTAGTTTTTAGCGAGGCTTAAAGGTGATTAGTATGGAGAGTATGGAAAGGGTCGAAGAAATAATAAGATAAAAATAGTAGTAGACATTTGTAATAGCATTAATAACAAGAGCGGCAGAAATTGTTAAAAATAATGGCAGAAATTATTAAAATAGTGGAAAACATTGGTACAAATAGTGGTAGAAAGTAGTAGAAATTGTTGTAGTAATGAGTAATAGCATTAGTAAAAATAGTGGTAGAAATTAGTACAAACAGTGGTAAAAATTAGTAAAAGTATTGGTAAAAACTTGTAAAAATAGTGAAGAAATTAGAAACTAGTAATAATAGGTGTAGCAATTTGTAATAGCATTAAAAAAATAAGGGCAGAAATTATTAAAATAGTGGCAAATATTAATAAAAATAAAATAGTGGTAGAAGGTAGTAGAAATGGTGGTAGTATTGTAATTAGTAGCAGCATTAATAAAAATAGCGTAGAAATTAGTAGTAATACTAAGAAAGTAGAATTAGTGGTAGAAATTGGTAGTAGCATTAGTAAAAACAGTGTTAGAAATTCTTGAAAATAGTAGTAGAAAAAATAATGGTAGAAATAAATGGTAGAAAGTAGAATTAGTGGTAGAAATTGGTAGTAGCATTAGTAAAAATAGTGTTAGAAATTCTTGAAAATAGTAGTAGAAAAAATAATGGTAGAAATTAGTAAAAAAAAAGTGGTAGAAATTAGTAGTAGCACTAACAAAAGAAGTATAAATTAGTCAAATTAGTCGTAGTAATTAGTAGTATAATTAATAAATATAGTGGTAGAAATTAGTAGTACCATTAGTAAAAATAGTGGTAGAAATTAGTACAAACAGTGGTAAAAATTAGTAAAAGTATTGGTAAAAACTTGTAAAAATAGTGAAGAAATTAGAAATTAGTAATAATAGGTGTAGAAATTTGCAATAGCATTAAAAAAATAAGGGCAGAAATTATTAAAATAGTGGCAGATATTAGTAAAACTAAAACAGTGGTAGTAGAAATGGTGGTAGTATTGTAATTAGTAGCAGCATTAGTAAAAAAAGCGTAGAAATTAGTAGTAATACTAAGAAAGTAGAATTAGTGGTAGAAATTGGTAGTAGCATTAGTAAAAATAGTGTTAGAAATTCTTGAAAATAGTATTATAAAAAATAATGGTAGAAATTAGTAAAATAAAAGTAGTAGAAATTAGTAGTAGCACTAACAAAAAAAGTATAAATTAGTCAAATTAGTCGTAGTAATTAGTAGTATAATTAATAAATATAGTGGTAGAAATTAGTAGTACCATTAGTAAAAATAGTGGTAGAAATTAGTACAAACAGTGGTAAAAATTAGTAAAAGTATTGGTAAAAACTTGTAAAAATAGTGAAGAAATTAGAAATTAGTAATAATAGGTGTAGAAATTTGCAATAGCATTAAAAAAATAAGGGCAGAAATTATTAAAATAGTGGCAGATATTAGTAAAACTAAAACAGTGGTAGTAGAAATGGTGGTAGTATTGTAATTAGTAGCAGCATTAGTAAAAAAAGCGTAGAAATTAGTAGTAATACTAAGAAAGTAGAATTAGTGGTAGAAATTGGTAGTAGCATTAGTAAAAATAGTGTTAGAAATTCTTGAAAATAGTATTATAAAAAATAATGGTAGAAATTAGTAAAATAAAAGTAGTAGAAATTAGTAGTAGCACTAACAAAAGAAGTATAAATTAGTCAAATTAGTCGTAGTAATTAGTAGTAGAATTAATAAATATAGTGGTAGAAATTAGTAGTACCATTAGTAAAAATAGTGATAGAAAACAATACAAATAGCGAAAGATATTCGTATAAATAGTTACAGAAATTTGTGAGAATAGTGAAAGAAATAAAGAGTAGCATTCATCAAAATAATGGTAGAAATTAGTAGAGAAAGTGGTAGTAATTAGCAATAGCATTAGTAAAAATAGTGAGAGAAATTATTAAAAATAGAAATAAAATTGTTTTTTAAAATAGTGGTAGAAATGAGTAAAAATAGTAGTAGAAATTAGTAAAATAGTGGTAGAAATTAGTAGTAGCACTAATAAAAATAGTGGTGGAAATTATTAAAACTAGTGGCAGAAATAAGTAAAAATAGTGGTAGAAATTAGTGGTAGCACTAATAAGAATAATGACAGAAATTAGTCAAATAAGTGGTAGTAATGAGTAGTAGAATTAATAAAAATAGTGGAAGAAATATTTAAAAAGAGTGGTAGAAATTAGTACAAATTAGTAGTAGAATTAATAAAAAAGATCTTTTTCATACAAAAGCCATACAAATAGGAAAAGATCCGTAGGTTGATTTTGAGATTCATTTAATAAAAATATTCTCATTATAATGATGAGTGTGAGAAGATTTTTAAAGCCTTGAAGGGCGGGACTTTTAGAACTACTTCGGGACTACTTCGAAATAATTTCGAGCCCAGTTTGCGATTATTTCTTAACTAGTTCGGTACTATTTTTGATCCAGAAATAGTTCCGTATCTTAAGATTAAACAGAAATTGTCTTACTTATAACTATTGTGCTAAGAGTTTTATAAAATAAGTCACAAAATAACAGTTATTGTTGATTTGAAAAATTGTTTTCTTAACAACAGTAGGATGACTTTTTTAAAACTCAACATTTAAATAATTATTTTTATGGATCTCTGGTCTTAAGAAGTCTGTAAAAACTGTTTTGATTTAAGCGATATGGATTAAATAAATAAAAAAAAAATCACTTTCGAAATGTCTTGCAATTCCCAAATGCCTACCACTTGTTTACTTCTGAAAAAAATAGCATTACGCATTATTAATGTAATCTTGGAGAAATTTTTTTTTTCCCAATTTCAATTCAAATATCTCTCGATTGAAGGATATCAACTAGAGAATTATAAATTTCTCAAAAATTGAAAAAAATATCTGACCGATGTTTATTGGGTTACGTACATACATATTTACATAGATTCATGTGTATGAAAGTAAGTATGTTCCGAAGTCCACATGCACGTTTGTTTGCGTTAAATCCAATTGGAAATTAGTTATTGTTTGTCTTTGCCTTTGGTGCGACAACATTTTTGTTTACCCTGTCATTGTCATTGTCTGCAGCGGAGCGGTTCTCCAAACGCCGCCTGGCATTATTAGCTGTCGCACAATGCCAAACAAACAAACAAACTCTAACAAATTCACCACAGCACTCGCTTGGACATTCGATCCCTTTACTATCGCTGTCCACTTGTGCGCAAACAGTCAAGGAGAGACCTGCTGTTGCACATTGAGTTGGTTATGCCCTTTTGTTGTTGTTGTTGTTGTTGTTGTTGTTTGTTATTGCTGCGGGTGTGCTCGCTTATTATTTTGCGTTATATCCATCGCATTATTGACACCATCAGTCAAGTTAGTCCATCCCCAGTTGGCTTCACATATCACATTGCCGTCTTTATCGTGTCTCACTTAAATAAACAAAGTATTCTTATGAATTGATTATTGTTGGCATTGTCCTTGTTGTTGTTTTTGCACGCACAATTTTCATTAGTCTGAAAAGGGAAATTAATTTGTCGGATTTGGTAGGCGATTGTCTCTTGAAATATCTGCGTTGCTTACTAAATACATTTCCTTACAATTACTGTAGCTTCGATTAATTTAAAAACGATGCCCTGTAGTCACAGTAAAGTTGAAGTCGACTCTAAAGTTAGTAGCACATTCTTCACATAATTTTCAATGGGATATCAGCCAAAAATAGCAGGAACTATCTTAAGAGTCAACTTTATCTTGACTATAACTAAGGGGCATTGATTTTAACTGGCAAAATCTTACTATATTGGACCTAAGTCGAACCATAAATATGAATTTTATCGAAATCGCGACTACAGAGCCATCTAACGGATTTTAATGCATATTTAGCTATTTATATATTTTACAAGAATGTGTGTATCGGATTATAAAAACATTTCTAATCGCACGTACAATATTATAAATGGCGGAACATAAATGCGGGTTTTTGAATAACTCTGATACCTCTAATGTCGATGAGAGTCTAACGCTATACCATTTATATTCGCGGACTATCCTCGTTGCCATATAGTGTACATTCGCTCGCAATACCTTCTGCCTCAGCCTCGTGGGTTCAGTTACTTCGTAGCTTGGAGGCGAAAAGATTTCAAATACGCAGGGTTAACAAGCTTAAACGAGAAAAACAGTATTTTTGCACACTGAGGAGAAATTAAACTATGAAAACCAACCTAAATCGACCAAACGACACGCCTCTTCAATAATCTTTGCATTTCCAAATTTCCCGAAAATGAAATACCTAGCAGCACTGAGGTGTTAATTACGCTGCTCCTAGTTCTTCCTCCTTGGTTTCAATTACTTCAGAACTAAATGCCAATTGCCTACCAACAGTTCTTTAGGATTTCAAACCACTTGTAAAGTGTCTTTGACCCATATTATTGTTAATCAAAAAAACACTAGCATATACATATTTGCAATCATTATTCATAAACATCTGGTTTGGAATTAGAATTGCCACCTTCGGTTCTCTTTTGATAAGTGAGTTACAATTTTTTGAAACAAATTTTTTAACAATCAAAATTATTTGTGACAAACAAACCAAGGCGAATTAATATAAGGTGTAGTTACTTTTGCAGCCGATTTCATTTTTTTTATTCACCTACATCTATTATGTTTTTGCTTTTGCGTATGAGCTTTCAAAAGCCGTAAAAGCAAAAACAAAATCTATGTAAATTTTGACAACTCTTACGCAGAAGCAAAAACAAAAAACAAATGATTGTTTTCTTTTATTTTTAATTTTTTTTATTATTTAGGAACAAATAAGGAATAGTCAAAGTTCGGGTACGACCGAACTTTGAATAGACAGCGCAAGTTTTTATATCAATAAAACCAGTGAATATTGTTCACTCCGTTCGCCAAATGGCAACCCTAATTTACCGCTTTAGTCAAAAAGCTCTGCTCAAAAACTTCGGCCTCTCTGAAGTTAAAGGAAGCCGTTGCTTCCTCCCTTTTTTTTCTTTTGGCGATCCCCACAGCAGACAGACAGTTGAGTTCCATGAAATATTTTTAATAAACCATATTTTAATCCAATTGCTTATACTTTTATTTTCCCCGCTCTACGGAAAACCGGCCCAGCTCTTCACTCAGCCATTCAAATGTAATAATCTTTATTTTGAAACGCTAAATTACTTTTTTTATTTAAATAAAACCAAAAGTATTGTTCTATTCGCTATATTAAAACATTACAATTAAAATATTATTTGAATTGTAAGTAGTTATTTTTTTGTTATATTATACAAATTCCATACCATACTTGTAAAATGTAAACACTTATAATTATGAATTTCCTCTAAACTATCGTATATATAAAATATACTACTGTTATTCTTAAAATTAAAATAGAGGAATTTAGTCAAAGACCGAAATACAAATATTATATTGGTAGCTATGAACCGTCTCATAATTAAATGCATTAACCATATTACGTCCCTGCAGATGTAGTAAAACATTTTAGACCTAAAAGCGATCTCAAACTGCTTACCAAAAATAATGGCTTACTGATTTCAAATGACATTACTAAGGATATCACGGAACTCTGCTTCCAGATCTCTGATAGAGAAAGCTGAATCCATGTAGAGCACCAACACATAAATGTTATTGCGTTTAAGATGAATAGCTTCTAAATATTTTCCCCCATAATATTTATTTTTCATTCTACAAAGTTCAATTGAAGAAGCAATTTAAGGCCTTGCATATTCAAATTTTTTTTGATTTGTTGTATTCGCTAGTGTTATATTAAATTTGAGTGAATTGCCTTTAATGCTGACTCAAATATCGCGTTTTTTTTTAAATTACCGTTATATGACCATACCGAGATATACAAAATTTGGTACAGTTTGGTCAAGTGGGAGGAGCCACGCCCATTTTCCAAACAAAAACTCTTGTATTCCTTTCCCAAACTCAATCCTGTATCAGCTGTATCAAATTTGAGCAAATTATCAGCAGCAGTTACTGAAATATCGGGGTCTTTTGATTTTCACAAAACGCCGTTATGTGGGCGTGGATATTTCCGATTTTGCAATGCCAAATTACCTTGGGTCCAAGGCAATGTGTATACCAAGTTTCGTTAAGATATCTCAATATTTGCTTGAGTTATCCGACTGACGGACGGACGGACGGACATACAGATATAGCTTAATCAATTTTGCTATTACTTCTAAGAATTTTGGTGTACATACATATGTCTATATTTATTTCGGTTGATTTATGCTGTTACAAACAACCATAAGATGAAGCCACTACCAGTGAGACCGGGAATAAAAAACACGCATACATCTAAATACCCGTACGCGAGCGAGAAGTAAAACTTCTTGTGCCGATTCCGTAAAGAGAGAGAGAGAGGGAGCGGAGCATGAAACAGACTATACCCAGTTTTGGCTTTCAAACTGGCAACACTGCTGATGTAGGTATATATTTTATACACGTATATACCAATTTTCGTTTCTGCTCATTCAGAAACAGTTGAGGACAACACTAGTCCCAAATCAGTTCCAAGTACTATGCAAGAGTTACAAACCCATCATGTACTAGCTCCAAACTAATCCCGAACTAAGTAATTTCAAACTAGATTCATACTAATACCAAACCAGTGACGATTTAGTTTCGAACTGGTCCTGAAGTTTTCCCAAACCGGTTACGGACTAGTCCCAAACCTATATCGAACAGATACCGAACCAGTTCCGAACTAGATCTAAAGCAGTGATGAATTATTTCTCAACTGTGCCCGAAACTATAATAAACTAGTGGCGAGCTGGTTGCAAACTAGCCTCAAAATGATCCTGAACTAGTCCCGTACTGATCCAGAAATCGCCTTGCGAACAGCCAAAAAGCAAGCCCGCAAAAGAAATAACAAAATTGTTCCTAGTAGTTTTGAACTAGTTCTGAAATTATCTTGAGAAGGGCCCGAAATCGTTCTGAAATGAACCCGAAATAGTCCAAAAGTTGTCGGGGCAAGTAACCAGTTCCATAATTCTCTCGAAGTGTTGCAAAACTTGTCTCTAAATTGTAGCGAACTAGTCCCGAAATAGTTTGGAATTTATAATCGGCCCGAAGTAGTCCTGAAATGGTCACGAAATATTTGTTAAAGTGCTGAAATAATAACGAAATCATCCTGAAATGGACTCCAAATTATTAAATAGGGCCGAAATAACTAGCCACAAAATAGTCCTGAAGTGATGCCGAAATAGTCCCCAAGTGTTACTCAATTGAACTGAACACGCTCATACCGCTATAGAAGTTTTACTTTAAAAACACTACGAGTGAATACACCACGCTGACCTAAAACACTTGTATATAAGTTCCTTCCTACCTGAGCAATATGAAATTAATAAGTTCCTAAATTTCTCGCGAAACAAAATTACAATTACGCAATCTTTACCGAATAGTAATTTTCCATTATTACAAGCAATAAATAAGTATGCCTACAAGGATGCCAGAATGTACAAATTTTCAAACTCAAATTATTTTGTATACAAATAACTGCTGGAAGAAAAAAAGAAGCAAATGAAAATTCCATTTCAGCGAAAGAAAGTCAATAAGATTTGAGCAAGTCAACAAGTCCACAAAGCAAATAATAAACCAATTCATAGCATCACCTAATGCGGATTTACGACGAATGATCAAAGTCAATTTATTTTTCACAAACAACTATTGACATAATTTTTGCGCTTTGCCCAGGAAGAGAGGAAGAGCGAGCTGGACTATAACAAGGAGAGAAAAGGTAGACACAAAAAACCACATAGCAACCGATGGCTAATTTACCAAACGCACCGCTAAGTAACCGCTATGGTCAACGCCGCAATTTCGATTACATAAATACAAACCTAAATATTCATAATAGATTTTCATTGCGGAAACTCTGCGTAGCATAAAGATTTGTGCTGAGCTCAACACGCAAATTCCAGCTCAATAGCTAAAGGCTAATAAACCAGCGGAAATGCAAATAGAAGCAAATAAATAAAATCATTTCAATACAACGAGTATGCCCAAAATTGTGGTGGTGCAGAAGGGGCAACAGCTAAATGGGAAACGAGCGGGCAGAAGCTACTTCCTTTTTGAACTGAGTTTCGGATTGACTTTGTAAGGTCGCTGCTAAGATAGCCGCATGATTTTAATGAAGGAATATCTCCATTTTATATTTTATGATATGCAAAATTTTGCACGAAAATAACTACAAATGCAAAAGAGGTAAATAAAAGTCTAGCTGAGGGGCATGGCAGTTGTTTAGTGTAAATTTGAAAAAATAAAAATAAAAATAAAATTAAAATCATTGATGGGGCACCAGTCGGGTTCAACGAATGGCAAGTGAACCGCGCTTTTTGTGTTTCAGTTTCACTTCACAAATTATTGTATGTGTTTATTTGTGTGCGTTTGGCTCTGTCTGTGTCTGTGTCTGTGGCTGTGTCTGTGGCTGTGTCTGTCTCTGTGTCTGTGCATCAAGCGGACGAGGGTAGTAGCTCTTAACAATCACTCACTCAATCATATCATCTTCCGTTTTCATTCATTTGTACGGTTTCCGTTTCCGGTGTGCCTGTGCGCCATTCCTTATGCTTAGCTCGTTTGCAGACACAAATACACAGTCACACTCACACACACATATATAGTTCCATATTTGGTATGCATAATATATATACACAATACCTACAGACAAATACAAATGCTACAAAATACTTCATTGCGCACATTGGGGTTTGTTTCATGACAGCAATTTCATTACCCCCATTTCGATTTCAGTTTCAATTTCCCCAATGTAATTTCGATATCGTTCAATGACTGCCTCTCTGCCGTACCGACCGTGCAAATGATGTAGTAGCTGAAGCTTGTCGGATATGGTAGGTAAAGTGGTGTGTCATTCTGGCACTTTCCACTTTCCACTTAGATATTGTTAGAACGGTTGAACGGTAGAAGGGGAAGTTAAATGTAAATATCATTTCGAATTTGTATTCTACATAAATGATATTGCTGTTATTGTGCATCACTTTACTCATTGATAATATGACGTTTTGAAGGCACGCAAATGTTCAATTATCTGTTAGCTCTCTCTCGACAGCCATTTTATCCGATGCTGGTAAAGGGCAAATAACAAAAGGAGTGGAGCGCGGAATAGAATGGGAGGTGCTGTTCTCATATTTATTAATGTATGCAATATTTTGGTGATATTGAAGTTAAATGTTGTTTATTATAAGAAATTCCGTTTTTCTACCATGGCGGTGTTTTTTTTTTTTTTTTTGAACTGCTGCAAAATAAGAACCAATCACTTGGGATGGCAAATCGAAAGACTTCACATTCCACAAAAAATTCGATCAATTTAGTACGGTGGTAAAAGTTTTCAGAAAAAAAATTATTTCTAATTAATAAATTGCACCAATTTTATGGGCAACTCGTTTTGTTTTCGATAAATGTATTTCAACTGAATACTAACACAGCATTTATAGTTTGTATGTAAAAAGAGATTTTTTTTGTCAACTCGGTTTGAGTATTGGAGGAACTTTTGTAGGCTATGCAGAATCATGGAATTTCGAGATAGAAATAGCAGTATTTGCATTGAGTTCCTTCATTAAGTTATCTTGTATTTTTTTTATTCTTATTTATTTATTTATTTAAAAGAGAAGGGCTGCCAGAGCCTTCGGATTTGATTAAAAAACTAATATCTAGAATAACATATCTGGGATTGATATATAAAAGGGGAGACAAATTTTGTAATTACTATGGGACTGGGTGTTATATGGTTGGTATTATACAGTTCCATAAAAAAAAGCTGTATATACAAAGTGTAAAATCATATTTTTAGTTTATTTATATTTAGGGCATGGCTTACCATTTCCAAATGTCGTTGATCGATATTTTTAGTTTATTTGTATTTAGCAATTAGATTAATGTTACTGTCATCGGTGAGCTTGAATTCATCCTATAGATTACGATTCCCAAATATCGTAGATCGATATTTTTAGACTACTCATATTTAGCAAATATCGTAGATCGATTTTTTAGTTTATTCATATTTGGCAAATATCGTAGATCGATATTTTCAGTTTATTAAAATTTAGCAATTAGATTAATGTTACTGTCATCGGTGAGTTTGAGTTGATCCGATGGTTCACCATTCCCAAATATAGTAGATCGAAATATTTAGTTTATTCATATTTAGCAAATATCCGAGGTCGATATTTTTAGTATATTCATATTTAGCAAGTAGATTAATCTTACTGTCATCGGTGAGTTTAAATTCATCCGATAGATTACGATTCCCAAATATCGTAGATCAACATTTTTAGTTTATTCATATTTGTCAAATATCATAGATCGATACTTTGAGTTTATTCATATTTAGCATTTAGATTAATGTTATTGTCATCGGCGAGTTTGAGTTGATCCGATGGTTTACCATTCCCAAATATCGTAAATCGAGTTTGCTGTAATTCCGGACGAGTGTCTAGTATGTGGATTACATTAAAGTCAGTAGATCCGCAAAAAGAACATTCCGATTTACTTGTGACATTTAGCAAATGTACATGTGTCGCAAAAGTATGCCCAATTCTGAGCCACACAAAGGTTGTTAGGTTATTGCAATGAGAGTATGCCGGATAATATGCTTTCGTCCCATTGGGATGGGAAATTATATAATGGTGATTGTAATTGCTCTGTTCTCTAAAAAACTTGTCGTTAGTGTAGTGTTTTTTATGTAATTATTATATCATTCCTTGTAAAAAAGGCATGCATGTGTAATGGTTGTCTACAGGCTGCCTTAGCCCTACGGTCTGCAATTTTGTTGCCCTGTATTCTCCTACGTGCACAGGTACCCACATAATTTTGATATGGCTTATGCATTCGCATAGGATTTTGCGTATCTTTGTTATTATAGGCTTATCATTTAATTGGTTGAATACAGCTTCAATGGCGGATTTACTATCACAACATATTACGGTTTTTTTTTTATATTATGGGTGGCGAAAAGTACCGCTTCAAGCAAGGCAGCTGCTTCAGCTGTGAGTACTGAGCTGTACGATGGCAAGGAGTAGGTTTTTTCTCATAGCAAATGTAGTACTGGTGTTTGATTTAACACCGTCTGTATATACGAACTCCGAATCCGGTGAAGGTCCGCTAATGTTTGACAATATAGTTGTTGGTATTCGTTGTTGTAAGCAATGTGTTAAGGAGTGAGCAGGACGGAAGTAGTGATATTTTGACCAATGCTGGGGTCGCAATGCCAGAGAGCCATTTGGCTATGGCGAAGCAGCGCATGATGGTGGAGGGCTTGGCGTTAGTGTTGAAGGTGTTCTAGGCTAAGTTAATCTGTGCGTGCACTAATTCATTTCTGGACTGGAGCAATTTGGGTATAAGTTTAATAGTATTAAACGTAGTACTTTGCATTAATTTCCAGTAGTTTTTTTCTGGAGTGGTATTTATCTATCAACTGTTCTTTCTTTTATAACAACTAAATAAAACATAAAGGCCTGTTGCGGGTTTCACTAATTATTTAGAATTGATTTTGAGCTGAAATCGTATAGTTTGGTTTTTATTGTTTCAGTTACCGTACGATTTAGTGCCGATTTCGAATTGGAGTATTTCATTACGAACACTTTCTTTTCAATGAATTCCAATAAAAGCTGATGTTTTAGATAATTATATCAAATAATGAAAATAAAGAATTTGATTTTAAATTCGCACAAAAAACTTCAATATGTTCGTTAGTTATGTCGTTTTAAAATGTTCTCGCTATTGCGGAGATAAAATGACGACGAAAAGTATTGCACTCTCGCAAAACTAAGCATTTGAGAGAGCAGTCATGTATCTTTGACAAACCGGACCCACCTTAAGGCACATATTTTATTTAATTCTTAAAACTTGTATTAAAAACAGAACCAAATTTTGGTTTATAGAATAACTCAGGATCGACAAAGAAATGATTGAAACTATTTTCAATAAAAATTGCACCGCTTTGAAGCATCCGCAAAAACGAAAGTTAATACAACTAGGTTCAGTGCTCCGGTTTCTGGTAACCGGTTCATGTCAGTTAGGAAAAGCGAAAGACCATTACATCACCATTGGCAGTAGTATGTATTTTCTCAAAAGTTTTACACAACGCTGTTAATCCCAGGAAAGAGGTCTTTGCTATGAAGCCATACAATTACAAATGAGACCGAATGAGAACGCAAAATCCAAAGAATACTTTTACGAACAAAACTGGCATTGTCTGGTGATATTGGTTGTGTTGACGGTTCACATGTTAAAACAATGCATGGGTGGTTCGTTTTTCAATAAATTTTTCGTTTCATCTTATATTAAAGTATTTAGCTCCTAGGTGTGCAACTACAATATGGAGATCTGAGCAGTTGATGACACACAATCTGGTTCCTGTCACAATTTATTTTTACTGGAATAAGAGTGAAGCTAAATAATATTGTTCAAGTCTAAATATACCGCGGTAGCCGAGTAAGTAGCATGTTCGCCCTTCCCGGGTTCGAATCCTAGCCGAGGCAATTAACATCAAAAATTACAGAAAACTTTTTCTAATACCGGTCACCCCTCGGCAGGCAATGGCAAACCTCCGAGTGTATTTCTGCCCTGAAAAAAAACTTCTCACAAAACAACATTAGCCGTTCGGAGTCGGCATTAAACTGTAGGACACTCAATTTGTGTTACAACATCAAGAGACACATCACAAATTTTAGGAGAAGTGCGGGTGAAATCGCTTAAGCGGTTATAGCGCCAATTAAGAAAGGAAGGTAATATACCTAATAGTTTTGTTTTGTTATTGTTCTAATATTATTAAAAGCATTATCTGTTTATAAAAACCAATTGCCAACCAATAACTTAATATTGCTCGCATAAGTCAAATGCACATAAAAAACATTTTGCCTATCAGTATTCCTATTGAACAGTTCAAAGTTTTCAACACACGCTCCATGACCGCATTTTGGATATGGCATAGGTCTTCTAATTCATCCGACACCGTTCGCCGCTTGCGGTTTGGCTTCGACAGAGCTTCGCCTGATTCTGCGTCTGGCTCATTCAGCAAGGGGTTTGGGGAGGTGCTCACTGACCGAACAGATAATAATACTACTTTTAAAGCTATTTCTTGTTAAAATTTTGTCACTTACTTCGAAATATTTCCATATAATCACTTATTATATTGTCTTTTATTCATATACTGCATAATGTGCCGAAAAGTTTAACAATACTTACTTTTATATGCGTTATTGAAATGAGTTGCTATTTTCAAATAGTCGTAAAAACACAACGCAAGATTGCCGTGATACTTCATTACCAATGATCCCAGTTACATCACAATTTATCTAATAAGGAAAAAGTGATGTTACGTTTAACCATTTTCGCAACTTTAACAAATAACTTGAAACCTGGAAGCCTTCGGTGGGCGGGACTTTCAGATTTAGGATTTGCAGGACCTCCTCTAATCCCTCATAAAACTATATACAGAATACACAACGCCGCAATTTCTTCCTCCACTGTTTTTAATGTCAGCTGCGAAAAAGGATCACCACTTGCTGCAATAGTTTCCTTTTTGTAATGGATCAGTTTTTTTGCGAATTGTACTTTTCCTATCAATCCATAGCTTTAAAAAATGAAAATTAGCCTACGGACTTCTCCTGGACAGATGAGCTCTCGGTCGTCTCAGCGAGCGCTGGGAAATTGCCACAACATGCAGAATTGCAAGGACTCTCTGGCCAAGAGTGGATCGTGGGCGCTCAAAGGAGCTGAGGTCGCTTACTAAGCGGCAACTCTCGACCCTCGTAGGTGTTTTGACTAGGCATTGTCCGTTGGGTATTCATGCGGTTAGGCTGAAAATAGTATCTGACCCTTTCTGCCGCAGCTGTATGGAGGAGGATGAGATGAATTCATCTTTTCATTTTCTGCTTATCTGCTCTGCCTTTGCGAGACTGAGGTTCAAGTACCTAGGCTCGTACTTCTCTAGGACTCCAGAAGAGCTTTCTGGGGTGGAGAGTGGTAGTTTACGTGACTTCATTCGGGATACGCAACGTTTCTCAGGTTAATCTTTCCTGATTTTTCCGATTCACGTTACCGTTCATAAAACACGTGGTATTCCAATGGACTCCTACTATGTCTAAGTGAGTTCCCATTGCGGGAGCTATCACAGTAACGTAACCTAACCTATCTATAAATTTTCTTGTCGAGACGAACCACTTGACATACATATTTTGATATTTCATATGGCTCTACTAAATTTAGGTATGAATATTCTCCTCGCCAAGGCGAACCGTTTCATAGCCATATTTCATATAACTTGTGTATAGTGTATAATTAAATTGAACTTTCAGTGAGGTGGCAACCCTTTTCAGTAAATTAAAATAGAAAGAAAATATCAACCAAAGCGAAAATAAAGTTATTAATTTTTACATGATAACACTGGCAATTCATTAGGGAGGAGTTGTATAAAAGTTATGGATATACATACTTAGCAAAATCCTAATTATAGAAGAACGCAATGCAAATTTGAATAAAAAGCAGGGGAACTTTGTACGAACAAAGTATTCTAAATTTTAAATTCTTTACCCCCCACCCAATTTCGATTGGCTTATTAAATTTTCTTTATAAAAACTCTGCACCATTTCCTCCATCTAAATTACATACTTTGCTTCTGATATTTATTGCGCATAACCATTTCGGGCTGTTCCTTGTTTCTTTTTTTTTGACGCATCCAAATCCCGTTGTTTATTTATGGTGGCGTTACGTTTCTCTTTGTTTACTTTAATTTTTATTACCATATATTCAAACATAAAGGAAACAGATATGAGGAGCGCTGACATGCCTTTTATTTATTTGTTTGCTTTGTTCGTTTGCATTTCATGGAATCGATATTTTTATTTGCAATGTTTCCTTATGCTGTTGTTGTTAATTATTTCTGTGATATGCAAATATTGAAATCGGAATCTTAATTAAGCTGGAGCTTTGTGGCATGTGAGTGCTTGTAGAATACAAAATACAAAAAACTTTCATACCGTTTGGTGTGTTTGTGGTGTGGACGCGGGCATATAAATATTTGTGTTCAACTCAACTGTCGAACACATGAACAGTACGTACGGTATTAACGCTATGCTATGGATTTCCTTTCTGGCCTAATTAGGACACGGTGCTATTTCGAAGAGAATGAATCGATAGCAAATCTTCTTTTTAAGGTAAAACTTCCTTAGCGGCATGAGGGTGATTTTTTAACATAGCGTCACGAGGTCGCGTAACGAAGTCGCGACACGACGCTTTTCTGAAACAAAACGCACATAAATACATTTAAATGTATAGTCATTACATAAAAACAGTGTGCATTTAGGGTACACTTCGGAACCCGTTCAGATTAATTTTTTAGGACTAAATCTGGACTATTTCGAGCCCATTTCATTAAGGAGTGTTTGGGGACCATATCAGACAAACATGACAAACCTTTCAGAACGACTAATTTCGGGAATATTCTAGTACTATTTCAAAACCTTTTTCATCATCATTTCGGGACTATTTCGAGGATAGTTGAGATCGACTTCGGGACAATTGTGAAACTAGTAGTCTGGGACCATTTCAGGCATTGTAACATATGTTTGATGTAAAAAAGATTCTGTCGAGGTAAACTATAGATTTCAGTTAGATATTTATCTATGGGACTAAGGTCAGGCCAAAGTGGCAAGACCTCAATATGCCGCGTGGAGCATATCGAGTTTTTAATGAAATATAAAATACCTATTCCCTCCACGCGTTTGCAGCTTCAAGTCATCACTGAAGGTGGATGTTTGATGGTGGAAACTATGCAGTCATTTGAGTATCGCTCGCCCCTACTTCTGTGAAGAAATTTATCCTGCAGAGGTAAGCAGCAGTCCAGCGCTCTGTTTGAGTTAAACGTGAAAGAGCTCAGAGCTTTGATTGCAGTCTGTCTATCATTAAAACTGAAGATATCTCTTCCTGGAATTTTGGTTCCCAGCCTCTCTACTGCTTCATTAATAGCTGAGAGGCCAGCCTGCCATCCCTCCCACTTTATTGTCGAGTTTCGAGCTATCTGTGTAGATACTATCAGATGGAGTGCTAAATTTCAGCTTCCACTCCTCCCTGATTTGAATTTTTGTAATAAAATTACATTCAGAAACTGATGTCCGGGCATTAGGACCCGATTTCTTGCCTTTGTCTCTGCAGATATGGAAAGCTACTGAAACTTCTTGTCTCAAATAATGCCTTTAAACTTGGTACTTATAATAAGTTTTAACCGGATGCCTAAGCAGCATCATTCTGATGGAGTTACTAAAACTGAGAGGTTCTTGGCTTTAGAATAAAAACGGAGGTGACTTTTGATTCAATTTGAAGCAGGACCTGAAAATATTTGAAAGCCGTTTCGCAGACACTTCCAGTGTCTTAATAAGTTGTGCAGACATTATCCCGTTGAGTTATGCAGATTTATGTGACTTAAAGCTTTGGGCAGCCTACGTAATCTTTTCTTCCGGAAATGTGTACATTAACGGTACTGGAAGAAATAAAAGGAGGATAATTTGCTTCGCAAGTCAAGTAGCAGCTCAAGAAATTCCATTCCCGTTGAGGTCCAGGAACCGTCCTACTTTTGTAAGAAATTTATTTGGGTTATAGGATCACGAAATAATCTTTCGTAGCCAGACAGTCGCGAACTCTTCAAGTTTTTTTTTTGTCGAGTATAGAGAAGCTCGCAAGACTTACGAGATTCTCGATGCACGAGATGCTAGCGAGAAACGGCTTCCCGAGCAGTATCGGGAAATCGGAGGCTCTACTAGAAACCAAAAATTTACAAATTAATTCGCTTATGAATTTCTGTTTGCACTGAAAAGTACTAAGTCTGCATTATAAGTAAAAACATTCCAATATGTAGCACTTAGCTTAAAGTGCATGCATTGAAACTCCTCTTATTGATAAAGGAAACTTTCTAATTCAATTTTCTGAACATAAGCGAAATCATTTGTGCATTCGGCTATACAATGAACGCTAGCTACTCAATAAAGAAATCATTGCGGCTTTAAGGCACACAATCTATGGGCGGTGGCTGAGTAGTTGAGTGACTTCGTGATAAATAGTAGTGGAAAATGTAGATACATGTGCCTGAATACATACCTACTCATATACATATGTATGTACAATATGTATGTACTAAGCATGAGTGAGTATGTATGTATGTGTGTACTTGGTGCTTTTGACTTCTTAATACGAATATATATTCCTTTGAAATAATTTGCCAAAATGTAAGTGTCTGCATTTCTGCGGCTTTGAGTATTTTATTTTGCACATTTTCTCTGGAAAGAATTGAATTGAATTGATTATGTGTGGGTGTGTTGTGTGAGTATGATTGAGCATGTGTGCCACAATTTGATACAAGCAATTTTATTATGTATCATCGGACAAAAAAAAAAGAAGATATGTACAGTGGATAACATTAGTATTTGGTTTTTTTTTATTGAAAGAGATTTAGTGTAAATTTAAAGACAAATAATAAAAAATAACATAACACTTTACAATTAGATTGTATACTGCACATTTTCTGTGTTCATGGAATCAGTAAAAATATGGAAACATAAATAAAACTTTAATAATCCGCGCTATATTAATACTCGGTTTTTGTCTTAGTATGCCAAAATCCAAACCTGGTTAGCAAATGAATTTGACAATTTTAACTAGAATAATCGTATGTATTGCTTAATGATCGCAGTCGACTGCATTTCGCATCCTAAATTTGAATCATACACTTTGTACTTTGTCAAAAGGAATCGAAAATTTGGTTTTTATTGACATAATGAATATGTTGTGGCAAAAATTGAAGCAGTCAGCTGAAAAGATGAGTATTTTGAACAGCTATACCAGACCCAAAGCATAAAGTCAACATTGTATGAGAAACCCAAGAATGATGGAATATCAGATTGCTCCTTCTTCCCAGACGCCGTCCACCCATTCGCTAACGAAACAAAAGCATTTTACACAAACAATGCTAAGAAAACTTTTCAATCGTTCTGGCGTTTGTTCACTGCTTCTTCGCTTCATCCTCCACTTGATTTAAATTTAATTTTTGCTCTCTTCTTCTCTAACTATTATTAAGTCACTATAAGCTGCTATCAGAGTGTAAGGCGCAATCTTGTTTTCTACCATTCTGGACTTAATCCCAATTGAAAATTTGTGAAATGAACTGGAGCGGCGCATTCTACACCGATCAGTTTTTTCAAAAAGATAATTAAAAGAAAGGCTCCAGGAAGAATAACCAAAAACTGGGGAATATTATACCCAAAAAATAAGTAATAATATGCCAAAATATTTAAATGACGTTATAACAAACAATGGCTTTAATATTCACTCATCTTAATTAAAGACTTTTTGCAACTAATTTATGCTTTCTTACCTACTTACTAAATTGGTGGTATAACCCTCTTAACGGCACGATATGTGTCAGCGAATGAAGTCACTGCATTTTAATAAGCTAGACTTTTCCTATGTCGCGGTCATCGTTTCGTAGACTAACTCCTTGGAGAAGTCCTTCCCGGTTCTGACGGAGCTGGTGGTGTTGCTCAGCATAATTTTATAAAGCCGTATTAGTTTGTTAGAATACCAAATTCAGACATTGCGACAAATAGGTAGCTTCCTCTCATTCTTTCGAAAGCGGATTTGAAGTCGGCAAAAAGATGATGTGTGTCTATGACGCGTCTTTTCCAAGATTTCGCGTATCGTGATTATTTGGTCGATAGTAGATTTGCCTGGTCTAAAGCTACACTGGTAATCCAGTCAGTTTGACCATTAAGCAGCGATAAGGAGTGCTTCCTCCGCAGTTTGAGTGTACTCTGGATGTCGGTCATCAAGTCGGCGTTACGGGAAATTGTCCCGGTGTTGAAACCTTCTGTAGCCGCTGTACCTTCTGATACAATTTTCGGGTGGTTTTCCTATCGGCTAGCATCTCAAGCTCCCCGCACTCGCGCATTTCGGTCTACCTCTTCTTTTCTCGGTTCCTTCTTCAACTCCCGTAACCTCTCCCGCATAGTTTGCATTGCCCCCGATCGCAGCGTGGTCCTATAGGCAGCATTTTTTTTCCAAGGAGGCGTACCAGTCATTTTTTCGGACTCGCTGAAACCCAATGACCTCTTCAGCGGCGGTGCGGAATGAGCGAAAAACGTGGTCCCATTGCGCGCAGATATCTGTTTGTTGAACATTGCTCTCAAAGAGCTGGAATGCAAGTCTCTTGTGATTGCAGTTTTTGAGGGTCGGGCTTTCCTTATGTCGTTGAGCACCAGCTCCAGAGTGGGGCATGCGAACCTTGGCTGCGACAATATGATGATCCGAGTCGATATTAACTCGTCGAATAATGTGCACGTCTAAGATACTGGGCGCATGCCTTCCGTCATCCACAACATGATCAATTTGATTTCGTGGTTTTTCATCAGGAGATAGCCATACATACTACCATGCTTCGGGCTCCGATGAAGTCAATCAGCCTCCGTACGTGAGCGGAAGTTTCATCGTGTAGGCTGAATTTACAGACTGTGTGCTTAAGGTGCTCATAGAAGTGACCATTATCTTCCGTAGGAGCGTGGGCACAAATCAGCGAAATGTTGAAAGATCTCGGTCTGATGCGGATTACGCCGAGATGTTCATCCACTGGGGTGAACGACAGTAACTGGCAGTGCAATCTGTCTCCCAGCGCAAATCTGACCTTGAATTTGCGCTCTTTTACATCGCAACTGTAGTAGACGTCGCAGGGTCCGCTTGTTACAAAGCCGAATATTAATGTTGTGTAAATTTCTATATCTTCTTCTTTAATACTCATTTATTGCAGTAACATTTAATCTGTCATTGTGGATATATTGAATTGGAAAACATGTTTTATACTATCATGCACAAAAAATATTTTTTTCTAGTAATCCTTGGAAAAATCTAAACTTAAAGAGCACTAAGCAAAAAAAAAAACCCCCGAATATTAATGTTACCCACTGTACGTACAATATAGTATAAGTGAAAATGCCCAAAGAAATAGTGCAGCGTGTGAAAGAAAACGTAAGTGAATAGAAAAAAGCAAGAAATAAAGAACTTAGAAACTTGCGGAGTACAAGTAATGGTGTAGGAAATAAAAGATGGATGAAATGTGAGTAAATGTGTGTGCGTGTAACGCACATGAATTCAGTGATTGTTACTTACATGCATACACACGCACACACATCCATCTCTATTGCATGTTGTCGTCAGACAGCGTAACTACTAGTAAATCACGTAAAGAAATTGGCAAAGAAAACCAACTAAATAAAAGAAGAAATCCGAAATAACACAAGCGAAGAGTGAGAGAGTGAGAGAGTGAGTGAGTGAGTGAGTTTTGTACGAATGTGCGGAAAAAGATTGTGGCGCTTGTGAATGGCGATGAAATTGTATCTCATTGTATGCGGCGAATGGTCACTGTGTAATTGTCCGGCTCGAATGTTTGTGGCAATGCCAACGGCAAAGATAGATAGATACATTTGTACAGACATGTTGCCGGTATTGGCAGCAAGATTCTACGAGTAAGATTTGGAATGATGTTGGTATTATGCGGGTGGTTTTAATATTTATGTATATATCGAAATATGCCGAGCAGTCCTGCAAGAAAACACGGAATTAGTACGAAAGAAGCTTCAGTACTTTTTCTTCACAATAAAACCAGTTAATTTAATGCACTATGGTAATTTATGGTTCATTCTTAACTTATGAATTAAGACGAAACTAGGTTAATACGATAAAACTAAGTGATTTCGCCTTATAAAATCTGTCAATAAATTAGGATGAAAGGATTTATTCCACTCAACTGTTCCTTGATTTTTACGGTCTCTAGAAGTATTTTTTTCATTACCGTAAGCTTAAAAAAAGATTTCATCTCAATAAAATTTTAATATATTCTAAATGCCAAGGTAAATTAGGAATGGCAAGTGTGAACGCATTTTATTTTTATGTAGATTGGGTCAGTTAGTTCCGGGTAGATATCCATATGCTCTCACGTGAGCAGTGCCACGCCCATTTCCCCGCATATTCGTTTTTCGAACCCAATCCTGTGCGCCAAAATTTGTGTAAACCAACTTTTGTTGTTATTAAATTACTGCCTCTTTTTTGATTTCCACAAAACAGTCATTTTCAATACCGACATGCATTGGGTCAAAGACTATAAGAACAGTTTCCTGAAGATATCTCATTATTTATCCGCATCATGGGCAGACGATCACACGGACATTATTAGATTTATATTTCTATATCGACAGTGGTTGCATTAGCCAGTAATAAAAAATTTTGGAGGCAATAAATAGCATATTCCTATAGATCTGTTAATTGGTATTGGTATAGATCTAATATTTTAAGTAATAATCTAACAATACCCTGGTATTAAACTTATAATCAAATGAATTTTTTACCCTCCAGTTAATAGTCGCAGACGGTTGTTTAATTATACATACATATGTAACTTATAAAATTTCTATCTTTTAAAATCACATTTGATTTTTGTAGATTTTAATAATAATTTGAATTGACAGAGTGATTTTAAAGAAATTTGCGAATCTTAATCCTGCATTTCCTAAGTTGGTGTGCTCATTTCATTGGTAGACTAGCTAATTAAAGTATCTGAAAAATCGTAAAAATCCACTATTTAAGAAAAATAAATTATCGAAATCGATTGCTCCCAATGTACAATATCCTTATTATCGGAAGCAGTTGAAAGACCTTAATTTTTTATAAATTATATAATATACCAATAATCAGAAAGCTAATGGTAATTCATTCGGTCAAATTTGACATGAAGTGTTAACAGTTGAAAAAAAACAGCCAAAATTTTGACAGTTTTCGATTTGTCGTCAACGTAAAGTTATAACATGGCAATATCTTGTCGTTTCGAGACATTCGTTTTTGTCAAATATTTGAAGTAATGGAATCCATGACTATAACTTTAGAAATAACTCTAAAGCGTTTTGAAGTTTTATCAATTCACAGAAATCTATTTCAAGTATTCCTTTCGCGTTTTTTTTTTTACAATAGCAATAACGCAAATATTGCTGAAGAAGCCGCGAGTCTATAAAATGAATATGTTTGTTCAAATTGTGTGTCTGTTATAGAATGTTATCGTACCCCCATGCCGAGTCATGTACCAGAGTCTACACTTTATTTTGAGTCGCTTTCATTATCTTATATAGACGATGAACAACGAATCCATCTCCCGATAAGTATTTTGATTTGCACAAACCAACATGGCTTAGTGAATGGCCGGTCAACTACTTCCAATCTTGCCATTTTTACTGATGACTGCTTTGTAGCCTTTTAAGATAAAGAAGTTTGGATTATCTATTGGTGCGGCTTTCCTAAATGTAAACAAATTTTTGCATTCCATTCTACAAGAAAATATAATCCACTCCGCAGGATATCAAAATTCTTGGTAGTTTTTTGACCACGTTACTGAAGTCAAATATTTGAGTATATATATAATTCATCTTCTTGCCATTTTCTACAAAATAATTTTTTCATTCCTTCGCAGAACCTCCGTCAAGTTCCTTTTTTGAAACGGAGTTCCTGAAATTTACTTATGTACATCACTGGTCTGGTTCATGGTAAGTACATCCTGTCGGATTGTGTAGTTAGGGAAACATGGTTATATTATTATGCTGATATTCTGTACCAACGGAAGTTAGGTCAACTTTTACAATGATGTAAGCCGTGAGAAGGAACTTGCAACCCCGAAAAGTTATTTAACCCAAACGACGTCCTGAAACTTATGCAGTCGTTGTGAGTAATTGAAGAAAAATATATATACAATATATGTTTCAAAAAGTCGCACTAAAGGAGATCGTTTGGGTACGAAAATTTTCTTAAATGGCACTTTTAATAAATCAACGCTGTAATACAGCATTTAAAAAAGAAACTGGAATACTACTAAGAATTAAATTTGGAAAATTATAAACATGGTCGAGTACAATATCAGAGGAGTGTTTTATACTCCCTGAACCCTTCGATTTGTTGTATAAGGTCTTGCAATAGGGATGCACAAAAGTAGACCGATAGTGACAGCAAGCGAGGCCATATTTTTCCCGCTCTTTTGACATTTCTCTTCAGTAAGGTTTACCATTTCATCATGGAAAGATATACGGTCCGACAACGAGTCGAAATTATTAAAATTTACTACCCGCAATTCGGAGCCAATGGCCTCAACTTCAAGAGCGCTACGCCCAATTTATGGTCGTCGTCATTTCTGGCTGAATGGCTTCGTCAATAAGCAAAGTATGCGTTATTGGACTGGCAGCAATCCACACGTACTCTATGAGTCAACATTGTATCCCGAAAAAATTACCCTTTGGTGCGGTTGATGAGCCGGCGGCGTCATTGGGCCGTACTTCTTCAGTGATGATCAAGACCGGCAAGTTACTGTAAATGGGAATCGCTACCGCTCAATGATAACCGAATATTTTTGGCCCGAATTGGATGATATGGACTCGGACAATATGTGGTTCTAACAGGATGGCGCCACAAGTCACACAGCAAATATCACAATCGATTTATTAAAAACCAAGTTTGGTGAACGTGTTATCTCACGAAATGGCCCAGTCAATTGGCGACCTCGGTCGAACGATTTGACGCAATTTGTGGGGCTACGTCAAGTCTATAGTCTATGCCAACAACCCAGCGACGATTGATGAACTTCGTGCGAATATCGAAAGTGAAATTTCACAGTATTGGCCGATTTATGCTTGAAAACCGTCGAAAATTGGGTTCAGCGTCTGGACTTCTGCAAGCGTGCCCGTGGTGCCCATGCAAAAGAAATCGAGTTGCATACATAATTTCATCGAATGTACTTTCACAGGAATAAAGAATTTAATTCATATCCCAAACCGTTTTTGTTTTATTTTATAAAACTTTTGTAGCGCTCCTATTGAAAAACCCGTTATATAATAAAAACCTTTTGTTTCATAAATTAGTCGATTGAAAAGTCGAAGGATTTCCAGTTTATTCCAGAAACTAGAAAGGTTGCAAAAAGCAGCTATTCGACCTTTAAAATGTTATATATTATTGCCTGAACTTAGAAATCACTCTATTTTGTTTAAACTTTAGCCATCGCTTATTGGAAAATTGTGTTAGATTTGCCATATTAATATTTGTTTCTGTGCCGCAGTCTGCATTTAAACTGCATGCGATAAATTAAAAAGTTTTCAAAACTAAAATTTAAAAAAATTCTCAAAAATCAATAGGAATTTCCCTCCACTTAACTTTACGCAAATTAATATAATTTTTGCTCCTGTTCTTTAAGAGCGAAAATAACAAGTCATCCAAATAGAATTATATATATATATATTTGAAAACCTTTGCCAATCATTTTCAAAAAAATGAATGCACAATGTAAGTATTAATTAAATTTATAGAAATTTATGTACATATTTTGACACTACAATTCAAAATGAATTCCGACTACTTTTTAAAATTTCTTTCATCAAATACTCCACATATTTTGTTGCAATTTTTCTGCTTTATTGCAGCAATTAGTTTCCTTTTTACCTTGTTCGATCAAGCATTGTATTATGGAGGACGCAAATACTTTTTAGCAGTGATTAATTTAATAATGTTACAAAATTTTACCACGCGAGAGATTCATTGCAGATTTTCGCATTCATTCTGCGTTACCTAATCTTGAACCGAAGCAGTTTCGGCGTTCACTTTTTACACCCCTAATTCATCTCAGCAAGAGTCGTTGTGATCGAAAGGACGACAAAGGTTATGATTATCGAGTTACCGAAAGTATTTTACGAATCACATTTCTGAAATTATCACGGTCTTGGTATATTTTCGAACTATTCGATTTTCTTATCGGGTGTTTCCTTCACTTTATGTATGTGTGTATAGCTTAGTCCTTACACATTGCACAATCATAGAATTGCTTTGTGGTAAAAAATAAATGCAACTTGCTAACAACTTGCCCCTGTAAAACTTTCTTAAGCAGTTTAAAAAACTTGTACACACTTTCTCTAAACTTTACTCATCCCGCTCGCTACATACATCCCTCTTTTACTAAAATGCCATATTCTGTATGCTAAAGTTTTCATCAAGTTTTGCTACATTTTTAAACTCTCTTATTCGACAAGTTGTTGATATTTTTTTTTTCACTAAACTTGCTTCACTCAACTGTTTCGGTGCTTGCTCTGTGATTTTTCACAGCCAACCCTTCATGCCTAGTCAAAAAGTTTGGCAGCAAAGTTGTCGATGGATACAAATTTACCCAAACTAAGTACATAGGCTTGCTCATATATTTTTATATACATATATATATATTTATATATATTTAGTATATATGTAAACTAAAATATTGCCACAAGAACAAATTGAGAAACTTCACTTAGCACAAATTTTCATAGTACAAGGTAGAGAGAGAGAGAGAAAGCGAGACAAGAACAACTTGAGGCATAGAAATTTAGTAAGAAAAACGAAGAAAAAAACTAAAAATTCAACAAATTTTTTTCAAATTTCGAGAAGTAATAAAAAGATAAAAGTATAGTAAAAGCAAAAATGTAGAAGAGTACGCAAGTTGGCGTAAAGCTGCTTGCAACCGAAATAAATTCCCAATTGATGCAACTGTCATCAAAAAAAAATATAGCCTTGCAACAAAAGTACGCATCGAAGTCGAAGCTTGGCAGCTCTGCACTTGGTGCGCCGCTAGCTGTATTATTTTTTATTTGTGTGAATGTTTTTGCATATTTCCTATTTTTTGCTTTTTCGAATTTGGGCATTTTAGCTGTACTGCTTTTTAATAAACTTAAAAGCCACTGCAAGCAAGCTATGGCTTCCTTTTAGACAAAAAGTTTGCAGTTATAGGCATTTAATACATTTCTGTTATCTATCGAATAGCTGGCTGTTGGCTGAAGTGGCACTCAAAACGAAATTTCATGCCAATTTTTGGATTCGTTGCTTAACAAACCGCAACAAAACAGACCAGAGTTTGCAAACGAATATTCTGATTTGATTAGAGAAAAGGAGACTTTAATGCAAGGAAAGTGAGTACCGGTTTTAAGGCGAAATTAATAGTGCCCGGGATAAATTGAAACTGCAGTGAGCTCTTCGTCGCTCAGAAAGGCTACCAGATAGAGCTCAGAAATGATAGTCATGGTAGGTTTATTGGTGTTCACCATTTTAGCTATTCCTTTCAAAAGCTTGAGAAAAATTGCCACTTGAAGCGAAAGTGCACCAAATGGATAACAGTTTAGTATTTATCAAACACTAAATAACATAAAAAGTTGGAAATGTTTACTGTTTTGGGGGACTTTGGGAGAGAGAATAATGCATGCGCTGCCTCGATAATGGCGCGCCTCAAAAATACTAAGCCAAAAGAGTGAGAAGCGAGTCAGCGATTATCGCGGTAGTAGGACGTCACATAGTATTGTTAAAAAAAAAAACAGAATATGAATACAAACCAACTCCTTCTATTATTAGCTTTGCAAAACATAAAGACAAAATCAGGGATCGTAAATAACGATTATTGTACAAATTTAAACTCTAAAAATCATGCGGAAGGGAAACGCTGCATATAAACGGGGGTTTCAATAGGAACGCTACACAAGTTTTTTTTAAATAAAACAAAAGCGGTTTGGGATATGAATTAAATTCATTATTCCTGTGAAAGTACATTCGATGACATTATGTACGGAACTCGATTTCTTTTGCATGGGCACCACGGGCACGCTTTCCGAAGTCCAGACGCTGAACCCAATTTTCGACGGTTTTCAAGCATAAGTCGGCCGATATTGCTTTAATTTCACGTTCGATACTCGTACGAAGTTCATCAATCATCGCTGGCTTGTTGGCATAGACTATAGCCATATAAAAGTCTGGGACTGATGAAGAATGTTAAATTTGTTTTGTTTTTGTCAGAGGAACCAATGATTTTCTTAGTATGGAATTAGGAATACAACAACAAAAACAGAGACGAAAATTAATAAAAGGCACAGTTGTTCATTCTCTTAAGGCAATATTCTCGCCGATGCGCTACTTATCGAAATTATCGTTACAATGCCTTGCTAAATCTCAAAATTTATAAATCTTGCGAGATTGCTAAATTTTAGAAGTGTTTGCAAAATTTCGGAACATGCACTTTAATTCTTTCTATCATTTGTCTCAGTGCGGAAAGTAAATTTCCTTGAAGCAGATACCCTGTCGGAAAAAGCAGACGGTCTAAAATAGTTACCAATTTTAAAATTAATTTGAAGTGTTCAACAGCTTTGAAACAAATTGAACAAAAATTCAACACACACTATACTTTCGATAATTGGTGCACGAAATTGAGGCCCAATTAGTTTAAAGACGAGCATACCGAATTTAAATTGATTTGCATTTTTGCTTAAAAAATAATAATTTTATAGTTTCTAAAAATGTGAATGAAACAATATATGCCGGATACTGTCGGCACCGTTATTACGTCTAGCAGATGTGCCTTAACCCATAAATGGTCAGTGCAACAATTGGAACCCGATATAAATCGAAATTGGATTATAGGTCATAATATCGAAATTTTTTTGTTTTGTAATAGTTTTTACAAATTTGTTGGTATTTAGTTTTATTTTTTCAAAACTAAAAGCAATAAAGTGGTATGAATTATAAGAATGTTTTTATTTTATTTCGTTTTTCTTTTTCCCCCATTAAGTTAATTTAAGCTTACTTCTAAAGCGTTTAGTTTCAAATTTCCCCTTTTAAATTTTTTCATTGATGTGAACACAAAATCAATTTATGTACATATGTACATGTGAAGTGTATCCAATTTTTGTAATTACACCGAAATATAGAAATCCAAGACTAAGTATTTGCATTACATTATGATAACCCTTAATATTGTTTTATGTAAAATTTTAGCTAAGGTCAGTTTTGCAGTTTTCCTCTGCTTCCATAACTAAAATGTTCATCCCCAAATCAAGTGCACATATTTTTGAAGAGTATGTAAAAATAATTATGGTTCAAGCTTGTGATTCTCTCGCGTACATTCCAATTTGGGCTGGTTCTTTTTTTAATCCACAAAAGTTTTTACTTTTATAGTGATTGTTGAATTGCGTTGCTTTTTTCGCAAAATTTTTGAGTTTAAAAACTCAAAATCAATATCCCATTCTGGGTAAACAATTTGAAAACTAATTGACACAACATGACAACTGAATGACAACGATGTCTCTGTTTAACACACGCTCTTCATACACTTCGCTTTCTATAGTATACAAGTGTACGTATTCTGAAATATATGGAAATGGAAATGGTTAGAAAATAAAATGAAACCTACAGAATTTCAAATAGCTGTAAAAACTACTATTTTTGATTTTAATTCTGTCAAACGTAATTAAAAGTAGTTGAAATCAAATGCAGAGTCAGATAATTGACTTGCACCTAGGATATCGCCATATTAATAAAGTTAGAGCCCGTTTCTTTGTAACCTATTTGCAAAAGAACACTCGGTAGGATAACGAATTGCATGCAAAGCAACAACACTAACTCGAAAAAATATGCCAAATAAGCCAACTCGGTGAAATGATATCGGACCTGAGATGTAGTGTTGGGAAATGAAAAAACTGCGCTAATGTGAATGAGCCGTAAAAAATAAATGGAAAATTTAAGCTTATCACCTAATTCGTCTTTATTTGCATAGTATTTTTAAATATATATCTAAATCAACAAAAAATTTGGCATCACAGCTATTTTCCGTTCTTACATAGCATGAAATAAATGCTTCATGCTTCATAAAAGATGTCAACAGAGTTGCTTTTGCAACTAAAGGAAATTTTAAACGAGCTGGAGCGTTCTTTTGCCAGTCGGTTACATTAAAACGGGCTCTTAGTTGCTTAAATGAAAAAATAATAAATTTCAAACACTTTTAGTTGGCAAGTGATTATTTTTTAAATTGCTTTTTACAGGGTATGTACTTAAAAAAATACATTTGTTAGTGTTCGGAAAAAAATGCTTGTTATATCGCCTCGCGTCGTTGTGTATACGTCGCCTTCTTTCTCATTCTCTCTTGTTTGACGTTACATCTTTCCTCTCAACTAAGTAACTAAATGTGATTTAAAAATTTCACTCTTCATTTCCGATTCACCGCCTAATATATATTTATGTCTATAAAATATAGCATATGAGGTTTGATCCCATTGTGCGGAGAAGTAAGAATGCCTAAAATATTTAAAAGATTTAAAAATCTCTAAATAACTTTCACATTTGTAAATATATTTCGGGTAACATAATGTAAAGCGATGTTACTTCCGCCAACAACAACAACTACCAACAATTCGAGTTTCTAGATTCATACAACGCACCTAACGTATATTTTCATTTTCTACCACTCAACCGAAACCGGCGCCAATGCTATTCTCCAATAGAGCTTCCTAAAAATAAGCGTCGACTGCCATCGACTTGGCCCACTAGCCAAGAGTCACGTCCAACTGACCCTTTACTTTACTGGCCAGTTATTTAGCATTGGCTATTGCGAGTGCATGTAGTGTTTTGTTTTTTTTTTTTGCCATTTCGGTACTTTGGTACTCTTGGCTCTCTACGCTTCATGTCGTTTGCATTGCAAAGTAAGCGCAAAAGTGCTAACATTTTTCTGGCAGGAAATGCATACTACTTCCGACCTTTTATGCCGTTTTCAAAAAGGCCGAGATATAACATTCGCATAGAGAGTGCCAAGTGCCAAGTGCCCTGTTGCATTACCCGCTGACCACTCGTCGCCGCTACTCACTCACTCTATGTGCTTATAGTACGCGAAATTCACTTCGCTTAGAGAGCCTCTATATTCCTCTTTATTTACTTTTTTTTGGCGTAAAATTTTTCTGATTTTTTTTTTTGGGTTACCAAATATTTCGTGTATGTTTGTGAGGTTACGTGCATATAGTGTGTTATCTTTGTCACAAACACCAAAAACACGAAGGACATGAGTATAGAAATACTTAGCAAAAAAGTGAATGACAAATTTATATTAGATGAGTTGCCAACTACTTACATATTTATATGTATAACACATATTTAAAAATATACTAATTTATGCGCTGCTCAAATTAACAGTTCATACTTTCTAGCCAAAAATGTACTCCCTGACCAATGATCGATGACCACCTTCGCAGTGCAAAGTGTACTTATAATGTAGGTAAATGAATACGTCCTTGGCACTTAAATTATGTAACTTATTTATGTGGCTCATTAGAATTGCACTTCTCTTCGTTTTTAGGCAATAGGAGAATTGTTGGCATCAAGCCTATCGCTAAATATCGGCAAAGGGAAAGTCCGATGCATTGAGGTTGGATTAATTGGTTGAAGTAATTATGAGCCAAAAAAAAAAAAAAAAAACAACCTTAAGTTTTTTCAGGCGCACTTTATTCCAAATATAATGATAACAACAAATACAACAAAAGAGGTTACTACTTTTTACTAATACTACTACTACTAATTACTACTACTTTTTTACTATTGCTACTACTAATATCCGCCACTATTTATTAACTTCTATCACTATTTTTACTATGCAACTGTTAAAACTTTAACCTTGTCCGAACAAATTTTTGAAGTACTGAACAAAAAAAATTATTGTTGATTTTTAGTTAGAGATTTCGATTAGAATATACATAACATAAAAATCCAAAAATAATTGAAAAAATGCCTTTGACCTTTGGAACATGAAAGGAATAAACAATACAGATATTAAAAATATCAAATTTTTTTTTTATTTCTAAAATAAACTTTAAGTATACATTGAAATTCATGCAATTTTTTAGAAACATTTTATTTTCTTTACAAATAAGACCTAAAGAACTAGTGTAACTTCAATGAAAGTAAATAAAATATGAAATAAATTCAAATACTTTTAAATTCAAACTGCGGTCAAAAATTAATAAATTAAAAGAAAATTTACCTAACTGCATATAACGAATTTTTTTTTTTAGACTGATAGAACTTTCGATAGGGATAGCTCACTTAACAGCTGGTAAATGACATTTCGTTTTGACATTTCTGTTCACTAAGCATTAACAAATCATCATGGAAAGAATGACGCCGCAACAGCGTTTACAAATAGTGGAAATTTACTTTAAAAATCAGTGTTCTGTTCGCCAAACTTATAGAGCACTTCGTGAATTCTATGGTCCACGTAATCGAGCATCATCAGCATCAGAGCAGCTTATTCGTCGAACTGTTGATAAATTTCGAACAACATTTACTCTACTTGATGAAAAACCAACAACAAGACAAAGAACTGTACGTACAGAAGAAAATATTGGTGCTGTAAGTGATAGTGTTGGAGAAGATCCGAATTTGTCTATGCGCCGCCGTGCTCAACAAGTTGGACTTTGTCCATCCACAACAAGTGGTTCAAAATTGGACTGACCGCATCCGATTCACCAAAGCTAGTCGTGGCGGGCATATGCTCGAAATCGTTCGTAAATATTAAATATGATGAAAATATATTTATTTTTTTATGTGTTTTATTTCAACTCAAAGTTCTATCAGTCTAAAAAAAAACACTCATTATATATTAACATACCACAAAATAATATTTTAATGCAATTCAATACATGTAATGCAAATATGATTGCCCTCATAAAAACCAGACACCCTGTGACTGTAACACGGAAATAGACATCGTTAGAACGTACAAATATCTCGGTATTATACTTGACAAAAACTTTAAGTGGAATGCGCACATATCCCATCAACAAAACAAATTTCGATATACATCTTATTTTCTAAAACACCTGAGTTTTTGTAGCAATTATGAAGTATTGCATCAAGCCTATTTAGCATTATCAGAGTCGTATCTAAGGCAAGGGATCACGGAATGGGATTCTTCGATACCCTGTAGGAAACTACAACAAAGCCAAAATTATATTTTGAAAATACTAGCAAAGAAAAAAATATATACACTCCAAATCTTCAGCTAAATAGGGCATTAAAGTTGCTTGACGTTAAGTGGATTTTTAAAATAACGGTACTAAATGAGTTTTACGATGAAAATTCGTTTATGATACCGATTGCTTATAAACATCGAACACGAAGATGTCTAGAGAATAGTTTAGTAGTGCCAAAGTTTTTAAACAACTATACTAAAAATTCGCTTGTAACACTTTTTAATGAACTTCGAACAAATTTAACGAAACTACCTAGACATCCAAAATGAAATATTTCATAAAAAATCATATCAAAAGCTTATTGTAATAAATTTCTAAACAAATTTATAATCGAATGTTAAAAATGATTTAATAATAATTTAAATTATTATTAATAATTTAAATTATTTGAAATTATTTAGAATTTAAGCTTATTTTAAATTAAAATTAAGTCGGGAAAATTGTACGAATCTTCACATATAGACATATCAAAATAAATGTAAAGTCAACTATCTATAAACCTGCAGATAAGCACTCTAGCTTCGCGGGTTGCATTTAAGTATTTTAAGTCTTATTGTAAACGATTAACGAATAATATATATTACATTAGGTAATCTGTATTTGCTCCTTGGTGGCATTTTTATAGCCATCAACGTCCTTCTGCGTTGCGTTTAATTTCTTTGTATAAAATGTTTCGCCGTTTCGAATATTTCGGGAGTAAACAACTGTTGGAAGTAGTGAAATGGCGAACGTGACTCGAAGGAAAATCGATCTGGTTCATCTTTTACTTTCCTCTATTTGATGATTTTCTTATCTGTAACAAGGAATTGGGTACTGTTTGAATTTTCATATTTGAACTTCATATTCCGAATCGGTCGCTTCAAAAACCTACTCTCGAAATTCAGAACAGCTTAGTTCAAGAAGACCTTTTAATCGGGTATACTTCCGATTTATAAATGGCTCTATATGAATGTCATCATCATGATCGATATCTATTTATGTTAGCACACCATGATTCTCATCTCACATCGCCATCATTTCCTCTAAATCAGACATCGATTTTAGATAAACCTTTCTTACACAAACTCATATTACGCGTATTTGTGCACAAATAATATTTCTATGGAAAAAATATTATAATATTTATGTACTTCCTCTAATTTCAAATTTTGCACATGTAGCAAAATCTACGTAAAAGAGCGTAATTATTATTTTTTTATTGCAAATTATTCAAATGTGATAATTTGTTATTGAAAAGTAAAATGTTGACTTTTATTTTAAGTATACATTTATATAAAAATGTTTTCATTAATTATTTTTAATATTGAATTTTGGTTGTGCCCTTCTAGAAGTTTATAATTTCTTCCTTGAACGTTTTTGCAAAGTCACATAAAATCCCTAATTTTTATACTGTGTTTATAAGGTGACATAATATGAAAAAGAGAAAGTTATAGTTTGCAAAGGTGCAGAGATTTTGTCTAAAACTATAATATTTCAAAATTTTCAGGTCAACGAATGGCAGACTTTTTTTTTTATACAATATATTCCCAAAAAGCAAGGAAAGGGTCCTTTTCCTTCCTTGCTGAGAATGAGAATGCCGAAATGAGAAGGAACAAGTTCTCATTTAATTTAGCTTTAAAACTTCCAGTTGTGGATTATATGCGACAATATTTACTACAAAAAAAAACTCCTTTCAAATGCATAAAGTTTTCTTAAAAAGAATAAATAAAAATGATGTAAAAAAAAGCCATCAATAATACATCATATTAAGTAAAAACACCCTTCAAAATAGATTTGGGGGCACACTCGACTCATCAAAGTTCTCTCAACTTTACAGATGTGAGTGACTGCGGCCAAGGTATCTACTACTCCACTCCCGTTGTCATTACACGCTGACTTCATCACCGCAATAAGTCAAATATAGTACGTTTTGAGCAACACAAAATGCTTTTGTTCTCAGCACTTCAGTTTGACAGTGGCAGAATAGCAAGAATGCTTTAGATGCTAGCGGGTGGTGGTGAGGCAGCAGATTGTGTTGCTGATGTTGATTACTGTGGCGATGGCAATAGCGGCCGAGGGCCCCCGAACTGCCAACCGATAATGATGACTGCCATGACTGTTGGCGCTAGCTGACATAAATGCGTCAGTATTAATCTCTCAATAAATCAATCGCGACGCATTCGAAACGCAAAATGAGCTAAGGAACGCAAAGAATTTTTTTGAGTTGAAAAGCACTTGAACGTGGAAAAATTACTTACACACATGCACTCTGCGTTACTGAGCTACATATGCGTATGCGAAAATTACAGCAATGACACGAGCGTTCGCTTAGATAATCGAAAAGTTTGTTTATTTTGTGACCCCTGGCAAAAGGCGTCATTCATTCGAAGACTCGACTCATCTGTCATTGTCAGCACGCGTTGAATAGAGGTGCACTCGTTTCGCGCATAGCCACACATATTATATGCGTATGGGAGTGTGCGTGTGGGTGTGTGTGTGTAGGAGAAATAACGCTTATTTTACGGAACTTTGCCTTTTCATTTATTGCTTTACTTCCTTTTTTTGCGAGCACTTCGCCAGCGTCACATTTTTGCGGCGCAGATGGCCCTACTAATAAATGTAAAGCATATTTTGAATCTTAACTAGTATACGTTACGGACAATAAAATAGGACCAAGTCGGTTGTTGCAAAACAATCAGCAGCTCTTCTTCTTTGCTATTATATATCCGATAACTTTTGTCTGTAATCGAAACTGTACCCTATTTATCGTTTAGAAGAGGTCATGCAACTATAGACAGTGATATTACAGAAGGACTGGAAAATTAAAAACATTGCACAGCGGTTTTTCTTGATATATACATAGCAGGCATTCGATCGAGTCTGACACCAGGGAAATCATACAAAATTAAAAAAAATGCTTCCAGCTCCTTACTGCTTGTTACTAAGATCATATCTAAATAACAGAAAGTTTTATGTTTCACATTATGATGTTACGGTCTTGTACAAATTATTCACTGCTGCTTTATCTGTTTTGGCTGATGTAAACATTGCCGCGTATGCAGACGACACTGTCATAATTGCAACATGTGATACACCAGAAGAAGCCTCCCGCTGTGTGCAGAAAGGGCTATGGGGAATAGAGAAATAGTAAACCCTAAAAAATTCACTCGCGTTACTTTCAGTCTTAGAAGAGAAGAGTGCCCTCAAGTTAATCTGAGTGGTACTCAAATTCCCCAGACTACGACAGTCAAGTAACGGGTGTTTCTTAGACTGATAGAACTTTCGATAGGGATAGCTGTCACTTGACAGCTGGTAAATGACATTTCGTTTTGACATTTCGGTTTGACATTTCTGTTCAGTAAGCATTGGCAAATCATCACGGAAAGAATGACGCCGCAACAACGTTTACAAATTGCGGAAATCAGTGTTCGATTCGCCAAACTTATAGAGCACTTCGTGAATTTTATGGTCCACATAATCATCGTCATAAGCATCAGAGCGGCATATTCGTCGAACTGTTGATAAATTTCGAACAACATTTACTCTACTCGATGAAAAACCAACAACAAGACAAAGAACTGTACGTACAGAAGAAAATATTGGTGCTGTAAGTGATAGTGCCGTGCTCAACAAGTTGGATTTTGTCCATCCACAACAAGTGGTTCAAAATTGGACTGCTCGCATTCGATTCACCAAAGATAGTCGTGGCAGACATATGCCCGAAATCGATTTTAAATATTAAATGTCATGAAAATATCTTTCAAATAAAAAAAAAATTGGCATCATACCGCATTTTTTATGAGTTTTATTTAAATTTAAGGTTCTATCAGTCTAAAAAAAACACCCTTTAACTTGGTGTACATCATGACAGAAGGCTGACATAGAAAGTACCTGTAAAAGCTAAAGTAACGCAACTAAATCAAAAAACAAAGAAATTGTATTGGCTTTTTAGAAAAAACTCGCAACTGAGCTTGGAAAATAAAGTGCCTATATACAAATCAGTTCTTAAACCGATTCGCACTTATTATATGTATATAACTATGGGGAACGGCAAGTCACTCAAATTCTAAAATATTCCAAAGCTATCAATGTAAAACTCCAAGGCTCTTAGCAGGTGCCCCTTGGTATGTGAGAAATGATGAACTTCTTATCTAAATATTTCATATATTAAGGACGGGATATTCAAAACCAGCACAAAAAGTAGGCTTAACAGCCACTCGAATACTTAGCTATAAATCTCTTAGATAAAAGTCAAACTATCCGAAGATTAAAACGATGTCACATATTAGACTTACCAAATAAAGAATTTTAAAACCCCTAAAAATGGTATATGTATATTGGTTAATGACACTGGAGGCTTACGATTCCTGTCACGTTCATTGGTTAAGTTTATAATAAATATTGCTAACATTCGTTTATTGTCTTAAAGATAGATTGCAAATAAAAGTAAGTACCAAAGAAAATAACATTATCGTTTAAAACGTCATAATGGAAAAACGTTTTCGTTTACTGTTACTTTTGCGCTTAAAACTTGTAACGGTCAAATTGCAAAATTTATTAACAGATCACAAAAATTTGTGTTTACTTCTCTTTCGTTTCAAAAAGAATACGACAATTTCATTGAGAGGCTATCAAAGCGCGACCCTTTTAAATCCGCTGCAGTCATCCCAAAGGAAACAAGCTTGAAAATATCTCCAAGAACTGTTGGCCGGCGTCTTGTAGGAAGGAACCTCTTCGGCAAATTGTCACGAAAAGCTGCAATGTTGACAAAAAGACAGCGACAACAACAGCAACAACAAATGTTTGCGAGAACTCACATATCTTGATCCGGTTCAGAAAATTCGAAAAAGTGGAGAAATATTCTATGGTCCGACAAATCGAAGGCCTGGGTCCGACGACCGAAAAATGCAGAAATGAATCCCAAGTACACAGAAAAAAAAAAACATACAAGCATGGGGGAGGAAATATAATGATAAGGGGTGGGGATGTTTCTCGTCGTATGGAGTCGGACCGCTATTTGGGATACGGGAAAACATAAACCGGTACCGATACGTAAGAATACTAGAAGACGTTATGCTACCCCCTATGCCGAATAGAACACGCTTTTGATTTGGCAGTTTCAACAGGACAATGACCCGAAACATACTTCGGGTCTTTTAGAAACATGGCTACGGAGTCGTGGAATCGTTGCGATGACGAGACCTTCGCAATATCCGAACTTAAACCCAATAGCGAACTTGTGGAAGATTGTAAAGGAAAAACTTGGGCCCACTAAATCAAAGAATAAAGAAGAACTTTGGCAGAGAACTCAGGAAGCTTGATATTCCATACCAAAGTCGGTCTGTGAAATACTAGTAGAATCTATGCCGAAGTACTTGCAAATAAAAGTTTTGCTACAAAGTTTTACAACTGTCACACTTTTTAATGGAGTTTTACTATTATTTTCGAGTTTTAGTGCTCTAATTATATTTCTTGCCAATTGAATTTCACAACTTTAGACTACTTTAAAAGAGTTTTCCTTTCTTTGATATGCTAAATTAATAACCGATTTAGTTTCGTGTTTTGATTTGCTTAGGAAATGTTTTTACTAACAGTTTTTGGCAAATATATGTGGAGGAAATGCTTGATTCTATTATATTGTCAGTAAATGTCAGTAGTACTGTAGTATGTATTGTTGTGACGATGTTTTCATACTCATTTCTATGTAAGTTTGTTTGTATAGAGCGTATAACTTCAATTTCATCAAACGCCATCAATGCCAAAACCACAACCATTATTTTAGTTTTTGTTATTTGCCCGCGGCGCGCCTTTTCTTTACGCCACTGCTTAACTTTTCACATATAGTTATGTTTGTACTAGTATATGGATTAGGGTGGTTCAAAAATTAGTGAGGATGGTCGTGAGTTTAATTGTTCTATATTTAAAAATAGAATACCTGTTTTTTTTTCAATTAAAAATATTTTGAGAGCACTCGAAGCCCTACAAATTTTCATGTATTTTACTTCGGAACATGCTTTTGGTCTCAAAAATGACATAGAATCCATGAAAATCAATATTATCCTTTGTTACTTTGATTTTAGTTCTACAAACAGATTTCGGCAAGTTCAGTGTGATAATACAAACTCTTGTCGCAAAAATATCTTATCCGGGATACCTCTAAGTTCAACCCAGGGTCCTATTATTTTTAGTATTTTTGTAAATGATATTGTTCACTATTGTCATCTGTAAGCGGATGTCACTCAATTCTACCTTTCTCGCCAATCGGCCTTGGCGAAGGTATGGTGCTTAGATTGAACGATGATCCAAAAAAAATAGCGATTTGGCCAAAAGGAAATGATCTTATCTTAAATGTATGTAAAAGGCAGTCGCTTCCTATATCGCAAGTCTCTTACGAACTGAGTAGTCAATCATTTCATTCTCGTCGGGACAGAGGTAAGGTTCCAAGCAGTTGTAACTAATCTTGGTTTCAAATTGAACTCGCACCTAACTTACATGAATCACATTAGATTTGTGTTTTCAAAAATATATGATATCTTGCAAAATTTATGGCATACAAGCTTTCGTCTGCCGATAAATATAAAACTTGCATTGGTAAAACCACCGATTGTCCCACAAATGTCATATCAGTGTATGGTTATCTAGACAATAAATCTAAAAATATATTAACAGCATTTCGCTATATAGTATAACACTTCTTTTCTTTGGTCTAGATAATTATCCTCATGCCCGCTGTCTTATTTTCTTATTTAAGGTAATCCAATCTCTTGAACCTGCCTATCTCTTCCAGAAATTGAATTAACTGATTCATTAACTTTAACTGCCTCTAGGCTATTCTTTGTTAGTGCTGTTATTAGAACTTGGAACTTGGAAATCTATTTCTACAATAACCCACCTAATTCCTTCCCACACCATATTCTAATTTCTTGAAATGTGTATGAGTTTTTGTTAAAAATTCTATTCCTTTGTTAAGCTTGAAGTTGTAATTAATCTGTTAATGTTTGTACAATGCCAAGACTTCACATCTTACTGTTGGAATTAAAGTAAATAAATGCAATGAATGTGGATAACCGAGGGGCATACCCTCAAATTTGAGCCTTAAAAAGTTTCTCGTGGTCGTCATTCGAGTCTTGATAAACTTTTTCATTAGTCACTTTTTTTTATCTCAGACACTTTCTCCACTTGCGTGGACTTCCTCACACCGAACCATTTTGTGAATAGAAATTTTATATAAAAATGTGTCTCATATAAATTTCACAAAAATATTTGCATCATACAAGCCAAATAGTTTAATGAATAAATAAAAAACATATGTCGCCTAATTGCTCGAGCAATATAGTGGAAGAAGCAAGTAAAAATAGTGGTAGAAATTAGTAGCAGCATTAGTAAAAAATAGTGGTAGAAATTAGTAAAATTCGTGGTGGAAATTAATAAAAATAGTGGAAAAAATTAGGAAAAATAGTAATAGAAATTAGTTCTAGTAGTGGAAGAAATAAGTAAAATTAGTGGTAGAAATTAGTAGTAGCACTAACAAAAATAGTGGTAGAAATTAGTAAAAATAGTGGTAGAAGTTAATAGTAACGTAAGTAAAAATAGTGATACAAATTAGTGTAATTGTGGTAGAAAGTAAAAATACTGGTAGAAATTAGTAGTAAAATTAATAAAAAGAGTGGCAGACATTATTAGATATTCAAAGGATAATACACAGTGTATTTTTTGCTTTTAAATTAAATGTTTTTTATGGGTCTGTTAATTTATATATGTATATTTTGTCAGGCGGATGGCTACGTTCACTTCTGTTTTATATTTTCTCGTCAAAATGCCCTAGTCTAACTTTCACTTTGTTGTTAAGAAATTTTTAAAACACAATTGACTACTATTCTTTAAGCGAAATTGACTTTGCCTAATAAAAAAATATTGATTTTCCTGAACTGTATATTATTTTTGAAACTGTGTTTCGCCCTGTTTGAAATACATGCGCAATTTTGAGCGATTCGAGCACAATTTAAAAATTTTTTAATTTGAAAAAATAAAAATAAAAATAAAAAAATAGACTTAAATAAAGCAGAGTGAGCCCATTGAACAAGTTTGAATTTGTTATTTTGCACTCCTCACGAAGGATTCTTTAAACGTTGCTAAAACTGGACCGCGAGGGCTGTCAGGCTCTTGCCTGCGCGGATGACTTGGTGCTCATTGTCAGAGGAAGGTTTTGGGATACCCCGCGACGGCTCATGCGAGGATATCAAGGCGCGGTACACAATTGGTCTCGGAACTGAGGACTCTTTGTAAACCCTTGAAAAACCGAACTCGTTCTTTTCAGCAGGAAGTACAAGGTTCCTAGCGTCCCCCTGTCTTGGCTAGGTGGCGGTTAGAACGCGCTTTCTAAGGGGGTTAAGAATTTTTAATAATAGGAAATTTTCTGGTAAACCTTGTATTAAGGAAATATCAAGTTAGGTTCTGGTTAATTACCGTGTATTGATGTAGAGCTGGGGTCTCTCACCTGAAGCTTTTAAATGGTTACAGTCTAGGTAGTAAAACCAATACTCCTATATGGGGCTCATGTCTGTTAGGTTCTATGGTTAAGATTGCGCTAGTCGGCAAGCTGAAAAGGGTGCAAAAATCAACCCTTATTGCGATCAGTGGCATACATCGGACAACACGCTGAATGTCATATAGATACTGTGGGAAAAAAAATCGTATATTGGACACAAATTTAACGCGGTTTATGGTTATTCGCAGATTTTAACAGTTTCGACTTTATCCCGGCCACAATGGACCATTGCCTGGCCTCCTTAACTCACAAGAGCTACTCTGGTATCATCATTCCTGCTAGGGAGAATAGGGAAGGGTGCGATGCGAGGCAACGAGGGCACGAAGGGATCGAAGCTGCCCCTCATAAATGCTGGCTTACCGGCCCGACCTCTCTAAGAGAAGTGAATATCCGAAAGCCAAGCGGCAATGGTCTCATTAGTTAGTAAATTACATTAAAAATTAAATAATAAAATTAAAGTTAGTAAATTACAAATACAGGGTTGAAACTTGCGAATGAGATTCATATAGTTGTGTTAAGCACTGTGGAGCAACGATGGGGGTGAAAGCATAAAAGTTCAAATTTTTTTTTGTGACCACTCTAATGTGCAGTCATTGCACCGCGACAGCAGTGAAAACTCGTATTCGGTTGCCTGTGAACATAAATTTTTTTCAATAAAAGCGTTATGTTCACTGACATTGTTCTTTCCACTACACACACACACACACACACACACATACATCCCTATACATTTCAGTATTTTGCAATGCCAAAAGAAATATAAAATTTTATTGCCACGTCGCGTTAATCTCAATGCCTGTAGAAGTTTTCGTTTTTTAACTGCTATGTATGTATGTATGTGTATGTGTCCTTAGTATGCATGCTTGAGTTTTCTGTCATGTTGCTCATACGCCCTGTGGTTCCATTGCATTGTAAGGAAATAATAATAGTACAGAAATTAAAGTTCCAAACAGAACAAATCATTTACCAAGTTCTATTCATGGATAACGCTTACTCTAAAACCATATATTTTTTAATAGCGCAAAGACAGACAATAATACCAGTAAATTTAATAACTGTAATAACTTGAAAATAGGGCAAAGCCAAATGAATGAACAGCTCACTAGAAAAACTATGTAAAATCTGCAAAGAAGAAGTCAGAGAGGACACACAAAGTATTAATTATTTAACCCTAACAAGATCAAATCTTGTAGTCTATGTGTCTGGCTTGAAAGTTTTATTTGCGTAGATTTTGGTGTGATAAAAATGTACGTCCTACTTGATATCAGTGAAATGAAAAGTCCATTTCAAAAAGCTGATTATGATGGAATATAAGGAGAATGAAAGAATAATTTTCAAAAGATGCATCTGAACCCCATTGCCCTCGACTCAAGACAGTTTGGTATTGAAAATGGGCGAAATCGAACAAGAACCACGCCCATTTATATATTTTTCGTTTTATTAAAAGCTGTATAAATTTTAGATAAGAAAAATAGTAGTTAATTGATTTCATGCGAGGGTTATTTGAAAGAAAACTCAGTGCGGGTGTTTTAATTTCGGTTTCACTGGAACTTAGACTCTTTTTTTTTTCACTTGTTAACAAGGCCTTCAAATCGAATTTCGTAACTAATTTCTACTACTAACTAACGTAATTCTTACTACTATTTTTACTAATGCTACTACTAAATACTACTAATGCATTTGCTAATTTTGACTTCTTGTTATGCTAATTTTTACTACTAATTTCTGTAATTTCTACCACTATTTTTAGTAATGCTACAATTTTCACCGATACCACTACCAATTGCTTTTACTATTTTTAATAATTTCTGCTACTTTTTTTACTAATGCTACCACTAAATACTACTTATGCACTTGCTAATTTCGACTTCTTGTTTTGCTAATTTTTACTACTAATTACTACTACTATTTTTATAATTTCTTTTATTAATGTCACTACTTATTACGGCCTCCATGTGTAATAATTTTTATTGCTATTTTTATTACTGCTACTGCTAATTACCTCTACTATTTCCACAAATTTCTACTACTATTTTCACCTATGCTACTAATAATTACTGCTACCATTTTTCTAATGCTACTACTATTTATTAACTACCATTTTTTTACCAATTTCTACTACTTTTTTAACTAATGCTAAAACTAAAAAAACTGAAAAGGGTTTCTTAACTTAAAAACTCCACCCGTATTCAAGTCTCAGTCTCTTCGGCACAGCAGTTTTATTGCACGCGTATTTTTTATACAAGTTAATAATATTACGTTTGCAAAAATATCTTTACAATAGGCGTATTCCAAGCGTTATCACTGTGGATCAAACTTTCTTAGAAATACCCTTTCTGGGGTGCCAAAATACCGATTGTTTGCTAACTCAATTTTTGTGGGCCCCCCATGTGAGCCATTTGCCTTTTTTGTCTCTCTATGTAGTTAATCCGTCACTGATACAATTTAAGCAAATTGTTTTCAAATTTTGTAATAAATTAAATGACTTCAATAGAAGCGCTGTTAACTAATGTAATGGGCCATGATGATTTGTCACACTTTTCTAGAAATAAACATCAACCCGACAAAGGACATGCTGTGTTCCAGTAAATATTCTTTCTTTTTTTTTTGAAAAATGTAAAAACACATTACCAATATAATTTATCTAAAGGCACCTTCATATCCTTTCGCTTCTTCTTGCGTTTATTTGTAACCACATACAAGGTTAACGAAAAACATTTAACAGCTCTATTACGGTCTTGTGTAAAAAATGTTTTTCACATTAGTGCATTAACGGTTCACAATAAATGTGAATATCTGCATCTTACCAGCAATCACCTGACATGCCATTACCTTCACCGAAGATTTATTACACGACATTACTACGCCGCAGCAAGTTGTTGTTTTTTTATTTGTTTTATTATAACATTTCCACTGCATGCACCTCCCATACAATGAATGACCTATTTAACCTTTGCTCCGCTCATTTGGCTTTGCTTACTTAGTGAATATTTAATAATGATATTGCGTTATATATCACAATGGCTATAATAAAAAAATGCCGTTATTAAGAGTCTCACTTTTCAAGGCAGTATGCAAATAAATCTAACAAACGATTTTACATGGTTACCAACGTCACATATGTATGTACTTATATATACTTTGATCTATTTGCAGACGTAATACACCACCCTGTTGGAAAAAAGTTGACAGTTTACAAAATTTACCAATTTGAAATGTAATTAGAAATCAACTGCTTTGAAACAAATGCCCAGCAAGTCGTGGGTTGTGGGATCGAGTGTCGGTTCGAGGAGATGTTGTTCACTGTTGTTGTCTTTTTTCCAATATAGTTTTCCTTATACACTGGTATTGAGCTCACAAATTAATATTATCGTTTAATAAAAATCAGGTCGAAAAATAATATACATAGGAACAAATGCATAATGGTGATAATAATTTAACGCTTACATCAAAGTTTGATGTTCAGCCGAACTTTTCCTACAATTTGTGGAGCACGGTGTGGTCCGAACGGCATTTGATTTTTGCTGACGTTTTTTCATGGCATTAATAAAATCGGAGGTTGACAATTGTCTACCGAAAAACATTAGAAAAATGCTTCTATAATTTTTGATGGTGCTTGCTCCGGCCATTGGTTTGAACCCGGTACCCTCCGAATTGAAGGCGCACATGTTACACACTCAGCTACGGCGGCCGCTACAAATGTTAAAGGGTCATTTCATACCAAATCGTCCAGGCAGTTAGGGTCAGGTCTTTTTATTTTGCATGCAATTTTTGTAAAGTTTATACATTGAAATCGACGAGACACATATTTTTTCTTTTTGTTTTGAGTTCTTTTGTCGTGGATAATTTTTGAAAATTCGTCTAAAATGTCGCTATAAAAAATATGAAACATGGTAATTTGGGAATAAAAATTTATATCGCAATTTAGACAAAATAATAGTTAATTTTTTATTTCAAAATTAATTATCTTGATCTCACTTGTACCAACTATGTGTACTGTTATAATTTTTCTGCGGTGAAATTTGTTTTCAATAAATTATATGTATATTTATAAAAATGTAATTATTTTTATTAATTATTATTTTTTAGATAAATGCTCGCTATATATGTATATTTTATTTAAAATATGTGGAATTATAGCTGGTCGAAATGAATCTGTTTTGTTTGTTTTGTTGAATTTTGATTTTAATTTTTTTGAATCTTATGTAGGTAAAAGCGCATTGGTTGTCTTGCAAACAAGATATGTATGGATTGGACGTAACAGTTAAACGATACAAAATTGTTAATGAAGTGATAACCAAAAAAACAACACAAAATTACTGTCATCTCAAAACCCTACCTATACAAAATATTAAAAAAAATATGTGTCTGAGCTTAAAAGGTGCATACTAGCCTCAACTACACCCGATTTTTTTGAAATTTGTTGCCTGTTGTAATTGAACAAAAAATCGACACCCACAATACCTTCGAGAACTGATGCTCAAAAAAGAGGTATAGTTATTTTTAATTTATATCTGTATTGAAATTAAAATGTATTTTTTTTAAACAGAATTTGAAATAGTTGAAAATAAAAACGATTATTTTGATGTATTTTTTTTTAAAACATATTTAACCCTAGACACTTCACCTTTGTCGATTCAACGAGTACTTGGCATAAAATTCCCTGTATTTTTTCGACAAGCGCATTCTAAGACGATTGCTGTTTGATGAATGTCGAAAGCGTATGTTGTTAGACGAGAAAGCGATGCCAGTGCTTCGGAAAAATGTTGTGCTGATAATAAATGCATTCGCAACTATGTAAGGTAAAATTCAGCCATCATCCAGCGTTGACCTTGAATCAACAGAGCCCCTAAATAGTAAAAATAGTAAAGATTGCGGTATACAAACTTATGTTTCTATAAAAAAACTAGTATACTCGTAACAAAGTAATTATGTCCGAAATGCACCACTACAATTTGTGCTAAATATAAAATTGATTTTTGCATAAAATGCCATTCAAAAACCTTTATTTCTTATATAGTTCATAAATACTTTTAGTATTATAATTCAAATACATTAGTGTTTTTGTTCATTTAAATACTCTTAAATATGTTGTCATGCCTGGTCTCACCAAAAGAAATGTCTTACTAAAATTGTTATAAAATAAAAATGAATTGTAACAAAATATAAATTATTTGTTCTATTTAATTGGACAAGAAGGAGGCTTACGGAGGACTTCAATATACGTCTGAACGAACTGGGCATCAGCAACAATGTAAAGTTGTGTTGGGTTCCGGAATATGAGGGGTTTGAAAGCAACGAAAACGCTCACAGTCTTGCAAAACTTGGGGCCCAACGAAGTCTGCTTGGTTCAGAGCCTTTCTGAGGAATATCCAATGGTTACATTGCAAAATTAATAAGAATATGAGAGGAGTCTCGGTTTGTAACCGACTGGCGCAATACAAATATCTCTCTCGGAGGATCGCTGGACGACTTCTTAATGTCAGCCGTGGAAGTTTAAGAACTCCTACCGGTTATTTCTTAGCTCACTGCGAGCTAAGATGTCATCGTTGTATAATGTGGCTTGCTTAAGAAGATCTCTTTAGGTGGGATCGCGTGTATACTCATACATAATAATAATAATAGGATAATAGCGGATACACATATATGTTCGATAAATATAACAAAAAGTTATAATTTTAATACCCGAAAATAAAGCGCTTTAAAAATGTTCGCTGAATCGAGTAATGATTACGGTTTATGTGGTACGGGCAAATTTGTATGTGCCTAGGGTTAAAAGTAGTTACAAAGTCAGATAATTTACTTGCCCCTAGGGCATCGCCAAGTTGAAAAATTTATTTGCCTACAAGAAAAGAGAAAGAATGTCAACCACTCGTAGTTGGTAAAAAGTACTTTATAAATCGGGTTTTAAGTAATTGTATTTCCAACAGGACAGCTACCGGATGTGAATGAATTTGTACGTGGCCTACCAAACTGCGCCATAAATTTCTGACCCTACTCATGCACACCAATATATTGCCACTAAACAAATATATTAGAGTATTTTCGAATATATGTATACTGTTGTATCTACCGGTGTAATTTTGAACCTTTTCTCAAAGCCAATAAATTCTTATGAAATTTCTTAATAAATCGAGCTATTTTGGGTGAAAAATATTTTACATCAAACCTATGCACAAACAAAACAAACACATTTAAAAAGAGGATATGTGCAGCGACATAACGGCAGTAGCTAACATAAAGTATTTACTTTTTTTCCATATCTCACATTCACATTTTACTCCTCTTTTTGGCTTTCAAATTGCGCTGGCAAATAACTTAATCCATAAAAAGTTCAATCGCCAGTCGTTAGCCATAAAAAAAAAATATACGGATATATTGCGAAGATGATGAAAGGGGAGCCACATTGAGTAATACACAAGTAAGGTCTGTGGGTGTGGATGTGGGTGTGAGTGTGTCAGCGATTGCGCTTAAGTTATGGTGGCTGCGCTGCAGGGAAGTAAAACCAAAAGCAATTTCTTTGCTTGGCAAAGTAAAGCTGCACTTAACGGCGCAGGAACGTGAAAGCGCTCATAGCGGTAAAAATCGACGTTGACGTTGACACCGACAGTGAAGATTTTATATAGCTTCAATCAATTTTATATGGTTTATTTGTGTTTGCGCTTGTCACGTGGTGAGTATGAGAAGAAAATGCGTGGGTGTAGAATTGCAGAATTGAGTGCAGTGTAGAGCAGAGCAGAGTGTGTTGGCTCTTTGGTGTCAGAGTAAACAATTGGTGCGTTGAGTGTCAGCCAATTTTAGTGATCCATTTTGAGTTGCACACAATGCTTTATGACAAATGGAATATATGAATTCAAAGTGCACAGGGGGTGGTGCAATGAGCAATAAAAATATAAGTCACAATAAGTGAAAAATAAATTCAAAATTAAAAAAATAGGACTGAATCTTTATACTCAAGAAATTTAAACCATATAAGGGGAAGCCTGAATGAAATGATTTTTACTTTAGACGTTCAATTTGTATAAAAGGTACCGTTAACTCGTTTTGTTTATGACTAAAGCTTTAACAGAGTTACTATCTCAATTTTGGTTGCTCCTCTTCCATTAGACAGCTTTCTACCAATAGGCAACTGGGAATTGGGCAAACTTGAGCTTGCAGATTAAGATCATACTAACTAACATACTAACAGTTTACGTTAAAAGATTCAAGGGTTAAAAATTTAAAGAGGCATGCTTTTCCATCCAGTACCATGTTTTAATAGAGTTGTAAGGTACTCATTACATTTGTAATTAAATATCAGCTAAGTACAAAAAACTCAGAAACTAAAAAAAAAAAATAAATGCAAAGTATAATATATTTTTATTCGTAATTGGTATAGATTTGTTATTATTTTGCAAAGAGTTTCAATAATTTCCATTTACTTTCAATATAATATATTAAATTTTGTTGAGATATGAATACTAACCCCTTAATAAAACCAATAAGTATAGAAAAATCGACTACAAACAAAAGCTGTATACTCCTTTGCGACTATGTAGCAAACAAGTGTTCCACGGTAATACCATTATATAAACACATTTAAAAATGTATTATTTTAAGTAAAGCATAATGCAAAATTAACTGGAGGTAAATAAATACAAATAATTTTATGGCGAAATTTAAGATGTTTTTCAGGTTCTAAATACCAGTTATCTTTCAACTCATTGTAAAATTCTTATAATACATTTTTAACTTCAGTTAAATTACTTACAATCAGGAGCCATTACAGCTAAGTATATGACATGTAACAGGGGAACAGAAATGTGGCTTCTAATAACCTCCAACTCCTTCGAATCAAAAATCCTATGGTGTATCAAAAATATTTGCTAATATCGGGAATAATCCCAAGAGAACTTTCCATTTGAGTGAGATTTTGTTAAAACTATATTGTGTTATACAAAGTGGCGCAAAAGTAATCCTCCTATCAGAAAATGCTATAAATTTTGCGATTGGCCCCTAAAGTCAGTTATGTTTTGACATTTGTGTAGTAAACACATGCGAAATACACGCTAATAAACAATGTTACGCTACACTGCTCCAGAACGCGGAATATTGCTGACTATTTATTTGACCAATAATCGGTCGGTGACTTTGGCATAACTTGAATTTCGTCGCAGATTTCCTGGCCGTCCAACGCCTACTGGTGAAACACTGCGACGTTTAGCCGCTCGCCTCGAAGAGACTGGCACAACACGAGATGCTGCCGGGCGTGGCAGACCCCGGAGTAGCCGTTCTGCAGAGAATATTGCTGCTGTAGCCGAGGATGTCATGGAAGCGCCGTCGACATCGACCAGACGACGTGCCACGCAAATGGGTATCAGTCGACGGTCTTTACAGCGAATTTTGGTACAAGATTTGAAGATGTTTCCGTACAAAGTCCAGACGGTGCATCAGCTGTTAGCTGCTGACCGCCAATCGCGTCTAACATACGCTCAAGCCATCCTTAATCACCACCAAGAGGAAGATGATTTTTCATCAAAAATAATCATGAGTGATGAGGCCCATTTCCATCTTAGCGGGTACGTAAATAAGCAAAATTTATGCTTCTGGGGCACTGAACATCCGCGTGTAACCCACGAAGAGCCATTACGCCCGCTCAAAGTCACTGTATGGTGTGCTGTTTTCGCTGGAGAAGTCATCGGACCTTTTTTCTTCGAAGACGTCGCGGGCCAAACGGTTACTGTGAATGGTGAGCGCTACAGAGCAATGCTCAACGAGTTCTTTTTGCCGCAACTTGATGAATTGGGATTGGAAAACATGTGGATTCAACTGGATGGTGCAACGGCACACACTGCACGTGCCACAACCGATATGCTGAAGGATGCATTTCCCGGGCGCCTAATCTCCCGTTTTGGCGATTTGCACTGGCCAGCAAGATCGCCTGATTTGACCGCTCCAGACTTCTTTTTGTGGGGCTTTTTGAAGTCGCGGGTTTATGTCAACAAGCCTCAGACTCTTGCAGCTCTTAAAGAGAATATCCGTCAAGAATGTGATGACCTATCGCCGGAAGTTTTGGCCAAAGTGATGGAAAATGCCATAAAAAGGGCTCAAATGACAATCAACTGTGGCGGCGGCCATTTACATGACATCATATTCTCGACTTGATGTAAAAAAAACTAAAAGACCAAATAAAAATAATCCACAAGAAGAATCAAAGTTTTTCATTTTTTTTTAAATTACAGCCAAAAAAAATATAAACAAAGACAAATGTGATGAAACATTTATATGATTTGAAGTTGGATTTTTAATGTGTAATACAAATCATAGAAATTATGTTTGAGTTGGCTGATTATTTTAATACTTAGAACATGTTTCAATGGAGTAATTATTTGTATTTTTTTTCTTTACCTAAATTATTAAATTTGGCTATCCAAGCGCAAAATTAATTGGGAAGTAATTTAAAGTATTTCCAAAAGAGTTGAAAAATATGTGTATTCATTACCAATTACGAACAAAAGGTAAGGTACTTGGTATTTATTTTTCTTTTTTCAAATTACTGAATATGTAGATGAGAACAGCGATCGTGCAACACAAACACAAGACCTCTGAAGCCGACAGTGTGCTGGTTGAGCTGGTCAAAGCTAGCGGCGCAGAGCTGTTAGGTCGGATGTAACATAGGTATGTTGGCTTCATCAGTTAATTGCAGAATCTCAGTGTACTTTCAGAAACCTTGTTTTTACTTTACGTCCTGTATGTCCTATTAGCTGTATTGGCATTCGAAGGTCAGTTTGTCAGTTTGATTTCCCCACTGTTATCTACTGTTTCAAATGCATCTTCCCATTTTTCTCTTTGCTGCTTCGTTTTGGTGCTATGATTTCTTCTAATTTTATCCTTCAGATTCTCTTTGTATCTATTGTTTTCAGCTAAATTATAGATAGTGTACAATTATTTCATATATGCTTCCTGTATTAGAGGTTTCATTCTTGTCTATCTCCTAGTTGCCTGAGTGCTGATTTTTTGTGTTGCTGCAGATGGGACGACGTGTTGTGTATTATTGTATTATCTGTGGACGTTGGTTCCCTATAAATTCCATAGTTAGCCCTTCCTAGGATCCTGTATATCTTGACTGCCAGATCAAGATAGTTTAATCTTCCTTCGTTTTCTGTTTCCATCGTAAATTTTATGCTTTTATGTTGTTTATTGAGGCAATCTAAGATTTCTTTTTCGTTGTTGTTGGTTACTACACAGATAATGCAATCAACATATTTCGCATAGAATGTCATACCTTATTTTGTTATTAGATCATCAATGTATTGCCCTTCCAGGGTTTAGATGAATACCACCATGAGGATGGCGGAAGTTGGGTCTTTCATATCTAGTCCGTTCGCTAGTCTGCATATCTTATTATTAAATTTGAAGTAGTTTTGGCGGAAAGTTGTCTTGGGAAAATTTTTGATCTGTAAGCCTCCATTGCCTACTGCCTCTGGTAGAGATATGACCGGATATAAGTATTTTATGCCGAGCGATACCATTTTGCTATCTTTCGTGAATTTTATGAGCTTCTGTTTGACTATCAGTTCCATTGTGTTCGTTATTCTTTGGTAGTTGCGCAGCTCTAGAGTATCTTGGGGAATCGTCTTTATATATTGTGCTAATCTATAAAAGGGTACAGATTATTAGTTTACAATCGCCTCATTGGAACATTCGGCGTATGTAACTTTTGTGGTGCTGTCAGTGGTGGAGCTGCCGGGTTCCTATGACTTAAAGTGCGTGCAATATTCGAAATTATAAAGGCGGTTGCATATTTTATGGCTCTTTTGATCTCTGGTGGTACTCGTCGGTAGAGTCCACACCTACTCTTCTGTATTTTATGTCCGCAATAATTTTTTTGGTATATTCCATATACTCTCCTATTTCAATGAGCACTGTTTGTTTTGCCTCTGGGACCTCTGAAACCTCCGGATTCTTAAATTTCATTTGGGTTATTGGAACACATTTTCCATATGCAAAATCACATTAAATATTTATTTATGTCTCTATATAGATACGACTATATATGTACGTGCAAGGAATTTAAACTTACTTTGCGTATCTTTCGTTGATTGTTTCCTGTACTAGTACTAATGTCTGTGCGCGTCACTACGGCGTCATCTCTATTTGTGTGCTCTTACTGTTACAGTTACAGCAACTGACTGCTGCGAGCTGCAAGCGTTGCTGTGTGGCTGCAACAGCCAACAGCCAATTGTTCAATGTTTGAGTTTTTTTTTTTGTTTTTGATACTAAACTTTTGCAAGTTTGTAACCACTTTCGGCGGCGCTGTTTCAGTTTAAAACATCTTCCGCAGCGCGCAACCGCCGCCATTCATAGAGTAAGTATGTACGAGTATGTGCTGGTGTGCGCGATGGTTAAATTTCGCCGGAAACTGGGTATTGCGGTAATACTTCATGCACCAGTTTCCAACAGATTTGCGCTAGTCTGCCTGTACAACTCAAAGTGTTAAATACATTCTTGCACTCCAACCCCCACCAGCTGGTTGAGTATCTCCCAAATCTCACTCTAGCTATGCATTCTCTGCTCTTTGCCGGCTGCAATTTATTTCGCGTGAAGTGCTCAATATACGAAAACTTTTTAATTTCCCGCTGCTGTTTTCGGCGCTTTGCGTTTAATTTTTTTTTTTATTTGCACCAGTTTCTTGTTTTTATCACTTCCACTGCACTCGCTGTCGTCCCGAAAAGTGTTGCAATGTTTAAAATGTTGCAAAGCAGTTGCAAACAAAAAAATATTGTTGTGTTACCATTAGCAAAGCTTTTTGTATAAACTATACACTGCCAGAAAAATTAGAAACATGGGAACATTCACAAAAGACATTAGAGTTTCATTTTTATCAACTTATAATTCTTTTTGTTCTTCTTTATTTTACTATACATTTGTGCTACAATGTTCACGCCATTTTCAATTTCATATTAAAATTTTGTAACATTTCCTTTATCTTTTCAAACTTCCTTTATTCTTTTAGTTATACTTTGAATCACGTCTTTTGCCGATTTCTTTAAAATGTTTATGTCTATGCTATATATTTTCTATGTTTTTCTTAAGGGTATCGATATTAGGATTTCGCTTTTCATATACTGTTATGATTTCAAGTATGTCCCATCAGTTCTGTATGGGATTTAGATCGGGATAATTACGACAAAATATTTGCTCATTTTTTTGCAATGTGGCAAGGTGCATCAACTTTCATAAAGTTATAAGAAGATGAATCCGGATTCAGATTTTGTAAATATGGGATTAAAACCTCTTCAAGCACATCAATTTACTGGTCTGCATTCATCGTTCTGTTTACGAAATAAATAGGACGTGGTCCCTCGGTTGATATACAGCATGGACAGAGAAATAGCGCACTTTCCAAGAATGATATAAAAAGCTAATATTTTTATGTGTAAACATAGTGAAAAGGTTATTTTTGCATGGGTTTTTTATTTCATTTTAATATTAACAAGAAAACATAAAAAAAATCACAATTCAGTGCAAACAAAAGTATTCAGTCCATAAAATATTGAGTTGTCTCATTTTGATCTGGACACTCAAATAGCACACTTTTCTTGATCTGCAACAAAAAAGAATGTCGTATTTAAAAATGAGATAACTTAGTTTGTACAATTATTTACCTGCCTAGTACTTTGTAGAATAGCCTTTACTTTTCAAAACTGCATCACACCTACGAGGCAAACTTTCTACCAACCTTTGGCATTTCTCCAAAGGAATAGAATTCCACGCTTCTTGTATTCCTTCCCAAAGTTCATTGCAGTTCTTAAATTTTTTTTGCCCAACCTTAACCTTAACATCGTTCCATAAATTTTCTATGGGATTAAGGTCAGGGCTTTGTGCCGGCCAATCAAGAACTGCAATTTTTTCTTTGAAAAACCAGTCTTTCACCACTTTGGCTGTATGTTTTGGGTCGTTATCCTGCATAAATATCCAGTTTAGCGGCATGAACTCAAAGGAATATGGCTCCATTGTATTCCTTAGTATTTCCAGATAAGAAAACTTGTCCATATTACCGGTTATTCTTACTAATGGTCCGACTCCACGCCAAGAAAACGATCCCCAAACTTTCAAGTTACCTCCACCGTGTTTTACTGTCTTTGTAGTGTACCGGGGATTGTATGCTTGGTTTTTTTCGCGATGAACAAATGTCTTCCCATCAGGTCCAATCAAATTAATTTTTGTCTCATCAGAAAACAAGATTCTTTTCCAGAAATCTACGCCTTTGCATGTATGGGCGTTTGCAAATGACAATCGTGCTTTAATATTTTTCTGTGACAGAAGTGGTTTTTTTCTGCTGACCCGCCCATATAAATCATTTTCATTTAGCCGTCTTCTTATAAGCCTGCTTGATACATTCAAGCCAAATTCTTCATTTATTTCCGTTGCGATTGTTCGAGAGGACTTGAAAGGATCAAGCTTACTCTTTTTGACGATTACTTTGTCCGCATGGGCTGTTGTTTTTCGTGGGGGCATCTTTCGCATTTTCTTCCTAATTAGCATATTTGGGTCTGCACTAATACATTTGATGACGTTATACACCATCTTTCTAGAACAAGCTAGAATTTCTGCAATTTTGGTTTGTTTTTTTCCTTTTCGATAAAGGTCCCAAATAATTTTTTTTTTTTCAAGTGAGCAGTGAGGTCCTCTACCCATTTTCTTCCACAATACCGATTTTAACGAAGGAAATTATATTTTTAAATGCAATTAAAAAGAAATAAATGAAAGCACTAAACAGTAACTGTCTTAGTTGACGGTGAAAACAAAAGTGCGCTATTTTGGTGTCCAACGGAATAGTATGCAGATTGAGTAAAATAAAGCAAAAACAAATAAACACAAGGGATAACGGAATTTTTTAGTGGAGTTGTAAAAACAGAGAATAACAGCACAGGAATGGCATAAGAATATGTACGACTATCTCTTTATTTTTTATGGGATAACAATTAATATAATTTATACTAAAGATGCGCTATTTCTCTCTCCATATCACTACTGGCGGCAGGTGCTTCACTTTCTTAACGATGCATTCCTTGTAAAATCGCACATTCTGGTGGCGTCGAAAAAATAAAATGCTTTCAGTGACCGCTTCTATTCGGCGTTAATCGTTAAACACAACCTATTATTTTGAAGTGATTCAAAAATGTATAATATGAGAAACAACAAGAAATGACTTCAGCCAATTACTTACCTTATTCCAATAAGTATCCGGACAGTTTCGCGCAAATTAGCCTTTGCTTTTTTACAGGACGACGACATCTAAGGTTATTAGCACAAAAAATTCCTTCCACACTTCCACCATCCTGTTATTCAAGTTCTCTTGCCAGTCATCTTACATTTTTCATAGCCATTAGTATCATTTTGCGCTTTGTCCTTTTCGTCAATCTCGGCTTTCTTCCGCTATTCTGTCACCTACAGGTGTTTGAAGTAGCAACGCTTACTTTGTACTTTTCTACTATTGAACGATAAGATCTTTTGTCTCCTTTCAATTTCACAGCAATAATTGAGTTTTATTCGAAAGAAATGCCATTTTTTCCCCATTTCTAAAAAAAATGTTGCATGCTTACTAATCGCTTTATATATGTAAACATTCGTTCCCGTTAACCTTCAAAACAAAACTAACTTACCTACTTTAAAATATGCTTTAAATGAAATAATCACAAGTTGATCGCAGCAGTTCCGCACCACTTTGGCAATTGTCACGAATTAATTTGGTTATGTCCAATACGCGCGTGAATGTTCAGAAGGCGAACCGGGTGGGATTATTCCGACGCTTTCGGTTTAAGGACTCACCAGGGTTTTGCAGCGCCTGTTTATCAGTAGGTATAGCTGCGAGCGGGCGTCTAACTTGGAGCAAGCGGCTCGCTGTATAAATGTACCATAAATTAAAAAATGCCCCAGAGCGTGGGTTTGCGCAGGGCTTGGTACACGCCACGTAAAAAAAAACCCGTTCCAAGGGAAACTTTCAACAACAAGCTTCGCATGAGACCCCCCCTTATTCTGATGACGACCACTGCAACCGTTTAAAGGACTTTGATTGGCATGTACCTGGAATGTCCGGATCCTTACTTGGAAAGGTGCATCAGCTCGACTGGTGGTTGTCTTCGTAAAGGCAAAGGCAGCCATAGCCACCATCCAAGAGATGCAATGGACAGGGCAAGGAATGAAAAAGATCAGACCTTGCGACATCTACTACAGCTGCCATGTAAAGGAGCGCAAGTTCGGTTTTGGACTTGTGATGGGAGAGATACTTCGTCGCCAAGTACTGCAGTTCACTCCGGCGGACGAACATCTCGCCGTAATCCGCATCAGATCGAGATTCTTCAACATCTCGCTGATTTGCGCCCACGCCCCTACAAAAGAGAAGGACGATGAGACCAAAGATAACTTCTATGAGTGCCTTGAGCGCGCATACGAACGCTGCCCCCCTCACGATATAAAACTCGTACTAGGCGATTTTTATGCCAAGGTGGGAAGGGAAGGGATCTTTGGTCCCATAGTCGATAAACTCAGCCTACACGACGAAACATCCGCTAATAGACCAAGGCTTATCGCCTTCGCCTGGGCCCTAAAAATAGTAGTATGTAGTACTAGGTTCAAGCATAAAAAGATACATCAAGCTATCTCCTGATGGAAAAACTCGAAATCAAATTGATCATGTTGTGGTAGACGGATGGCATGCTTGCAGTGCCTTAGACGTGCGCACTATTGGAGGAGATAACATCGACTTGGATCATGATCTTCCAGCAACCAAAATTCGCACGCGCCTCTGTGCAGCAAAAAGCGCGTGCTCAGTGATACGAGGGAAGTTCGACGCACAAAAGCTGAATTCACAACAGATTTCCTCACGTTTCCCCACTCAACTAACAATCCAGCTCTATGAGAGCAATTTTCCACAAAGAGATATCTGCGCGCAATGAGATCACATTTCTCGTTCATTACGTACCGCCACTGAATGACCTCATTGGTTTTCGGTGAGCGCTAAAAAACGACTAGTACTATGAAGAATGCAGCGCCGCAATGGAAAGGAAGGATGCTGCCTACAGATTCAAAATTAACGGTTATAGTAAAATTTTATTATTAATCAACTCTTAATATATATTTAACTTGAATTCGTTAATAATTATAAAGATCCAGGAAGCTCCTCAAATATACCAAGGTTTTCCACCTTGATATTTTACAGTGTGCCCAATTTTTGGGCAGCTTATAGTAAAAGTATGTGCACTATTATTATCTCAACTGCAGTTGAGGGTTTGTGTGCAGCCTTCTGCCATTGTGTTCATGGCTGGCAGGCTGGCTGGCAACTTTCATTCCCCAACAGCTTCGTCCACCTGCGAAAAGCGCAAATCGACGACTTCACTTCCACTTTGACGCGTTCGTTAAATAATTATGTGCGCATGCGTTTAACTTCATTAGCGCGCATCGTCTACTATCTATCGTCATTGCTGTCGAATCTGTCGATGTCGTCGATGCTGTCGTAGCCACCACCGCAAGCGCAGCCACAACTACAACCACAACTCGCAGTTTTCAGCAAACACCAGAGGCACTTCTGGTGCGCATAACTTCAGTGGCAAATGGCCAAGTGGGCTTGTGGCTGTGTGGGCGTGGTTGCCTGAAATTTTCCGTAATGAAATTTGCTGCCACGAACCACTGCACTTTGTCTTGTTTTTGGTGGCAATTTACGCTCATTTGTGAAATATGCGTTTGTGTGTGGATGTGCAAGCATATGCGGCCTTGCTTTTAACCGGAAGCGGAAGTATCTTCCACTTGTATCTACCATTCAATCGCGCTGTCGGCGTAGTTGCTGTTTTAGTATAGTTTCTTCATTACTGATAGGTAATTCGGTAATTCATTGCTTCTGCAACTGCTCCGCTCAGGCACTGGCTGGCTGTTTGTAAGAACTTTTAATTAATTTTCCTCCATGCAGGCTTCACAGGCGTACACTGTTTTTAAGTGGTTAGCTGTAAACGGCAACTTTCAACATCACGTTTACACTGACAATATACTATGTTATGTATATGAGTGTATACGCGTGCTACGAAAACTGTGTGAAGTTGAGTTTATGTTTTTGCTTTTCAAGACATAAATTGCTAACACTGTGGAATAATTTAACCTTAAGCCTTTCGCTATGTGGTATCCATGTGGATACACTCAAATTTGTGGGCGGCTGACAATCTCCACGTCAGAAAAGCAGCTAACTTAGTTTTCAACTGATTCTGATTTTCTAAGTTCTCAGGAAACACATATAATAAAAATATTTAAGTATTTTTTTAACTGAGAAAACTATAGGATTTAAAATACAAGACCCATATTATTTGTTATTTTTGGTGAAAAAGAAGTTTTGTTATACAAAAATTGCATGTATATTTTTTTTACATATAAAATATGTAGAAAGACGTTCATTTAAACATTTTGCATTAGTTCTTTTTTAAATTTAATAGCTGTTAAAGTCTGACCGATCTTTTAAGTTTTGGATATAAACGGCGTACGCACAAGACAAATAATATAATTTTGCGGTAATAGCCAGGTAAAGTCTAGAAAGAAAAGAAGTCTGGTGAGGAGATGTGTGGATACCCGAAATAGCAGCAATCACTTCTACCACTTTGAAAAATTTTTGTTTTCTCATATTATTCCTAATACAAACCTGGCCAAAAGCTCTATAAATTATACAGACTATTCATAAAAAATAAGGCCGAAAATAAAAATAAAATAATTTAGCATTTGTTGCTGCTATCTTGCAGACGTTTGTTATTAGCTCTACTAGCAGTAACATAATTAAAAAAAAATTGCTAAAAAATTTGGTGATCATAAAATGGAACAACTTTTAACTACTTTCGTCGATTTCGATATTTCTGATTTAGAAGATGAATCGGACGAAGACGACCTGGCCAACAATTTATTAGACGCGCTTGAGAACAATGAGAGCCTTTTATTAGAAGAGCTATGTCTCGAGGGAGTCCGTATGAGATAAACATACCGAATGCAAATGTTGGTAATAATGGGGATTCTGGGGAAATTGATGTGAAAGGGAGCCATTTAGCTGATGGGACAGAAACCGCTGATTTCCAAATTCCACAAGTGCTAAAAAAGTTAAGAAGTGATGACCAATTTCTTTCCAAAAAAAAACTTTTTGTACCACTTCAACGACTACTCTTACCGAAAGGTACCCAAAGAATAGATAGATATAAAGTATAGAGAATTTTTTTAAGTACTTTCAATAACTGGTATCTATAACAAACTAGACATCAAAGACTAAAAATGTAGAATCTTTAAATTTGACTACCCAGGAACTTCTGAAATTTCTAGCTCTAGATATGATGATTGATATCATTGCCTATCCGCGTTTGGAAATGCACAATGGGTACAGTAATACCATCATTCCTCGAAAATATGCCGAGCCATAGATTCCATTATTTGCGAAATAATTTGAGTAACCAATTTGTCCGTATTCCTAAAAAAAAATTCATTTAATTCATATATATTTTTTTTTAAAATAATTATTCCCTAATTCTTTTAATATCGTATTTGCGTCAAAAATGCATTTGGGTAACTAATACAATCAGAGGAAATTTATTTGGCAAAATTGATTTCAAAACCGAAAAACCAATTGCAAAAAGAAGACCATGGAAGTTTTGACTATCTTGTAGAGAGAGCAGATAAAATTTTTTTTCTCCGATGACTTGACGGAGGCATTGTGCAACTTCTGTCAACAATCCGTGATCACGAACACATAAATGCAGTACGCCGGTTTTCTGCTGAAAAAAATAAAAAAATTTAAATAGCGCAACCAAACGTATCAGCAGAGTGCAAAAAAAATATGGGAGGAGCAAATAAATTGGATTTTCTGCTCTTCTTATAGAGAGTCTTCATAAGATTTAAAAAGTGGACTCTGAAAATATTTAACCACTTTATTGATTTGGCAGTATGCAATACGTGCTTAGAATACAGAATGAACACAAAAATAAATATTTGGGCTTATTGAGCTTTTGTAATGATACTATGTACTAATGGACTTATTGCTCGGTCAAATCACCAGGCAATTTCTCGTAATCAGGAACATCCAACGTCCGGGAAAAGAACACCATCGAAATCTATTCAATATGACGGAAACCAACATGGTCCGGAATACACGAAAAGAAAGGTAGATGTAAAATCTAAGGATGTAAGGGAGAAACCAGAAACGAGTGCTCCAAATGCAATGTTTTTATGTGCTTTCCCAATGGATCAAGAAACTACTTCGTGGACTTTCATTATATATCAAAGAAATACAAATTTCGCAAGACCATTTCTTTAAGTTTTTTTCTTTTTTTTATATTCTCAGTATCATTTTTGTTTTTTATTTTACTTTATATGAATTTGATGTGTATAGTATTTATTTCAAACAAATATACGTCATATTTTATGAAAAATATAAATTTTTAAGTATTTTAAACACTGAAACATTTTACTTTGCTACACAAAAAATTTGTGTTCATATGCATACATTCTAAAAATTACATTTAGGACAATCTTTTTTTTAAATCGAATAGTAATTGATATTCCTAAAGCGAATAAGAGAAAAAATTGAAGGAATTGGATTTCTAAAGCTGTGCGTTAAAAATTTGTAGCGAAATGTTTAAAATCGATATGTGCTTCCCGATCATATGGGTAGATTTCTACCCATACTGCAATATCATATAATTTGTACGATAAAAGTTAAAAGCCATGAAGCGTTTGTATTTTATTTTATTACAAAGCTATGTTTTAGATTTAATTTAGAGTAATTGACGCATTCTGTGCGGGCAGGGATACTTTTGCGGGCTCGTGGTTCATAGTTTCCTTGCAACAGCCTTCGCATCCTCCACGCACTTTTTGATTATCTAGCACCTTCACTTTATAAGGTTTAGCTGGTTTTGGATCAATTGGAGAATGATATTGTTTTGAAAATAATGAGGAGAATGAGGATGACCTAAGATTTGATAGAAGTATACCCATAATATGAGAAAACGCATAACACTGTGGAACAAATTCAGGCTAGCAAAAGTTAGGTCGATTCTGAGAGTGAGGGATGAAAATAGAGGCTAAATTAGAAGACCCGTATCGCGGTGTTTGTTTATGTTAGTTCGAATTTTTTTTTTAATTAATGAAAGCAGTCATTAAAGGACTTTTGGTTAAAGAACGCAAATACAACTACAGGCAATCTGTTGCAAACATGGTGGCTGCTTTCGATGAAACTGGGGTTAATATGTCGTACAAAATTCATCTCTTGCATCAGCATCTTGATCAACTAGCTCAACAGTTGCCAACTGAATCTGATGAGCAAGGCAAACGTTATCACCAAACTGCGCTTCCATTTGAAATAAGGTAACTATAGAGTGTGCATATTTTGAATTCCTAGATTTTTCTAATATCTTTGTCAGAGTGCACAATTAAAACATGTTAACGATTGAAAACTATTTTCGTTTCAAGTACAGAGGAAAGAAATCTCCAGATGCAATACTCGCTGAAATTTGTTGGTGGTATAAAAACACCTTTGAAGAAGAGGAAGACGACGAAGACCAGGAAGAAGGGGAAGACAAAGATGAAATTCCAGAATATCTGTTGGACGAAATTATCGACCTTTCTGATGATGATGACGACGACCAAAATATTAAAGAGAGCAGTGATGTTGATCCACAGCCGCCTGCTAAACGGCAACTGGCCAAATCATTAATTTAATTTATTTAATTTTTTTACTTAAAACTTTTCCTAACTAATATTTCAAAATTATTTTCTTTTCCATATTTTTATACTTTCTTTTCAATGTTTCTTCAAAACCAACACTGAAAAAGTTGGTACATAAGAAATGAGAAGTAAATTAATATTAAGCTGGAAAACGCAAGTTTTGTATTATGATTGCTTTTTTTCAAATGAAATTTATTGAAGATACCGAGAAGCATATTATAGATCAAACAGAAGGCAAAAAAGACTTAGTTTTGTGGAAAATATGTTCGAAAAACATGAAAAAAAAATTTCCAACATTTTGCTTCATAAGCACTACAAAAATTTTTTAAATCAATTTTTTTTAAGTTTTAATTGTTGCACAGGTCGCTAGCATTAATTTGGCTTTAACAGATTGAAAAAATAGCAATTGGTCGACCATATGAAAAATTTGCTGAAAATCGGCATTTGACTGCAAAGTTCGAAGGTCGATTAAAAAAAAAATTGGAACCAACATAAACAAACGCCGCGATACGGGTCTTCTAATTTAGTTTCTATTTACACCCCTCACTCTCAGAATCGACCTAACTTTTGCTAACCTAAATTTGTTCCACAGTGTAGTTCTTCTTACACGATGCTTTGTGCATTACAGAGCATTCAAAAGTAATTGATTTTATTCAAAAATAGTTTCATGACAAAGTCACTGCATTTCAGCCCGATTAAAACTTTTTTATTAGGGTTATGAAATGGTCAACCAACGGTTAAGAAATGTTTTTAAGGCCTGAACGAAATCAAATCTAAGAGTTAGCTTAGGTAAGCCTTAGTCAAATATCTGCAGGATTTTGCTCTTAAAATTTTTTCTTGCCAGTGCGTTAATATTTGGTCATCATTTACCGGTGTAGTCTTAACAGACAATTCTTCCTTATAGTCAAGCACTGGTTGGTATTTGTGTCCCCCCCATCGGATCGTCGTATTTAACTTAACTCGCTGTCAATTTCCATAATTTTGTTACACCGTGCATCACATCCGAGTAAAAATATGTGTATATATAAAAATCAGCTAAAATTAATTGCTTTATTTTTTGTTGTATCCAAAAGATTTTACACACCTTAACAAGTAGTTAGTTATTTGCGCTAGGCAGATAACGTTGTTAATTTTCGTGCGCTCCCACTTTCATATATGCCGCGAGCTATGCTGCTGTTTCCGTTACAAGAATCTCACCATAAGGGTCTATTCTACAACCCTTTTTTGTTGTTATATTTTTTGCAGGAGAATATTCGACTATTACAATACTCACTGACAAGGAAGAAGTAGCGCTCTGTTCAGAGGCTGCATTTTTTAATGACATCAAAATATTATCGCCATTCAAATATCATCTCAAAGACAAGTGTAGAATTAATTGAAGAATCTAGTCTTAGTGAGTAGAGAGCGTGAAAATCACGTATACTTTATTTCTATTTTTTATTTCAATTATCCAAAGTGCTCCACCACATAATTCGATCGCTGCTCAACTCATCGCCGCTTTTGGTTGCCCTTCAGCCCGGTCAGCCTGCCACCAACAGGCTCAGTGGAATTAGTCATGCCAAACTAAACATGCAATTCATTTTAATTTAAAACCAACTCATTCAACCGCAAATACCGCATTACACAATGCACTGCCAGGAGTACTAAATATGTATGTATATGAGGAGCTCAAATTTAAATGATGGGAATGTGTTATGTGAGCAAATGCACCGGAAGTATTGAACCACCGTCGCTGTACCTTTGTGTTTACTTAGATACACCTCCATTTTTTGCTCCTACGCCTCCTTTCTATGCGCTCACTCGATTACTCAACAATTCAGTGGAATTTACATTTGAAATGCCGCCAGATGTGCGCCTAGTGGACGGACACCTCACTTTCGACAGTGTAGCTAAGTGCAACTCAGTTCTCAACCACAAATGGCGGCCTCAAGAACAATGCTTCTTGTCTGGTATGCGAAAACCTAATTAAATCCATATTTAACATTCCAAAGTACGGCATAGTCGGAGTATACATATATCGAATTTAAGGCAAATGAATTGGGTTTGAGTTGAAGGAAATATTAAGAATTGAAATGAATTTAAAGCACAGGCATCTACATACATATATATTTATATATATATATATATATATAAGTATATAAATATCTAGTTATTACAAGAGGAAATAATAAACTCAATCAATTATTAAACTGTGGTATAAAATGGGGCTAGTGACTTTTAACTTGTCACGACTTTGAGTGATTTCAATTTCAAAAAAGGCATGTAAATTACGTTACCGTAAGTGACTGTTATTTTTACGCTCGTGAACGTACGTGATTTGAGAATCGAATAGAATTGAACTAAGGTACGCCGGAAAGCCGAAATCAAGTTTCCAAGCATTCATTCTATGCTGCTCATTGCACTTAAGTGATGGGAAAGATGAAAAGAAATAAGGGATAAGATAAAAGGATACGAAAATCGTGCGAATGAGAGATCATTTCTCTTTGGCAAACCTTCTAGAGCCTTTTATGAAGAATGATCGTTTTTTATTCTCTATACATCTGACCCAACTATACTCGATCTCAGCTGACCAAAAATATGGCTGACACAGATGAAATGATCTAAGCTATCCTTATCCTGCAAGGCAATATCTGCACATCGGGTCATCGATAGATTGTGTACTATAATCAATCCAACCACGGCTACTAACTCCTTCCATCTCTGTGCTAGAAAGAATTTCCCCAAAACTGTGTCTGGTCTTTTCAGGAGGTACTTTGCAGGTGTCGGTAGTGCACCATCGGTTCTCACGCTTGACCCTATAATTGGCTACGGTCCAATGAATTATGCCAATGACCCGCAATTAGCCAATTCGTCAGCCGGTTCGTTACCTTGAACACTGCTATGTACCAGCACCCACATGAGCGCTAGCTTATTTCATTTTCCAACAGAGTTCAGCCTCTGCTTAGTTTATTTGACAATTTTTGAAGAGGTGCAAGCAGTGTCCAAGGCCTTTAGTGCAGCGTGACTGTTACTGCAGACTCCGATTTGGTACCTACGCCACCTTTCGCCAATTATCCAGTTCGTTAGCATAAGGTAGCTTAATCCAAAAGAATATAGTTAAATTCAAGGGTAGCAAGACCAACAAGGAATTCAGGGCCGCTCGGTGGATTTTACCATAGATTTTACCATGGTTCTAGGCCACCAAACTACAGCAGAATACGTTAATGTGATTGGTCTGATTAGGGAGCGAGCTTGACTTCTACTTATTGCTGTTACCGCCGTAGCGGAGTGTGTAGCGTGTGCTCGCTTCATCCGGTGGGTCCCGGGTTCAAATCCTGGCCGGGGCAAGTAACAACAAAAATCTATGGAAATTAATGGAAAAAGTGTCCTTTTAAGTTGAACGCGGGAAAACCCGAACATAGCCAGGGATTCTATGAGGGACAATTGAGAGAATGTTACAGAGCTGTGGAAGGAGCTGACAATGGAGCTAAATAGCGCGAGGTCAAAATCTTTATCAACACCAATTTGTTAGTCAGCCTCTGCAAAAACAACGAAAATTAGCGCTAAGTCTAAGGATGATCGGAAGGTTAAATTTCTGTATTGAGTTTGGTAGTGCATTGGTTAGCAAGTCTAATAAATATGTAAGCGCTTATTTGTTTAGTTTTTAATATCGTATAAATCATTCAGTTGACTAAATGTGTATTTTTATTAAATTCAATTTAAGCAATAGATACCTAAATGTTTAAATTATGGGTTTTAACTTTTCTCAATTTTAAGCTTTGTAAACAAAGCGCAGAGTTGTAATTTAGGAATTCGAATTTCCCTTGCTAGTTGAGATGGAATTTATTTCGGGTGGATTTCATAATACCGTATTCACTTCAGGCATATGAAAAAATTACGGGCAACTTTTTTTTTGGACGGAACTCAAAATAAGGCTGATTGTGCTCACGAGCTAGGCACGTTTGTCTTCCGAAATAGCTCAGCGAACGCTAAGGTGCCAATCAACGTTATGAGAATGACACGCTCGCTGAAAGGATACAGCGAATTTTTTGTCGTGTACTCGTCGAAGTGGTTCAGGACTAAAGAATGAAATGTATTTTCATATAATTAGAAATAAATTAACTATTGGAACTTGTCAATTAGTCCCTGTTTAATATTTATTTATTATAAGCACAATTCAGCAATTTTAAATCATTTAAATATGTTTTTATATTTTTTATAAGTTAATTATAAGCGTCATCATCAGGATTAACCAAACTTTGGTGTATCACAAAAGGGGTCTTAAGAGATTTATCAAAACAGGTCCAAATACGTTTTCGGCTAAAATTTAATTTGTTTGTACAATACTTGATAATGCGCAGCAGAACAATCTATTGTTTTCTAAACAAAGCATTTTTTCCATTCACATTTAACTCAAATACTTAAAAGAAGACACTTAATAAAAAGTAATGGTTAAATTTATTTACTTAGCTAAACTTACTACATGCACACAATATAATACAAAATTACATTCATGTTTAAATGTGCAAAAAATAATCAAGCGAATTATAGCAGAATATTTGTAAATATAGCCAACAAATAGAAGTATATTGAGTTGAAAATAACAAAATAAGTGAATTTGCAATTCAGCCGTCAAATTAAGTTGGTAAACAGAAACCCATAAACCGCACGTCAACATTACCCAAAAACTTTTCGGAACTCAACAACGTAGACATATAAATTGAATGCTCAGGATACAGAAGATTTGCAAATATTTATTTGTATTATTTGTGTGTGTGTGTGTTGGAGTGTACGAGTATGGGAGAGAATAGTCACTGACCACAACCCACACACATCTAGATATAGGTAGGTAGTAGTCTATTGGTTGTTTGACGCTTATCAAAAAGCAAACAGACTTTTTCATTCTCATATGCATAGCGCCGTCATTCATATGGGCGCGTTTGTGTGTGTGTGAGTGTGTGTGTACTCACCCATATTGACTAGATTCTTTACGGTTTTTGGGCTTTATGAATCCGATGAAATTGAAATGAATTTCTTGGTTGATAAACATTAACAAAAAACAAAAAAAAAATGGAAACCAAACGAACCGCAAAAGTGCCAATAAGTGGATTACATTCACCACTCATTAAAGACTACCAAAGACAACTTCTGTTTTTGGTTTATTAAAATATCAGAATTTAGGCAAATATTGTGTATTACGTTTGCATATTTTTGATGAATACGAAAAATGGGCGTACAAATATAATTCAAAGGAACATAAAGCACACACACACAAATACAATTTGAGGGACTAACGAAATATCAGCAAATAATATAAAATAACACAAATTGGAAAAGCTGACATATTGAGTTGCACAGGAGAAAGGAAAGTCAGGAAGAAAAAAACTGGAAAGAAACAAAGAAAAAACCAAAAAAAAAAGAAAACTCAGCGCCGACAAGGATATAGAAGGTTAACATATAGCATACAAAAATTGTATTATCGTTTTCATTTCGTTTTATAAATATATCCTAATGAATGGCGATGTAGAGATAGACAACCTCAAACTCATCGAATTTCGTTGTGGTTGCTGCCGGGCCATTATTTATTGTAAGTCTTACTCCTCTTTTAGGTTCTCAATAGCGCAAGCAAATTTCAGCATTCTGCTTTTAACACTTAAATGGGCATAGCGACCGCTTTTGGTGAAAAATAAGTTATTATATGTAAAATGTTAAATAAAAGCAAACAGCGTTTTTAGTTTCTTAAATTGATCGATTTTTACCAATTTATTTATCGTTGCATGTCCAAAGCAATTTAGGAACTTGCATCTTCCTTTTGTATTGATCGTAATCCAGCGATCAGTAGTGCGATTCACTAACTTTAAACGATGCGACAATCGCAATTTTTGTCGACAATATTTGCCATTTGCACAAACGATTGTGCGATTCACTAACTTATTCCTAACGATAGTTAACATCCGTCTCGTTGTATTTATTCAAAGTACTAAAGAGTGGCATCTTGGTCAAACTAAATACCAAAATGGGTGGAAAACACAAAGAGGAATAGACAAAAGACAAATGAATGCGTACTGCCGAATATAAATTTGAGCGCGTTTTTATTATACTTGATTAAAGTGAGATAAGATACTAGTTTATTTCAAGCTACAAATACTTATAATTGTTTTAATATATTGAAATGTTCCATTTTAGTGGAATTCCGGACTCTCCTCTGAGTGATTTGGTAGAATAGTCATCAACTCAACTCCAAGGAATATCCGGAATTACCTGCGTATATCCTATAGTTTTCGTATTCGAAATTCGTTCTTTTATGAATCGTGTTGTGCTCCAGGGCATTCAGGTTTTTTTTAATTAGGATCACTTATCTGTTTTTTTACTTGAATCCTTGATATAAGTTTGTTTTTACCATTTGCACATTAATTGAGTGGAAGATATGGTGGTTGACAAAAGCCTCCTCTTGATTCTTTGGCACCAAAATTGATACATGAGTACAATCGACGGTCCACAAAAGGGTGACGACACTGAAGCAAATATTTCTTTGGCAGCTTGGCGCTCCACTTGGGTCATAGAAAATCCGCCAAGCTGAGAAATTAGGTATTCAGAGAAGTGTGAAGTTAACCAAAATGACTCCCAACATTCTGTTGCATTCAAATGGAAGCGATTGTTCACATCCCGGAGTAAACGTCGATCTACTGTTGGAGCGCTTACTGATTCGTCACCTCGTGATATTTTATGCCAAATATTTAAACGACATTATTTAATGTTCCTTTTCAATTTAAATTTGTTTAAGTTGAAATCACGAATTTTTCTTTTCTCAATTGAGTTAACAACATCAGATTTTGTGTCGTTGAGTTTTCGGTAATCGACTAGCTAACGAAAACAGCTGATTCGGCGAATGCGAAAATCGTTAAAATATGGGTGCTGAATAGCAGCATCGTTAAAATTTTTGTTAAGATGAGTTAACGATGGGAATATCGTTAAAATAAGTTAGCGAATGGCACTATGGTTCTGTCTAATCTGACATCCCTTGGCGGTGCTGACTGCTTTATTTTTGGATGGCTGAACATCAGGTTCTGTCTGAATAGGTTTCTCTGATAATCCGCCGTATACTTCAAATGTAAAAGCATATCCAGAAAACATAATACATAACCCCCAATTTCTTTGATTTATTTGCCAAGTATTGTTTCATGTTGCTGCCAATTTTCGAGGAACGCATTTGTTCATCAATGTGTCTCTCGAATTTAGGAACAAATAAGCAATAATTCAGGAATACTTCCAAAAGTCTTATTCACGGTATCTATGACGGGTCTTAAAAGGTAGAGAGTATCACCACACAGATCGTCGAAAGGGGTATGTTTATCCTTTTCATTGAAATGGATAATCAACCATATTTTTTCATTTGATTTTATATGATAGATACAAATCGACTGCTTGATTCATACCAATAATTACAAAGATTTGAAAGATTGTTGGACGTCATATAAAAAACAGCCTGCCAATGAATTTTGGTAAATCAAATATATCAAAAGAAGAGGTCTCACCCACACAAGCATATTTTAAAAATTCTTCAACTACATTTTCTACTAATGATTGCGAGAATAAGTAGCATTTCGAGGGATGCTGCCAAACTAGTGTCTCCCTGAAATAGTACCTGCTCATGGTGAAGTTGTTAATTATTTTCCTTCCATATAATCCTTTCAAAATCAGAAGATTTAGGATTGACGCAAATTCCTTGAAATTCTGATGAGAATTTATTCCAATGACTTGTTTGTGTGGAACACTAGAAGTAGACGGATTATAATCAATATCAACTGGGTTTACATCTTTTTGTTTTTATTTCCTTTAATTTTCTATAAAATAGTCTTAAGGCTTTCGTCAATATCACTCTCATCGTCGGTACTATCGTAAGTAATGCCATTACACTGTAATTCGCATATTTCGTCATCAACTCAAAGATGAAGCCAAAGTGGTAAATAAAGTCGAAATAATAAAGTACATCAATCACGCTAAACAAAGTTCGATCTTAACGGAAAAACAACAAGGCGCTCACTGTATATTTTAAGATATTGTACAACCACTAAATTTGATCATGTGATGCAGAAGAGGCTCAAACTTGATTCAGTTTTGATAATATAGTTAAAAAAATATATTTTATCACAAGCATATTTTTTTTAAATACTTCGAAGTCCCTTAGTGCTGTGATCATTGTACTCCATAAACTTTAATTTATTCAATTCGCCCAATTTTTCTTTTACTTTTCTGAAAAGTTTTTCTCTTAACTTTAACAAGTTTGGGGAATATTAAGACTTAAATGGAGCAGTATAGTTTCAATAGTGAAATGATGACACATTTAATGGTTGTATCTTCAAAGACACAGTGAGCACTTAAGGGTTAAGCAATTTCACAACCAATACACTCTTGCATATTTACATACATAAATATCGTATGCTAATGTGTGTATTTGATATTTATATGCATTGCCAGTTTTTACAGAAAATAATGTCGATTTGAATGAAGGACGAAAAAATTTAAGTTGTAATGCAAATAAAATACTCAAATACTCAAATGCACGATTGACGTTCGATGTCCTTGACACAAAGCAAACAACGTACAATGAATGAATGACGATATATGTAATAAGTATAAATAAAACCACTCAATATATCATGCAACACATACAGACATACATATATACGCATTTATAAACCAGAACACACACACACGCACACTCAACAGTGCGCTGAATTCAAAGGTAGGGATATGAAAGCAGTTAAATTGATTTGAAATGAATTGAAGTGAGTTTCCTTGAGCACAAAGTCAAGTGATCAAATGCTCGCTGTGCTATGATATGCATTGAGTTCACATTTTTTACATACATATATATAAATGTGTGTATGTATGTTTTTTTTTATAAAGCAGCGGATTTCTCATTTTAATTTATCGTTGTTTGTGTGTGGGCAGACATATGAAAAATATTTTCAAGGTGACCATATCTTACACTTTAAAGGATATAAATAAAATGCGCGTAGAAGCTGACAGACTAAATTGGATTGCTTTGCTTAGGATCAGAATTAAAGGGCTTGTTAATTTAAAAGTTGTTAATTTTGCCTAAAACTATACAGAGGGAAAAGGCTAAATAAATCAGAACAAAATTTAGTGCACTAGTCTACAACTTTTTCCAATAAGAAGCCTTTCTTATTACGACTGGGTATGCATTTTCAATAAAATCAAAAAGATAATCTATAAAACTTAGGTGAAAACTTTTCAATGTTATTAAGAAGGTGTCGCGTTGGACTAAAATGAAAACCTTTTCAATAAAATCTAGATGATAACTTGTAAAACCATGATGAAAACGTCTTCAATATAACTAATAAGGGAATCGAAATTTTGATTAGAATCTCCTCTTAGTTTTAATAAGCTAATGATCTTATTACTGTTACCTAAATTTTTTCAAGTAGATTATATTCTGAAAATAAACATTATACTTTTTTTAAAAAGCTTTTTTTTATAATGATACAAATTCTACTTATTAAGGTTAAGTATTTATAAATCATTATACATTACATACGTATTTACGTATTTGCTTATAATATAAGCACGATTGAAATAAGTAAAAAAATGGAAATGACAAAATTATGCGGAGTATGGCACGTGCCATTTCTTCAACTTTAATTTACATAAGTTTAGACCGAACCTCTATTGCACAACTGGCATTTTTAGGATAAATGCACAAAAAAGACTATCGAAATTTCTTTTTGAAAACAATTATAAATTTATTCATCAAAGACTTTTGAAACAATAAATAAATATGTAAATCAAAAATTTTCATTTTAAAAATTCAAAAATCCAAAGAACAATATTCACAACAAGACGAATTTCTACCAGGTGGTGTTATAACTACAACTACAAAATGCCTATGTATTTCGTTTTTGCTCCTGCGTAAGAGTTGTCAAAATTTACATACACTTTGTTTTTGTTTTTACGGCTTTTAAAAGTTCATACGCAAAAGCAAAAACAAAATACATATAGCTGAATAAAAAAATCAAACCGGCTGCTATAGTAACTACACCATATATGAATCCCTACTATAAGAAATTATAGGATATCCTTATTAATTTAATTTACATGATTTTTTAACTTAAAAACAAAGAGATTTCTTCATACAGTTGCATATTTTTGAACGAAATTTTATAAAAATTAATAAACAAAAAATTATTTTCATGTTTTCATCCTTTTTACTTTTCATTGGGTTTTAAAAGTAATTCAAAATAAAATGAAGAAGATGTCCTAGCAAAAATTTCTTCAATATTGTCCCCTCTCGCTCTCGGCAGCCTCCAAGCTTTTTTTAGATGTCGATTTTTTTAATTATAGGTGAACTGTTTAGCTCTGTGTCTATTAGGTATTTGCTTTGCTTTTCGTTTAAAAAAGCGAAGTAATAGCAAAAAAAATATGGAGCATTTCAAAGCATTGATTAACGATAACCTAGCGGGTAGAGGATATAAAAAACGGGAGTGCCACAAAATCCCCAAAAAAAAAAATCCCCAAACACAAAATCCCCAGCTGAACAAAAATCCCCAAACACATAATCCCCAAAATCAAAATCCCCAAAATTAAAATCCCCTAACACGAAATCCCCACCTTTTTTTTGAGGCAGTGTCACAAAATCCCCAAACATAAAATCCCCATTTTTTTATTTCTGAACTGAAGAGTAGCTCGACAGACAGAGATTTTAAAAAATTGTGTGCTTGGTTTAAAAACCAGTACATTAGTGAAAATATGAAGGCGGGTGCTATGATATATGATCCAAATTTTTGGTGCGTTTCGGATTCTTTTAAGGATAATTTTCCACGCACTCAAAATTCAATCGAAGCTTGGCACCGTAGGCTTAAAGTAATTGTAGGGAGAAAAAAATGTGGTGTATATGAAATCATAAAACATTTAAAAAAAGAAATGATTGAAGTTAAATCAACCATAGAAAAAATACACTCAGGGATCGGTGTGCGAAAAAACAAAAAGAATGTCGAGCGTGTAAAGAAAATTAAAAAAGTTGTTAAACGTCGTTTAGATTTAGATAAACTTATTTATTTAAAATCGATGCACACAGTATTTCATTATGTAATTAGAATTTCCATACATGGTTTATTTATGTAAATGTTTTGAATTTATTGCTTTTTTGTTTATTTACATCACTAAAGATTGGTCTACATATGTATGTATATAAATATATGTTTATGTTAATGTATATAAGCTATTCGAAAAATTGTGAAGTTTGTATTTATTTATGTTGTACAAATATGTTAAACTGATTGATATAACATGTATTGCATTTTCTTTAATTTACCTATTAAATATTCGTGAAACCATTAAACATAAAATATCTCGTGAACTTCAACTTTAGATATAATATTGAGTATAGAATTCCCTTTTTCTGTGTGAAATACATTGAAACTAGGTTTTAAGTCGCGGCGATTTTAAACCTATTTTCAATGTATTTCACACAGAAAGAGGGGATTTTGATTTTGGGGATTTTGATTTTGGGGATTCTGATATTGGGGATTTTGATTTTGGGGATTTTGATTATGGGGATTTTGATTTGGGGATTTTGATTTGGGGATTTTGATTTTGGGGATTATGTGGTACACCCATAAAAAACACCTATATATTTATTCCACTAAAAAAATATAACGTATAAATTTAAAATGAAACTTCTTTTGGGACTTCTAAAATGGTGTAAAATGTTCTAAAAGGGTCGATCAAGCGGAATTTAATTCATATCTGCTAGAAAAGGTCGCTCCAATAATGTTTTTTTTAATTTTATTTTCCGGAACCCTTAAAATTTAGTTACTGTCGCGGCTTTTGGATTTTACGAAAATGGCGACTAGCAGGAAACCCTACTCTGTGCATCACAAGGATTCTGTGACCACCGACTGAACCTTTTTCTATGCGCTAATTCCTATTGTATGTAAATATAAGTCGCTTCAGTTAAACGTCTTTGAGATATAACGGTGATGGAATCATTTATCAACCTGCTTCTCAGCTGCCCAGTGTTTGCAGGTGTTACATTACATTCGAACAGATTGATTCTGACTTTTTACTTTCATTCAGGCAGCTTTCATTCAGACAGTAACATTAAGTAATAACCGACTGTAAAACTTACAATCAAAGGTACCTTTTCTAATCGAAATTCGATCAAACGTTATGTCGCTTCCTCAATATGTATGTTTGTTCTATCTCATAAAACCATCATGTCGTGACTTTCTCACATGACTTCGTGATGCGATTCTGGCGCGACCATCTTTACGTGATTCTGACGTGAATTTTTTTACGCGATGTAAAAAATCACTGCATACCGCTTAAGTAGTTGGACTGCAAAAATCAAACCGTAATTTATTCTCTAAAAAAAAAAATTATATAACAAAATTATGAGCATAAGTTTAATTAGTTACAATTAAACGGTTTCAAAGACAAAGTAAAACCTGAAATAAATTGCTTCCGCTACTAACATGACAAAGATAGCTTCCTGCACTTGGAACTTTTGAAATTTTTCACAGCATTTACCTTACCATCTATCAAACTCAACTTACCTGAATAGGCAACACTAACTTTATCGCAGAAAGAATTATTTTCTTTGCTAAGCAGTTGCTTGTGTCTTCTTTCTATTCATATAAGAACTATTATTATTTTCTCGCTACCCCCAAATAAAGGCAGTCAAATGCCACAAAGCGAGAAATTTTAAAGTTTACCCTCCTTCATTTCTTTACTCGCAATACTTTTGAGCTTTGCTGTTTTTTTTCTTTCTATTACATAGTTTTTCTCCAACTATTTGATATGATTTTTTTCTCTTCTTTTAATACTTAAAAAAAAAAACCACACGCAAAAAGTCGTCAAAGTCCCCTTTTGTCTTCGACTGCCGCGCTTCATTCGTTTACTTAGGGAAAAACTTTGAATTGCTTTGCATTACAGCGTATTGGCTTCTGACGATTGTCAAGTTGTTAGCGGTGGCAGTTTGTCTTTTTTCCTTACATTTTTCTCGATTGCTGCACCAAACCACGCCACTGCCGCTGCCTTTGCCGCTGCCGTCGTGTACGTTGTCGTTTGTGTCAATCACTCGTGCGGTTTGATGATCATTTCGCCAATGTAACCGCAAAGTTTCATCTTTAATTCCGCCAATCTGTTCTTACATTTAAAAGTAAAAAAAAAACTGAAACAAGAAAATAAAAAACGAAAAGCAAAGACTTGTCAACTGCCACCCAATCGAAGGAGGAGGAGGAGGAGTAGTAAGGGCTTAGTAGATGCGCGCAATTGTCCTTAGCTGCCGTTCTTATCGGACTTTTATGCTGCACTACCGTCCCTGGCCGTAAGCATCGTAAAACTTACAGCGGTCATATCGCGCGGTTACCTTGCGTGACTGCCAGCGGCCGCTCACGAATTGGTTGAATTGGTCGAATTGGTGGAATGAAGGGTATGCTGGTGGCACTTATTTCTTACATCCGTTCGCTTTGACAACTTTTGCGCTTTTCTTTGCCGGAAAGCAGCTTTCCGATGTGTACTTTTCCTTTTCTTGCGTTAAAATTTCTTGGAATTTTTTTTGTTGCTGCCTAGTTTGTAGTTGGTGTAAAACGTGTTTTATTCGGCTTATTTTTTTTTTCTTTTTTGTGCTATTATTCGATATTTTTGCTTTCTGCTTTTATCTGTCAGTTGTGAAGGTTTGACATTTCTTTATTTTTGGTTTTCTGCACAGAAGTTGCTCGGGCGAGTAAAGAGTATGAAAAAAACTTTGTTGGCGCTGTTGTCAATAGGCGATTTCCTTCTGTGGTTGATTTCTTTATGCGAAATGTTCAAATGTTTGGAAACTTAAAGTCTGAAAATTCCAGTCACAGGTTGCGAAATGCGAATGAATTTTTCACAATTTTTTTTTCTGATTTATATGCACACATTATAAGCGAATAGCTTCAAATTATTAGACGGTTATAGATTAACATGACTTTTGATGATTTACATATAACCTTAGTTAGTCCTTATAATCTTTCTGTCGCTTTCTGTTGCGAGAAGCCCAGAATTTTTTAATCAATGTACGAAGAGTTAAACATAGGGTGGGTTATCAGATTCTCCGGTATGGTAATGTCGAATAACTTATGAAGGAGACCATAGATTGCAAAAAATGGTGCTTTTTTGTGTTTAGTTCAATTTATGTGAACTCCTTTTTAAAAACAACAAGGACTTAATTACCATTTTTATTGACTACTGCAAACTGTGCTCTTTTTCGAGTGTTTTCCATGACCTTATGGAGCATCTCGGTCCGCATGGCAGCTATTTCAGCACGATTATTGATATTCAACTCGTCAGTGGTCTTCGGCTTGCTGAAGTAAACTTTACTTTTTAAATGGAGCTATAAAAAGTAGCCTGAAGTGGATCAAGCCGAGGGATATTGGTTGTCAGTCAATATCGCTTCTTTTTGGTATCACACGTCAAGGGAATTGTTGTTGCAAAAACCGCATTTGCTGTGCGGCATGGTGCCCCGTCCTGTTGAAGCCAGAAGCCAGTTCGAACTTTTGCACGTATTTTCAGGCCCACAAAATATGCCAACATCCATCGATATCGTTTACTATTGACTGTTTCGCCTTCCTTCCTTGAAAAAAATGCCAATATTCCTTGAATCAGTTGTAAGGAAACAAATGGGGATCGTCGTTCAAAATGCGCAACAAAGTGGTTCTATTGATGCTCAACTGTTCAGCTTGGAACGCTACACGAGACACTTGGATCCTCGGGATCACTCGCTCTTACGCCTTGGGCGTAGATGATGGTAGGTTTAATTACCCACTGCTCCACAATCAAAGAAATTTGTAGCCAGCGCACGAATCAATTTGTCGATAAGCACCCCGTATATTATAGGAAAACTTTACGTGTATGAAGAATGATTCAGATGAAGTAGTTGATAGGTTGCTTAGGAGGCCCCTATCCCTGGTTTTCATCTCGGTCACCTGTCTCAGGTTTTACAGTGATTTCACGTAAATGTTTTCTGAATGAAAAGACAAAGGTATGCTCGCAAGCTTTTGCTGCTAAGGGCGGAAATTCATATTTGAATACAAGGTTTGGTATAAAAAAGAAGCTATAATAAAAAACCGTGGCGACGTGGTTGAATGTTGAGTTTTCCTTTGGAAATGTTCAGACTCTCAATGGAGAATGCTCCGCTGCTTTGCTGGTTCACGTCCCACGTAATTGCAGATACTGACATCACTGGGGATGGTAAAGGAACCATAAGACCCGTGATGTATACTACAACAAACGGAAGTAATTTCTTGGTCTGATGAGAGAGACTTTATCTCACTTACTTGCGCTCATGTCTAGTCGCACGGGAAGGACGGCTTGACCTATGATCACTTTGGTAAGCGCTTAGAAGACACTTACAAGCGAAACCCACCATACGTTATTCAAATCGGATTTGGCGCAAAGTAAGCAAGGAACGCATCATTGGTCTCACTATCGGTAAAGTCAGCATTTATGTCATAAATACCCCAGCACTCTATAAAGCTCAAATTTCCAGGAAAGACTCTTGATAAGCAAATCAACACACACCACCTTTTCGTCGACTTTAAAGCTGACGAGAAGCTAAATTTATGGCGGCACTTCTATATTTGGAATCCCCGCAAAACTGATATGTCTATAGAGAGCACAAACTTAAGCTACGTCCAGACTGGGAAGGACGTCTCCGAGTCGCTCGATACCAAACGAGATTTTAGACATGGTGAATTATCCGTCATCATGCCCGTGTTTGCATAGCGCAGAAACGTGGACGATGTTGAACAAAGATGAGAACTTTGATGAGGCTTTGGAAGTATTCGAGAAAAGTATTCTACACAAGATATATACCGAATAGGACGGAATAATGAACTGAACAAAGTTAGCGGTGGCTTAGACATATCTTACGTATGGAAAACGTTTTTCGACTTGACACCCATGGGTCTATCATTGGGAGTGATTAATTGGCGCAACTTTGCAGAGGAGATAAGTGATTGGCGAAGTTTTTCGATATCGGCCAAAACCGGCAAACGGCACTACAAGCCAAATGAGAAAAATAATAATCTATTAAAATTACATTCTAATTACATGATGAGTAACATTAACACCATTCTGGTATTCGTCGATGATACAGGTTTAATTTTTAATGGTTTCAAGGATAAGTTTTTCATAGCATAAATATTTTCCCATACTTGTAAGAGGAGTCTTCTGTACACCAATCGTTTGGATTGAATTGGTCTTTATATTACGTTTTACGCACTGAGTTTAATAGCAATTTACTAAAAAATTAATCAATTGCCACGAAGGGTATTTTAAAAGACTTTAATTCTAGGAAAATTTGTGTAAGGTTTGCCCATTTTTTATGATACAATATTTTTCTAATATAAAATTGTCACCTACTTTCAATTACTAAGCAAAACAAAAACTAATGTGCTTAGGATTATTTTTTCTAATATTTAAAGAAGCCAATCAACAAAGAAGGCCTTCAAGCAGACGTTATTTTATGGGCAGGCTCAGTCAAAATGTTTGGACTCTTTGAAAATTTAGTTTACCTTTCGTTTTGAGTCTCTCTAGGAAAATCAGCTTCTGGTAGATTACTAAATAAAAGAGAAGATGTTAAAAAAACAACCAAAAAAAAACATTATTGGCTTCAGTTCTTGTAATATTTTAAGTTTTTCGTAAGAATATATGTATGAAAATCCTGCAGAGAAGTTTTGGCTGCGAAAAGTGAAAGCATGCGCTGTTTTTGAGACAACGACTCTGTATGAGGGTAACAAAAGAAGATGTCAACAATTCCAGCGACTGGGGACAGCAAAAAACCATTTAGCTGGCATTACACCACACATACCCACACACACACACTAATACTACTACAAAGGCGAGTGGTACGCTGACAGACGGCGCAGCTTTGTTGATGCATTGCTTATTTGCATATTGTTGTTGTTGTGTAGCACTGCGGCATGGCGTTGCGGCACAATTGCGGCTGTCAACTAAAATAACAAAGCGACGCATAAAAAAAATATGTAGTGGTAGAGCATTCCGAGATTTGGTTGATGGTGTCTTCCTCCACGTTCGCGACACGACAACCCAATTTTGGTGGCCGTAAAAAAGACGCTCACAATAAAATATGTATGATTATACGGGTGATTCAATATATCAATGTATGTGTGAATGTGCATGTGTGTGTAAGTCAGTTAGTGATTGGTAACATGTGCAATGTCTGATCGAATGAAAAACTTGAAAATAAAATAAGCCATATTTTTATATGTTGTGTTGGTGGAAACATAATTACATTTACAGCTATTTAAAAAGTATTTTTCCCCCTTAACTACAAGTGGCAAGTAAGCACAATTTAAAACGTATATTTTTTACCAACTTCACAACTTCAAGTGTTTGAAATTCTTTATTTTTTCTTGTAAGCAAATAATTTTATTAACATGGCGATGCCCTATGAGCAACTCAGTTGACTCCGCATTAGATTTCAACTACTTTAAATATGATTTACAAAAATAACATCAATGTTAGTTTCTTTCCAGCTGCAATAAATTGTTTTTATTTTCAACAATTTGAAAATACTTTCAAGCTATTTGAAAATTAGTCTTATTACCAACGACTTTCAAAACAACGATTTTTCAAAGTGGTAGAAGTGATAGCTGCTATTCCGGAGATCACCGCATCCCCTCATCCGGCATCTTTTTTTTCTAGATTTTACCAGGCTTTGAACCATGGCGGACCAAAGGAGGGGGATTCGGCGTTCAAACCTTTACCACAATCATGAAACGGTAGTACTACTTTGGAATTAATTTACTTGTTTTAAGTTAAATTAGTGTGAAGTCATCCCCGCCCTGGCCCCTTCCAAAACATTTTTCTTTCATTTCAGTTTTATTAACATCTTCATATTGAATTATTGCTTTGGAAACTATTCAAAGGTTTATCGAGAGTTTTGCAAAATTTTTACTAAAATTCTAGGCAATAGAGGAGCGAAAAAATTTAAGCCTTTTAAAGTTGTTTACATTTTGGTGTCGTTAATTTAAATGAACTAAATAATCCATTTTTATATAGCAAATATTACACTTTATGATGTTTGTGGAAGTTCATCACATAAACTCGACAAAACCTACTGAGTAATGGAACGATGTGCATTACAACCAACTCATATTTGTTAATGACTTTCTAAGGATGTTAGACTAGCGCGGACTAAAGCCGGGCATTTGCTTAGGAAATGCTCGACCGTTTCTTTCACGGCTACCTCTCTGGAGCTTCAACTGTATTCGTTATGCGTAATGCCAATTTTATCCGCATGCGTGTCCAATGTCCAGTAGCGCGTGTATAGTGTAATAGGCTTATGGGAAATGGCCCTGGACCAACATAGAATACCTCTGATTCTCTTCTCATTGTAGCCCGGCCAGGTAGTCCTTAATATTTCCCTTCGCTACGCCTAGGGTCATACCCAACTCGATACCTCTGTTGAGCAACACCGCGCCAACTCAACGGCTTTCTCGTTACATTCGATTATTTTATGCCCGGGAACCCAGATGACAGGGATCAGTGGTTTACCAGCGCCGACTACCTTTGATGCAATATTAGCTACTAGCTGCTAGCGGCTTTATTGCTGCCTGTCTGTCGGAGTAAATGGTTATCTTATCTGTTACGATCCTGTCCTCAAACGATTTGCAGGCCTGCCAGCTCCAAGTCCAGAGTGCATCTTGGAAACGTCAGTGGATATTTTTATGCCGCTTTCGGCGAGGACCTCACTCCGTAACATCCATACTTGCGCTTTTTGACATGTAATTTCTTATATTTTTTTTTTTTGCGTTTGTCAAACGATTTTCGATAATTCAGTTTGTTAACTACTCGCTCAATTGACGCAATATATGAGTTTTTTTTTATTTTCATAGTAAATAAGTTATAAAGCGAATGAAATGATATCCACCCGTTGCGAATTGCTTTACTATTTAAATTCTGTAACAAATTTAGAGTACTCCTTTCGAAACCAAATTGACTAAATGAATGACAAATTTCTAATCAAACTAGAACTAGAACTGACCTATAATCGGCCGAACGTAATATCCGAACGACAGGATTTGCCCTCATACGCATATGAGATGTGAAAATTGTAAGAATCCTTTGATTTATACTTGTAATCCTTTTAAGTGCTACAGCGGTTATAATTCTGCTACTTCGCTAGCACACCAAATATGGTATTTGTATAGTGTAATTCAATTTTTTTTTTTGACACTATATTTTTGTATTTGAGGGCGGTTTTTTTGAGAGCTTGTGATGATTTATGCAAATACGTTTGGAAGGCAATCTGCCACCAGGTAGGTAGTCTGTCTATGTATGTGTATGTGAAAAAAATATATTCGCTACGCTTTAGAAATGAAAATTATTTATGCCAAAAACTTTTTGCATTAAGTCATTAGAGCGCGTATTCAAGCAGTGGTGGCGACACTCACATTCTTGCACGTTAGTTACAACCCTGTCGGGAAAAGCAGGCAGTCTAAAAAAAAAATTACTAATTTAAAAAATAGTTGGAAGTCAATTGGTTTAAAATAAATGCAAGTTAAATTAATTATGTGGAATCCGTTTGGACCAATTATCTATGTATGTAGATATGGGTATTATTATAATTTTTCTAAGGTTATTTGTATTAATTAATTTTATTAATAAATATTTTGAAGATATATACAAGCTATATACATATGTACATATTTGGTTTAACACACGCAGAGTTACAGATGGGCGAAATGAGGCTGTATTTTTTTAAATTTAAATTTAAAAACTATTTTCTAGGATTTTACCAATTTTTTATTTATTTTAATTTTAATTATTTTTTACCATAAAGTTAGGAAATCAAAAAATTTCGTAAAAATTCTGGAAAAAATTCTGAAACTAAAATTAAAAAAACTACGTACATACCTACCTCCCTTAAGCCTGAAGCATATGGAATTTTTTACTTCTCAAGCAATGTACCCTACAAGTATTAAGGTTGGGGGAGAGTTTTGTGAGACATCCCTTTTAGTTTCTTTTTCGAGTTTAGAATGGAAATAGTAGTAGCAAAACTAGTAGTAGCAATTAGCGAAAATAGTAGTAGCATTATTAAAAATAGTAGTAGAAATTAGTAAAAACAGTAGTAAGTATTAGTAAAAAAAAGTAGTAATTAGTAGTAGCATTCGCAAAAATAGCATCAGAAAATAGTTAAATTACTAGGAGTAATTGGTAGTAGAACTAGTAAAAATAGTAGTAGAAATTAACCAAAATAGTAGTAGAAATTAGTAAAAATAGTAGTATTAGAGGATATCAAAAAAAAAAGTGTTAAAAATTAGTAAAAAAATAGTAGCAGTAATTAGTACTAGCACAAGTAAAAAATGGGAGTAGAAGTTAGTGAAAATAGGAGTAGAAATTAGTAAAAATAGTAGTAGTAATTAGTACTAGCATAAGTAAAATTAACAGTAGAAATTAGAAAAAATAGTAGAAGTAATTAGTAGTAGCATTATTAAGAAAAACTAGTGGTAATTAGTACTAGCACAATTAAAACTAGGAGTAGAAATTAGTGAAAATAATAGTAGTAATTAGTGCAAGCATAAGTAAAACTAATAGTAGAAAGTAATCAAAATAGTAGTAGTAATTAGTAAAAATAGGAGTAAAAATTAGTAAAACTGATAGTAGAAATTAGTAAAAATAAAAGTAGCATTATTCAAGATAATAGTAGAAATTAGTTAAAATAGTAGCAGACATTATCTCGTCAAAAATAGTGCCGATTCTAACGCGACTTGCGTGACGCGATGTAAAAAAAATCACTGTAGCTAAAAAAGTTTTACTTGAAAAAGAATGAATTTCAACCACTTGCAGTTGGTAAAAAAGTACTTTTTACATTTCTTTTCAAGTAATTTTATTTCCGACAGGGAGCCTTGCTACTCTGCATAACTGATTATACTACTACTACTATGCAATACGAACATACACAGAAAGCAGCGCTTACATTTCATACTTCTCTTCTCACTCCCCCCATCCACCACCCATCCACCGACACATTCGTCTTCCGAAAAACTTACTTTGTCCACTTTCCATAATGATGACCGCTAGCAATTACATTGAGTACACAGTCGAGTGCTTAGCGACATTCACTTCCCACACACACACGCACAGAAATATACATGCACACACACATTGTACACCACTGCCAAGAACACAATCATACTAATGGCTGTAGCGTACTTTGGCTTTGGCCGCCATAACTTGCGCTGGTAACAAATGCTACGCTTTTATTACAACCTCGGATTAAGTCTTTTGCGCTTTTTATTATTTGTCCTTTTTTTCTTTTTTTTTTAATTTTTCCTTCGCTGACTGCCTGCATTTTAGTGCTGGTAGTTATGCTTTTTCGCTTTTCTTCTTCTTGTTTGTGCTTTCTTTCATTTTTCGCTGTCGCATTTTTCATGTTTAAGTTTTTTGTCCGTCACTGGGTGTGGTGGTACACTATTTCCTTAATTGTCCTTGCATTTACGCTAATCCTTAGTCTACTTTGTAAATTATAAGGTTAGCATTATACTTTTTAGCCTGCATTTCCACCATTGTTACTTACCAAATTTTTTATTTTTTTTTTTTTGCTTTCTTGACTCTCATTTATTTCTTTTTAGTAGCGATTTCTTCTGGCAGCATTCCTTAAGTGGAAATATAAATTAAAACTTTTTAAATCTTCGTTTGCAATAATTTAAATGCCCAATTTATGTATGAAACTGAAGCTAAGATTTTGTTAGCTGACTGAAATTAAGAACCCCGAGTGTCGAGGCAATTTAAAAACACATTTTTTTAATTTACGTGGCTTGAAATTAAAAAATGTGGATTGTTATGGCGATTTATATGGATTAATTAATAGTTAATTGCAAAAACGTTATTTTTGGTGCGTAATATGAAGTATTTACCTGAAAAGTTTGAAAACTTGTCATGTTCTCAAGAAATTGGAAAAATTTTTAAAATATATGTATGTGGGAAATGAAAATTTAAGATATATACATACAGTAAAATTTCCCGGTAAACATTTTCACACAATATTTTAAGCTTCCACCTAAAAGTGTTAGTCATTTTGACGATCAAAAATCCCACAAAACACCAATTTAGTGGTTCGCTAGAGGGTTAAAATATTATATTCTAGTGAATAATTTTTCGAAAAATTTCACTGAGGTTTTGTCAGGCAAAATCTGTGGGAGCATGAATTATTCAAAAGGGAATTGAATTAAAGAAATATTGAAAAAAGATTTGGTTAAGCACTTTTTGATGCTAAGAGAATAAAATTGAAACTTTGAACCAGTTGGTAATTAATTACAGGGATACATGATTAATGTTGAGAAAAAGTCTTGCCACAATACATTTCCTTTAATAAATGGACCACACCATGTTATCATAATAAAAAGAAATTGCAATAATTTCCTAAATAATTTGTGTTTTATTCAAAATCAACATCGGCGCTTAAAATTTAACCACCCTTTATATAAAATTTAATACAAGTCATATACAGGAGTTTATGATATTCTTCTCTAATTGACGATATGGAGTTCTTAAAATATATTTTACTGTATTTTAAAAAGACGATATATATTTATTAAAATACAAAATTCTCATCGAATATGAAAAGGAAAAATTGATGCTACCCCCATTTTTCAAGGCATGTGTGGGGAATAATCTACAAATATAGAGTTCCTGAGAAATCTAAATTTTACCTCTAAGTTGAATCCACCAAACAGCAGATAATTTTTGTAAGAAGTTTTTTCAAAGCAGAAATATACTCCAAGGTTTGCCATTGCATGCGGAGGAGCGACTGCTATTAGTCAAATAATGATCGTATGATTTGTTTAGGATGCACTTGCTCTGTCCGAGATTCGGTACTGGGCCCACACTCGGCTGCGGCAGCTGTCACTTAGATCGCTAAAAACTCACGAAGTTCTCTTTTTTTATATTCGCTGTTTGAGATGCGTATTTATTTCATGCAATTGCGCTATAATTGACCACAAAATGCAATTAAACGTATTCATAGTTCATTTACAATCGACTTTAAAACTAAGTATTTCAAAGCAAATACCTTATTTAAGGTTTGGTTTTTTAACTAAAGTAAAACTCAGATATGCGTTTTTTTACTTAAAATTCAAAAATATCTTTCAGCGAAAATTCATTTACATTCGGCTTTTTAACACTAGACTTTTAAATGTCACTATCGTTTGATTACGTTGTGCACTTCTAACAATAAATTAAGTTACACCAAGCTCGAATGGCAGTCTCCGTAATCAGCAGTTGTGAAAAAGGGGTAGATTTTTATTTTAAATAATAAATAATAAAAAATTAAAAATTAGAAATAAAAATGAATTGAAATTTATTTCCTTAGGTGTAACTATTTATTTTCTTTTCTTTACCATTAGCGTTCAGAACGTTAAACCGATTTCATTGCTAGCGAAACCGCGGCTAAAAGCTAGTGATGAAATAAAAAGCTTAGATCTGCTCTGAAATATGTCGTTACTTGAAATTTATGTGCATTATGGCCAGCTCTAGTTGGTATTTATCAAATAATATTTAGGATCAGTCAGGTCTTATTGAATATGGATTACATCCGATTAGCTTAACTTAAGTCGCGAATTTTAGTGACGTCAGAAATTAACAAAACAACAAGTAGGTGCTGTCTTCGGCTCTGCCACTCATGAATATAAAAAAAAATCATTTAAATTATTGCATTTAACCGAACATTGCTAAATTTTTATTGATTAATTTTTAATATTTTTTGAAGACCATCTTTTCTATAGCAGCATAAATTGCTTGAAAATATCTGCCTGCTTCCCCATCGAGTTTATCTAGTGACGAATTGCTCAATGCCTCAGGTAAGAGTTATTCCGATTTTTGCACATACATATATATTTTTAAATTAAAATAATACAACTGTTTATATGGATAATGTTTGTTAAATGCTGCTCCCAAAGTACTGAACCAATATGCAAATTTTAACAGAGTGTCATATTTATTCATATAATTTTTTGAAAAATATTAAATTAGGGTGTAAAAGAATTCAGGTATTATAAAATTCGTTATATTTTAAAATATCAAGCTAACCTTTTCCCTTATACCTTATTCTCTTCGTCTTTACCATGCCTTAAGTACAATGGGCACCTGTGCCTGAGTGCTTGGAAACATGACGTACCTCAATTCCATTCCCAGTATTTTGCTGATAATGCAAATCAAATTATATTATGAGTATTTTCTCTGAATTTTTTTCAGTAAACAGCAAAAAAATATTTTTACTGCAATTATTTTCAGAATCAGTAGATTTTTGCTGCTACTGTCGGTTAGTATTTGATTACACATATTTGACATTCCGTAACCGCATTATATTATTTCAATTTAAGTTCTACAAGTTGGACTCCACCTACATAATTTGAATATTAGGTTAAAACCAATCTCATTTTTTTTCATTTCTTCCATATCAAAACTTTAAACCAGCTAGCTTTAAAGCCTAAATTAAATTACCACTTACTGGCATTTTTCGTCGCCATTTTATTTACCATCAGCATGCGAATTGTATGTTCATTGGAATTTTGAAGATTTCTCTGGGCAATACCTACATTCTAAAGCCTCTTTTGCTTTGCGCTCTGACTAACGGTATTCGATGTGTATGCCCACAAGCACACATGCGACGACCAAAAACAATCTAACGCGTTTGGTACAAATAAGAACCAGTAGAAAAAAAGATTTACTAAAGCGAATTCTGCTGAATTTTGAACGTAACCTAAGTAATTTGCTTAGCAATGAAATGAATCTCTTTAAACAAATGATGATATGAGGGCGAGTGAAAATGTTTGAAAGTGAGTCAAGATTAAGCCCAAAAGAAACAACCTTCACAGTGGTTATCTTATAAGAAATTGCAAGAACTTTAGGTAGAAATTAATGCTGGACCAGTCTGAAGCCTTACAAGAGCTAGATACTAAATCAGCTGGGAAAGTTTAGTGGGTGGCTAGGAAACCCGTAGTGGATTTTTGGCGGCGCGTGTGCAACGCTTAAAAGGAAATTCCTCACATTACTAGCGTAAAGCGGCTTTTAATACACAACGGTAGCTACCTATCAGCCCCCACTAAACTCAGGTGAGTATATGCTAAATTTGTGTGCATTGTGTACATGTAAAATAGTTACATATATTTGTAGTAGTCTGAATCAACTTGAAGTTGAAGCAAAATAAAATGGGATATTCATTTAGAGGTACTCAAAAAAAAAAAAACAAAAGGACTTAAAACAAAAGGTTAGCCTTATTATCGCACATAGGAAATACTATTCCTTTCGTTTATTTTCTCTGGATTAATTCTCTCAAATGTTGGTCGAAACTTCGGTTAACGTGGTCTATTTTAAAGATTTGATTTTCAATGCCGCATGTTGGTTTCCAACACTGTTCATTGCATTATAATTTTGATAACATAAACCTTTGCCAAATATCGGTCTGAAATAACTAAAAAACTAAATAGCTAATTGAAATGAACGACATCGGAGAATAACCGCCCCCACATAATGCTTGTTCAAGTCACTCTTGGAACCATCCCTGGAGATAAGCCATTTTATTTAGATTGGAACTGAAGTCTAGTGAGGATTATAAAGGCCGATATCGGTGACCATCAAACGCCTTCGTTTCCACTGCGACATTAGCGGACATCAGACGTCCATTTTTTCCTGTACGATAGTAGCGAACATCAGACGTATTCTATACGACACCGTCGTCCATTTCATTCAACGTGAGAATTACCACAATCCTCACCTAAACCTATCTTCATCCACCGTGGAACGTACTACATCGATTGAACCACTGAATTGACATTTGTTAAAGGGTGTTTTTTTTAGACTAATAGAACTTTAAATTGAAATGAAACACATAAAAAATTAAGTATCATGTCAAATTTTACTTTTATTTGAAAGATATTTTCAGGACATTTAATATTTAAAAAAGATTTCTGGCATATGTCCGCCACGACTAGCTTTGGTGTATCGGATGCGACCAGTCCAATTTTCTTTGCGCAAAATTTTCCATATTGTGGATGGACAAAGTCCAACTTGTTGAGCACGGCGGCGAATAGACAAATTCGGATCTTCTCCAACACTATCACTTAAAGCACCAATATTTTCTTCTGTACGTACAGTTCTTTGTCTTGTTGTTGGTTTTTCATCGAGTAGAGCAAATGTTGTGCGAAATTTATCAACAGTTCGACGAATATGCTGCTCTGATGCTCGATTATGTGGACCATAAAATTCACGAAGTGCTCTATAAGTTTGGCGAATAGAACACTGATTTTTAAAGTAAATTTCCACAATTTGTAAACGTTGTTGCGGCGTCATTCTTTCCATGATGATTTGTTAATGCTTACTGAACACAAATGTCAAAATGAAATGTCATTTACCAGCTGTTAAGTGACAGCTATCCCTATCGAAAGTTCTTTCAGTCTAAAAGAAACACCCGTTACATTTATATAAAAAATGTGTAGGGAATTCACCTAAAGTCTCTATACAGTCCTCTATTTATCAAATATTGAACCTTTGTAGTAGTTATATTCAATCATCACTGAATTGTCAATTAAATTCTTTAAACACACGCTACTACTTGCACAATGGTATTCTCCGAAAAATCCAAAAAACAAAAATCAATATAGCAGTAACCATGAGAGATTGTTCTTCTTTTATATTTTTGAAACATGGGTATGGTAAATACTTACCAAAGTCTCCCAAATTTTTGCATACTAGCATTTCTTGCACTTTTGCGAAATTTCGAAATATAAGAAATCGGGAAAAAAGTACTAAATCATAATTATTGAATTAGGGAGATTAATAACCACCAACATATCTACAATTTTTTTATACCTGAGTGCACCCAGGTATTATTAATTTTGTTTACCCTAACGGTTTTTGTAACAGCACAAAGTCACAGTGATAGATTAAATTATATATATACCTACATATATATGTACATGCCAAAACTTTCAAGCTGAAAATCGAAATTGAGTGTGCTATCCGAGGACGTCATATTTCGATTATATATTGAGATATCTCAATGAAACTGGGTACACACATTGCCTTTGGCCCAAGATATGTTAATATTGCAAATGTATGAATCTACATCTGACAAGGGAATTCGCAAAATCTGATATGAAAGATTTTGATACATGGGATCAAAAATGTTGGGAATGGGTGCGGTATCACCAAACTTGGAGCAAATGGGTGTATCTCGAAAATATCTTTCTCAAATTCTACTACATTTTATACTGCCTTTTTAGTCAGCCAGCACAATTTTGAAAATGAAAGAAATCAGGCGGAAAATATGTTCACCTCTCATATATCGGTAGTTTAGAAGAAATCAAAAAATGCGAATTTTCTCCACGCCCATTATTGAATTGCATAAGCAAATACACGGAATAAAAAATTTTGAAATAGACTCGGCAACACCCACTTTAGAGCTAATAGATATATCTTTGAAACTAAGTTACCAAACTCTGGCAAATTTAGTACACTCATTGCCGTCCAAGTCAATATGCAAATTTTCGAAAACCGTAAAAATCGGTCAAAGAGCACGCCCTCCTCTTATACAATGGAAATTTACAAAAATAAAAAAAAAAGTTGTAGTGGCAAAATTCATATGCAAGATGAGTTTGGAAAAGGAAATATACCGAATTAAACATTTTTGGAAAAGGCGTAACACTGCAATGTAGAAAGCAAAAAAGTATATCTCAGAAACTGCGCCATCAAATTCTACCACACTTGATACGAGCTGCGGATTTTAATTGTGTAAATCGGAAAATAACCATGCCCATCTCTCATATAACGGTAATTTGCTAAGATCAAAAAATTAGATTTTTCAATAAAACAAAGGCTAAGGATGCCCCGCATTATGCCATATAGGTATGTCTCAACTCAATAAGCATAATTTCGAAATGTAATAGTATCCAAAATTTCAGTAACGTTTCCAGCCGAACTTCGATTGTTTTTATTTAAATAAATAAAGGTCAAATATAATAATAAGGTGGTTTAAATTTTCAAAATAAAAAGCGTTATATTAATTCGTTATATTGCATGCAACAAAGTTAAGGTTCAAGATTAAAAGCTTTGATTGATTATGCTAGGACAGTTCAGTAACGAGAGGAGCGCCAAAGTTTAGCCAGCTAAATTTAAAAAATAAAAATATTCCACAAACATCTAGCAAATTTACGGAAGTATTTTTAAGTTAGGAAAATTTTGCACTTTGCGCATTTTTGCAGTTAGAAAAAATGAATTCTTTAGTTGAAAGAATTTTTGTTTTGCTATTTTAGGTTAGATTAGGACCCTCTACTGAGTTCTGCACTTCCAAACTTTGAAATGCAAATTTCTACTTCCAAACTTGTAAAACTTAAAAAAAAAATTTTTCACTCTGACCTAATGCGTAGGCATTTCCAATCACTGTCGGCTATTTTTAGCTGGGTTAGTTTTTTCGCCCCCTTTTTCGGTTGATTTCTGCGTGCCTGTAGCAAGCGTTGTCAGATTTTTCGACTTTCATCGAAGCGAGAATAAACAAACCAAGTTATGCCTTTTCAACGGTCGCTAGAGTGAATATTTTAGTTTGGGTTTAGACGGCAAGGTTTTTCTAAACGCGAAAAAATGTGAGAAATAATAGAATGGAAAGTTGGATGATAGATGACATCCACCATCAGTAATAATTGATAGAAATTCTTGAGCGGGTAAAATTCAACCACGACCTTTAATTTGTCATTCACATTGATACCGAGTGGTCCCGTTGCTAATTTAAGAATTCGTAGTTACCTGAATAAAAACTGGGCATTTACTTTATTGCCCTTTGCTGCACCTTCTAGGAATTTTATGCATAATGCTTGTTTTATAATTTAACCATTTTTGCATATCACAAGCAAATATTTATCTAAACGATATTATGGTACTTGTGTTTCGTTTGGTAAATATTATTCTTCCTGGAATAAATAATTTGATTTTGTATAAATTAAACGAATTTGTTAATTATTTATTTAACAATTTATTGCAGCCACTGGCTGTTCTGATGAAATGAGTGTTCAAACTGAACCTACAATAATTTCTTAGCCTAAACCTAAGCTATGACGCCGCGCTGCGCTGCTATTGTTCTGCCGGCGTTGTTGACGTCGCCATTGCGGGTAGTCAACCGTGTGAACGCACTTTTGCTGACTTGGCGGCTCGTGTGAAATGTTGGGTGCTAGCAACCTGTGCGAACGCGCTTCTGCTGACCTGGCGGCTCGTGTGGAGTATTGGGTGCTAGCAACTTCTGTGAATGCATTTCTGCTGATATAGCGGCTCGTGTGAGCAATGGTATTTTTGGAGTTTAACCGACCCGTGGACGGCTACGTCGACCGGATGTATTGGCGACAGAAAGATGATCGTGAGAAATTATTCACGATAACTTATATAAAGATTTATAATCTGAATAATATCATTTAATGTGTTTTTGTTTTGTGAAATTCGAGGGCTATTATACGAAAATAAAGCCAGCTATTAGCCATATTTATCCTAAAAATTCGGATAACAATCTTCGAAAGTAGAATTTGTTGAATTTTGTTTCACAGTCAAAACAAGTTTGGGACTTTATTTTTTTTGTAGAATGTACTTTATTTGTATAAAGAAATAACTAAAGTTAACTAGTTGCGAGAAGATCGTTAAATCGTATCAATATGTTATAGTTATGAAATGCGCCAGATTTTGTTTTTGTAATGAATTTCTATCATCAAAACGTCTTATAAAAACTAAAAATATGTAAAACATATACATATGCAGTAGAATAGCACAGAAAATATCTCTATCTCCTTGAAAAGCTGAATGTTGTCAAATACAAAGGAAAATGCAAAAAATTTTGAAACGCTAAAAAAAATATAAGGAGCGAATAAAAATATAAATGAATATATGAATAAACATATTTTTTAAATGCTCCCTTGTGACAATTACGCATGGCTTAGTATTTGTAACATTTCATTTGAAAGCGCATTTACATTTTATTTTGCCTTCGGGCAAATAAAATTCATAAGCATAAATGTACATTTTTTTATCTCAAGTAAAAAACCGCTTAGAAGTGAGTTTGAAATGCCGTAAATTTGTTTCCCTAAATGGTAGTGTGAGAATTGTGTGAATAAATAATTAACCCCTAAAGACGTTATTTATACACGCGGGTTTTATTTTGATACTAATAACGTAGTAGATCTCTTATCTTAAAACAGTTACTTGCTTTTTGTTAACGGATAGTAAAGGCTGCTTCGCTCAAGAGGGATGGAAATGTCACATTTCTGCATACGCTTTTTTGGTGGATTTTTTTTTTTTGCTCCAAACTGATGGTTGTCCGACAAATCAGTTAATATTACTTATACGACGTGGATATACGAGGGTTGCCTTTTATATTTTGCGCCTTCGCAACACTACATGTGATTAGCTGTAGTTAGATATTTTTATCGTAAAGTTTGGTATTTTTTGGCATAAACTTGCATATAACGATTTCACTTACGAGTTTTATTTGTGTTTATTTATAATGTGTATGAGTTCCTACGTGGCCGCCAATCTTTGCAGGACGAATTTCGTGAAGGTCTTTCAAAAACGGTGGTTGTGCCAGAAACAGTCGATGCTGTGCGTCAATTGATAATACAAGATCGTCATGTGACATATCGCAAGATAGAGGTATCCTCGGCCATTGGTGGAACAAGCATATATTCAATATTGCATGAACATTTGGTCGTAAAGAAGATTTGTTCTCGTTGGATACCGCATAATTTGACAATTGCCCAAAAAAAGGACTCGTGTCGATTGGTGTAAAGAAATGTTGAAGAAATTTAGCCGCGGTGGATCAAAGCACGTCTATGACATCGTAACAGGTGACAAATCTTGGATCTATGCATATGAGTCGGAAACAAAGCAGCAATCGACTGTATGGGTGTTCCAAGACGAGCCTAATCCAATAAAAGTTGTTCGCCCAAGAAGCACCTCAAAGCAAATGGTCGCCTGTTTTTTCGAAAAATCTGGTCATGTCGCAACTGTTCCACTAGATAAACTTAAAACGGCCAATTCTGAGTGGTATACAACCATTTGTTTGCCAAAAGTTTTTGAAGAATTAAGGAAAACCAACCGTCGAACACAAATCTTTCTTCACCAAGACAATGCGAGCTCTCACGTATCGATTCACACAAGAGAGTTTTTGAGGACTCAAAAGGTCGAATTGATGGGTCATCCGCCTTACAGCCCTGATTTGGCACCTAATGATTTCTTTTTATTCCCGAACATCAAAAAAAAAATGCGAGGTCAACGTTTTCCAACGCCTGAAGGAGCTGTAGAAGCCTTCAAACAGCTCGTTTTAGAGGTATCCTCTTCTGAGTGGCAAAAGTGCTTTGAAAATTGGTTGAAGCGAATGCAGAAGTGTATTGACTTGGATGGAGAATATTTTGAAAAGCAATAAAACTATTTTCCTTAATATTTGACTGTGTTTTCATATTAGGCGCAAAAAATAAAAGGCAACCCTCGTATTAGGTCTACACATACGAGTATTTCACTTTTAGTTCAGAAAGTTGCAATTCATATGCACAATTTCGATTTTAAATACAGAAAATTACAATTCAAGTTTAGAAAATTACAACTTAAATTCAGAATTTCTATTTTAAATTTTGGACATTGCACTTCAAATCCAGAATTTCCATTTCAAAGTCAGAAAGTTGCAATTCTATTTCTGTATTTCTATTTTAAATTCAGAAAAGCTCAATTCAAATTCAGAAAGTTACAATTCAAGTTCAAGTTTTCGATTCAAAATTCAGAGCTTTCCCTTCAAATTCAGATAATAATTCATATTCAGATTTTTTATCTAATATTCAGAAAGTTGCACTTCTAATTCCCTAATTCTTAAATTTTACATACAGAAAAATACAATTCAAATTTAGAAAGTTAACATTCAAATTTATAATTCCCATATCAAATTCATAAATTTTTATTTCAAATTCAGGAAGTTGCAATTCAAGTTCAGAAATTTATAATTCGAGTTGAGAAAATTTCATATTTAATTTACCGTTTGGAAATTTTATATTGCAATTTTGTTACAAAGTTTAAATTTTTTTTTCATTTTATACAGCACACATACAGACGTGAATGTATTATCATAAGCTACACGAAAGACAACAATTTTTTCCGCATATAATATTCGCGCATACATTAAACTAAATAAATTGCAAGCTCCAGAATTTGAATTTTGATTTTCTGAATTTAAAATTGAAATTCTGAATTTGAATTGTATTTTTAATACTTAAAGCGAAAATTCTGAATTTAAAATAAAATTTTGAACTTGAATTTTTTCACTTTCTGAATTTAAATTGCAACTTTCTAACCCAAACTGAAAAAGGTGTACACCGACAATTATCAAGATTTCTTATTAAATAAGAAAATCATCAACCCTGCAAAGAAGCAGAAGCACGACTGTCGCATAAATTTATGTAATTTCGAAAAAGTTCGGTTTAGTAGCAATGTTGTTATTTACTAGACTAAAAGTTCAATTATACTTGCAATACATTGAATTGCATTGTCGATATTATATTTCGCACATCACATAGGGAGTTTCACGATCCATCTGTTTATAGACAATTACCCCTAGGTCTAGGAGCTGGTGGCGTTTTGCATTTTGCTGATTATTTACAATTTCATCTCCCAGATGCGTCCTTTCACCTGTTCTTTAACAACTTTTTTTCTTCTCTTCCTCTCATGCACAAATGAACTAAATGAGGACTCAAAGCCACTGGAACAATTCACGCGAGCCAAACAAAAGAAATGATCTTCGACGTCCAATAAAGAGTTCAAGAAAAGAGAAAAGGTACATTCAAGTACAAGTATAGCCTACTAGGGTATATTTTGGTTTCTACTTGGAATGGCAATAGAGTGGTGACAGTAACATCAAACTCCAAAATCATAGAACCATTACATAAAACGAAAGAAATACATACTGATTGATCTGAAAAGGTATTTTTTTAAATTATTTTCACACTACTGGGACACAGCCAATCACAATGCATAAAAACTACACAAAAGTAATGGAGGAGAATACGATCATCTCTTATTCCGGAGAATTGTCGCCGGGGGTATCTTGAAAACATATAAAATAGTAAGTAATGCGATTCCTATTGCACTCCTCGAACTTATAGGGGAACTTAACGTTACGGCAAGATTGATCATCTAATAGATCACAAGGACTCTCTGCTTCGATTTTGGCTTTGCAAAAAAAACCAATACAAATTTTGCTTGCCAAAAATATAGCATTGATTTGTACCCAAAATTACGTTTTTGTAACATACCATACTTCTGCATAGATAGACTAAGTATTTAGGGATTAAGTAAGTCTTCAATAGATGCCATTCTTAATCCATCAAATGAATGCCACCTGGTTTACAAAATCCGCGAAACTCTTCTTAAGAATAGGTACATACAAATCATGTGGATCCCTGGACACACAGTTATAAAAGGAAATGAGATTGCGGATAAAAGGGCGAAAGAAGCTGGCACAGAACCACTCCACCTATTCCACTACCCCACAAATGTAGATATCCGTTAAATGTGCAAAAAACACCTGCAAGAAAAGCGGCGAACGGAATGGAGTAACTACCAGCACTATTATAAAACCTGCAATTTCGAAGAGACAAGATCGACCTTTTCTGCAAACCTGCCAATAAAATACGTTCAAAATTTCATCAGACTCAGAATTGGGCATACGATAACTACACACTCACACCTGCTCAATGGACAAGCTGCACATCCATGCCCCTTTTGCGACGATTGCAACCTAACAGTGCCACACCTGCTTGATAATTGTTCGGGACTTCAACATGTAAGAGCAGCACTATTTCCTAACAGTAAACCTACTTTTTATCTTAAATCTAACAATGAAACTAACGTTAATATCATATCATATTTATAATTGTTTCTCTATTTAATAATAATAATAATAAAAACGAGCAAAAAGTGCTGAAGCCTTCTTACCTTTCATGAATAAGTAAAAATTTAATTTTAACTACTGCATTGTTAGCGTCGAAATATTATATTTAAAAATACATTTTATTTTTCTCATAAAAAATAAAATACAATCAAAAACCACACACATATAGAAATGTAATGTAACGTAAGCGTTAGAACTAACCAATATCCCGTCATTGTACGAAGGTTTACTACATTTTTCCTCTTATAGTCTCTGCAGAAAAATTCGCCAATAATCAATCAATTATGGTTTGCTGTTTTGTAGTAAGAAAATTTTCTAGCAATGCATGCAGTCCTAGTTGGCCCAATCGTATTCCAAGGAATGCTACAAAATGTGATGGTCTTGAACCTGCACCTATTCTGGATGATTTTTTCAGCAGACCTGGTAAGATTTGGTAACTGAATGGCTTACACAATTTCACGACTTTTAGTATCTAAATACATGAGCTTTAAATCAAAACCTCATATCCGAACAATCAGTTGTATGGGAGCCATAAGTTATAAAAACCCGATCTTCATGATTTTCATTGCATACTTTGCTTTAATTATAAATGAAGGGATTGTCAAATTTCATATTCTTTGCTGCTTTGGTGTAGAAGTTATAATAGAAAACCTCATATCTGAACAACCAGTTTTATAGTAGATATGTAATGTCCGATCTGGTCGGTTCCGACAAATGATTAATACATTATGCAAATACTTGATAGGCAGATGTGAAATATCTCTAAAACTGAGGGACTAGTTTGCGCTCAAACAGACATACGGACAGACGGCCTCGGTACTTAGAAACATCGCGCTAGAGTTATAATATCATTTCATCTTTATGAATGGGAATAAAATGGAAATGAAATCAAAAACATTTTTTTGGTATTAAAATGTATGTGGGTTCCAATTAAATAATTACAATAAAACACGACACTTTGTACGTAAATATTATAGTTTTATTAATAATATATATTTTTCAAATAAAGTTAAGTTGGAGTTCATTTTTCACATTAGGTTATTTTACACGAAAAATTAGTGCGGTGCGTGTTACTTAATCGGCTCTTCTTACATACTAACGTTTTTCTCTTTTCTTGAGATCATCTTAAACTTCTTCATATTCACTTGTCGTTCTGTCGAGTAAGGGTTGCATTGTATAGTTTAAATGGAATACGATCGCTAGTAGTAATTCTGATCATTATAACGATGCGCATTTTCCGAGGATTTTGCAAAACTCAAATTTTTTGTTTAGTATCTCTTTATGTATATGGTAATTATGTCAAAAAATCAAACAAAATAGTTTTAGTAACAACCGGCTGAACTTTAACATGCCCCCCAAGTTATCTGTTTCAGAATTATCACATTTATCATCAGACTATTAAAAATCACCTAGCATAGTGACCCATAACGAGGTCAAATGCGAAATCGCCTTGAATCGACTTAGCCTATGCTGGAAGTGATTTTGCCAAATCCCAAAATTTATACAAATACTTTTGTTAGCCTTTGCTATACATTCACATATGCACATACATTTGCATGAATATTTATGCACTACTCGTACTGCATAGATAATATATTTTGGCAAATCTCAATTTAAGTGCCAACTAAATCATATAAATTTTAACTTATGCTCTGACATAAATGCATCGACATATATTATATGCACATTTAATGTGCGTGTATGCTAAAAGCGAGGCATCATAAATTTTTGCCACATTATTAAAATCACATTACTTGCAGGCAGGCAGGCATACCACGGCTCAACTCCTGGCGCATAGCTCCATCTGTGCAGTGATGGTAAATATTCCAACGATGCCAACGAGTTGGCCAAATAGCCAAGGCGGAAGAGTGACTTGTACCACAAAAAAAAAAAAAAATAACGAAAAAATAAGAAAAGGAATCACAAATGGGAAATGTTGCATAACTGTAACTGCGAGTCGAATGATGCCGACTGAAGTTGGCGAAAAGCTAAAGCTATAGCTGCATAAGAATGTGAATGCGAATTTGAATTTGAAAGCTTTCCTGTGTGCATCATGAAAATGACAACAGCAAAAAAAAAAAGGAAACAAAAAACACAAAAAACAATATTTTTTATCACCATTTCAACTGCCACTGTGCTGACTGGTTGCTGTCACTCCTACTCGGTTAGTGTATTTGTGCGCCGGCGGAAAACCACCGGAAGTTGCATAAAGTTCCAATGCAATGTTAGCTGCAAAAATGCATTATGCAAGCCAAACAACAACACAAGCGACAGCAACAACAATGGCACAGCAAAAACCGAATGAAAACAAAAACAAAACGATAGTGGAGGAAGTGAGCAAGTGATAAAATGCTAGCTAGCTAGCTAGCTAACTGCCAAATGGACACGAGCAGCGAATGCAGCTGTTGCAACTGCGGCAGCCCACAGCAATGGCAGTTGTGTCGTTTCCGCACTTCCATTAGGTAATCCTAATGCTTCATAATAACTTTTCATTTGCCTGCATAGATAACAATAGATTTGATATATACATACATACATACATATGTTCTTTTTTTTCTTTTTTTTTTTTTGGGTTTCTTTTTGACTCCCTCTAACCGTAGCTACTAAAATACTCATCATAAATATCTGCAAAATGGCAGTGTATAGCGACGAATTTTTTATTAATGGTGAATTGCAATCTCACTGGAATTTTAATCAAAATTTTATAGTGAATATTATTAGTGCATTGAAATGAAAGCAAAAATAAATAAATGCATATTTTAAATAAAATAAATAGTTTACCTACTAAAGAAAATATATTGGTCAAATAGCTTTGCGCTTCGCGGTGTTCTGCTGCGATCGAATGAATGGAGCGTAGCGACAAACTCCCCATTTCTGATGACATTTTTTCGCTAGAGTTTGTGATTCTTAAATTATGTTACTGGGGAAATATGTTTTGGTTTTCCTTTAAGCTTTTCGCTTCCCCAAGGCACACTTGTGAGAAAGCTGATTATCCATTTAATTCAAAAATTTACCAGTTGAATTAATAAATAGATATTTTTTTTACATTCTACTTGTTCTCATTGTCTTGCGATTTTATTGTCTGGAATAATTTTTCAGTCGAAGTTGCAAAGGTAAAAACAAAATATATGTAAATGTTTGTTGTTGTACTAATCGTACCACCTCAATATGAATTCGCCTTGAATTTAACCTAGCAATTATACAGTGTAACATTCAAGGCGAATTCACACCACGTGGTGTGGAGCGTAGAACAACAAAAATGTACACTAACATATTGTGCGCACGAAGACAGTGAGAATCGGTGAGAATAAAAAAAAACACATAGTTGACATTTAGTCCAGTCGGCGAATTTGCTCAGCTGCTATCCATACAAGGTGGTGTTATAAATACAACTACAAAATTCATATGTATTTTGTTTTTGCTTCTGCGTAAGAGTTGTCAAAATTTATATACATTTTGTGTTTGCTTTTACGGCTTTTGAAAGCTCATACGCAAAAGCAAAAACAAAATTCATATAGGTGAATAAAAAAAATCAAATCGGCTGCTATAGTAACTTCACCTTGTAAGAATTCGCCTTGGCACCACTTTATATGAATTCGCTTGGGTTAAATTGTTAAGTTTGCGGCAAGGCGAATTCGTATCAGGTGGTGCTATACGTACAAAAACAAGTTATATGTACGCACAGAGACAGTATGATTTATAACAAACACATCATTTTGACATTACGAATTTAATCAGTCGTTTGATCAAATTTACCAAGATGGATCTATAGAAGGTGATAGCAAGATAAATAAAGCGAATCCGCTGTGTATTTTGTTTGTGTAATTTTGCTTGTGAAATGTCGAAATCTGAATTCGCCCAGTATTGCTTATGTATTTGGTTATTGTAACTTTGCGAGTGAAATGTCGAAATCTGAATTCGCCCAGTTTGCTCATGTATTTTATTTGTGTAAACAAAACAACCCAGCGAGTTTGGAAAGAAGAACAAGCATTCAGTTCATGGGATGCTATAACCTTGTATGAATTCGGCTTGAAATTTACCTTATATGAATTCGCCTGGGCTTCTGACATTCTGTCATAAATAAATCAAAAATAAATTCGTCAACAAATTTTTTTCAAATAAACTAAAAAATTAAATACGAATCGTTTTCTTCAATATATAATGAGGAATCCACCTAATTCGTTGCCTCCAACTCTATTAAAAATTATTTTTATTTAAAATGTCACACAATTCAATAAATTCAATCAAAATGACAAAAATTAAAGGAGTATAGATATCCTGAGTTACTGTATTTATTTATGCAAGACAATATCTGGGTATGCCATTATAAATTTAACTCTAAGTTACTTATCTCAATATTTATAAATTTAACTCTGGATTTCCCGCAAGTGTTGCTAATTATTTTTATGAACTACAGGTAGAAATACATATGTACATCTTAAAAAAGTATTTTCAGCTACATGCTTGAATACGCAGAGAGGATTTTAAAAACGCCTTTGATTTTCACGCAAGCCTTCTCAGCTTTTATTGTGAATAATGAATAGAGTTTCATGCGCTTTAATTGGAATTGAGAATAGAAATTTTTCTGTATTATCAAAACGAAGAGATGCCAAACGCATGCTATAATGTATGTGGGAGGAAGTTTTCAAACCCACTCAAGGACTTTATTTTTTATTATAAGCAACGAATTCGAATTCGTATAACCTTCGGCCTTCTTATGATTATGGAGAAAAATTTATATATATTTCAATTACTAATATGGTACCTACCAAAACTAAATGATAGTCTCGTATTGTTTATTTATTCCTTACTAAATTTTGATTAATTTTTTATAAAAATATAGTTCAATCTAAAAAAAAAGCTTCCTACATACAAGCAACAAAATTTTATGAAATAATTTACGTGACATTTTCAAACTTTTTAATCAGAAATAAATAGTAGACAATTTTTTTTGGTAGGCAGTATTTTATAGTATATTATAGACCATTTAGTTTAAGATAAGATGCAAGTTTGAGATGGTTAAAAAATCACGTTGATTTTAATAATTTTTTTGCTGATGAGCTGCGCAATTTCTTTGTACAACGATTGACCGATATGGTGGAGCATTATTGTAGAATCAACTATATTTTTAAAAGAACTATAGTATAGCACTATAGTAAGAAATTCAAAAATGATATGTATTTTATTTCAAAATAGGGAATAAATTTAAAAAAATTGATACGTAACTTAGCAAGAATCGGTTAGAAGTAATTAAAATAGTTATTGTAGCGTACCTGAAGTACGAGCGGTGAGCAGTGTGGTATAAATTTTGGATTGCCGAACTGGCATCAGCACTCCATTTAGTTTTAATTAATTTATTCACTTCAAGGGCAGTTTAATTTAAATTCTATATACCTTCATAGTATATAAACAACGCATAAAAACTCCTCGCACGTATTTCGTTTTCTGTGCCATCGTCGTCTCCCTTTTCCTAGTCGTTCCGTCAGTATTTCCGTACTATCCTTTTATGCAGACGTGCATTTGACCGTCTTATAATAGTCCATTTAATAATAGTCCGGTCATACGTTCCCACATAAATATGCACTTGTCCGCTCATATTTTAGAACTTCAAATTCTTGAAACACGGTGAATTTGTATTAAAATAAAGGGTGAACTGTCGTTTAGTGAGGACATACCATTTCGACATATACTTTTACTTTTACAGGTATATAGCAAGTTATTTTTCAACCGACTTCATGCGAAAGCTAGCAACTGAATGTTCAATATTCAATATAGGAGGAACTTTTCGAAGAATGATATGATTATAACTAATTGAACTAATCTACTTTAAGCTATTGTGAGCGTAGCTCAGTTTTTTCAAATATCTTATATGTATATCTTGTTGCCGAAAACTGACTTTCTTTGTACCAAACATTTTTAGAATTTTATCATATTAACTAAACAAAATTTGTAAGCAAATGGTCTATATTTTTGTTCAACCTCATTTACGCTTATTATTGTGGTTCTATCTTTATGTCGCAATATCACTGAAAATCACCAATATAACTGTTTTCATGATTTACTAAATGTTTTTTTGTTCCATCGTTATTGTCTACAGAGATAGACGTAAACTATGCTACTAAATAATCGAATAAATGATGTGGCCTGAAGGCCCTTTTGTATATCTCCTACACGTTGCAGGTTCCCAGCCTAGATCTCCCAGAGTGACTACAGCTTTTCTCAAGACATAATGTCTCAGTGGGTTGAACCAGCCGATGCATGTTAAAGAAGGTCTAATATCAGACCTAGCAAGTGATGCGATGTTCTTCTTCCTGAAAAGTTAGCCGAAATTTTGACCAGTCTGAGACCGTCAAAATTTTTCCAATACTATCCTGATTATATTCACTTAGTAATTAGTACTTTTGAAGATAGCTAGCTAATATGGAAAATGGTTCAGGTCACATAAGACAGTTCCCGATCGTCTCTGGCGCGCCCGTCGGTGATCTCAAGCACCCAGAACTGCATCACTGGATTGCTCGATGCCAGTAGTTGGAGTGTGTCATAACGCTCATTAACCAGCTTCGAAGTAAACATCCGCTTAGACAGGACACTGATAACCGTTTGGTTGTTTGAAAAAAAAAACTAGTTTGATTGTGCCACCACCTCGGTCTGAAATACCGTCAGTATACCAATTTAAAGAGCTTGAGTCAAAATGCGAGACTTTCTGACAAAGCAGGGTCCCTGGTCAGGGAGTCATGCATCCTACAGATTTCCGATTTATTATACTGAAACTTATGTTCAAATATAGGAAATTGCTCCTCTATTGAGGTACTTGATTCCTATATAAAAACGTCGTAAACATCTTTTGTTGCTGGAAAACTTTATAATAAATGCTTTGTCTCAGAGTGAGCGACAGCCAAATATATTTGGGAATCAAGTGTTTTAGCTAAGACCTTTTCATATTTATATAAACTTTGACTTCAGCAAAGAAGAAAACTCAATTTATTTGCCAATGTTAAAAATTAATTTAGGAAGAAACACCAAGGACATGAAGGACTTTCCACTACAGTCGTTTCTACGATACCACAACGACCCGGCTTTATATCCGGCTCAGAACTGACACTCCAGCAGCATTTCTCCAATTGTATGGGGAATGTTTTATGATGTTACAACAACAACAATAACGGGCTTGGTAGCCTTAAATCTAATTCCAACTAATTTCAAATCGTATGAATGCGTAGGGGAAGAGTTGTGACCAATTGAAAATAGAGTAAATGAAGTAGAGTTCGAAAAGAGGTACATACTCGTTTTAAATAGTTTAAATAGACTAAGAATAATGTAGATATTTATTCTATGTATAATTAACAAATACTCAATAAAAACACTAACTTTTAAGCGAATGTTTTCTTACGAAAATAATCAGGTTACATAATTGTATAAATTTTGGGAGAAAAACGATATCTTTTTTTCTCCCCTGTTAGAGGATGTACCTTCCAGCATTTAACAAAAAAAGGAAAACAAAATAGGTTTTTTTTTTTATATGGCAAATGAAAGCCCATTCGGCGGTATTACAAACTACGCACACACCCGGGGTGCTAATTAAAATCGCACAATTATTATACGAAATGCACACTACTAAATTAAAAATATTCGCGGCGCTGGAATAATAATGAATTAGCAAGATTTCTTGATCCAAATCATAGCATTTTGGTATTATGGTTTACTAAACGATTTATATTCCATATATCAGACAACCAAAAATAAAGATAAATGTTGCGAGAAAAAAAACTCAATTTAAAAAAATAAAAAATATCGTATTATAACCATTTTTAATATTAACTAACTTGAATCCAATTTAATTTAAATTTAAAATTCCACTCGCCTCCTTTAGGAAGTCCCCTTTAATATTCCTACTGGGCAACAACTGCGCTGCTCTTCAAATGAGCCTTAGTTAAGAAATTATAAAAATGATGAGCACGCATCCTTCATTCTGATTAACTATCCCAGTTATAATGCAGCTTTCAAGTAACTTTATTATATATGTACATACATAATGTATTATTTTGTTTTTTTTTTTATATTTTTTTTGTGTACATAAGTGGCGGAAAGACAAGTGGATAAATTTGTTCTTTCACCAACTAACTTACACATTTCTTTTCTTGTTTTTGTTTTCTGCGTTTTCTGCACAGCATAAAATTGTGCAGCTCAAGTGCATGTCAAACACTGCAATAAACTCGAGGCGCAACCAACAGCACCAAGCACCAACACCAACACCACCAGCACCAGCACCAGCACCAGCACAACAAACAATATGCCATAATCAACAGCAGCCGCAGCCACAGCGGAGCAGCATCAAGTGGTGCAAAGCTACAGCAGGCGGGCGCAGTTACGAAAACTATGCGCTTGTAAAAAAAAATAAATATATGTACATATAGAAAAAATTGCGAAAAATTCAGGAAAAAAAGAGGGAGGAAAAACGGCAACTGACAAGTGCCAGCAGGATGAGAGTTTTCAAAAAGCACTGCGAAAAAAAAACGCAAAGAGTTTGTGCAGTTGAGTCGCTGCTTCATCTGCAGTCAGGCAGTTGGTGAAATATTGTATGCTATGCCTGAGTACATATGTACATACATACATACATCTGCTTATGTATATCCTAATATTTTTGTATGTATGTTAGAGCTGAGTATGGTCGTAAGTGTGTGTGCAATTCGCACAATGCATGCCTGCTATTTTTAATGGCCAGTTGGAAGAGCTTTAAAAAAAGCAGGAAATGAAAAAGAACCACTGATATTATTATTTCCCTATTGTAGCCGTCAACTTAATGCCAAAATATTAAGTTCTGCTTTTTCTCTATATGAACTGCTTTAAGTCTTGGCAATTTGTATTCTTTCTATGGTGAAAACTTTAAGACCATATTTCCCAGTAATGCGCCTATAGCTCGTGAAATTTGAGAATTTGATGCTTGATTTGGATTTACCTATATTAAATTTTATAAATGTCTTAAAGTGTTTGTAGTTTTTTATAAAGTGTTCAAGACAATGAACTGATTGAATTGGCTAATTGCGGGTTATTTCCAGATGTCAAGGACGGTCAATAGCATCAGAGATTTTATGTAGAAGACGCACTACCAACACCTCCAAAACAACCAAGTGCTTCGTTAAAAGATCGGACAAAGTAGTTGCGAAATTTCTTCCCAAACAGAAAAAGCATCATCGATGGCCCGATTTGCAAATCTTGCCTGGAGCATGAGGATAGCACAGATCATCTCCTTTGTATGTGTCCTTCTTTTGTTAGGCTGAGATCGAGTATATTTGGATCAGATATAATAAGTATGGAAAATGTTCATTTTCTATCCCTCGGCAAGCTTTACAGATTCGTAGAGGAGCCTGGAAGATTTTCCGAGAAGAAATAAAGTCGCACACCCATCTTTTTCAAAGGTTCAGACAAAGTAGAAATGTTAATGCTCTCACCCTCCAGCATTTTTCTATATCAAAAAATCTGCACCACTGTTGTTTTTCAATAACACAATTTTTGTAGAATTTCATTGAATTTTTATGTGTCGAAACATTCAAAACTAGTATAAAATCTTTGCAAATCTAAATTTTTCAATAAGCAAACTATTAGGGCATTCACACCTCAATGAAGTTATCAGGTTATATGAGGTTTTTCGACTAACAATAACAAAATGAAATAAAAAAATGTCTTAAAAATGAATTTTTTACTTGCTTCAAATTCACTTCGTCGTTGAAAACTATCAAAAATGAACAATGGTTTTTTTGAACGATATGAAATACCTCGGAAACTTTTATTGCTTTTTGAAATCCAAAAATATATTTTTTTATTAAAGAAGAGGTATTTATTGTTTCTTCGATATGAAACAATGTCAGGAGGTGAGAGCATTAAAATTTCGACTTTGATTATTTTAGACCAGTTTAATGTAATAAATATCGCACACTAAATATGTCTACGAATGAAATCTAAAATTGTTTTTCGAAGGTTATGCAAAATTCAAAACTTCCAAAATTCCCGCACCTTCCAAAAATGATTATGTACAACTTTGATTGGATTTGGCTTTGATCTTGGCTTTAATATTTAAATAATGCAGAAAATGTTTAATTTAATGGACTTTGATGTTTCAAATACTAAAAATGGCTGTCATGATTTCGTAGCCATATTTGAAGCGACATTGCCTTCATATAAGCAAAATGATTCTTTACAACTTACGCTGAGTTTTTCGAGCTCCAAAGTACCGAAACATAAGATTGCGTAGTTTGTTTTTATCAGAATTTTTTAATGTTTACCTTATATAAGGAACTGATATTCTATTTTCTTATTAAACGGTAAAATATTAAATATCTTAAAAAAGAAATCATTCAATGAATCACATTTTTATATTATCAAATCCTACGTACGTTCATACTCTCGGTGACTCCTTTAGTTCGTAACATCACATCAATCTAAGCGAAGTAGGGCAGATGATTGTTTTTGTGGTCAATTGTTGTTGCATTGCTAAAACCAAGTGATATAAAAGCAAATCAAGGCTAATTCATATAAGGTAGAGTTACTAAAGCAGCCGTTTTGATTTTTTTTAGTCACCTAGATGTATTTTGTTTTTGCTTTTTTTGCGTATGAACTTTTAAAAGCCGTAAAAGTAAAAACAAAATGTATGTATGTAAATTTTGACAACTCAGAAACAAAATACGTAGGAATTTTGTAGTTGTATTTACAAACCCACCTTATATGAATTCGTCTTGATTATATATTTCTGAAAATAAAATAAAAACGTCAAAAAAGCGGTTTCGCAATTTTTTTATATTTTGTTGCAGAAAATAGATATATGTATGTATGTATATTTAAAAATATAAAATAATTTAATTTCATCTAGCTGCAACTTTTCACAGACTAACTGTGCGATTGCAAATTCTGATTTTATTCATTAAGTCTTTCTTTATCAAGACAGCCGGTTCACTCAAGTCATGTTTTCCTTTTTCCATGAAACTCGAATAAGTTGTTTTTTGATCAAAATGATTAGAAACGTATGTTTTCTTTAGACCAAAGAAAAAGTGTTTCCGGTATTTTTCGGCGATTTTAATTTCGCTATGAAAATCGTAGTTTTGTGTCACTAATTTTTTTTTTTTTTTTTTTTTTTGTAATGCACATAACTACTCTAAAAACTTGAATTTATTTGTTTATTATTAAAATGCATATATTTTGTTTACTGCTTGAAAATATAATTCTCTCTGTCTTTAAGGCTGTTGTTCATATTTTTGCTTTAAAAAAACCGCCCCAATTCGTTTGGCATCATTATAATAATTTAATTTATTTTATGCATTTTATGTTGATTTTTAAATGTAAGTCACTCAAAACTGTGGATCTTTATTATGGACAACTAATTTTTGAGGATATTATGGCGGTTTGTTTTCGTTTATATGACCAGTGTTAAATAGCAACCAAAATTCGATTTTTTCTAATATACATATGTAGGTGATATGAACCACTGAGCCAAATTTCAGTTCTCTTCAATGACAACTTATCTGAAACCGCAACACTGTGCATTGTATGGTTGTTGTTGTTTGGTTTTCTTTCAAATCCTGAGCCAGAAAAGCGTTATTCTGAGTAGAGGAAACAGTTTGAGTTAAATAATGAGCCTCGTGCTCATTTTTTATTATATTCAAGTCGAGTGGCTCCACGCCGAAATCCTCGCGCAATGAGCGTTGGACTGGCGGTAAAACAACGACGAAATTCATCCTCTACCAAATTTGCAGGCTAGTTATTCCGTAAATTAAGAACACAATCATTGTTCTTGCTTTCCTTACATAAATTCCTATTTTTTTTCTACTTTAGCTATCTTATAAAATAACTGACAATCGGCATCGTTTACAAAATATAATCCGCCTTCCGATAGGGTCGTTTATTTCGGTCCACATTAGGTAGTCGAAAATATAAATATACACCCCTTTAATTACACTGAGGTAGAACTCACCCTCTTCACAAAAGCTTATGGCCCTAATAGTTATTTTCCACTCTAGATCCAAAAGATTTGTACTACTTATTGAAATACTTCAATTTCAAATCGCTAGATTATCGGCGAGAAATTAAAACAGACATTTACAACAAAAAAAAACAAACTAAAAGCGACTCCCAAGTATCGAGAACATGAGCCTCTAAAACTGTTATTGCTCAATTTCTGCCATACGGAACTCAACAAAGGGCAATACTCACTTAGCACCGACCGCCCATTGGTAATCAAATTGAAAGGCAGTTTATTGAAAAATGGCCGCAAAAGCGATCACTTCATATCTTCGTTCAAATTATACTCCTGATGTTTTAAATTATTAAAGCGATCATTCAAACTTTATCAAAATCAGTAGTTAATTCGAATCCGTTCTTTCTACCATATTTACTTTTGAATTATATACATAAACTTATTAATTTTATCCTATTTGTATTGGTATTATATTAACACATCAAAATCAATAAACTTGAATTTGTGTACTGAATTTTGTAGCAGGAAGTGCAACTTAACGTGGGCCCGGGTGGTAACAGACTACAGCTATAGGTATTGAGGGTTGCTTTGGGCGAGGCCTATAACATTAGCCTTTCCTGTTTTTCGGATGATCTACTGAGCTACTCCTTCATCTCCTTAAATCAACTTAACTCTGATGATGCACAGGATATGCCGAGGGATGCATGGCTAGATGGTGTCCGGTCGATAGTTTCAAGATGTATCCTGGGATCGGGTTTACCAAGATTGTTCATCCACTTTCCCGCTTACTGGTGGGAATCAGATGAACTGCCTATCTTAAGACCAAAAAGTAAATGAGTCAGATGATGCTCTTAAATCGTCGCTCCTAGACCTACAAGCTCGGTCCTCGGCTGAGGTCAGTCTGGCAGGCATTATTTTCAATGGAGCCACAGGACATGTGGAAAGGAACTCAGATATACCAGTAACCAGGTTTGTACAAACCTAGAGTCTTTTATTGTAAAAAAGCGATAAATATAAATACTAAGCGTTTGCCAAATATAAATTCTTTGTAGAAAAATTTCCTGTTGGCCTAATTTTTATTCGCCTCGTCATAAATCTTATCGTTGTGCTTGATCTACTTAGTTGATGTTAAAATGTACATTTTTTATGAGATACGACTATGTATGTATGTGTGTATGTATGTATATCTTCATAATATTTACACGCATATATAATTTTTCGCTCGACATAGGGCTTTTGGATTATTTGCTCCGTGCATATAAAGTAGATATAAGTAAGTAATGAGTAATGGAAAATGGCCATCACAAATATTTTGTAACCCAATTAACTGGCAATTTTAACTGAGTTGGCAACTAGGAGGATAATAGCGCACAATAAGAAGAATTATGAAAAGGTAAGAAAGTATTATTAACTTCAAGTAGGTGGATTTATGAGGTGGTTTTATTTAAGATGTACGTAATTATGTAGCGACAAACATTATGCTCGTTATGATGCGGAATTCCGCTTGTGACATTCAGTATGTATTTCATTATGAGCACTTATTTTTACGAAATTAAAAAATTGCAAAATTTTCTGGTTTTAGAAATTGTATATTGTATGGAGAATCTTACCTTTTGATCTACATGTATTGGTTTAGTTTATGTTATTTAGGATATTTCTTAATAAAGCATTAGGTAATTTTCACCTCATCGGTTGCTTGGCACAGCGGCTACGTGCTTGTCTTGCGGGCAGAAAAACGGAGCTCGATACCTAGTGAAGTCTAGAAAGACGTCTGAAGAGGGGATGCGGTGATCACCGAAATTGCAGCTACAATTTTTACTACTTGCACTGTCATTCCAAATAAAAAACAAGTCCCAATGTCAAAATTATCGCTGATATAAATAAAAATAAATATAGAAAAATTTTTTTTTTTAAATTATTACTCCAATTATTTAACTTGAATGAATGTTAATATAGTAATAACGTTTTGGATGCAATTTTGGGTGAGGTTTTTAATTCAGTTTTAAAATAGGGTTCAAGCTCGAATTGAGCTAACAATTATTTATTGGAGTACATTGTTTATTTTTTTAAGATCGCCGCCGTAGTCGAGTATGCTGGGTAAAGAACATCAAAAAATTCTACAAAAGTTTTTTCTAATAGCTGTCACCCAACGACTGGCAATGGTAAATCTCCGAGTGCATTTCTGCCATGAAAAAACTTCTCAAAAAAATAACACATTCGCCGTTCGGCGTCGACATAAAACTGTAGGGCCCTCAATTTGTGTTACAACAACAAGAGGCACACCACAAATTGTAGGGGAAGCTCGGATAAAAATCACTAAAGCGGTATAGCGCCTATTAAGTAAGTTAGCAAGGAAAAGGCATTTTGGGGTTTGTCAAATATAACGGGTGGCAACCCATAATTAAACACTTTGTCCTCGCCCAGACAAATAGTTGTACACAAATATTTTAATATTTTATGTTGTTAATATTTGTGTTGCTGTAAAATTTTACTTAAAAAAAGTGGCAACTCTCTTACATATGCCTCCAAACTTTCTCCTATCTTAACGAACGCACTATAGGTCAAATGAATGGCTTTTGAGGCAAGAAATCAATTTTTAAAGTGTACTATATCAAAAAAGTGATTATGGCATTTTGTAATAAACATTTTTAAATACCCAAAAATACAAAAACGAGAGTCAGGTGGCAACCCACGTCTTAAAGCCAAGCTGTCAACGTTGTAGTGTTTTTGGTTTGTTTTGTTCTCTGACATTCACCTTTATAGTGCCTAACATTTACTCCATTGTTTAACAAAATATTATAATTGTATAAAATTTTTATAAAATGGAAAATATTAATTCAGGTATTTGAAAAAAATTGTTATTAATAACTTTCATAAAAATGTTGTTGTTGTAAATTTTTTGTCGTATCAAAGTCTGTCGTATTTTCTGTGTAGTTTTGGTTATTGACCGCGTGTTTCTTGGAGTAGTACTTTGTTCATTGGGACGTATTTGTTGAACAATATATATGTGGAGAAAGGTAATGATCTGTACTTTCATGTGGTTATAATTTCAACTGCCGCCAACTGCAGCCCAACTGCTCTAAATTATTTATATTTTCTCTTTAAGATTGCGTAAAAATAAAAAATACGGATATAGTTAAATTTTGGTTAGATAATAATCGAAAAGCCACAACTGTTGTCAACTGGGTTTTCACGAAATTTAACAGAAGTGTGGATGACGAATATATGGCATCAATCAAACAGATAATTAATAATTTTTTTGCAAGTGCCACCCAAAAGTGGAAAAAGAACCAAAGATGTGCGAAGAGATTTGAGAACAACGAAAGTTTATGGTTATCAAATGTGACTGAATTTAAAATTTCTGAAAGTGATGTCACAAACAAAAGAGGTCGCCCTCATGTTGGATACAGCGAGGGAAGTGCGAGTCAAAAACGAAAACTTGCTTCCGAAGTATCGTCCGTACAGGGTCACGATACGTGCCTCTTGGATGCGCTGGAGAAAGAAACAAATTTTCTAAAAAGGATCGCATTGAGTATACACGAAAAGACTCTAGAGAACACAATATATATATCTGATGTTTTTAACAGAACCATGGATTCTTCTGACCCAATCTTATCCAGTATTTGTCTAAAGAACCGTCATTCAGCAAAAAAAATGTGCAGCTTCCAAGAGAAGTTATTTCTCTTTTAAAGATTCCAGATGTTTCTAAATATCAATTGCCGACTACGTCAAGTGCTATCGCAAATGAAAATTTTTCTGGTTTCGAATGGGAGGCAGGGGATCTATCTCATTTTGATATAGAGTTAGAAGTTGGTGAAACCAGGGGGCAATTTTGAAGTAAGAGTTATTTATAATATACTAACTTTTATAAAATTTAATATTCTCTTTTTAGTGGAATTAAATCTTGATGACATTGGAAGCACAAATTAATTTGTAAGCCGATCACTAGCAAAAGAAGACTTATTTAATTTTATGGTTTTATGTTAATAATTTTATTAGTAAATAAATGTTATTTCTAGCAAAATGCTCTATTATCCAAGGGCTGTGCTTTCTATTAACTATCCCACCGCTAAGCTTACTTTTCCGGTCAGTGCAAGTGGGCATTATAATAATTTTAACGTGGTAAAAAATATAGTTACTAGAAGTGGGCGTGGTTAGGGCGGATTGACTTGAAATTTTTATCGAAAAGTAAGATACCCATCGTTGTTACCTGTACAAAATTTTGAAGCTCTAGCTGCTTCCTGTGATTTCTTGCCTTTAAAACCATTCATTTGACCCATAGTGGAATGATTTAATAAATATATGATTTATAAAATATAGCTACATAGCTACAAACTTTTTCAGCGCAACTAACCGTTTGATATCGAAATTTTAATATTTAATAGAACATATGGCAACCCTCTTGGAAATATATGTATAAACTTGCGCCGCGCCACGCCGAGAAGTAGCGCTTGACATTCACACAAGGTGTCGCAAAAGTTGTCAGACCATGTTCTTTGGACTTCAATTTTGTTTACTCTGACTAATTTAAAAAGTCAAATCTGGAATTCTTGTAGGCCAGGGAATATCACCAAAATGCCATAACAAACGCTTTCCATGGTTACTTCCAAACCAATTCCTTTTATTTTTGCTTTAAACATTTCATAAATGTACTGACATTTGCCACCACTAGCAGACGACTTTTGCGCCACCCTGTATTTTAATATTTCAAATAACATGTGTTTATAAATTTTTTAAATAAAGTTGGATTTTGAAACCGGTAGCAACCCTCTTCCAAGCATAAAATATACTTTAGATCCTATTCTCGTACCTCCCAAATATGCATACACAATTTTATAAAAATGGGTCAAGTTATTTTAGAGGAGTTTTTTTACAAATTAATCCTTTATAGCATTTAAATTATACAAAAATATAAATACACATATGCATATTTTATTTTTTTTTTATTGGTTTATTTATTAATATTTATATTTAATATTTATATTAATATTTATCGACAAATATTAATTTTTGAGCTCGAGGCCACTATAAGAAAAATATTTTGGAAAAAAGACAACACCTGACTGTTTTTGCAAAATACTTTTCCTTATACTTTTGTCCAAAATATAAATCTTAAATTTACTTTAATGGATCAATATTTTTTATTATTCTTTATTTAAATTCAAATTTCTTACATCAAAAATTTGCACAGTAATAACATGTATGTATTCAAGTTTATCGCAATTTCTCCCTATCTAGGAATTTTAAACGTGATTTTTTATTAAGTTTTTTTCTGTATGCATTTTTCATCAGATTTATATATTCTGGTAGCAGTTGATTGAGTATAGTTGGCCTTACGACATTTAGTGCATTGTTGTGGTATCATTATTTATTTGGGATATTCAACAGTCCTTCTAGAAGCCTTCGAGTTTGGAACCCATGATCGACTTGGTTACTGAACTGTTCATCATCGAAAAAATCGTTTAAACTTTACCTTTTTTTATAAGAGGAGTTTCGATTGGAGTATGTTTATTTTCGTCAATATTTTTAGCACGTACTTTTGGCTCTGTTGTAGTTTCATGCATATCGAGGAAGTTTCCAGTGCCGTGATCCCATGGCGCAAGTAAAGACTCCACCGGCGAAAGATATGGCTGTCTCAGGACTCTATACTCTGAGTAGAAGATATCTAAGCATAATTGTTGATCTGCTAATTTTCCTACTAAGTATTTATACTGCATCTCAACCAATTCAATTTTTATTGTGCACCCACACGTCACTCATTTTTTGATGTAGACAATCATGGCTGTGAAAAATTATATCTAGTTTCGAATGCGGTATATGAGGTGGTTTTATATGCATGATTTTTGTTTTTCTTGCATTGGTTGATAATCCTTTATCATATGACCATCTTGTGATTATGTTAAACTTTCGTTGAATTATTTGTGTTGCTGTTTTATGGTCTCTATGGGACACAACGACAAACTAGTTGAGTATTTTAAATATAGAAGTGTATTCAATTTTGACCCTTGAGGAGCTTCATGTGTGCGGGACTTTTTGAGGTGTTATTCCTTTTGGAATCCAAATTGGTTATGTTGTTAATATGAGCTAGACCACAAACCTAGACGTTCAAAAATAGCAGCGGTTCGGTTCAAAAACTAGTTCGGTCCGCAACCGGGGTACAGCATTGGTATTTTCAATATAGTTGGGATCGCAATCTACTCTAAATTAAGGCTAAAAAATACTGGTTCAAAAAACTTATACCAAGGAGTATTTCCATTCCAAAATGGCCGGTCCGATAGGGACATGTTTTTCATATACGTTCCTTCTTGATCAAAATGAGCAGACACATTTTTTTCCGGCGATTTTAATTTCACTATTAAAATCGTAGCTTCCGGTCTTTAAAATTATTATTTTTTCTTAAATGCACAAAACTTCTCTTCCGATTTTGAGAATTCAACTTGCGAAATGTACAAACATTAGCATTAAAATGCCAAATCATATCCAACATGTTTTTCGAAAAAGGAACTTTTTGTTCAAAATTTAATTTCTCGAAAAGTATATTTTTCTAATTTTTTGCTTTTCTTTTAGCCTAAAAGAAAACACTTCAGAGGTATTTTAGCTAAGTAGATTTTAGCCAAAATTTTTTTTTAAGAGTTACAATTTTTTGGTCAATCTTTTCGCAAGTTGAATTATCAAAATCAGTCAGTTTTTAGAGAAGTTTAGTGCATTAAAAAAAAAATTTTTAAGAGGGAAAAATACGATTTTCATAGCGAAACTAAAATCAGTCTCTGTTCATTTGGACCAAAAAAGAGTAAATTCGATTTTTCGTTTTCATGGAAAACGGAAAACATGCCCCGAGTGGTACGGTTGTCTCGAAATGGAAAGGCTCCCCATATTTTTTTTTTTTTTTGACTACGTATAATGCTAAATTTTTCACAAGCCTACACATCACTTCCCCAGTACCGTTCCTTTTTTATGCTGTGCTTCTGCAGACATTTTTGATGACCTCTATGCCTTTTATATTACTTTTATTTTGCAGTCTTATAATTTCACCTTCTGTTTTCTTTTTTTCTCTTTCATTTTTTTTTTGACTGCCAACGCTTAGCTCTTTTACAACATAAGCTCTCTGTTTGCTTCGTTTATTGTCTCACATTGCACCCTTCTTTTGCTTGATTAACGCTCTTTTAGATCTTTTTGTTCGCCACACAATTCTTCCAGCAATTGTCTCATTTTATTCATGGTTAAGATGCTTCAAAGGCTGTCACATTTTTAAGTGGCTCATTATGACGTTAACGTCAAGCTTTGCTGTACTTATTTTGATAGCTGTGAAAAAATTACAAAATGACTTTCCACCATCTCCTGCATTTTCTATTGTTGGTCAAGATGTTATTCAGTTGGTGAAGCAGTCAGTCATTTAGCTTTAGAAAAAAAAAAGGGTAAAATTTCCCGTTTCCATGAAAACTGTTGCATCAAGCACTTAGAATCAAATGTATGAAGGTGATGATGCTCAACAACACCAACATCTTCTCAACCATCTAGGGACAATGGAGAAAATATGTATGTATGTATTATAATTGTCTGCCTAGCTGTCGGCGGGTCCATCTGCGCAGAATATGAATGCATAAATGGTGAATCGAGTGACAAGAGAAATTACCCCAGTGGGGTAACATTTATGTAACGTAAGAAATTTACGCACGCTTCTACTCTACTTGGCTTATAAAAAAGGGATATCTTAGTTAAGAAAATTTTACAACGAGATATTAAATGTTGGAAGGATAACACGAATTAGCATAGATAATATGGGCACGTAGAGAAAACGATAGTTAAAAAAAAAGTTCGACAAATGAAAGGCTACGAGGCAAGCGTCATCATCGTTAATATTCATGGACTAATTTAGGCAGCATGCAAGTTGTATTTGAATAAGGAGATCGAGGTTGCTAACCAACCGTCGCAGCTAAGCCAACTGGACAGCCAGCAAGGTGGACGCAATTCATTTTACTTTCAATTTTATGCGATTTTCTCTGATCATAATAATAATATGAAAATATGCCTTGACATAAGGATGTTGTAAATTTGCTTAGTAAAATGCCATTAATGTGGAGGTAATTTGCAAAAGACAGAAAGGAAAGCAATTTTTTTAAATATTATAAGGCTACACAAAGCGCCTTTCTGCACAATTTTTCGGTCTTAGCATACTTCATTTATACATAATAAGATTAACAAGTTTTGAAGAGAAAGAAAAATATTAATACTTAACTTAGCATTTACTTAGAAAAATCATAGTGTTTAATTTGCGTTCGAAATAAAAAAATTTAAGATTTGTAATTTTTCTATCGGCATGAAAACTTTGAGAAAAATAATTAAAATCTAAGTCTCTATAGCTTATTGTGTCTACAAAAGGAATACAAACTTGCTCTTACACGCTTCATAATTTGTTTAACCTAAGAAACTGGTGGCTAGGAACCATCTATATACCTAAGCATTTTAAATTTTTGGTTGAAGACGTGCTTGGTTTTTTGTTGTTTTGCTATTGTTGTCGGAACATATCACTAAAAATGGCAGAATGCCGTAACCGATTTGTCTTCAAAACGAATTTGACAAGGGATGCCGGAAATTCATTAGTAAATCTTTTTGAGATAGCATTTTTCTAAATAGGAGCTCTAAATATCGAACTTAAGTATAGTGTGACTAAAAATCATAATTAAATCAGTTACAGTATTTTTGGCCATATCAAACTTCACTGCCCAGTGTTTGTATATCCACAAACTACAAAAAGATTATATTATATATCGCAACTTAAAACAAAATTTTTTAAAATTAAAAATTCATGTATTTACAGGAGAGGCGAAAAGTATTTTTCCAGCGATAATAATAATATTATATATACAAAAATTTGGATTCACTTCGAAGATGAAGCGTTGAAAAGAGACTTCCTTTATATTTGAAGTTATTTATTTTCTATCTCCTAAAATTCGTAACGCTAAACCGAATTCTATGTACGAGAAGTCGCGGGTAATAGTTAGTTCTATATAAAGTACTAGCATTTACATCGATCGCATGCCATTCGACTAAACGTTATGGATCCGATTTTAACGGAAAAGAAAATAATTAATTTCACCAAAGATAATAACTTTTAATTTATTTTCAGTTAAGATTTTTTTTGGTTTACTATCTAAAAAAAAATCTTCATAATTTTCGATTACGATTAGTTGCTGAAACTTTTATCTCATTGGCAACTGCGCAGTATGCCATGCTATTCGGATTTAGTGAAACTCAATTTATTTCTACAAATGCCCAACGAAATCAAACGGTGGTAACATTTATTTATGAGTCTCATATTCATTAATTAAGTTTTCTTCAACCTACTTCCTTCGAAATTAAAAATTGTATTAAATTTACTCCTTTAAACAGGTTATAACTCTCTCCAAAAGTATTTTCAAAATGAAGCTTCCTTCAAACTTTTTCGTTTGAGGCCCACATTTCCATATTTGATTTAACTTATTATAGGTTTGATTAATATTCTAAACAACTGGTGACACTCCGAAATTATTTTTAAAAGTATTTAGGAAATGAAACTTTATTTACTTCATCATTATTTCAATTTTAATTTTTTTAAACAAGTAGCAACGTTCTCTAAAATTGTTTTTAAAATTGCGTGAGAATTTGTAGTTCAGAATTCATATTATAAACTGCAATTATTATTTTTTAATTTAACTTAATTTGCATGTAAGCAAGTGACAGTGAAGTTTTTTTCAGTTTTACATATAATATTAGTTGACTATGATTTATACTATTATAATTATTATTAACTTTTTAACCACGTGACAACCCTCACCAAAAGTGTTTTTGAAAATAACTGTTCTTAAATTTTTTAGTTTGGCGCTCATATTTTAAAATGCCATTAATTTATTTAAGTTAACTTTATTTGCATTTAACCTGGTGGCAACCCTCTTTTAAAACGCTTGGGAAGCGAAGCTTTATTAATCCGCTTTCATTTGCTACCTTTATTAAGATATTTGCTTTCGATCATTGCCTTAAAATCATTTGACATTTTCATCAGGTGGCAACTCCCTATAAAAAATCGATTTTATGATAACCTATATAATGGACTTTATATGTGCTAAATCTTATCCAGATTTATCTGGTCGTTATATAACGATTCGGGATTTACCTTACTTATTTAACTGACTCTTCATATAATAGAGCCTATGTTATAGCGCAGGGGATGGCGTTTTTGTGTGCTAAATTTTGTTTAATTCATCTAGCCGTTTGGGCCCGAAAAGGTAACAACATCTCACACACACTATTTGTTCGGTTTTCTATCTGTGCTCTTAATTTCTCTTCTCCCGGTGCAAACTTATAAACTTGCTGTTTTTAGAAATTAGAAGACGTATCCATTTTTGATATTATTTCTGGTTTCATTGAATGTCCAGCCATTCTTATACATACATATATCTTTCATTAAAGCTAATTACGCCTGCTTTTAGGTCCCTATCGGAACAAAATTACATCGCAAAGAATTTAGGAATCGATCTTTCTTTGCGAAGAAGTCTTATTAAGTTATTTCTCCAAATTTATTTACCAGAAATGTATTATATATTTTTATATAATATATTACGTTCCAAGTCTGTAAGATCGTAAATCAAAGACTGAGTAAAAATTAGTATGAATACTTTCGAATTCTATGAGACCTCTTATCAAATACACATAGATGAAACAAAAGGGTCTTGCAATAGGGACACACAAAAGTAGACGGAGAGTGACAGCAAACGAAGGTTTTCCATTTCATCATGGAAAGATATACGATCCAACAACGAGTCGAAATTATTAAAATTTACTACCGAAATTCGGAGTCAATGGCCTCAACTTTAAGAGCACTACGCCCAGTTTATGGTCGTCATCATTTCTGGCTGAATGGCTTCGTCAATAAGCATTCTTGGAGAGGCAGCAGTCCACACGTACTCCATGGGTCAACATTGCATCCCGAAAAAATTACGGTTTGGTGCGGTTTATGGGCCGGCGGCGTCATCGGGCCGTACTTCTTCCGTGATGATCAAGACCGGTACGTTACTGTGCATGGGAATCGCTACCGCTCAATGATAACCGAATATTTTTGGCCCGAATTGGATGATATGGACTTGGAAAATATGTGGTTCCAACAGGACGGCACCACAAGCCACACAGCGAATATCACAATCGATTTATTGAAAACCAAGTTTGGTGAACGTGTTAAGAGTAGCGACGATTGATGAACTTCGTACGAATGTCGAACGTGAAATTGCAGCAGTATCGGCCGATTTATGCTTGAAAGCCGTCGAAAATTGGGTTCAGCGTCAGGACTTCTGCAAGCGTACCCGTGGTGCCCATGCAAAAGAAATTGAGTTCCATACATAATGGCATTGAATGTACTTTCACAGGAATAAAGAATTTAATTCATATCCCAAACCGTTTTTGTTCTATTTAAAAAAAATTTTGTAGCGTTCCTAATGCAAGACCCGCTATTTCTCATGATTTGTTTTTTGCTGGAGCTATATCGTTTTTTATTTTATATAGTACATGAATACTCCATAAACTTGTGAGCTATTAAAATGAAGATTATTAATGTAACTGGTTTTATTGCGTTTGTTTATTTGAAATAAAAGTCGGTGATTTAAAGTTCGGCTCCTCCCACGCTTAAAGCTCGGGCATAAATTACTTCACATAAACCAAGTGTGGCTACACTTGTCATCCCTAATTTATCCTGACAGTTATGTAGCTACATAGTTTTTTGGCCAAAGGAAAAAATTTGGGAGATTTTGTGGGAGTACAATTTTTATGTATTGAAATTTTATTTTGATATTTTTTTTTCACGATATTGAAAGGAAACTTCTAGAGGTAGTAAAAATCAAGAAACAGTTGAGTGAAATGCTAGTATTTCAAAACTCATCGGCCAGTTTAGTAGGAGAACAGATTTTTTGATTGTTATCGGCAATATTCATAGCCAACACTTCTTCTTTGATTCACTTTTTTTCTTGATTTATGAGAAAATACCTAATTTCATCCTACTTTATTGGCTGATTTTACAAAGCACCGTTACTTAGTTTCAGGGTAATGTGCTCATAATTAAAGAATTAGCCAAATTATGGTAGTGTGTCCAGATTTTTAGAATCTTTCCCTGCAAGAGAGCTAAGTGGTCATATTATCATTATGACTAATTACAAAGGTGCTCTGCAAAGTAATCATCTTTGTTGAGGCCATGGGCAAAAAATTATTATTTTATCTCTCTTCAACTATCAACAGTTTCATATTTGCTCTACATAACAAGGCAACTCATCATTTTGATGCTTATAATTTTTTGTAATTTGTTGTCATTCCAAATTCCCCTCAGTACTAACAATCAAATCAGTGTCGCTATTCATGTGAGGGATCCATATAAGTTTTCATAGATGAAACCATTTGAGACAAATAAAATGGAAGGTTAATGTCTAACTTTATGCGCCCATCAAAATAACTTAATAACACGTCCATTAAATGAACTAGTTTAAGTACATTAATTTGTTTTAAAATAATATTTATAGCATGTTAAAAGTAGCGTCTTAAGCTAAAAAAAAGACTCCATATAAAAATACAAATTATAAAAGTGGAAAAAAATTCGAATGTTTTTGTAACTGTGTCAGACTCTTTTAACGGCGTTTACCTACCGCCATTGTTATGATTAATGCCTTGTGCAACTTAATTTTCTGGTTCGCTTTTGTTTTTTTTTTCATACAAAAAACAATGCGATGAATAAAACTTTGTGTATGAAATTTCTGAAGTAAATTCTACGAAATAATTCATCAACTTTTTTGCACTTACCGCTCACGGTCATCGACTTGCTTCGACGACTCGGTATTCAAAAAATGTTCATATTCATATGCAAATAAATGCGGATTTCCTCATATTACAATTCATACAAATTCAGCAACACCTTAGTATGTAACAAAGTAGGCACATGCCGGCATTCTTCTTTAGCCAACGGCGTTTTATTTTAAAAACGATATTCCGTTTTCCCTTCCATTTTCGTTTTTTACTATTTTCGTTTATTTATTTTCACTTATTTTCCATCGCACAACAAATGTTATTTCACCTTCTTTTCCGTGGCATCGAGCATTTTACTCATACACTCATTTGGCCACTCATGCAAATGCGTGCAAACAATGGCATATTATAGTATCTATGGGCACTGGTGTAAATACATATGTATATTTGTATTTATGGTATGCATATGTATTTGTGTGTGTGTGTGTGTGTGTATCGTTATTACACATGTAATCCCTTAAAGCGAATTTTTTATTAAACATATACAAAAGAGTTGTTGGTGGAGCAGACGCCAAGTAAACATTTTTTGTTTATTATGCAACGTGTGTATGTATATATGTATGTACATGTATGGTATACCTTTTCAAATATTCTGCGTTTTTTATTTCAATACCAACATTCTGTTATACACATATGGGATATTTATTAAACTACCGCCATAGTCGCCATCCGGCTATTCCTATAGGTGATAGAAACAGAGCAATAACACAGCGAGCCGATACTTTTCTGTTATTTAAAGTTCATAGTTGTTGCAAAGAAACTTTAAGCAAGTGATTATTGTGCCAAAAAATCTGTACATTAAACCGGGTCGGACCGCTTATAAAAGAAAAAATAGAAACTCGTGCATCTAAAGACGTGCACCAGCAGTAAAATTTCTTTGCCGACTTCAGAAATGCATAGAGAAATAAAAATGGGAGTGATTGTGGTTGTAGTCGTTAGAAGGATGTAGTTGTTATAATAGCAGTGGTAATTGTAATAGTGACAATGGAGGAAAATAGTACTTAGTAGCAGCATTATTAAAAATATAAATAGAAATTAGGAAAAATAGTGGAGATAATTAACTGTAGCATTTGAAAAAATAGTAGTAGAAATCAACGAAAAACGTAGCAGCAATTAGTAGTGGCATAAGTAAAAATAGTAGGATTAATTAGTAGTAGCATTAGAAAAAATAGTAGTAGAAATTGGCAAAAAATAATAGTAGCAATAAGTAGTAGGATTAGTAAAAATAGTAGTATTAATTAGTAGTAGTACTAGTTGGTAGCACGAGTAGTAATTACCAGTCGTAGTGCACTAGTAGTAATTAGTAGCTGTAGTATTAAAATTTAGTAGCAACAGTAATTAGTAGTAATAGTAGATTGCTACCCACTAGTTAGTAATGGTAATATTTAGTGGTAGCAGTAGTAGTAGCAATAAGCAGTAAAAGTTGTTAGTAGTAATTGTTCAAACTACGGTAGTAATTGCCAACTTTTCTTATCGATCCTGTCTAATATATGTACATACAAACAGTTAATCGCGAATATGCGTGCTCGCATTTGAAATTATTAATTGTATTCATTACCTTTTTTTAAGTTCTCGAACATGCTCCCATCGTTCTAATGTGCTGATTTAATTTAGCCATATCTGTATGTATGTTCGAGTGAAACGCAATGCTTAATTTTTAGAGGTCTCTAAGTGATCACTGATATCAGGTTTCGCTTTAAAAATCCACAACTGTATTGTCCAATGTTGCACAGAAAAAATTTGTAGTATTTTAAGATTAAATAGTTTAGCGCAAAAAACGCTGCAATAAATTATAGTTTACTTTATATTCGCAAACACGATATTTTAGCAATTGTTAAATGAGAATTGCTCAAATTATGTACACGAAATCGGATTGAAGAAAGAAAAACGTGAGTTAAAATATTTCTAAATAAGCATAACAATTTCTACTAGATTTACCTCCAAAACCCATGCAACAAACTGTATACAGTCTCGTACACCAAAAACATTACAACTCAGTAAACGCATCATCAAAAAATACATTATTGTGACTGTGTCGAAGATATTTTTAAAATTTGTATGCAGAACTCTTAATTTTAAACTGATTAATGATCTCAGCTGATTTGATTGAACAAGTGTTTCACAAAACTCTTTTTATCTACAAACAAATCATCCAGAAATGGAATTAATTTTAATCAGCCCAGCTCCTGGAAAAACGTACCACTTTGTATGAGGAGTGATACACCCTGATGTGCATATTCTTTAAAATTTATTATTTCTGTTGCTGTTTCTACTAATACTTTTAAATTAAATAACAATAGCGGGCTAAGTTGGAAAAGCCCCGTATTTTTGAATCAGTATTCTCCGAAATGCTCCGCGCCTTAATTACAACAGAAAGGTATGATTCATCGTTTGAAGATAACTGCAGGGTTAATTACAACGAACAAATAATCCCAAAAAAGGTATATTTGTCTATCTATGTTGGCGCAACTTAACATACAGAAATTTTCTTACTTCCAAGAAATGTAAGCTTAAATATATACGTGTGCATAATGTTATTAATAGCAGCTATTTAGAAAAAACCGGTATCGGTTTACCTTCTTTTACATAATACTTTAGTTTATCTTTATATCACAATGCTTAGATCGTAGAGATAACCACTGGTCTTATACTCCGTCTTTTAATACCTATGGTAACCATGACGTATGAGTAACCTCTGCGCATGTAATGAAAACCTGTTAAAGTTCTTCTAAATCAAGCAGATTTTCATTAAGTATATTTAAAAAAAATCATATTCAATAATCAATGAAATGCTCAAAAAATTTTAGTAAGCACCTTTATCTTCTGGATGAAAACAAATAAAATCAGTCAAAAATTTGTATAATATGTCCAAATAAAAACTTTTAAATATGTAAAAATTTCCCTAATTGCCTACTCTAGAGAACTGTTTAGCACCGCTGAGTTTAATATACTTGAATTGACTTTAACTGGCAGATGTCCCGGTTTAAAAAAAAAAAATCAATCCCGGGAATAGTGTTATTATTTAACACTAAAACGCCAATTAACAACTTATGGCAAATTTTTACACCCAAGCGCCCCAGTGCCTACGGCATTATAACTTTGCTCACCTAACGGTTGGTTATAACGTAATCTGTTCAAAATACGCAGCGAAATTAATTAAGCCATATACGCCTGTTCAACCATCTGTCTGTGCGTGCAACTGATAACCCAAGAACTGAGCGAATCGGAATATAATAACCACGCCCATATAACGCTACTTCGTGAAAATCAAAAGAATGAGATATTGCAGTAACTATAATAATATTAATAGTTTCGCATTTGAACCCAATTCTGAACGGTAAGTAAGTTGATATAATGTCTGTAGTTACATTATGACCTTTTAGCCCAGCTGTCAAATCAAGAACTACACACATGCCTTGGTTTCTCTCGGAGATGGCCCATATTTCTTTGTCTGTGGAAGGTTGGATATTCCAAGCGTTATTTATGTATAGCAGCATCATAAAGAGCTCAAAATTTGACACCATGTATTGTCGGAACGGACTTCTTCCTGTATGTGCTGCCAGCTGCTTATCGACTGCTATATCATTCAAAGAATATAATCTTTGGATAATATGAAAACCCACTGGTTCCGCAATTAACGACATAATTCAATCTTTTTTACCATGCGTCGGTAGACCGATCGTATCGAGTGTCTCTATTGTCAAACTTTTTTGCTCTTAAGATAACTCTGAATCTTTTCAGTGACTGCTGCAAATAGAAGAAGAAGACGCCCATTCTTCTTTGAAAATTTCAATGTTATCCTCACCTTCTGAACTACATAGATTCCTCTTCGTCTGATATTTCATTCACAATAGTCTCTATTTGGTAAAATCTTCGTTAACAAAATATGGCACAAAACGTCGACATATTGAAGCTATGTAATTTCACATTCAAAACGAAATATGTCAAAATATAGAATATTTTCATTCAACTGGCAACATTTGATGTCAAATTTGACCTAATGAAAAGCACGCATTATTCTCACATACGCGCGTGAGAACTTATGAAGGTTAATTCCAAAAGTCGCCAGGGCATATACATAACTGATCAGAGGGCCTAAACAGGCTTGCTGTGAATTTCAGTTCGGGGTAAAAAGTAAATCTGATGTAATTCCGACTCGTTTTGGCGGGGGTGTTCTTGATTGTGACTGACTTCGAATAGCGTTCGAATTTTTTTTTTTTCGAGTCGAGAACAGGTCGTTTTCATGCTTATCGTTCCACCTGTGTTCATCTAAGTAATTTTTAAATAGAAATGTTCTGTTGCAGATTTATCAAACTAATTTAAGACAGATTAGAGCAAGAAAATACTTACATATATTTCCAACGATACGAATTTGGAATAAAAAAGATTTGGCTGATGAAACACATATTTATTTGGATTTATTTTGCCAATTGCTTTTTATTCAGACCATTTAGTAAAAATCTAAACTTTTCACAACGATAAAGTTTTGTCTGAAACGAAGCCAAGAAAGCCAATCAACTTCGATTCCGAAAAATTTGATCGGAGTCGAAATGCAGAACAGGCCTGATAATTGAAAGCTACAAATTTTCTTATAAATCCATCAGAAATATATTGATGGGCTTTCAATTTAGTATATTTTACTAAAACCATAAATTTAATACTCACAAAATTTTAGCAACAAATATACTATGTGAAAATGCCATGAGCTCGAAAAAATTGATGTTGATATAAATAAAATCAGGCCAAAAATCAATACATCTAGATAACAAATTTAGAATGGAAAAGATTGAGGTATTCCTAATTTGTTAGATACACTTGAATTGACTTTGCCTGATAGATACGCCACGGTTGTCAAAAAAAAAATTAATCGCGGGGATAATAATATTATTTAACTCGACAATAATAATTTTTTAGCTCAAGGCCAGTATAAGGAAAGTGTTTGGGAAATAATGGCAACAATTAGGAGTGGTAGGAATTATACCTTTTTCGGAAATCAACATATCTTCGCATCAGATTTATTTCACGACTCCGCCGGTATGTGAACCCACAACCTATGAAATGTTGGGCAAATATTTCGCCAATGAACCACAGTCGGCTTGAGAGCAGCTATTGCTTTCCTTATACTGAAGTAGAGATTAAAAAATTATACTGTCGATTTAAATTAAATAGGCCAAAAAATAATATATGTAAATATTATTTAACGCTAAAATGAGGTCGATAAACCTTACCAACAGTTTGTGGTAAATATTTCTTATTATTTTCTAGCATAACAAAGTTAAAATTGCCATTTTTTACACATTTAAACATTAAAGATTTCAATGCAAAACGTTTCAAATTTTAATATGGATTTAGTAGTAAGTATTTACTAACTATTTGATCGAGTTTCATAAAGCTATGTTGCATAAAAAATTCAGACAAATCTTCGGCACACTAACACATATTTAACATCCATACGCCTATTAAGTTGAATTGCAATAGAAGAGTATCCACTTCGTACACAAAAAAAAAGAAAAAGCTTGCCAACGCTTCAAGCGATGCATCCTTTCACTGACTTCATTTTGCATGCAGCATTTGTTGACCTACTCTACTGACTTTTCATTACATTGTAGTCATTGTTTGTAAGACCATTTTCGTCTGCCTTTATTTGTTGTCATTTATTTATTTCTTTTGAATCGTACGCGTAAACGAGTAAGTGTTTTATTCTTTATTTCCCACCCTCTCCATTTCGAAAGCGAACTCCTCAAACTCTATAATATCGCATGGCATAACAATGATATGGCCTCAGCATAAACGATGTCAACAACAACAAGTGAATCTATCTATGGAGTGTACTAGAAACAGGTCCTCGTTGCACTTGTGTACGCATGTGTGTGTGTGTGTGTGTGTGTTTGTATGGTGTATGAATGTCAGCGCCAGACATAGAAGCAAATCAACTCGTGCCAGTCAGTGTGAAACAGGGCTCAAGTGTTACAATCTATGTAGATATAAAAGAAAATGAGAAAGAGAAAGAGGAGAAAAAAAGGAAAAAAATGAAAAAAAAATATTGCTAACAGCAACGAGTAAATTAATTTTACTACTTTTTGCGCTATATTTGTCACCCTACAGAGCAGCAGGCATCTTTGCATATGAAATATATGCAAGTAAATCTATTTGCATATTTTGTTTGTTTTTTTCCTACATTTTAATAACACTGGAAACCGTTTTTAGTATATTTCACTCCCACTACCGAAAGCTTAGCAATATTTCATTACCCCTAAAAGCCAACAAAACGGGGTGCACTCAATATAAATATAGGAGACGATGAACAACAGAAATGAGCTGCATTTATAAGCGAAGAGCAGGGGAAAATGATATTACTCGTATTAGGGTTTGTGTGTTGCTTTTGCATCAAAGAACTAGCGCCTACTAACAATAGGCAGCAATAACAATTGTTTGTTCTTTGAAGTGAACCCTTTTGTCTTGGTGTGCAAAAAAACGGGGAAAGTTCACACTTTCGCGCTTTTATTAAAAATGAAAGCTTAGGCTTGAGAGTGAAAGAAAAGCGATATTCATAGTTTAGGGATTAATATAAGGGAATTAAATACATATACCAAAATAAATTGGAGTAGGAAAAGTGAATGCAGAAAAAACACATTTTATATTCCTATACAAATTTTAATATTAAAGATATTTGAATATAATTATTTCAAAATTTGCATAAGGTATTACGGTACTTTAAGATTATATTATTATTTGTTTACTCACGTACTTAGTTTCAAAATGAGAATTTAATACGGCTTAGCCTTGTTAGTAATGTAAGTAAACGTAGCAAGGACTAGTAGTTTCGGCCTGAACTGTAAAGCGAACGTGAGAACTATAATTTTATTTAGTAGAAATTACCTCTATTTTAATGCAAATTTTGTACCGCTTTACTGGCATTTTTATACTTTATTCTACTATTTTTGCGATTTCACGAAACCCCACAACTGTTCAAATGTGTCGACTTTAGCCGTATTAAAATTTTGCTTTTTGTGTGATGTATTTTTTGTTGCATAAAATTTTAGTTCTTGTAGAACCTCGTAAAAAAAATTGCAATGCCCACCCTTGTGCGCCGTTTTCGAATAATATGAGAAAATCAGTAGGCTGTTTGGAGAAAAAATTACTTTACGTTAAGAGCAACAAAACTAGTGCTGAATTACACTAGTTTACCCGAAAAAACTGCTTTATTATAAAATTGTGACTAAACTAATTTTAAGCCGCTGAACACGAAAATGAGTCCCTTTTAGTTTTTCCAAATAACCACTTTCAAGATATAAGCAAAACCCCCTGTTTTCGGGTCCTTTGTCAGTTTGTGCCAAAAAATCCAGAATAGCAAATAAACCTAACCTTCTATGGATACCGTTTTAACGCTAATATTCTTACTTGTGTAAATCGGAAGGGTACTTTTTAAATTGCTGGCATCTAAATACAAAAAATAAGAACATTTTCGAGCTTTTTTGAAAATAGTTAATTTATATTGACTTTTTAGTAGAACAATTTTTTGAAACCAGCTGTTGGCAAAGTCTGTGAATATCTTCCATATTCAGTTCGTCAATACCTTCAAAAGCATCAAAATGTAACTCAGCTAGAAAAAAAGTGAAACATAAGTTCTTAACACTCATTTATGTATCTAATATCGAATCCTCTCAATTCTCTCATTTTCGAACATCGAGCTATGTATTTGTGAATATTGTCGTATGTATTTCAAATATTGTTGTATATAAATTTTTGTAGTCCACCTAATATCGCAAAATATTTCTATATCGAACTCTGTATCCGCAACTAATTTTCTGAAAGTTTCGATTCTAATTTGTAGTAAAGCAAGAGTAGGAACAAGTCAATATGTATAGCCATACGAAGGATTTGAGAGGACAGAACTATTATATTGTAATAAACATTAGATGTGTATATCAAAATATCGTCGCCTTATTTATTTAGCCACACCAATAATTAAAAGTATTTGAGTTAAAAGAGAATTTCGCTCAAAAAACGTGGCAAATGAGGGCGTCTACATCAGGTAAAGACTATTGCAAATTTAGTGGTCGTTTGAAATATTTGCTACATTCATTATTTTAGTTGAAAACTTGCCAAAAAAATTTTAATTTTAACGTGCAATAGCCAGAATTTTCATTTGATGTGATAACACATGGATTTGGGTTCGTTGATTAAAGAAAATGGCACCCAAATTTTTCAATCACTTCTATGTAGATTTTGAGATATAGGGTGGTGAAAGTTTTTCATAGGTTTCTCCCAACATAGGTTAACTTTTTCTCCACACTCCAAGACTGTTCTACGAATCGCAAGTCTAACCACTGATCTGAGTTAAGAATAAAACTGTGCCAATTTTGATTTCCAAAACATTTACATTCTTATAGATTTTATCCGAGTAGCAACTGATATCCTTAAATCCAGAAAAAGCTGTATACAATAAATATAAACCAAAGACAATAACAGCAACTACCATAAGCGGCTAAGCGAAGCGCACAGCACAATTAGGAAAGATTTAAGTCATATTGTCAGTTTATGGTCATTCCAGTTTGAATCTGCCAAAGAAAAGCTAAATTTTCATGAAACAACTAATTGTAGTAGAACGCATAGCGCTTAGGTATAGAGCACGGTGGAAATATCTCTGAAGTAGACATAACTTCCGTGCATTAGCTTAAGGGCGAAGCTACAGACGTTCTGAAAACTGCATTTGAAAGACCTGCTCGATGAGGTTCATCAAATCTCCGAGGGTTACTCCCTAGTGGAACAACAATCTTTGACAAATTAGGCAGAAAGGGTTTTAATACGGCAAAGCAAATAAGCGAATTGACTGCCTTCAAGTCTGTCCTAACAGTCCATAATTGAGAGGTAAGATGGCCCAAAAGAGCATGAGCACTGTGGTAAAAGCTCCTCTCTGCCAAAAGTCTATCGCTTTCAGAACGCTCTTTAAGTAGACCACTCGCATAGCCCATGGAAGAAACAAGTAGATTTATCTTAAAAACCCACTTCCCTGGATGTATTCCCAAATATTCTCCTCTCTTAAAAGTTGCCGAAGGCTCGGTATGTGCAAACAGTTGGACAAGGGGTCCCGTAGGAAGAATTGTCTGTAATAAAAAGTTGCTCTTGGCTCTGTCAGCATTTAGTGATAATAAATATCCAGGTCGGGATGACATTTTCATATTCCTTCTGCAATAGGGTTTTATCCTGATACCCGGATTAATATTAAGATAACTAAAAGCTACTTCACTGCATAGCCATAGCATTCCAATAACTAAAGAAAACAGTGCACCAAGTGGCTTGCCTTCTCATGAAATTTCACCACATGCGTTAAAAGTATCAAAAGCATATCACCGCGTTGGTGTATACCAGTTTCGGCATTGTGCTATCTGCAGTATCATTTTTCGTTCAGTTCAGTTAACACCTACTAGTCCATATTTAAATGATGTTGTTATTATCCGGTAGTACGGGTTCGTGCTAAAGAAGCTCCACATCTAGGTTATCTAAATTTATACTTGGGGTTCTATCTAAGTTAATTTAAAGGACCCAAATATTACGTTTGTGTTCGTGATCGTTTTTTATTAAAAGGCCAAACAAAATAGAACACATTTTGCAAAATATCCTAAACTTTTGAAGCAAATCATATCATGAGAATAACACCCATCCATCACCTATGCCGTTTACTCTGGTATCTTCTATAAAGGCTACTCATACAATTAAAATGGGGCAGCTCTTATTAGAAAACTATTTTCTTGGGAAATGTCAATTTTTAAGTTTGTTTTAAAAGTTTTGTTCAGGTATCGCTACGACCGAAATAAAATATGATATATAAAAGGAAATATTTTTGTATACCCGATCGTACTGCCGTCCAGGTAATGTAACTTTCTTCGCCTAACGGTTATTTGTATCAGCATAAAGAAACACACATTTTTTATAATAAAAGCAAAGTTGACTAAGTCATGTCTGTACGTCCGTCCGTCTGTCCTACGCAGATATCGAGCAAATATTGATCCATCTCAGCGAAACTTAATATACACACTGCCCTGGACAGTATTAAAAATATGCAAAATCAGATGATAACCACGCCCACATAACAGTGAACAAAATTTTGAAAATAGGAAAGGCTCCGCTCCTTTTGAGGTAATCAATATATCTCAAAAACCATAATACCAAACTCCACCAAATTTGGTATACTCATTGCATTTCAAGCTAAATTTGGAAAATTGTAAAAATCATACAAAAATCATGGCTCACTTTCACGTAACGGTAACAATCAAAAATGTACTAAGTCATATCGAATTCTTTCATATTTGTTACGAATAATTTAAATTATTCAATCAAAATCGATTTTTTTGAAGCTGGATATGGTACGTTAATATCATACTTATCTCTTTTCCTATTTATTTAAATCAATAAAAATCGTTTAAATTTTGAAAATAGTGTTACAGATGCGATCTTGGATATATTTTTCTTGTATATTTTACAGATATATTATTACATTGCTTTGGGGCTTACAATATTCTTTATGTCCTGATCTAAAGGAAAAATGTGTATATCAAATACAACGCATCTATTTCTTTTTGATTTTCTGTCTTACCGAAAGAGGAAAAAGTTTATTTATATTAGAACGATTTTCCGTCATCCCTTGTCAGGTTTTTTTTTTGCAGAAAAATCGGCTTCGACGTTGTGCCCTCTGATTGCCTTTTTCCCCAAAAATTAATATATAGCCTAATACATATAATAAGTGCGAAATTTATAAACTAAATATTTTAAATATGCGTCCAATAGTTGCGAAGTAATAAGAAATTTAGCATTTCAATGTGTAGGGCATAGAACCGCCTACCTTTCCGAATGTACATATATATATATACATATATATATATCCTCAGTTAGGCCCGATGCCCACATAAACCTTCTGTAAAAATTTCATGAATATCGTTTGAGTTCTTTCGATGCCTATAAAGGACTCACATTCTTTATTTAGCTTAATTTTATAAAATATTTGAAGTTATGTTGCCCGGTAATTAGGCTTTTTCTTATTTGTTTTTAATTAATTTGAGTAAGACAAACTTTGCAGCACTTAAACGAGCACTCTTTAAAAATATCGGGTTGCAGCATTTCAAACATTTTCGTTATAATATGCACATGTTTATATGTTTATACGTACATCTGCATATTTCAGTAATCAAAATTCCAGCTGAAGTACTATCCAATTATTTGACTGAAAATTTTGAAGATTTTACAAATTTAATTGTTCAGTTCGTCAACAACGAGTCTTCAATTAAACAATGATTGCATTTTATAATTTGTGATGGATTGACAGACATTTTGTGAAAATGTTAATTAAATTGTATATAGTGATTGTATGCTGACAACTGTCAGTGGCATGTATGCAATAAGAATGCAAAATGTGGTAAATTAGAAATGCACGCAAATACATACAAATTCACATATACACATATACACTGATTTAGTTTATAAAGAGTTGCATGTATACATACATAAGCGTTTAAATATATATTTACTTACATTCATCTAAACTTTAGCCACTATGTACACTCGTAAGTATATAAGTACGCTTGTAAGGATACAAGTATTTGTATCCATAAAAAATAAACGTTTTGCAAGCTTCTTATGCTCAAACTAAAATATACATACAACTTTGATAATTTTGCAAATCGTGCTTTGTAGGACACCTTCATAATATATTGAGCACATAAATTTATATACTCACTTGGACTTGGTATGATTTCGCCACAAGGTTTTACAATTGACTTTTATGATTGAAATTTAGCAAGCAAACGGCAGTGCAATGTTAAAAATTGTGGGCGTTTGTGGAAGCAAATTAATAATTTTTGGTTCCGGAAAGGAAAAATTAACCTACGACTACACAATTGCATATTCCATGCATTATAAGATTTTCATCCAGATTCTTATTGCGTTTATGTGATAGTGTGGGGCACTGCTGCAGAATGTGTATTGCCGTTTCCTTTTCTACTTTGCAAAACCCGCAGCATTCAGCCGAGTGAATTCCCAGTTTAGTCAGGTGATAGTTCAGTCTACAAGAATTCCTAGGGTTTTTTATTTGATAAGCCAATCCAATCTCCAAAGCGTCTTAGTTTGTAGAAACCTAATAGCGCTTTGGAGTGCTCCAAACCTGGTCGATTTTTCCAGGATAGTTACCTGCGGGATTCGTCTTCTTCTTTGGCCAAAGTGGATATTGCCCCCTCGCCTATATCGCTGAAGGGCTCTTGACCTATAAAAGGAGTTGATGCTCCCTTTTTTTGCTAGTTTGCCTGCCAATTTTATTCCTTCAATATTAAGATACTCCTTCGCCAGTTACCATAAAAAGTTACCTGGCGAGATTTGAGAGCCTTAATTGCTGCTTGGCTGTTGGTCATTATAGTAATATTCCGATTCCGGTTTATTTCTGCCTGAAAGATTGACATTCGATTTCCCATTATTTCATAAGATTTTCAATCATCCCGCGATTCATATAACGTTCTGCACTGTTGCTGGTACTAGTCGGCCTCCAGATAGCAATCTTCGCTTGCATGAGGATGCGAATGTGACGAGGTGTTAGCTCCAACAGAACCTCCATTGGGTTGCGAGCATATTTATTTTCCCTACTCCACCTATTCCTTTTTACTTTCTTAAATTGGTCAATCAGCTCTACCTTTGGTTATGGGGTAGAACCTGGGAAATGAATGTCTAGGATTAGATTGACTTTCTCCTCGTCACATCCAGTGTAATTCCCGTCACCCCTTTTGAGACTGGCAGATGGTATACCGTTGCTTTTGGATAGTACCTTATAGATGCTGGAGGCCTCTGTAATTTGCCCCAGAGCAAAGCATTTCTCTATTCTGTCCAGCACGCGGTTCCTTTTGCTCAGTTAAAAAATTGCATTCGTACGTTCTTTCTAGCTACGTACGTTCTTTCTAGGGTACATCGTGGAAGGATCCTCCTTTGCTTATTCGACAGCCATTCTCATAAACGCCAACGAGTTTACTTTTTAAGAGGGCTACCAATGATTCTAATTCAATCGAAGTAGGAAAAGCTTAAAATTTTTCTCAAGTATATGAATTTGACTTCCAATTAATGTTTTTAATAAATTGCATTTGTATGGACTGAAAAATATTTTAATATCATACGAAATTTTTGTGTATAATTTTATAAGTCTTGATTATTTTGCATTTAATATATATATATATATAAATAGAACTTAGTCTGGATTTCAAACGAAAATGTTGTTTTTAAAGCTTCAGTTGAATGTCCTATAAATATCTTAAAGCCATAAAGAACAATGTGCTTTATTTGAATCAGTATAATTTATGAACATTTATTAATTATTATTAAAGAGTAACCCATTTGTATCACTTCGAGGTTTTCAGATTCTTAAAATGATCTTGTTCCTGAACAAAACTGGAAGGAGTATGAGATTTATGTTTTCGTTCCGTTACTGATCTAATGGTGGTATGTAATGAAAGTAATGTAATATTTCTACATATTTTTGATCTTCCTTTTTTTGTGTGAAAGATTCAAAAGGTGGAATTTAGAATCAATTAAAGACGAGTTATAATAATAATAATACTATAATTTGGCGCTTACACCATAGCGTGATGTTTGGCCGAACTTCTCCAACGTCTTGATGTTTTAACACAAACTTAGAGACCTACGGATTTACAGCGACTCCAAATGGCGAATGATTTTTGAAACAATTTTTTTTACAGCAGAAATACGTTCGGCGGTTTGCCATTACCTGCCGAGGGGCGACCGGTATTAAAATAACGACTTTTCTATAATTTTTGATTTTACTTTCCTCAGCCAGGGTTTGAACCCGAATGAAGCGGACACTCTCTATACACTCGACTACAGCGGCTGCCGTTAACTTTTCAAAAATCTGCTCCATTGAATGTGCAGCCAAGAGCCAGATTCTCTTGCGTTACTTTTCACACTTCTTGTTATTAATTTTTCTTGTGATTTCGCTGAAATGAAATCCGGCTGCGACATTCGTTTTATTGAAAATATATCTATTATTCTAGACTTTCCTATCAATTCATAATAGTGGTCAGGGTTGTGTAAGTAATATGCTTTTTTATTTTCCTTTTTATCATACCAAAATCACTTTCATTCGGTTGAGTGATCTATTGTTTCACTATTACTATTTTTTGCCATTAACTTATCTGAATCGCTATGTGTTGACATAGAGCCGCAAATAATTAGTTCTGAAGAGCCAACTGTGTTATATTTTTTGATAAACCGGAATCAGTTGGTGTTTTTGTATTAGATCAGAAACGCATTATAGATGGCCGCTCGCCATTTTCAAGTTGTGTTTATATAATTTCTTTAAATTTTTTACGACTAAAATTTAGACCACTTTCATAATTAACACCAAATGAATTCCGTACAACGTTGAAATTATAAACCCTAAATAAAAGTTCACTTTTGACGATATCGTAAAAATTACACTGAATAAATTTAGTTTTAACTAAGACCATTTTCATAATTATGGACACATATCCAACAATAATTTTTCTGCGGCAGCAATACGCCGTACACGAGCTAGTATAGTATTAAAATTATATATTCATTTATAATCTCTATTATTTTTCTCTTAAGTATTAAAAGGAAAAATCCTTTTTTCAACAAATATTTCATAATATTAATATGTTTGCCTTTCTTTGCCAGTTATTATACAAGTATAAATAACAAATCCATTCACACTGTATGTATATAGCTATGGAAAAATTCATACATACATGTGATACTAATTTGCATAGATTTTACGAAATTTTGCTGATGCATAAAATTTACTACACATTTTCGCCTTTTAACTAGGCAAATACAGCGCTAGGTCATAGCCAAGCGCACGAGAATTCATTTGAAAAAAAAATACATACTAAATGTATGTACATATATAACAATGTAATTAAATTCAACCTAGCCAACTGACCAGAGATTAAATTACTTAAACAAACTACAAAATATAATATCAGATAACCAACATGAAAATTTTAGCAAACCTCGACAATATGCAAAATCTAAGTGGGTTAGAGGACTGCCATTCAAAGCAAACTAAATAAGAAAAAATACCAAAAAAAAAATAAAATAAAATTCTAATATAAAATTCATTTACCTGCACATTTACTGGGCGACCAGGCGAAAGGGCAAACTTTCATGCAGTTATGTAAACGATTTTGACTACGAATAGAGTGTTGTACAATTTTGATGATGTTTCGTTTCACCTACACATACGAATTTTACGGTGAGCATGTGTTTGTGTTTTTTTTTTATATATTGCAACACACTGCAGCTTTGTATATCCGAGGAAAAAGCTCAGGTTACCTGAATAGAAATAACAACAATGGAGCACTCACTAAGCTCCGGTAATGCTGTAAGGCCAAAAAATAACGAAAAATTTTTAGTAAAAACGTAAATATGGAAAATACATTGTAACCAAGTGGAATTCGAGTAAATGCATGTATTGTATTCTTAAATTTGTTCGAGTGCTCACACACATACACACAAGTGCAAGTTCAAATTACTTATATGTTTTACCGTACCCAGCTGAATTTAGTGTAGCTAGTAAACCTATGCCTGCCTCTATGCGCCGTAAGCGGAATTAAAATTATTGCAACAAATTTGATGACCTAAATATGAATTTGTCTAGCAGCGACTAGATTTAACCACTTTAAAGGGAATCAAGAATGCAATATTGCAATGATTCTGGTACAACGACGATTCAGCTTTGTCTTCCAACCAAATTCGAAATATATGACGATATCCATAACTATTTTGTAGAAGTGAAAATTAATAAAAGTAGTCGTAGTCATTAGTTGTAGCATTAGCAAAAATAGTAGAATGAATTAGTAGTAGCATTAGTAAAAGTAATGGCAGAAATTATTAGTACCATTAGAAAAATGGTGGTAGAAATTAGTAAATAGAGTTCTAAAAGGTAGTAAATATAGTGGTAGAAGTTAGTAAAAATAGTGGTAGAAACTCGTAAAAAATAGTGCTAGAAATTAGTAGTAGCATTAATAACAATAGTGGTAGAAATTAGTAAAAATAGTGGTAAAAGGTACTAAAAATAGCGGTAGAAAATTAGAAGTGTTGCAAATTAGTAAAAAATAGCACTAATAACAATAGTGGTAGAAATTAGTAGTAGCATTATTAACAATAGTGTTAGAAATTAGTAAAAATAGTGGTAGGATATTAAAAATAGTGGTGGAAAATTAGTAGTGGTGGAAAATTATTAAAAAATAATGGTAGAAATTAGTAGTAGCATTATTAACAATAGTGGTAGAAATTAGTAAAAATAGTGGTAGAAGTTAGTAAAAATAGTGATAGAAATTAGTAAAAAATAGGGGTAGAAATAAGTATAAGTGGTGAAAGGAACTAGTAAACATGGTGGTGAAAATTAGTAAAAATAGTGGTGAAATTAGTAGTAGCATTAGTAAGAAATTAGTAAAAATAGTTTTAGAAACTAGTAATAGCATTAATAAAAATAGTGGTAGAAATTAGTAGTAGTTTTAGTAGAAACTGTGGAAGAAATCAATAACAATAGTAGAAATAGTGGTTAAAATTATTAAAGCGATTCTGATGCGACTAAAGAAATTTTACTTCAAAAATATTTGATATTCTCATACTAATTTGATATTTACAAAGTTTTTCCAGCTATTGTTTGTGAATATGGCTAAAACTTAGACCATAATAACCGCTATAGAATCCTGTAAGTCCACTCCTTCAAAAATAATTGTCGAGCGAGTGTAAATCTATTTCTACCAGCAGAGAGTTCCATAGTTTGGGATTTTTCTTTTCTGCAAAAGTTTTGTCGTACAGAGACCACTTTTACTGCTTGCAGTGACTTGAAGATAGTCTCGGCGATAGTAATGAAATTGGCATGAGAACACGGCGATAATTTCAATGATTTCAATGCTCCGAATCTAGCACTGTTGCCTGTTTTTCGCAATCACCTCTGCATTTTTAAAAACATCTTTTTTTCATCGAGATCCTATTTACTCGAAAGGCTGAATTACTCGGGTCGAGATTGAAATAAGGGAATCCATTAGACAAAATACAAAAGCATCATGAAGTCGTTGGAAAGCAGTTATTCCATAATAATAATAAATACTTTTCAGTCCTCCATTGCAGATGCAACAAATCTTTAATTGGCGTTAGTTCCTGCTTTTTCTGCTAATTAACACCAATTTTCACTTGGTCTTTCCAATAAAGACGAAGCCTTCCTCTGCCTCTACCACGACTAACGGGTACCGCCACAAAAGAAGCTTGTAAAAATCGACTGTCCAAGTTTTTTGCCAATAAGAGGTTTCTATGACAGTGGTATTATGAAATTTTTGTACAAAATGTTATTGAACAAAAAGGTGCATATTTTACCTAAATCAAATCATACTAACTATGCTAAATAAAACCTTCAATGTAAATAAAAAAATGGATTTCTTTTTACTAGATCTAAATATGAAATATGGCATGGCTGGCTCATATCACTGCAGCTTGATTTTTCCGTAATTAGTTTCACCGACCGAAAAAATTAGACAAATTCCAGCTCATACTTCATAATCAAGGGATTATCCAGCGCGATCAGTACACCAATGAAATTCGACTGCATCGCTCACAGCTAAATTTTTCTTTCACTCCAAAATACACAAGTACAATACATTCTATCATTTACATAGCCAAAATTGCAAAATCTGTGTTGCTTTACTTCTTCACTTCTTTACACGAGTTTGTTCTTGATTATTTTTCAAAATGTCCTTGTCATGGTATATTCCCATTGTGGTAAGTTGTAATTTAAATCAGCACAGAGTACACATTGTGTACATTCGAAAGGTATGTATTAAATCCTTCTACAAAGTAAAATAAAATTGTACCTACTAGGTGTGTGTAGGTTTACTTGCAGTTAAGAGCATAACAAATAGTTTGATCCCAAAAATTTATTGAATGCTATGTTGATTTTTTATTGCTAGTATTATTGTAATTCAATACTTCATAGCTTTGCACTTCGTTGTTGTTATTTAGATTGAAGCTCCCAAGGGCCGAAAATGAACAAAATCCGAAAATATTTCAATATACATACATGTGCGAGTAATTGGCAAAACTTCCTTGCTATGCACATTTGCTTCAAATTATTCCTGCTAGATTTTCTTTTGAGATTAGTAAGGGACATGGATTTACATTTTGCCAAATATATTTTTGACTTCTGACTGCAACCCATGCTTACTTTTAGCTGCCCAATGAAAGTTAGGAATCAAATTGATATTAATATTTTTTTTTCATTTCTACTGGGAAATGTTGTGTTCTTTTTTAACTTACAAATATGGATTGCTTTATTGCATAGTTACCATGCTATGGGTGTAAGTGTAAGACTTGGAAACGAATATCATTTCAATGTTTTAATTCAAACTATAATTTGGTTCGTGCTTAGCTAAGAAAAATATTGAGCTTACTAAAAATCTATTTATTTTTTCCAACTCCGACTAGAGGGTGTATCTGATTTGGAGTGCAAATAATGGTACAATTGGTGAAACGCCTTCATGCGAGCAATTTAACGTTTGTGCAAATATATAGATATAATTTGAGCCAAACTAGAAGAATATTGAGTTAGCAGCCACACTTTCGAATAATGCTAAGTTATGTATGTACATTCGAAATTGTTGCACTAATGAAATAAAAAAGTTGTATAATGATTATTACTGCTATACGAATGCAAAGTTTTGGTAAATTTTAACCACTTTTGGTAACTTATTATCTTCCATTTACCTTTTTATAACAAAATAGTTTGTTCTGTTACAAAAACCGAATAAATTCAATCTTCACCATTTGTGTAAATTTCATTACAATTCAAAAATTTGTATTAAAATTTTTGTTATTTTTCTTTTCTGACGATGTTGGCGATTTTTCTTCCACGCACAAAAATCGTGCTATCGATATCTGGAGAAAATGAGCAGCAAGACCCGCAAATATGCAAGAAAAATTATCAAAAATCAATGCGATTTTTGAGCTTCTTTAGTCTTTTACTTTATTATACTCAAATTGAATCAGAAATTTACGTAAAGTTTAAAACTTGGATTTATTCGGGTTTTATTGTAGATCGAACTTGAATTTACAAAACGCTTACTAAAGATTCATCAAGATAGCTCCCATTCAACTGATTGTTCAGATAAAGCAGCCACCAATATATATATATATTAATTTGACACTTCTTTAGTTTTGCATTAATACAAAATGAGAAATGAAAATCATCTAAATTAATTCCTTAAAACTTATGCATTCCATAAGACTTGTACAGAAATGAGGTTGTGTTTTAAAACTATGTACTTCATGTAGATAGATTTTTTAGCTAATTACTTATAAATCTATCTACCAGGCCGACTAAAGAATTCATCAATAGTGGTGCTCTAAAAGAGGTAAATTCCATTTGCATGAATTAATGAAATTTTAGTATAAAACAAGTAATTTTTTTATATATTTTATTTGAGCAAAATCTACCAAATTTTTAAATTGAATATTGTCATATAATGCGATCAAAAGTTTGTAATATATCGAGAAAGGCAGCTGTACAGGATTTCTTTGGGCTCAAATGCAAAATATAATTTCCCGCCAAGTCTCTGAGCTACTTCGATTGTGCCGTGAACTCTTCTAAATCCAAATTAATGTTGCGGTATAAGCTTTGGTTTAAAAATTAAATATAATTATATCAATGAGTAAAATGCAGAACTACAATGTGGGTGTCAAACAAAAGCAATTAAAGAAAGATTAAGTTAGAATATATTTTTAAAGAGGGTTGCCACCTACTCAAAAAGTAAATTAAATACAATTATCAAGTTATATGAAATATTACGACACGGAACTTAAACGAAATAAGCTTAACTAAACTTAATAAAACAAGTAAAAACAGCGCTGTCTTCGGCTATGCCGAAGGCTTCATACCTTTCATGAATGGAAGAATAGTAAAAAACGTGTTATTGTATTACAATTTCGTATTACCTATAGTTAAAAGCGAAAATTTCCTTCAAATCAATAAAAATAATTCTAGTAAAGGCATTGTTATAAATTATTTAATGCTTTTCCTTATGTAATTAAACAGAACTATGTTTTAAGAAGGGAATGGTTTTTGCATATTTTTAATATCGTATCGACGCTTGATATTTAACATTTAAAAAATACAAATAATTAAGTATTAATATGTAAGACCTACATATGTCGGTCTTTGAAAACAGTTATCAGATCCGTAAATAGTTCCCAAACGTTTAACGCTATGATTCATGTGATATTGCGCTGAGCTTATTACTTTTCGCAATAAATATTTGTCCTGAATTTATCTTGCCGATTTACACTGTGAACTCCGATCTTGATGAATACTAATATATAGCTAATAATGGTTGATGTTTGTGCAAAATTTCAAGCCTTTAGCTGTTTAAATGGAGGAGTTATGGTGCAAAATGCAATATCTGAACAATCGGTTGTATGGGAGCTATATGTTATATTTCTCCGATCTTCATGATTTTCAATACTGATACGTAGCTAATAATGGTTGATGTTTGTGCAAAATTTCAAGCCTTTAGCTGTTTAAATGGAGGAGTTATGGTGCAAAATGCAATATCTGAACAATCGGTTGTATGGGAGCTATATGTTATATTTCTCCGATCTTCATGATTTTCAATACTGATACGTAGCTAATAATGGCTGATATTTCTGCAAAATTTCAAGCCTTTAGCTGCTTAAATGGAGGAGTTATGGCGCAAAATTCAATATCTGAATAATCGGTTGTATTATATGTTATAGTCACCCGATCTGGCCGATTCCGACAAATGTTTAATCATTTGTACAACGACACCTGCTCACCAAATTTCATCAAAATAGCTCTAAAATTGAGGGACTAGTTTGCGTTCAAACAGACGGACAGACGGACAGACGGACAGACGGACAGACAGACGGACATGGCTAAATCGACTCAGCTCATCGTCCTGATCATTTAGGTATACTTTTTGATGGGTCTATCTCTTCTCCTTCTGGCACTTACAAACATCGGACCAAACTTAATATACCATTTCATTCTCATGAAAGGTATAAAAAGGGGTTGCCACATGACTTAAATGGTTAATTAACTTATTTTAACAAATTTATTGAGATATTACAAAATTTGTGTGTAATAATGGGGTTTATGTGACAACATTTTTAAAAGAGGCATATATTTTTTGTTAAATTTCAACGCATAATAAAATTAATGCAATTATTCAAAACAACTACAACTTTTTTAGTTTAAGTTTAGAAAGTTACAATTCAAGTTCCGAGCATCCGCTTCATATTCAGAATTTTCCTTTCAAATTCAGATTTCTCATTTTAAATTCAAAAAATTACCATTCAAATTCAGAATTTCCAATTGAAGTTCAGAAAACTACAATTAAAATTCGAAACTTCAATTTAAAGTTCAGAAAGCCTCAACTGAAATTCAGAGTAGAGTGAATATGCAATTTCCTGAACTTAAATTAGAAATTCTCAAATTTGAAATGGAAGTTCCGGTACCTTTCTGAATTAGAATTGTAGTTTCTTTTTAATATAAAATGGAAATTCTAAATTAAAGCTGAAACTTACTGCATTTGACAGGAAAATTCCGGTAACTTTCTAAATTTGAATTGTAATTTTTTTAATATAGAACGGAAATTCTAAATTAGAGTTGAGACTTTCTGAATTTGAAATGGAATTTCTGAATTTGAATTACAATTTTCTGAAACTAAAATGAAAAATCTAAAACAGGAATATAAATTCTGAACTTAAATTGGAACTTTCTGTATTAAAATTGAAGCATTTTGAATTTTAAATAGAAATTCTGAACTGTAATTGCAACTTTCTGAATTTTAAATGGAAATTCTGAATTTGAATCGCCATTTTGTGAATTTAAAATGGATATTCTGAATTTAATTTGCAATTTTCTGAATTTGAAGTGGAAATTCTGAATCTGAATTATAATTTTCTGAATCTAGAATGAAAACTCTGTATCTGGAATATAAATTTTGAACTTAAATTGGAACTTTCTGAATTTAAATTGAAGCTTTTAGAATTTAAAATAGAAATTCTGAGCTGTAATTGCACCTTTCTGAATTTGAAATGGAAATTCTGAGTTTGAATCGCCATTTTCTGAATTTAAAATGGAAATTCTTAATTTGAATTGTAATTTTCTGAACATGAATTGCAATATGATTTATTAAAAAAATTACCTCATTTAATACCACGCATCTGCCGCGGACTAGTATCCAATGAAAATTGACTTCAACCTGGCTGAAGTAAAAATATCATAAAACTCGACAAATCCACGTTCACAAGTGTGCATAATTTTGGCTTTCAAGGCTCACACATTTATGCGAAATTTCCCACAAAAGGTACTCAGCAGCCGCACATTTCGAAACTAATTACGCTACATTAAATGAGTGATGAGTGATGAGTGGAGAGCTTAAATATGCATTACAGCCCAAAATTACTGCACTCATGAAAATTATGTGCATGCATAAATACTTAGCGAATTTCTTAATAGCGTAGTGAAAAATATTACGACATTACTGTCGCTGCCAAATGGGCATAGACATGCTAATGCCCGGTCATGGCTCACGTTAGAGCAGCCAACCACCATTCACCAACCACCAACCACACAGCCAGCCGCCGCCGCCGCCGCCGCCAGTCTCTTTCGGCCCCTCAATGCGGACATCAAACGTCAGTGCATTTTACTTTGGACGTTATTAACCTTGGCTGCGAAAAGTAACTCATAAAATACAAAATAGCGAACGTAGTTTAGTGCGGCACTTAAAAGTGGCAAACAAAGTTAAATTGCTAACGGTAACTATAAATTGCGAATTGTAAAAGCGCCAAAAAATTCAAAACACAACATACAAAACTTTTGCACACAAAAGCGAAAAGCAAAAAGCAACTGGCAAAATGAACAGCATAATCGACAAATTTGAATGGTTAAAATGCAGCGCAACAAGCAAACAGTTGAAAATGGTGTGTCAAGCGACAGGCCACGGGCAAAGCGGGTGTATGTGTACGCGAGTCCGCATAAATAAATATCACGTATACGCCATGGTAGCGAATATTGTCTGACTGTCCTGGTTGAGGCTGCATGCGAAAATTATAGCTGCAGTAGGGATGGGCAAGGGCAGGGCTTTTGACGCGTATTTTTCACCAACATTAATTTTTTTTTTTTAATTCCAACGAATTGGAAATAATACCCTAGAAACAATTAAAGGTGATTGAAATCAGAATATATGAGCATTCTTTTCATAATCGAAATGCAGAACAGGCTAATTGAAAAACATCAACAAAGTTTAATCAAAATATTTAGAAATTTTAGGATGTATTGTTTTATAGGCCATTGATTTTTAGTACTATAAAATTATATACATTTTATTTGTATGTAAGATTTTTAAAAATTAAATATAATATTTCTGTGGCACGCAGATTTCTGATATTGCAGTTGAATTTAACAAATATTAGGCTTTCTTTCTTACTAGATACCTTTGTTGTAGAAACTTTCATCAAACCATTTTTGCATAAAACTATCACACATATAATGCAAAAATTTCATTTTCCTATCAAATTAAATACAAATTTATATATTTGCATGTGATAATTAAGAGTTAAATTATTTTTGATTACGAAACTAGAAATTAAAGATACAGTTCATTCTCAAAATGTCTAAGTATGTTCCTAGTAAATATTTATCTCTATCTTGTCCTACGGCTTTTTCCAATTAAGAATCATCTTCTTGGTATAAGTCAGAATAACCACTACATATGATTACATTCTATACTTCTTTTTCTCAAAAAATATTTTAATAATTAGCTTCATCTTCATTCCCTAGACAGTTCAAAAGAGCCAGCAGCTATTTTGTTTTCGCATCCGCACATAATTGTAAATTAGATCCTGAAATAGCCCAAAACTAAATAAAATGCAAAAGATTATTTAAAATTAAAATCAAATGAAAACTCAGCTACCGAGGAAGAAAGTTTCGCGACCATTGATCGGCAGGAGGTTTCGATGCTCACTTAACGTAATTTTGACGCTGGGGCTCAAAATACCCTACATGTCCGATGCCGGGTTAAGATCATACTAGATTTGTTTCAAAATCAGAAATGTTCAGATATTTCGAGATATTAAGAAACCCGTTTTGGCAGTGCGATTTGATTCAGATTCAAAACATGTATTAGGTCACATGAATATAAATATTTTATTGAGAAATTTAATCGTTTGGTGGCGCTAAGGCCAAGAGATCTCTGTAAGCAAATTATGAACAGCTACACAAATATAAATGTATTGTTTTTTTTTTTTTGCTTTGTTCGAAATTTTAACTTTTTATTCACACATCAATTTAATTCGAACTCAGAACATATATTTGTAGAGTGTAGCGAGGCCCACCAGGTAAGCTAGTTCTATATATTGGAATTCATTTTTAAACGATTCAAACTAAAAAAAAAGAGTTATTTAAATAATTTGCCTACATTTTAATTGCTACTATTTTGCCAAATGACCACAATGAATTCTGATATCATTATTAGGCTAGCACAATACCTTTTATCCACCGGAGGTATTAACTAAAAACAATTGTTTTACCTCAGCTTGCATTTACCTAGAGCTTTCCTTTATGCGATAACTTATAGCGACATATGCTTGGTAAGATCTTTCCATATGCACCAAACTCCTAAAATCGGGTTCTTTGGGATATTTTACCACCAATACTGATAAGTACAAAATTAATCTTTAATCACTGCAGTTTGAGTTTTCTTTCATTCAGTGACTTAAAGTTGAATTGTACGCCAACTAATTTTGTCTCACACTTTAAGAGCGATCACATGGTTTCCTATGTAGATTTTGCATACGAATTTGTAAAAGTAGGGCATTTTTGACCACCTTTTAAATAAAACTCATGCGCAAAATTTTCCTATACCTGAATCTGTTGTCGGAATCTTGGTATTTTTTTTTTTTTTTGTAATGTGCTTGCTTCGAATATGCAGTTATTGAAAAATTTCAGTAAAATGTAAATTAAATTATCACACTATTTTGGTATCGGTAGCGCCGTTAAACTAATAAACCAGTTGTTTCTTATCCGATAAAATAAAACTTGGCACGATCGAAGTTTTCATAACCAAGCTCACTTTTATACAGTCATTATGGTATGGAAATTTTCAATTTGATATCTCTGTCAAAACTAAAGGTGCTTTGATGCAATTTGTTTCCACTGGTAGAACTGCAAATCTTAATCCAAAACTATATAAATTTCTGGAAATAAGCATGACACCGCTTCATTTATAAATACATTCTCAAGGCTTAGGAAGTTGTATCAGTATATTAGTATTTTTTTTTCATGCAAGAAAAAATTGGCAGTTTCCAAAGCGTAGGATCCAAGTACCTCAGTGGTAATGTCATGCCGGCAGGATAGGATGACGCTTAATTGGTGAATCAAAAATTCGTCCACTCCTGTTGTGCAAGCAGCCAAATTTGGTTGTTGGAAAAATCTTCTTGCGATGTTTCCGTTGTTGGTATTATCAGAAATAGGCAATGAATGGTACGAGTATGTCCACCAATATGTCCATTTCTTTTTGTATGTTTTCCTGCATGCGTTTTTTATTTTGTTCAACAATATTCTTGTCCGTACCGCGAATTTTTGACGTAATATTATATTATATAATATGACGAATATTTTAGCGTAAGGGGCGGTGCTTCCTGTACAAGGTCGGACACTTTTTCCATTTGTGTCATACTAGAAAGTTCCGGAAAATGTTTTTGGGACGATCAACATCTACTTTAATTAACTGTAGTGACATATCTACCCATTCCTGGTGTCGTTTCTCGAAATACACTTTATTTTTAGCGCAACTCTTCCACCTTTCAGCATGGCTGCTACTGAAATTTCGTGGTTTTCTACCAACTTCGCAACGCTGCTGTATACTTAGGTGATTATTTTTAAAAATTATGCCAAAAGCGTAGTTTTCCATAGAAAGAAACTTCTTGCCGGGTATTTCTTCATCCAGCCATACTAAGTAAAATTCGCGTTTTGCTAATGCGGACATTGTGTATAAAAAATTATAAATTGAAGGGTAGCGGGTAGTAGAGGTTCAAGCAAGACATTTTGGACACGCTTTCACAAAATGTTAAATTTAGCTCGAATACCCTTGAATTTTATAAATTTCTACTCCACGAAAGACAGATGTATGCTACCAATTTCATATTGTTAATACAATTAAATTCAACTAAGTTTTAAAAGTAACACTTACATAAACAGATCACCCAAACATATATTATATATAGAATTTATCTTGGTGTAAATTCAAAAAAAAAAAACGTTTAAGTTAATTAAGAAAAATTGTATTATTTACAGCGCAATCAAAAGAACGTTCAATAAGGCAAAATAATTCGTTAAGGACTTGCTAAAAAATAAGTTGCGTTTGACAGCTAATAGTTGTTCGTATTTGCTATTGATTATTAACCAATTGAAGTATGCGTTATCGATAGGAAATGCAAAATTTTCTCCTTATTAAACTAACAAATTGTATAAAATGCCGCTAGCCCCACCGAACCGCCCACTGTGGTATGGATTCTTGGGCAAAAATACTTGCTACGATCCATAGTGCCCGATTCGCGATGATGCTTTGAATTTTTCTTTCAGCGCCATACAATTCGGCTCACCCTAATATGCATAGTTGTGTATGACAGTGTAAGTGAGTACACATATACATACATATTTGCGAAAAGGGACGGGTTATTTAGTTAAAAATTATGAATGCAGCTATAATTTATGCAGTGATAGTTATTGTAAGCACTCTCAGCAGGTAAACATAATCGCAATACGTAAATAGTTCTGCGTAAAAAAGGAAACCACATTACAAGCCAGTTTGATATTTCACGACGAAAATAAGCAAATATTTTTATATAATGAGTAAGAGAATTGAGTATAAAATTTGTTTTATAGCTTGTACAAATTTTTGTGTTTATCTATCATCGGCCTTGTTCTGAAAATCCCAACGATTTGAAATCATACGGTTTGCCGAATAATTTTAATTATACCTATTTAAGTTACCGAATATTTTACAATAAAGTTAGCAACTGCCATGTAAATTAAATAATTTTAACCTGAAAAATATTTTCTAAATCCAGTCGATTTCAAATTTCTCGAGTTTCGGAAAATGGTTTTGTATTACACAAATTCTTCTTTTTTTGGGACTACTTGACTCAAAACCAAATGAACGGATTTCAATCAAATTTTGGCAGTATAATCTTTAGGCCCGTGATATGGGCATAGGCTACAATCTAATCGGGTAGATGGCGCGTGAGTCGAGATGTTCACAAAATCTTTATTTATGATTCGATTTTGTTGAAATTAGTGACGTCTATGTATAGGGGGAGCTATGAGAAATACTTTTACGAAAAATTAAACTGCTAGATGGCACTAAAATCGAGTTAACTGCTATTTGCAGCCCGAGTATTCTAGTATTAGAAAAATTTACTGTATACGTATTATATTTGCAGAAATAAAACAAATCCAGAACTTTTATTAAACCCAAGTAAAAAAATAGTTGTTGTGAATGACCTTCATTAGTTATAAAATGAAGTTGTGCTTTAGCTTTTATATGGGCCCAATTCTTTATCAAGCAAAATTGAGTTTTATTTAAATCCGGCCTTGAGCTCAATAAATTAATACACATACAATTAAAGAAAGAATATGGAGTATCGAAAAATGAGTATTTATTTTTTTTAACTTTTCTGTGAGGAGCATATTTTAATTTTGCTAAAGCGTAGAAGAGTAAATTATAAAATGGCATTTAATAAATAAATCTACAAAATACTAAAACAATAACTAACTTACGCACATTTGTTGATCAAAACTTAGTCTACTGTTGTTTGAGAACTGTCCAAATCGGGAAATCAAAGTAGCAGTAATAATGTACACAAATATTCCTTGTAAAATCAAAACTTACGTCCCGTAGGTTAAATTTCGTAAATTATAGATATCGAAAATAATCCAAACTCTACATAATGGTAATTTATAAAAACTAAAAACACAACTTTTTAATAACTATCAAAGATAATTTGCTGAATTTTAATGTGTAGGATGTCGGAATAAAAATTGTTTGAAAAGAAGCGTGGCACCTTCCAGCTAAAAGGCATATCTCAGAAACAACAAGACCAACCTCTACCAAATTTCAAGTGAAATTAAGGAAAATCAGACAGCAACCACACCCATCACTCATGCAATGGTAACTTACAAAAACCAGAAAAAGTGATATTTCTGTATCCATAGAATGAAATTTAGTGTGATAAAGTTTAATGTGCATCTATTTTTGAGAAGCAACCGTTTGGGCGTATATGAAAAAGTGTGGCTGTAAACATAAATATATATATATCAGCATTTACCCAACATTATTTTTCTTCGGAACACCCGCACTTCTTTCTTATTGAATATTCAGTAGAGATGCAGTTAAAAATTTAAAGATTCTAATTCGTTTTTATATTTTTATATAGAGGTAGTGCTAAAAAAAAGAACTATTTAAAAACTGACGAACGTGAAGGGGCAATTTTTGCATCACCACTTCCATGCGAAAAAAACCTCGGAGAGGCTATCGAGCATATCCACAAGAAAAAATTCTTGAAATTTAGGCAAAATTTCGATAGGAAAAACTATCTCAAGCGCACGGAAAATTTAAAATTTTCTTTAACATTTTTATTTCATAATGTAATTGAACACTTAATATTGGCATAACACGTCTTTAGGGCGATGAGAGTGATTGATTATATCGTGTAATGAAAGTCGCATCGATATCGCGTCACGAAGTCAACGAAGTGGCGCTCATATGTAAAAAAGCAAATATATATTCTGAGTTAGCGACATATCAATGAGTATTTGAGAACAAATTCCTGACCGTTTGGGTTACCATTTTCGGACTAGATATTTCGGGATCATTTCAGGACTTTTCATTAGCTCGAGACTGGTTCACCACTACAAATACAACTACTTATACTGCTACAACTACGACTAATTACAACTGGGTAAGAATTTCTGAAGTGGGCCACCCAAAAATCTTCTGATTCCAGTTTTTGTTGGAAATACACTACTTTGGTAGTGTTTGAGTTCAAATATTGACATCCTGCAGGATTTTTGAAAAAGAATTTTTTGTAGCTAATATTAACAAACAAAGATTTTCATCACTTTTTTTCTATAACGCGTCATTTTCGCTAGACTGAACCGATTTGAAAAATTCAAAAGCCAATCAATTCAAAATTGAATATACTCAATAATTATATTCTTTTGGAAATTAATTTAAGTGTATTACCAAATTTTTATCAAAATTGTTTATAACAAATTGCGAAAAAGTGTTCTTGGTATTTAAATTCAAACGCTACCAAAGTAGTGTATTTCCAACAAAAACTGGAATCAGAAGATTTTTGGGTGGCCCACTTCAGGAATTCTTACCCAACTACTACTTTTACCAATTCTACTACTATTTTTTTTAATATCTAATGACAACTACTAATTTAATTAATTTCTACTAATGTTTTTTCTATGTACTATTATTATGCTTACTACTTTCTACTACTATTTTTACTAATACTTCTACAATTTTTAATAATTTCTACTACTGTGTTGACTAATACTATCACTACTTTCTACTACTATTCTGACACTTATAATCGCTACCACTTTTTTATTACTATTTTACCAAATTTCTACTGCAAGTTATCTAATGCTATTACTAACCTCTACTGTTGCTATCGACTACTATTTTTACTAATTCTACTTCTAATAACAATTACTATTTATATTAATTTCTACTACTATTTTTACCTTTTCTTCTTCTAAGTACTATTACTATGTTTACTAATTTCTACTACTTTTTTACTAATTTTTGCCACTAATTTTACTAATAATATTACTAATTACTACTGCTAGTTTCCACTACTATTTTGACTAATGCTACTGTAATCACTATCACTGTTTTTTGACTACTATTTTTACTAATTTCTAATAACAACTATCAATTTAAATAATTTCTGCTATTGTTTTTACTAATGCTACTTCTAATCACTATTACTATGTTTATTAGTTTCTACTACTGTTTATACTAATTCTAGTTTTAATAAGAACTACTATTTCCATTAATTTATACTACTATTTTTACTTATTCTACTTCCCAGTACTTTTATTATGTTTACTAATCTCGACTACTATTTTTACTAATTTCTACTACTATTTTTACTTATGCTACTTCTGATTACTACCCCTGTTTTTAAAAATGTGTACTACTATTATTTTAATACTATTACTAAATACTACCAAGTACTACTTAACCACTATATCTATTACCACAACTATTACTACTACTAATGACTATTTTTAGTTAAGCGAAAAAATCTTCACCACCCATTAAACAAAAATTTCAGTAGCCGTGAAAGCCTTTTTTCTACTGAATATTGTACAGAATTTGTAGGTTCTTACCTTAACTACTGTTTACGGTCCACCAATACTGCAGCGTGGCAGTGAAAATGCGTTTCGCTGCCATTTTATAGTCGCATAAAATACATTTAAATTTGTGCAGTTAATATATTATGCGGATGTTGTTGTTTTTGTTTAATGCTCTAATTTCAGACAATACGAGAAATAGTGTGTAAGTAAGTATGTGTGTATGTGCGTGACAAATATAGTAAGTAAATATATTTTGTAGCACAATTTTTGGCTTCGTTTCAAAATCAGTTTTTTTTTGTTTTTCCAAATGGTTGCTTCGCTAAAGGCCGATCTGGCAGCCGTTGCACTTTTGCGCCATTGTGAATTTTCCGCTGTTTGTGCCACGGGCATTGCCTCAACTTTGGGTGTGGCATTCTAAATACACACACAAACACACGCACATACATACCTAGCTACATGCAAATGCACATTGGTATTTCCACACGGCGAGGTACAACATGCAATGTGCATTACGCTCAATTTAACAGAATACCACTGTCTGTCTCACTTCCTGCATAGGTATCTGTATGCGTATGTGTGTGCATTTGAGTGTGTGTGTGTGCGTGTGCGTGTTATCAATTGGGGGGTTTTGCCGTGACTCCGCTGTTTTATGACAGCCGCATAAAGGTGCGCCATTTAATTTCACAGCACAAAAAGGAAAACAACAAAATTTTATTGAGGTCAAAGTGCATTTTTTTCTTTTTTTTGCCAAGCGAGCCAGATGCCGTCGTGAGTGCTTATGTAATAAAGTTTTTGAACATATCAACATGCTTGTGGACTTTTAGGAGACACTTGCAAAAAAGTTAAAGCAATGCTGATTATGGAGCCTAAGGCAAAAATTTATTTTAAAAACACAGAACACCCGATTGGCTGCCTTTTTATAAAACTTGTAGTAGCGAAAGTCGGACCACGAATGAATTTAGTTATTACTATATATAGTAGCTAATGCAAATAAAACATGACTTCTCTTTCTCCCACAAGCCTGCGTTCTTTAAAGATTACCTTCTTTAATTACAAAACACTGTAAAGTAGCATTTTTTTTATGAAAAGGGCACTAATGCTTTTAGCAATTTTTTAAGTGCAATTGAATCGCAAAAATTAATCGCTTGGTTAAGTTAACCGAATCTCAGCGTCCATGTACCGCTCTAAATAGTTAACTTTCGAATTCCCTATTTGTGATCATCAGTTATTCAAACCAACCGATTAATTGGAAGCAAAAACAAGCGCGATCTAAATTGATCTATTTTTGATAAGGAAGCTGGGTCATAAAATTGACATCGGCATTGATATCATTGAAATTTGGAACTTGGATCAAATTACGGAGGACAACGAACCTCGAACTGTACATAACCGTAACCAGTCCCGACTTTTTGTTAATATTTTCTGAAAGTCACAAAACACTCAAATTGTCAAAAGTGGTTGGGAACTTTAAAGCAGTCGGGTGATTAATTAAAATACATTTAGTGTGCTATTTCCGAAAAATCTATTTATTGTTTTTTTTTTTTAATTTGAAGACTGTTCCTAAAAGCTAATAGTTTGAAAAATTTAATTACCATTTGAACATTTCGATTAACTTTTTCGAGAGTTCTCTGTATGTTTTTGTATAAAACTTGACCTACTGAATGAATAAACGTTTTTAGAAAAATAGTTCTTAAAATAATTCAATAAAATTGAAATATTTGACAGATAAATGCTTGAAACAAAAGTACGTCGTCTAAAAAATATATAAAAAATAAAATTTCTCTATCTGTATCAGATTAAGGGGATCACTTTTTTTCTTACATTTGAAATCCATTTTTTGGGATAGATAGCTGCTTATTTTTTCATATTTCAGCTTTTTGATTTTCTGTCTTCTAGTGAAGAGATTTGGCTGCTACAACACGAAATCCTCTTATTTTACAAAACAAAACAGTATTCTTAGCCATTCGTTGTCCTTAAAATCGATACGTGCTTTTCTACTCTGTCGGTCGATTTCTACCCATATTGAGATTTTATATATTTTGTACGATTAAATTACGAATAAAGCAGTGAATTGTTTCTATTTTATTTATTACGAGTCACCATTTTACATTTTATTTATGCAATTGACGCATAGTAGATATTTTCTCAGGGTTGATTTTTACAGAAGCTACATACAACAACATATAACGTCAATTAATTTCTAACAACCTTTGCATCGTCTACGTCCTTTTTGATTATCTGACATGGTTGTGGATCAATTGGTATTGTAGTTTTGAAAGTAATAAGGAGAAAAAAGATGGCTCTGGATTTGGTAGAATTCTACCCATTTGGTGTTGCAAAAAAACACATAATTCTTCTTACAAGACACCTTCTTTAATACACAGCACTCAAAAGTAATCAATTTGGTTTAAAAATAATTCAGTAAGAAATTCACTGAGTTTTAGCTCGATTGTAACTTTATTAATTGTGTATGTTTTATTTTAATGTTCAATTTTGGGAAGAGTTTTAGGCATTGGACAACGAACCATTAATTAAGTGATTTTTCACTTATATGTGCGAGCTGTTAAATTTAAAATGAATTTCAAACACCCTCTCAACTGATTTGCCTTGTCCCAGGAAATGATATAAGAAGTACATATGTATGTCGGGCTAGTAGGTGTTAAATCATCAGCTGTTGGCAAAGTTTTTTTTTAAATTTATTTTAAAAACGAAAACTCTGATGTAATAGACGAGATATTACAATTAATTTAAAGACTAAAATTGCGAGATGAATGCGTTTAATGCGTTATTTACAAATTAATTAAAAAGACAAAAAAGACGTCCATCGGATGAAAAAAGTGCATGTTTGTTGAGTCATGAATTCTATGTTGATAATTATGAAATTATTGGAAGGGCGTTGTTTACATTATCCCGAAGAAAGGAACGTGAATGCCGGTAACGTTCAAATAAAAACAGGAGCATTAAATTACTGGACTGAAAAATGTGTAGCTCCTAAACAACATTTTTTGGCTAACACCCGCTCATTGAGATGTCCTCTTTTTGGTATGATAGAATAAGAAATACACTTTTCGTGAAATTAAATTTAAAAAGGGGTATTTAAAAAAACAAAACTATGAACATAAAGTGGCAATGGTTTTTCCATTGCTCAACTAATTAAGAACGTTTTGCACGTCAAATTATCAAAATCGGTCAGTGTTATGTGAAGTTATGTTCATGAAAAAAAAACGAAACACAAAAATTGTGAAGGTGGGAAAATATGATTTTCACATTGAAATAAATATCGAAAAAAATATGCTTCGGTCAAGAGGAAAAATACGTCTCTGAACAGTTTGGCCAAGAAGCAACATATTCGAGTTTCATGGAAAAATAAAAAGATCCGAATAGACGGTTTTCTTGAAATGGAAAGGCTGAATATAACTTTTTACCTTTTTTTGGTGAGCGGCGGGTGTATCTGGAAACATTTAGAGTTTGTCCTACACTTTTATTTACAATGATCGAGCAACATATTCTGAACGGGAAAATGCACGGTTTTGAATTGAAGCAGTAAGTTGGCGGGAATCATAGGAAAACGTGGAACCCAATCCTTCAGCCTCACCAGTAATGATGTGCTTCCTCAGTTGGTTACTCAGCAGAAAGGCACCCCTCATTAGTTCCAACTTTGAGTGGTTCAAAAATTCCTTAAACAGTTTTAACTAAATGGCAACACTACTAAAAATATTTTCCTTCTCAAACTTCTTTTTTTTGGCACCAAAATTGAATTATGTTTTTTAAACACGTTGCAACCTTTTTTAGAATGTTTTCGTATAATATATATGTATTGTAAAATCTCAGTTAACTTAATAATTGAACTGAATTAATAATTTTAAGCAAGTGGCAACCCTCTTTAAAAAGAGTTTTGCTATAAAACTTTCTTAAGCCTACTTAATCTAATTCCTTGAAAATTATTTTCAAAATGAAGATATCTTAAATTTTCTCATATTATACATTTATTTCATTTAACTTGGTATTTTAATTTAATTTTCTTTTTTTTTAAAAGGTGGCAACCGAACCGAGCTTTATCACACCACTTTCGTTCGATGCCCACATTGCTCTTATTATCTTATTTAGTAAACTAAATTCAATATATATTCAAATTTTTAAAACGGTGGCAACACTTCCGAAAAATAATTTTTAAATGAAGCTTTCTTAAACCTAATTGTTTGGCACCTGGTATCGCAAAATTGATTTCATCTGATTAAGTTCCTTTAATTTATTTTTAAACAGGTGGCAACTTGCTTTCAAAACATTTCGATGCTCTTCCTTATCCCCCATATTGTAAATTATTTTCAAACTAATTTCGAATAGTACCCATATTGTAAAAATGCATTTGACTTACTGAATACCCTAAATTTGTTTTCTAAATAGATGGCCACCCTCCTCAATCACCTCAAGTACATTCCAAATCTCCACACTCGATTTCTTAACATTCCTCCGTTTCGCTCACATATTTTAATATTTCTTATGATGCGCGTCTAATTTAATTAAATTTGACTTTCCAAATAAGTGGCAACGAACTTAAAAATATTATCAGGGCGCAAACTTCTTAAACCTCTTTTGTTTGACACCCACATTGTGATACATATCGAAAGTTCGCAATTCCGCGAACTAAAGTTAAGTTGAATTTTTGAGCAGGTGACAACCCCCATTCATGTAGTTTAGAATTGAAGCTTTCTCAAAACCATTTCGATTGAAATTTATAATATAATAATTAATTTAAATTAATTGGATTGAATTTGAATTTGAATTGATCCCCCTCGCCGAGGCGAAGCATCTTTCAACTTATAAAGGGTGTTTATTTTAGACGTGTGGTTTTCAATGAGGCAATACTTTTTCGAAGTTGGTTTTTTTTGACAGGTATTATCTGATCTTTACTTGTTTCCAACATAACGTCGCTACATGCCATGAAGGAAAGTTTTGGTGAGCTCCTTATCTCGCGTCAAGGGTTGTGCCGTCGCCTGCAATATCGTGCGATTTAACACCTCTGGAATATTTTTTGTGGGGTTATGTGAAGTAACTTGTCTACGCAGATAAGCTCGACACGATTGACACCTTGGAAGAGAATATTCGGCGCGTTATTGCAGGCATACAAAATGCTACAAAAAGTGGTCGAAAATTGGGCCTCTCGGTTGGAATTTATTCGAGCCAGCTGCGCCGGTCACTTTCCCAAAATCATTTTTAAAACATAGCAGAAAACTCTTATCTTGATAATACAGTTAAATTTTTGACCATAACATTAAATTGCAGGCAAAACCACTTCTCTAAAAATACAGCCTTTATAATCTATCTAGTTGAGGTATAAAATAAAAGTTCCTATCATTAAATTACAAAAAAGGGTCGACCAATTATCGAGACGTATTACGCATGCAGCACATACTCGTATTGTATTATTTTATCTTTCTAGAGTTAAAGAGCCCGCTGCCCGCTGTAGCGTATTCTTCAAATCTTCATAGCCCTCAACAAAGTTGTTCGAAAACGAGCTAACCCAATATAGCCAAACAATAGTGCTTGCTATTCACTACATTGTACCCAATTCATTGCTGTGCAGCAACTTTTTCCATCTGCACACTCAAACAACAGATCCTGCTCCCCATTTCGTATTATTTTTCATTTATGTCTTCGTTTGTTTTGCTTTTAATCCAACTGTGTATGATGCATAGCATGATGCAGATATATTTATGCCATACGCGTTCGTTCACACTGGCAACGTACTAGCAAGTAATAAAAAAGTGCAATCAAAGAAATCTTGCTGTGCAGCAAAGTTGCTATATACACGACGCAACAAATTATGTTAAGTTTTTTATTGCTTTGAACTTTTTCATTTTTGTTGGCGTGCACGTGGAAATTGTTGTCGTCATGCTGAGAAATTTCTGAAAATAATCTTTCGGAAAAATACTTGTCTTTTTTTTACATTATATACATAAAATTTGCTAGTTTACTTACAGAATTGCCAGCGTATTCTCGTTGCTCGCCGTCATCACCCACATTAGCTTGAGAAATGCTACTTGCTGATTGTCACTTCCACCAATTTATCACTGCACCTTTTACTGTGTTGTTGCGCGCTGTCTGCAGTCGTGTTTTTTTCTGTCACGGCGTAGCCCAAAACTGAGAATCAATTAATATCCAAGTTAGGCAACGCAGCTCTGCCACTGTCCAGTTCACACTGTTGTTACATTAAAAATGTTAGCTGCTCTTAGCAGTCAAGTCAAGTAGCCAATATTACTAATGTTGGCCCTTAGTCATCGAAGTTACACTTATTACGCTATCTGCTCACCATTTGCTCTACCCCTTATCCTATCTGTCACTCTGCAGTGCCTTCTCAACAAGGACATGGATGATGTTCTCGCTTTTCACTTGCTCATCATTGGTTGTGTCCAATCAGCGGCTGCAACTGCTGTTGATATTTTGCTCTTGTCATTTCCGTCACTACTATCTATGGTGTTGCTGTTGTTGGTTGTTTTTTTTTCTTTTTGTAACGTCGCCGTTAGCAAGCAGTCAATCATTCCCACTGACAACTGCATTGGGTTCACATCTCATATCTCGTTGCATTTTGATTTATGGAATATTTTTGTTCGTGGCATTTGTTGTGGTGAATGCAAAGCAAATGCCAATAAATCGCGAAAAGTTCTTGTTGGTGTTGTATTGATCTATTGTAGTATATCAAATTAAATGGTTGATTTTTAGTTTTAATATTGAAACTGACATTTAAAATACATATGTATGTAGTGCATTCTAAGCAAGAGCATATTAATTAATTTAAATTCTGTGGTGAGCCAAATTTATTAAAATTTATGACGTTGGTCACTGGGCTTTTATTGTCATTCCGTTGAGAAAGTTAGAAAATTAAATCCAAAGTCTAACCCACACTTACAACGCCTACGGTTTAAAATACTAAATAAAATAAAAAAAATGTTCATTTTAGGGACCATGAAGCAGGTCTACAGGATGCGATAAGTATTACAGGGTGCGACAAATATTTGAAAACATATTGGTTTCGAATATCTGGTCAAACCATGTCAACTAGTGGAAGTGCGATTGTGAAAGTACTAGTGCTGACTAGCTCCATTTCCGTGGTTGGTCTGGTTTTTGAACGATTGCAAAGTACTAGAAACTGGAGCACTCCGAATGGATTTTAGTGCGTCTCGGGAGGTAGAAGGATGACGGACAGAATATGCACTGAAAGTCGCGCACCTTGGCAGTAAAGGTGAAATTCAACCCCCCTTGTCATAGTGAGGTCTACACCAATATTCTCTGCCTTAAAAAACTAGGAATCCCTTGCTAATCCGTCGGCGCCCTGGGCTTCCGATTTGCAGGCTCAAAGCTCAACGTCTCCTATTACTGAGACTGGTATTCGGGGTCTCAGTGGAAACAAATTTACTGGTGGATGAAGGCATATTTACTCAGTCAATGGAGAACCTCCTTTCAAATGCGGAGGAGGATGAATTGGCATCCAAGAAAGCTGATGCGACCCAGCTGAACACTTCTGGGTAGTAGTGACAGAACCGACAATGGGTAAACCTAGTGCAAATCAGGAGAGTGCCTCTACGGAGACGCTCTGTATTAGTGATCCTAGTGATCCTAAGGTGAGTGGAGAGTTGCCCGCAAGGCAACGGAGGAGGAGGAAGCAAAGTGAGAAAGTATCTGCGGCAATTGCCAAGGCGAACATACTCCCTTCGACTTCTGCCTCTGCACCCAAAACGAGACCCGTAAGATCAGTTGGCAAGAGTCGCAAGGCAAAGAAAATAAAGGCCTTTGAATCTGAATTGGGCGGACCTGTATGCTCAAGACAAAAGCCTATATGTCAGCTTCTCTGTACAGGAGGATCCCGAACGTCGGATGAAACTCAATCATCCATCCCCGTTTCATTCGCTAGAATGGCTGCCACGGATATGACAGTTGAGATACATCCCAAATGAGAGAGAGAAACGATCACTGTTCAAAGGGCTGGTAGACTTTATCGATAGCTATCTACGGACGGCTATTTGATAATCGAAAAACAAACCACACTTCGAATGAATGGACGTGAAGGGCGGCATCATTAAGAAGCAGTGCTCTGGTGAGCATCCTTGAGAATGGCTGAACATATTGGTTGCCAAATACCATCTTGCGAAAAATGCAATTTCGTCCTAAAAGAGAGAAGCATTCGCTGGTCGGAAAGAGCATCTGCTTGGATACCGGGTCCACACCGAAAACCTAGTGAGGTTCTGAAACGTATCGGTGCACAGAACGAAGGGTTGAATACAAACCAATGTCAAGTGTACTCGTTTATCAGGAAAAACTCAACTTTTATTGCCTAAAAAGGGTGCTATTCTGGTGATGGTTATAAACGAGGGCTCGCTGAAAGTTCTTTGATCTAGATAAGGATACCGCCCCCATTTACTCTTGGTACGGACTGATTTCCAAGTTCAGGATAAGGAGAGGGAAAAAGCGAATAAATAATTCGCGGTCATACCTCTTTGTCATGTTCTTCAAGCCATTTCCGGAAACGCTTGTATTCCAGAATTAAATGTTCTTCATCCAAATACGTCATTACTCGACTCTTTTCTGCTATTAGAGGGTCAATACTATTATGGAGTTGTTTGATGGCCTCCCATTTCCATATTTAGTAATGACTAGAGAACGACCGAGCACAGATTTTTAGGGCAGAACCAAACCGAGCTTCGGTAAATTGCAGCCGAAGCCGAACCGAATATTTTCAAGGTATAAAATAATGAATAACCAATGAATTTAAATAAAAACGAACTGTCAAAATTTGACATTTTTCTAACTCTTTAACGGCCCTCAACACTTTTGCAAATTTATCATGCCATATAAGATATCCAAAAGTTCTTATCAATAAAATTGGAAAAAAATAAACAATAATTATTTATTCGCTCGTTAAAAGCGGAATCTCAAATGAATAATGATCGCATGTTTACAAACCTTTACAAAAAAATATACAGCAACAAACAAAATGCAACTAACAAGGAAATTCCAGCGTTCAGGTGCTTCACACAGACTTTCGAAAAGCAAATATATTTTGCACCTATCTTGGAATCTCTTTTCTGTCTTTCAAAAGACGAATTAATAATTAGGGAAAAACATAACGCTGAATTGCAGAATTAAAATTTAAAAAAAAATATATATAAAAAATAAAACAACCGCTAAGCCCGCCGAACCCGATATTTAAAAACATAAATAAATAAATAAATCCATAATTTTATGACGCATGCCCAAAGTGTGTATCGAACCTTGGAGAGAGCCTTTCATTATCTTAATTTTTTTGTATCCGATTTTGAAAATAAGATTTTAATTTTTTTGTAGAAAAAGTTTTCTCATAAATGATCAGAGTAGATCTTTTTGTGTAAAATTTGTTTTTGAATACAAAAATTGTTTCAAAGTGGAACTACAATTGTCTTTCGAATCACTTAAAACTGTCATTGCCAATATAAATCTTTTGATCACTATTACCGAGCCAAACACCTTCAAGTTAAAGGCCTGAAAAGAAAAATTTAAAAAAAAACGGCAACAAAATGTGAAGGAAAAAATATCAAGAGTAGCTTATTAAAATAACAAACAGCTCACAATAAAGTTTGAGACAACAATAACTATGCACAAATATACTAATTTGCAACCAACCACAGAACACGGCAGTTAAGCTTTTTGGCAATAGTTTCTAACCTTATTTTTTTGTTTTCCTTTTTAGAGTCGTTGAAAGGATTCATCTGATATCATTTCTTCTATGTTCTGCACAACTAAAATATTTGTTTTAATTAGCTTGTTTTTTAAATGGTATGTCTATTCTAGAACATATTAGAGCAAAAATATATCTCTTAAAATTTTTATTTCGCACAACCAAGGAAGGTAGTCAACTTCACACAAACCTCATTTGCTGTTTTTTCGCTTTTCTTCTGTTCATCTGCCCATTATTCGGTTTTTTGCCAGCGTAAAACACAAGATGATGAGATGCTCTGATTAATCAACAGAAAGAGTTTCTTATGTTATTAACTTAGGATAAAATACTTCTTATAAGCTATAATTTAAATGTTTTTTTTCGAAGCGAACCAGCTGTATTTACTTTTTACTTTTCCCAAAGGTGGGCACCCTACTAAAAGGCATATGGTGTATAAATAATAATCAATAACACTTGTTGTTTACTCTGTTTTACTATAAAAAAAAATTAAACATGTTTAACCTTAAAATCAATCCACGTTTAGTCCGTAACCTTTAGACTAATAGCAGCTTCTTTATCAGTCTATGGATATGATGTTTATCAAATGAGGTCAGTTATTTTACACAACCAAGCTGTCTAGCTTCCTTAGTTCTTTAAATTATATTGTATTTATAACGATAAAGCTAAATAACTACTCCTATGTCCATAGCACCTCTCCTCAATGCGAGGCTATAAAGAGAGCTGTCCTTTTATTCCTTTCATTTACGTATAGCATTTCAAAGTCACTTATTTTATATCACTTTTACACGAAATAAGCTTCTGTAAAATCAAAACTGTGTTATTATTATCGCAGATAATATAAAATCTTATTATGATATCCGCAACCCGTCAAATATCGGTTATTCGAGACAGCTGAAAGGTGGTGAAACTCGGCTAGAAATATATTTTTCGAAATAACCACAAAGGATAGAGTTATTAATTTCACCATGTACATTCACTAATTCGATGGATGAAATGTTTTGAGATTTCTCAACGAAAAACTGTGTACATATTAATAGTTCAAAGCAGTTTAAAAGCCTAGATATGTGTCCAATAAAAATATTTTTTTTATACCTGTCTGTTGCTGTCTGTATATTTTGTTGAAAAACAAATCCTCTTCCCTTAGAATATTCTTTACTTATTCCAATACTCAATTGCACTTTAAGTGTTGCAATGACGTGCAAATAAAATGTACATTTTACGCCTACAATGGGAACATACACACACGCACACCACCTCGCGGTTGTTCACCAACAAACTGCTAGTTGGCCGTCGGCTGAAGCGCATTGACGTCTGAGCTTGATATCCTTGTCGATTACACTGCTAAGCCTTAAAAGAAGCTCAACAACGAACGAAAGAAAAGTAGGCAAAAAATAACAACAAAATTGGATTGTGCCTTGTGCAACCAATCAACGCCAATACAAAGTTACCGATGCACTTGTAATTGCAACGCTTTACTTACTGCTGTTCGCAGCTGGTGTGTGCCTGTCAAGTCAAAGCTTTCGTCAACCCGGCACACCGCTAACGCACCACCCACCATCACCTCTGTTGCCAGTCGCGCAGAAATAGGCAGCCATCTAGCGCTGTCAACGCTGCCTCTGCTGTTGTGCCTGCCTTTTGCCTTTCCGCAAGTCGATTGGCATGCCGGCGCTGTGTCTGACATTCAAATTGATTTGTGGTGGCGACAGCTGCAAGCAGCAAACAACCTAAATCGGCGGAGATGCGGCACACACAACATTCTAGCTACAGCGAATTGCAAGTTTTTGCCTATTTGCAGTATTGCGATTTTGTCACAGTCGTAGCCGCAGCTATAGCTACTGTGAACTACAACTGCCACTCGTTACTTCTTGACTTTTTCACGCTTTTCGCTATAACTCACTGAAAGTGTTTGTGTTGCTTTTTTCCCGTGATTCGCAATCGGTCGTACTATAGTCCTGCTACTTTGTTGGGATTTAGTTTTTTTTTTCTTTTTAGTTTTATCTGCCGCCATGCTGCTATGTACATATCTGTGACAGTTGTGACTTTTACTACCACTTTACTTCGATATTTTTGTAACAGATATTTACTGGTACACTATTGCCGTTATCTGTTTCTGTTTCATTCGCTTCACTTTGAAGTTTTGTATTTATGACAAGGGACTAAGTATGTAGGATGTGTACACGTTCAATTATTTAGCACAAAATTATACTGCATTTAATTTCACCATTTTACAAATCGGATCTTAGTTAGCATAGAAATCGGTATGCAGTCAATCTAAGCTCCCTGACGAAGATTATACACGACATTCAGTACTATCCTTATAAATATAGCCGTTTGCTTTGTTACAACTTAGCTCAAAAACTGATAAGCTGATTCCCTAGACCCGTGACACGGACATATACTCTATTTTAATCCGTTAGGTGGCGCATGAGCCGAGATATCAGCAAATCCATACTTATGGTCCAATATTGATAATATTGGAAAAGTTTTGTTGGTGGCGGTACAATAAACAATTTTTTTAAGAAAGATAAATACGATAGGTGGCGCTACAATCGGATAACATTTAAGCGGCTAGACCTAAATGTTATCTTAATCCAACATCGATGTCGTAAACTTTTTTATCGATATGAACTCTGCAAAAAATTATGTTTTTATCCCTAAAGTAACTTAATCTTATAATCGTTATTAACAGATCAAAAAATCATAAATTAATGATTTAAATTAATTAAAAGTTAATTAAATTTTAATATCACCCCAACAAAATATTTTGTAAAAAGAAAATAAAATATATCTAACAAATTATATAATATAAAATATAAAGATTTGTGGGGCCTTCTCGTATTTTAATAAAATTTTAACTTTTTAACTAAAATATAAAATTATATTATAAATTTATATGAAACAGATTAAACTTCGTCCAGCCGTTAATTTCAGCCTCCAATTAATGATTATGCTACCTTTGCACAGTAAGAATACTGCGGCAATTTAAAATTATTCAGGGGCTAGGTCAGACTTTTTATAACGTTCAAAAAGTCATGTCTTTATTAAATCGGCGAATATATAAATTCGCCGAATTCTTAATATAAAATTGTCATATTAAATTATGTAAACAATAAAATTCACTAATTTTATCATTATTTATTTTCTTATCTAATTTGAAAGTAAAATTTTTATAAAAAAATTAAATATAATAAGTAATATAAATAATAAAATAATTTATAATATATTTATATTTGATTGCTAATTCTACGCAAACATTTATACTCAACTATTATTAGTGTTTAGTAACTTATTTTAAAGCTTATCGCTTAAAATATTCAAATTAATAAATTATTTTTTAAATAATTAAATTAAAAATTAAAAATTTGTTAATTTAATTTATTTTAAAAATACTAGATACCTTTATTAACGAATAACATTTAATTTCTTATAATTTATTGAAAATAGTTTTAACAAAATAACTTTTATAAATTATTAACCCTTATAACATCGAGATTATAAAATATTTAATAATTATTTAGTTAACCCTGATACACAAGGTACAATAAATAAAGTTTTATTTTTAAATAAAAATGTTTCAAAATATTTCAATATTCTTTCACAATACATAATAAACTATTATAAAAATTATTTTTTCAATAAAAATTACTAAAACATTAAATTATATAATTATTTTTAAAAAATTATAACAAATAAAATAACAATTAATAAATAAATTTTAAATATAACCAATTTATATTTATTTGCACAAAAACCTTTTCAATGTAAATGAAATACTTTACTAAATATGATGTGATATTGATGATATTATAAAGGTCTAATGCTGATACAACAAAAATACTTTTATGAAAAATAAATATACTAAGTGGCGCTAGAATCGAGTTATTCAGCAAATTTCCGTTTTTCATCCGATTTTGATGAAATTAAAAACAAAAATAAGTGTGCGGTGAGACGTGCTTCTACGAAAAAATGGGTTCGCTAGATGGCGCTAAAATAGAAAATCCCTATTTTTGGTCCAATATTGATGGTATTGGAAAACTATGCTGCAGGTGCGATTAGAAATGCCTTTGTAATCCTATTAAAAGTTGACTCTAAAGTTAGTTGTAGCTATACTTGGCAGATATCCCATTAAAACTTAAATCAAAAAATTGCTTTATGATAGACTTCATTTTTACAGTGATTTCAGAACATTGTTTTTTAAAAGCTGCATATTTTGCTTCAAAAAATCTTCTGTATATGGAAACGTAGCCGTCAATTGTCAGGTATTTATTATTTATTTATGTGTTTATTTCTAAGAGTCAAAAATAAATTGAAATTCCATTCACTAGAATTTCACAGATCTCACCTGCTATAGAGCCGTGTGTTCCCAAACCGGTTTTAGTTGCCAACTTGTGTAGAGCAGCCAAGAGTTGAAGTTGGAGGTGAAGTATTTTTGTACAACGAGCATTTTTCCCCGTATCTAAGAACTTCAAAAATGAGATGAAAATGAATCGAAGCCTTTGACTTATTCCTCTGAATATCATCAATATTTCTTCAATATCGCTTACGCTATGGATAAGCAAGCAAACAGGAATTCTAAGCCTTCTAGTACTACCTAACCCAATTATATCCCCCTTTATTAAATATACTAAAATATGCGCAGATGTAAAGTAGTTATCAAAATGGATTCTGTAGATTCGGTGTACCGAATTCATAGGCAAAAATTCTTGTTGCCATTTTCAACCTCTCTCATATTGGCGTAAGAGAAATCATTGCTTAAAAATAATAATTTTTTTGCCGCAAAAATTTTTTTTGTATGCCGCAAATTTCGATTTTTCTATAGCATATCTGCCGATCTGTACAAGCTATTCTCCTAATTGAAATTTCGCTGATGCTTCATTCAAGCCTTCATAACCTCGATGAATTTGAAGAATCTATTAGCATCAGAACATTTTGTGTTGTTATTGAATTGCAAATATTGTCTAGGCTTTCAAAATATATCGGGTCTTGCAAAAGGAACGCCACAAAAGTTTTTTTAAATAAAACAAAAACGGTTTGGGATATGAATTAAGTTCTGTATTCCTGCCTTAAGCTCTTTATTAAGTTCTGTATTCGATGCCATTATGTACGGAACTCGATTTCTTCAGACGCTGAACCCAATTTTCGACGGTTTTCAAGCATAAATCGGCCGATACTGCTGCAATTTCGCGTTCGATATTCGTACGAAGTTCATCAGTCGTCGCTGGCTTGTTGGCATAGACCATAGACTTGACGTAGCTCCACAAATCGCGTCAAATCGTTCGACCGAGGTCGCCAATTGACTGGGCCATTTTGTAAGATAACACGTTCACCAAACTTGGTTTTCAATAAATCGATTGTGACATTCGCTGTGTGGCTTGTGGTGCCATACTGTTGGAACCACATATTGCCCAAGTCCATATCATCCAATTCGGGCCAAAAATATTCGGTTATCATTGAGCGGTAGCGATTCCCATTTACAGTAACGTGCCGGTCTTGATCATCACGGAAGAAGTACGGCCCAATGACGCCGCCGGCACATAAACCGCACCAAACCGAAATTTTTTCGGGATGCAATGTTGACTCATGGAGTACGTGTGTATTGCTCCTGTCCAATAATGCATATTTTGCTAATTGACGAAGTCATTCAGCCTGAAATGACGACGACCATAAATTGGACGTAGCGCTCTTAAAGTTGAGGCCATTGACTCCAAATTTCGGTTATAAATTTGAATAATTTCGACTCGTTGTTGGATCGTAAATCTTTCCATGATGAAATGGCAAGCCTTACTGAATAGAAATGTCAAAAGAGCGGGAAAAAATATGGTGTATTTTGCTGTCACTATCGGTCTACTTTTGTAGCGTCCCTATTGCAAGACCCTTTATTAAAAGTCATGTTCTTTTGTATTAAATTGTTGTACCCTGGATGGAATTTTAATGGGTGGCCATCCTGAATAGCTGAATTCAATGGCATCAAATGTGCGACTATGAATTGTATAATTTTTATTTTAGATATACGAAAAGTATTCGGATCTTTCCGTATCAAAATGAGGTTTGTATCTAACAAAATTTATGTTATAAGTTCTTCTAGAAATCGATAAAGCAAAAGAACTGTGCAGGCATTTTGAATTCCATGATATGAGAACGCAATAACTCGATCAATTTTTGCAGTTCAAACGAATTAATTCCATGCATTTTTTTCGTTATCAGTCATGGAACTTTTAAAGTTTCTTTCCTTTATCAACCTGCTTAGGCCTTCCAAGGTATCTGACTAATGCTCTAACGTCTTTCTTTCAGAAGAAATACCGGGGTTAAAATCAGTTGATCCAATTTCATCACTTGAAGAAGACCTTTTTTTCTGCCCAGTCGTAATCATCTTCTGTAGATGAAGAAGCTTGGGGTAGTGGCGCATTGCCGGCATACATGACTGGTCGGATAACAGATAACAAAATAAGTTATCTCAAATTGGGTATTTTCTTAATCGCTCACGGGTGTCCAAAAGGTATCCAAAGTAAATCAAAATATACCAGTTTAATTAACTCCGACACACTTAGTAAATGTAGCATTGCGAATTTAGAATATATTCATCATAGATGCTACAAAGATAGTTGTGATCTTTTTTACAAATATTTCTATAACTCGGTTGATATTAAATTTAAATGTGACTAATACAAATATATGTCTAACAGTTGTATCTCAGAAACTAGAGATGCTAGTAAAGAAGTGATGGTAGATATGAAATCGGCGACATCAAAATATCAAATGATAAGCATAAAATTCCATGCAACAAAAAAGTTTAGTTTTGTTCCCTTGTGTAATTAATTAGTAAACGGTTTATTTAAAAACCTTTTATTCACATTATAAATTTATTATGACTCCGATTTACATATATTTAACGATATGTTTATTTATGAAATGGAGGACTTTCATATTAATAAGGTAAACTAACTTCAAGAGTAGAATTTTTCGTTTTACTGTTGCTGTATTATTTCTTGTGGTTATTGTAACTTCTATGTTGTTCTCGTGGTTTCTGTTGTTGCTTTTATTGCTGTAGTGGATGTCTTCGTTGTTTTCAAGTTTTTGTATTTGGTGTTTTGGTGTTGTCGTTGGTGGGCTCGGTTTTATTGTTGTTATATTGTTGTTGTTTCCTTGTTGTTGTAGGGTTTTACGCATCCGTATACCTAAATACATACATATGTATATACATTTGTTTTTTTGTGTCTCACAAAAGCGTCGTGTCGCGACCTAGTGACGTGACATTGTGGCGTGACTTTGTGACGTGACTTTGTGACGTGACTTTGTGACATGACATTGTGACGCGACGTTGAAAAACCACTCTTATGTGGCTAAAAAAGTTTTAGCTTAAAAAAATCATTCCAAATAATGTTGGCCCCGGCAAGGATGAAATAGGCTATTCCACAAGCAGGCGAGATTTCGTCTCCAGTTCGATTCTTTAAGTTAAAATTAAAAAAAAAAATTCTCATACACGTATATCTATCCTTCATTATTAAATTTTTTGCATATTATTGACCAAAAATCTCACAAACATCTTAATCCCCTGCCGTGGCAGTTATGCAAATCTTTTCACCACAAATAATATCTGCCCCTCGAAGTTAACTAACTAAAAATAGAAAAAATAAAATAAAAAATAAAAACTAGCGTAGAAAATAGCAGCTGTCGATAGCATTTTATGCTTTAAATTACCATAAAATTTCGCACTTGAATGAACAAATTAATGCAATGCTCTTTGCCACTTGAATTGAAGCAGAATTCACACAAATTTGATTCATGAATTCACATAGCCAACCAGCCCCATCCATTCACTTCGATTACTACCAGCGGAAGCAGAACTAATGAAATATAATAAAAAACCAAAAACCAAAAAAAAAATATAAGTGCAGATTTCCTAGAATCCCTACAAAATCACGCAAGATGATACAGTTCTATAAATGTGAAGAACAAGCAATTGAATGTTGCTAAACGATAACTGGCTGGCGACGGAATGGCTGAATGGTTTCCTGGTTGACTTTCCCTCTATCGCCGCCTATGCTGTATGGCCCTCTGTGTGTGTGTGTGTGTGGTTGTGTGTGTTTGTCTGTGTGCTTCTACATGCCTGTGCATTCATTAGTACCTTCAGTGCATTCAGTGCTCTCAGCCGAACTGAACTGTCGAAAGATAATTAAACAAAGTAGTCAAGGAATTGGCATAATTGCTCTGAATTGCACACAAGTGCACTCGCCATTCATGACTCAAAATCCAATAATAAAAAAAAAGCAACAGCAACAACAAAAGCTAAGACGACATCTTGTAGCCGACTAAAGTCAAGCTGGTGTATGACGTGAGTCTTGATTACCATTTGCCATAAGTGGATCGAAGTGCAGCTGAGCGTGTTAAGTTCCATTGCTGAAAGATATGAAAGTAATTTTATTATTTTTCTTGTTCTTCTTCTTTTTTGCTGATTTCGCCAACAAACTAGAAAATTTGCCAATATTGTGCAAGCGAAACTAGCAAATTGCTACAAAGCGAAATTGTGATTTTTGTGTAATCGAATATTGGCAGTCATTTGGAAAGGAAGAGTAAAAACCCAAGCCTCTGGCATTTATTTATTTTGAAATCTTTTATACAAAAATAAAGCAAAAAGCGCAGGTGGTGCAAAGTTTCGACAAAGCCAATTCACAAACTGGTGCGGATAATGCTGTCGTTGTTTCGTCTTAGTAAACTTTGCAAGCTGCATTACATATTTTATGTATCGTTTTTTTTCATTTTCTTTATTTTCCTTTCGGTTGGAAGTTCACGCACGCTTCGTCGATTGCACTGTCGTCGAAAGCAATAAACCGCGCCCAGTTTGTGCAACAAGAAAAACGACGATAAACATGTTTCATACATATGTACATACATAGGTATATATGCTTGTATCCACATGTATTGCCCGCCACTATCAGCTGACTTACAAAACCACGAACAAAAAAGCGACACACAAACAATAAACCCATCTCTGTACGCACGGAATTTGCGATGTCACGTATACGCCGTGTCGCACCGCACTGCCTGCACACACATATTTTATTGACGTGCATATGTATGTATGTGCGTATGTGTGTATGTATTTATGTGTGTATGCACGTGCACTTGCCCTTTGCCACTTTCTATTTTTCATTTAAGTTGCAACAATATTTGTTGTGTTTTCCGCTGGTGTCCTCCTTGTTGTCATCGCCTTCTGCTCATTCGTACACAATCAGCCAATTTCGCTTTGCAATCGAATTGCAGCAATATTTTCCTTTGCTATTTCCTCAAGAAAGAAACCAGTACAGTAAAACAATTTAACTCATCTCTTAAGAAAATGAATTCATTTGAAATAAGATTGCTCTATACGTAAATTAAATGAGCGAAATTCTTTTAACATTGCGTTGGTTTTGTAACGCTCATTTCGGCATTTTTAGTATTATTATTATTATAATTAAGAGAATACCTTGAGGATGAGAACTTGGAAGTCTTTAGATCCATTTTAATAAAAAGTCATTTAATAAATACCGGTACGCGGTGTCCAAACAATAGACTTTCATTTTGTTTGAGACCTTTTATTATTTTTTTTTTAATTTCTGATAGGCCGAGAAGTTATATAAATAATATTATTTGGAGCGAAATGCTTCTTTATTCTGATTTCTGGAAGTGCAACATTTATCAATGTCTTTTAGTAAAACTCATAAACAATTCGGCTTGCCATCTATTTCTTCACAAAGGACAAAAAGGCACTATGTTTTGAAATACGCTTGTTTAATTGAATGGTACCCATATATTTTAGAAAAATGCTCTAAAATCTATTGTGAAAATTTTGCACTTATGATGAACGAGGCGTGTTAAAGATTCTCCTTTTTACAAAAATACTGAAAATGATTAATGTCCACTCGATTACAAATATTGTTACAAATTTAATTTTTTTTAAGAATATAAAAAATATTTTCGCTCTTTCGCTTACGCACTAGCTATTCCAGGAACGAGGGCTTCTGCAAAAAATGTTTTTTTTTATAAACACAATTTTTTATACATTTTTTGACTCAATCAGAAGATATTTAATCCCGTTAGTATGACCTGAAGTACCCATTCATACAAACTTTGAGAATATAAATAAAGTTTTAATTATCTACATTGACTAAATTGAATTGCGTAGACCATTTTGTTCCTATAGCTAAAAGTTATTGTCACGGAAAAAAATTCTGACTCTTACTTAATATTTAACACAATTTTTTTGAAAACCATCTACCATGAGAGTTCAACTGAGCTCCATATTTTTTTTTTTTTTTTTGTGGAAATATACCGATTTATTTAATATTTTACAAATTTTTTTTGAAACCCATCTACTATGAGAGTTCAACTGAACACCATATTTTTTTTTGCGGAAAGATACTGATTTATTTAATATTTTACAAAATTTGAAAACCATCTACTACGAGAGTTCAACTGAGCCCTAATTTTTTTTTTTTTTTTTTTTTGTAGAAATATACCGATTTATTTAATATTTTACGAAATTTTTTCGAAAACCATCTACCATGAGAGTTCAACTGAGCCCCATATTTTTTTTTTTTTTTTTTTTGTGTGGAAATAAACCGATTTCGTTTTCTTTTTAGAATATAAAGCTTTTCTGTGGATATTACAGAATTAATAAACGAAACGAAAACAATGACACTCAGATTGTTGTGTAGTTAAAGTGTCTTTACAAGATACTCTTGCGACAAAAACAAAAAGCTCTGTTACTTTGTTTTTCATTTTCAAATAACATAAAAGTAAAAAAACATATTTTTCTCAAAATTTGTGTAATTTTAATGAGCCTGAACCCAGTTTTTGTTGGAGAATTTAAGACAACGCAAAAACTTTTCAAAGTGGTAGAAGTGACAGCTGCTATTTTGGAGATCATCACATCTTCTCAACACTTCTTTCCTTCTAGAACTCACCAGGGTTCGAACGATGATACACGGGATTGCTAGGCGCGCACTGAATGGCTGCGTTACACTAACTAAATGAAAATAGTTTGCTTTCTCATTATCGCTATCTCCAACCTTAGCGCGGTTTTTTCCTAAAGAGAGCAACAATGCCACCATAGGTCATTTATTTGAACTCTTAGCTGCTTCCGCAATCGTACAAAAATTTGTATTCGTAATTTTTATGTAGTGGCGAGAAAAAACCAGTATATAGTTTTACTGCCAGAAAGTTGAATATCTAAAAGAAATGCTTGCCAAAATCACTAAAGCTGATCGTCTACGCAGAAACCTTAGGAACTTTCTTCAACTTAGATAATTTTTGCGTATATTAATATTTCATACAAATTGTACGCCTGAGGTGTAAGGAAAAATTACTGTCCAGCACAAAATGGCTTGGAACAAATGTTTACGCTCAGCCCATAACTTACTTTACTTTACTTAATATTAAAATAGTGTTGTCGTTGTACAAATGACAATATGTTAGGTAGCCAGAGTGCGATTTTAAATGAAATATATATTTGCGTTTTTTAATTTAAAAAAAATACTATAAGTCAACCAAAAGCAAAAACTGCAAACAATAGTAAGTATAATTGCAAAAATATTTAAACATACAGTTATCTAATTACTTCCAGTAACCACCAAAAGCAAACGCAAGCGGAAAGACTCTATTTTGTTACCATTTTCGCTCGTTTGTGGCATTTTTCCAAAAATTTTATATAAACGTAAATTTTTCGGTTACAATGGTTTACTATATACCTCTGCGGTTAATTCCAGAAGATTGTAAGTAACATATTATATTTTTTTCTCTTTTACTTTTTTAATCTAGGTCCCTCGAAACCCCTTTACGTTTTGAACATATGTCGTCAGGTCTCTAACGCTCTTGCTCCAAATCAACTATGCGGTAGAGCAAATATTCAACTAACGATTCATTTTCGCTTACCATCGAGTAGCATCAAAATAGACTATGCGAAATTATTCAAATAGTGACAGTTACAGAAAAACTTCATTATAATGGAAAACGTGTTTTATCAATAAGCAATTATGTATTTCAAGAAAATTGCTAGTCGAAAAATCGAAAATGATTAAGTCAAGTCAACTATTTTTTCTTTTAAACAACACTTGCTAATCAACTAACTCGTTAGTCGATTAGTCGATTAACAATGGCTCTTTCTTAGCAAAATAGTGGTGGACCAAACGAGAACTTGTTCTCAAATGGTACTGAACTAGTGCCGGAATGATACCAAGCTACTGATGGTCATACATAGTATTTACATACCTATACATAAATTACTGGCATGCCGCTAAAAAGTTTTACTTCTAAAAAAACCAAAACAATTTAAATTTATTTTAATATTTTGAGCTTACGTTTTTTATGTAAATATTTCAGACTTTATTGGCCACACAGTGCGCTCTAAGTTATTCCCTTTCCCCCATCTTGCTTCCACAAACTACCGACAAGTATAGCTTAAAAACTGCTTTCCCAATGCAGCAATGTTTGCACTGCACGTTTTCCTTCTCAATATACGAAATGAGATTTTCCTAAAGTTAGTTCTTTCTTCTTTATCTCTACTGCTATTAAACTTACAATACAATGATACAAACAAACTTGAACCTTTTTTTTTATTTTTTATCTTCACTTGTCTTCTTTCTATTTATTTAGCTTATCCCTGCGTGCACCTGTCTGCTTGACAGCGACAACTCCAATTCGCTTAGCACCGTGTGGCTGTGTATTGCTACTAGCAAATACACAAACGGTTTTTATTAGTGCAGCTAAATAATCACACAACGCACGATCACGCGAAAATACAAATACACATAGAGACACAGACTCGTTTATGGCATCCCCACGCGATATAGATACTTTGCACCTTTTGCAGCTTTTCATCGCTATTTGTATATAGTGTTTATATATTTATATTTATGTTTATATTTATATTTATATTTATACTGGTCTCGGTCGCTCGGTTGGCAGACGTTCGTTCGTTTGCTATTTGTTTGCAATTCTTTTTTGCGTTATATTTATTCAGTAACCAAAACTCAACAGCAACAGCATTGAAAATTTTTCACTCACATAGAAAGCCAAATAAAACATAAACTCATTCAACTTTTTTTGTTTTTTGTTTTTTTTTGCTCTCTTTTCGAGTGCTTTTATTTGCTGATTCCTTTGAAAGAGCTAAAGACTTCTCGAGGTTTTAGATTTTTTTTTTTTGTTATTTCCGAATTTTATTTTATTTCATTTCATTTTATTTTATTCTACTTTATTTTATTTATTGAGGCAACGAGTTGTGAAATTGTCGAATTGTGAAAAATAAATGAAATTGAAAATTGAAAAATTTACGAAAGTGCACTAAGGAGCAGATTTGTATCACTTATATTCTCTTGTAAATTGATGTACTCGCACATACATACAAACATATTAACTTAGCTGCAAAATGGTAACCACTCTTAAGTTCCAAATGAATAATATATTACAAATAACTTTTATCACATATTCGCGAATGTTATAGTTATAGGTATGTAGTTTGTTCAAGTTACTTCAACTGCCACAAATTTTAATTTACAGAGGATTCGGAGTCAAGGATATTATGCTGTTTTTTTCATCAATTATCACGATATCAAACCATTCGTTCGATCTTGGCCGTTCGTAGCTCCTTGTAAGGATTTCGTTGAGATATCTCAATATTTCCATGACATATTGAATGTGCCGACGGACGAACAGGCAGAAATTAAGTAATCGATTCCTCCTTTTGTTATTCACACTTTGGTACGCATATGTATCCCTTGTTCACCAGCCGGGTCCAATGGACCCGAATTAGATTCTATTGTTGCCCAATTCATATCTCATGCGAAACTTTTTGACTTCGTTTCTAGAATTTTTTGTATTATTTTCTGACCGTATAAACAAATTAAATAATTCGTGTTGCTTTTGTAGCGAGCACCACGGTCCGGGTCTGTTGAACCCCAAGTATTACTTCATAGAAAAAATTAATATTCTTCTGAATTTCAAAAATTTGGGTTGGTTAATGGCAAATGTTACCAAAGAATTTCGCTGCATTACGGCTTTTGAAACTAGGTACCATTTGAACATTTATGCAAAAAGTAAAATGGACAATTTTTATTGGCAATGAGATAATTATCAAGACATAAGTTATTGTCTATTGAAACACGGCCGTAGAAAAGTGAAATTTGAAGATGTTGCAAACAATCGGCTGCTCTCTGTATTTAAACTCTGGTTTCTCACGGACCACTTTTTGAGAGACCTGATGTTTAAGTTTTTCAGACCTTACAGAAATTAAAAGTTTAGAAATAGAAGATACAGTTCTTAACAAGGTTGGGCCAACCCTATCCCGGGCGGGGTTTATGTGTTTATTTATTCATTTATTTATTTGTTTGTTTATTTATATATTTATATATTTATTTATTTATTTATTTATTTATTTTATTTATTTATTTATTTTATTTATTTATTTCTTTATTTGTTTATTTATTTATTTTATTTATTTATTTATTTTATTTATTTATTTCTTTATTTGTTTATTTATTTATTTTATTTATTTATTTGTTTATTTATTTATATATTTTTTTATTTATTTATTTATTTCTTTATTTGTTTATTTATTTATATATTTATATATTTATTTATTTTATTTATTTATTTATTTTATTTATTTATTTTTTTATTTGTTTATTTATTTATTTATTTAATTTATTTATTTATTTGTTTATATATTTATATATTTATTCATTTATTTATTTCATGAACTCAACAAAATAAAGTTATTACTGACTACTTACTGCGAAGTATTATGAGCTAGATGTTTTTTTACTTATTAATAAATAATACGTATACTTAATCAATACTTATAAACCAACTTTAACAGAGAATGGAATCCACCTTCAGACAAAGAGAAATCTAAAATGACAGAATTCGAGATCTCGTTAAATTCACGCAGAGCGCGCGCGCCTATAGTCCTAACATAATTTGTCCTAGGATAGAATCCGGAAAGGGCAAACCTTACGAACACTTTTTGAATATTTCCCATCCTATTGGCAGAAAATAGGAAATAAGGATCCCAAATAAATGCCGCATATTCCAACCTTGAATGGAAAAGAGTTGTAAAAAGCAGTTTAAGGGTATAAGGATCCGAAAATTGTGAGCTATTTCTTCGTACGAAATCTAGAATTGAATATGACTTTGCCATTTTAATAAGTTGGAACCTGCCAGTCAAATAACTTGAACTATTGAACATTCACTAAATCCAAAATAACACCGGAGCTTAGAACAAAGCAGTTGTACATATGACTTACTGAGTCAAATGTATGTCGTCAAGAATTTCCATCATTGCAGTTGAGCAACTATGCCCTGAAAATGATATACTTAGTAAATTAGTGCCTTTAATATGAACGTTTATTTGTTCCGAGGTCTGGAAAGCAAGATGTAACATCCTTCTCCGATTACAGTAGTAAACTCAAACTATTTAACATAATAACAAGCGGAGGCACAATTAACAAGTAGGGGGTGTAAATTAGGCGAAGAACTTCTTATATATAAATGTATTGCTCAAAGTATTCGTATTTATGGTACATTTAGGATTATCACTACCGTAGACTCGCAATTTTTTAAAGTTGCATCACATGATATTAGGATGAAGAAAGGGATTAAGTTTCGAGGCAAAATATTTGCATTTTTCTTGTCTTGTGATAGATGTCGTTCTGTCCCTAGCAGCTGTCAACAAGTTCCAATTATTTTCATTGCATTTTTTTAAGAACTGAAAATGCTTTATTACGTTGTCTGTTTACCGATATAACTTTACGATTAAACCAAGGACAAGAAGTGGACCTAAGACAGCCCGAACGAGAAGGAACATGGGTATTAAATAAATTAAGCAGGTTGTCATTTATGAAGTCCAGTTTCTCATTCACACTAACAAAACTGCAACATTCACACCAATTAACACGGCCTAGGTCTAATAACAATGCACTGAAATCTAGTTTTGTTTTATTACCTAAAATGTTTAGCTTTGAATTATTTTTATCCTTTTTCGTTGCACGATAAATTTTGTTGAATAAAACTTTTCAAAAATTATTACTTTTTATTTCGTCAAAACTTAGTTAAAAAAAATACTGGAAAATGATAATTTGAAAAGAAAAGCGTTATTGTTTGCAATCATAGAATACTTCTAGAAAATCCAACAAATGTTTCATTACGGGATCGGTGCACTCAAAAAATATCAATAAAGTCTTGGCTGGTTTGAATTGTCATTAAATTAGTATTCAAATTTTCGCAATCCCACGTTTAAAAAATGTATCCGTAAATATAAATATTAATATTAATAAGCTAACTTAATAAAGCATCATATTTAGGCCATTTCAAAAATAGGCACACTAAAAAATTTTCACTTTAGCTACACTGCCGCCCACATTACAATTACACCCATAATTCTCATGTAAGTCGAGCCACTTATGTAACAATGTATTGAGTTGGAAATTTTGTTGTAATTTATTTTTTCCGGTCATATTTTACTATTTTAATGAGCTAATGGCCACTTCAATTAACTGCGCTTACCTGCCGCTGTCTCAAGTGGTGGCTATTGAAAATTCAATAGTCCAGAAATTGTTATGGAATAAAAATTAAGTTGGAAATACCAAAAAAAAAATTGAGAAAAATATATGTGTATAAAAAAAGCAACAATTGCATACATATATAAATACTAATACACCTAAAAAACTGAGCTCACATACTAAACAACAAAATGGTAATTAAAGTAGCAGTACAACAATACAATGTGATATTCTGGAGACTTTATTACCGGGCAATTTATAAAATTAATTCAAATTTATTAGCAAAAAAATATAGCAAATGTAAAAGATGCAGCACGCCATGAGCGCAACGAGCGACTGCTGCCGCGAAAGATGCGCCACTTAGCGTTGAAATACTACAGGAACAGGTGCCATACGAGCGCTACGCTACGGAAATTATGGCGCGACAATATCGGATGACTGCAATCGAAATTCTACCTGCTGTGCGCTATAAATTACAGACACTCCGGAAGCGAGCAGACGTTGCAAAGTTAGAGATGGCGACGTCGATTGGATAGTCAGGCAGATGGATGGGGTAGTGAGGAGCGCGGGTTGGTGCTAGTTGGTAGAGGCGTGTTAGCCAAAACGCTACTGGCAAAAAGCAATAATGGCAATGGCCCATAGTGTCAGCAAAAAAAAAATGGTGTAACTAAACTGCTGCTGGTGTGTAATAGACCCATCGTCGTCATTTGGCTGCAGAAGACAAAGAATGAGAAACTTGCGCTAAATATGGTTATAGTATCTAAAGTTAAAAATAGATATCACGTACCACCATCGCCACACTTTGGGAGGGCAGGTGAGAAAATTGTAAAAAAAAAATATTGAAAAAAGAGGCACCAGTAGAACGCGCAGTATATTACATTATTAAATTAGATTAAAGTATATTGCTTTTAAAAATTGTCTACAGCTCTACTCTAAGTGGGCATAGGTGTTTATATAACAAAGAAACAAGCTTAATATATAGATATGTACAAATAGGTATATACAATAGAGTGCATCTCCAAAAAAAAAAGGTGGACAATTATAAAATGTATTTTTTTGAAGCAGAAATCCTGAGTAATAATAATTTGACCGTTGAGTTTTAAATAAGTCATAACCAGACAAATTTTTTAAGTCATATATTTATTATTTTGAAACTTATATTATAAAAGGCTTTTCATCATAATTTTAAAAGAGAACAGTTTTTTTACATCAGCAACAACTATTATTTGAGACTTATATTATAAAAGTATTTCCATAATAATTATCGGTGAGATATGTTTTTTTACTTCTTTCACAGGCAAAAGCCTTATAATATAAAAGTTTTTGCATAATAATTATGAGTAAGACAACTTCTTTTAGGTCTGGAAAGACGGAACTATTTCGGGACACTAAATAGCACCACACTCATCCAAAAAAGATCTCGAACTGGTCCCGAAATTATCTCGAGGTAGTCCTTAATCAAATCCCAAAAAAGTCTCGTTCTTCAAGACTTAGAAATTTTTTTCTGACACACAATAATTATGCGAAGACTTTTATCTGGTCTTGCAATAGGAACGCTACACAAATTTTTTTAAATAAAACAAAAACGGTTTGTGATATGAATTAAATTCTTTATTCCTGTGGGAGTACATTCGATCCCATTATGTATGGAACTCGATTTATTTTGCATGTGCACTACGGGCTCTCTTGCAGAAGTCCAGACGCTGAACCCAATTTTCGACGGTTTTCAAGCATAAATCGGCCGATACTGCTGCAATTTCACGGTCGATATTCGTACAAAGTTCATAAATCGTCGCTGGCTTGTTGGCATAGACCATAGACTTGACTTAGCTCCTCAGGAATGAGTCTAACGGCGTCAAATCGCACGACCGAGGCGGCCAATTGACTGGACTATTTCTTGAGATAACACGTACACCAAACTTGGTTTTCAATAAATCGATTGTGATATTTGCTGTGTGGCTTGTGGCGCCGTCCTGTTGGAACCACATATTGTCCAAGTCCATATCATCCAATTCGGGCCAAAAATATTCGGTTAACATTGACGTGCCGGTCTTGATCATCACGGAAGAAGTATGACCCAATGATGCCGCCGACCCATAAACCGCACCAAACCATAATTTTTTCGGGATGCAATGTTGACTCATGGAATACGTGGGGATTGCTGCCTGTCCAATAACGCATAGTTTGCTTATTGACGAAGCCATTCAGCCAGAATTGACGACGACCATAAATTGGACGTAGCCCTCTTAAAGTTGAGGCCATTGACTTTGAATTTCGGTAGTGAATTTTAATAATTTCGACTCGTTGTTGGATCGTATATCTTTCCATGATGAAATGGCAAACCTTACTGAAGAGAATTGTCAAAAGAGCGGGAAAAATATGGCGTCGTTTGCTGTCACTATCGGTCTACTTTTGTAGCGTCCCTATTGAAAAACCCTTTATATACATATATATAAATAGATGCCTGTATATACTTACATACACAAACACTGGTATTTTGCTACCTCATGTGGTGACTTCGTGGCGCGTTATCGAAACGACTTGCACTGCGCGATATAAAAACTCAATTTCATGCTGCTAATAAAGTTTTATTTCAAAAATTTTAACGGAATCATAAGGATAGGGAATGAAAAATAAAATTGGAACGTGAATGGATGAATTTGCCGATAAATAAAAGAGATGATAACATATTTTAAGGTTAACTTACAAGTCATAACTGATCAAGTTTTGAGTTATACCAACCTTCGAAAAGATGCAAAAAACATAATCACAAAACTCACCATTATGATTTTACTGAAATTTTTTTAGACATTTGTATGAAGTATATCTAAACATAAACTGGTTCGGTGGTGATTTAAAAAAAAATTTAAAACCTATTTTGATTTACTTATAAAAAAAACTCCATTTTTGGTGGTATTTTCAAATCCAATTGTTTTTCAGTCATATTTTTGTGGCATTCTTATGATTCCTAATTACAACAGTACCGATTTATGTTAGTGTATGGAGCGATGCACCTTAGTATGCATTTACTTATATAAAACTATTTCACCAACATTAACATATCGTTTTTCTCTTCACTGTCTTCTCAATAAAAGTTAAGAAATTTTCCAATTTCTATCTTGTCATCATAAAGCGCTTACTAACCTATGGCGTCAGTGAGGCGAGATAAGAGTATTTATTTGCAGAAGATTCACCTTTATTGTGACTATATTTATTATGAAATAGTGCTAATGGCACTTTAGTATCCATTAAATTTTATGCGTATGTATGAGTCACTCTCAATGCTGGCGTGAATGAGTAAGGAAATGGCAACTTCCGCAATTAAAGCGAGCAATCGGTGTATATATAACTCGCTGTCACTGGCAACAGTGTTAATATTTTTACTACAATTTCCAAGTTACGATAATTTTTGCCCCAATAATCATCGACAATGGGAACCAATAGTAAATTCTAGAATTGATTGGCAACAAATTTATATGTTGAATCGAATGCCGAATTCAGAAAAAAATAGGCCGCATTAGAGATTTACGCATACATTGATATTATACTTAGAGCTACTCTGAATTAGTTCCATGTTCGGGAAATGAGCATCAAAAACAACATTGAAACTATTTAAACTGGAGATGGATAAATGAATTGAAGGATTTTCGAATTTTAATTTTTATTTTTTTAAATGTATCTCTACGAGCTAAAAGCAACAGCAATTGTGATGCAAGTATTTATTTATATTTGTGGTGAGCATGTAGTGGCGCTTATTTCTTTTCCAAATTAATGAAAACAAGCGACTAAATTACAAAATATTCATTATTTTATTATTGTCTCCTTTTTTTTTTGTTAATATGACGTTGTGGTAACCGAAAATAATTTTGTTTTTTTTTTATTTATTCATTTCTACCAAGTTTAGTATTATTTTAGATGCTAAATATAAAGAATTTTTTCTTCAGCCACAAATAAAATGGCGCATAATTGCAGACTGCGTGCAATCCTCAGATTTTAAAAATTTGTATATGGATTGAAATATTTCAGGTGAGCATAATTTTTTGGAGGAGACAATAACTGTAGCAGGTATTGAAGGTCAAATGGTCAAATAAAGCATTTTCTTAAATCCACATATCTCACAAACTAAACAATGGATTTAAAATTTCATTACGCCATTCGATAGATAATATTAATTCCTTTAATTTCTTATAAAAAACATATTTTGCAAGGTTTGGGAAAAAAAATTAGTTTTTATAAAAAAAATACATATTTTTTAAAACAAACCATTTTTTGAAACAAACCCATTTTTGTTTTTTAGAAATCACCTTATTAAGAGTGTACAAAGATATCTGAAACGAATAGAATATAAAACAGGCTTTAATTTGATATGTACATATATTTCTATATTAGGGCCTCACCATTTTTCAAAGTTGAACATTACAAAAGTTAACTTGAAGCTCTTGAAGCAAAACCACGATATTATAATTATCACTAGTGGGCTAAATCACTTTCATTGGTCTATACCGTTATTTTTATTATTATAGCGGCAGAATGTTTCATACGCGGAAAGTAGTTCTGCCTAAAAATACTCTTGATGGCGTAGCCGGTGATGGGCCGACCAGAGATATTTTTTGGAAGCGCGGCCAAAGAATTGCCCAGGATTATTTCTTTGAAATACTTTGTATAGGGAGAACTATTTACAACATAATGTACATGTACATATCAAACGAAAGCTTGTTTTATATACTTATTAGGTGATTTAAGAAAAAAATGGGGGGATTTAAGAAATTTTTTAAAATTTGTTTTACATGCAAAAACTGGTCCAGCTACATATAAGTTATCTACATACATTGGATTAAAAGGAATGAAATTTCCTATCAACTAACATCAATATTCATAAAATTCATTCATGGGTTAAAGAGAAATTTTGATTTAAAAATGTGCCTTATTTTAACTTTGACCTTTGATAACTTTCGTAGTTGTTTTCCCCAAAAAAAAGGATACCATTATACTCACCTCATTAATCTCTATCGATGTATGTAAATAAATTTTTATTTATTCTGAAAATTGTACGTATTCTGCAATTGTTCCTAAAATGACTGTCGTTCCATACATTGATTGCGATATTGACTCGGAGTGTATGAAACCTGTATCTGTCGACACAGCAAAAAAAAATTTAAGTAGACCGCCTCTTTTATGTAAGAGTCAATTATAGTTTTCAACAAGCAATTACAAAGATTAAAAAAAAAGTAATACTCAATGAGTTTTTAAATTTGCAACACGATAAGTCTATTTAAGGTTGTTCTCCAAGACGTTTAATCGATTTTTTTTTTGTATAATTAACATTCTAATAATAATTTGTTAAACATATTTTAATTTGTTTACATGTGTTGGTATAATCATTGAATAGTTTTTGCAGTATTTAATCTTTTTAATTTAATTTATGCTTTTTTAATGCTATATTTTTTGTTTTTTACTAGCTATAATCAGAGTGCGCTTCAATTGATTTTTTTTTTCTTTTTTTTTTGTCATAACCATTTTTGGCGTTATCCTTCAACCTACATAAATGGCATTAACGGATTCACCGTTCGTAACATTTCAATTGAAGTTTCTAATAACATAAAATAAATTTAAAAAAATCAACTTCAAAAAAAACCCCCATGCGAGGAGACCGTTGAAAAAATTACACTTTACTCAAAACTAGAAGATTCTAAAATATTTAAAAAAAAACCTGTTTTTTATTAGCTTAATATTTTGATAAACTGTAACCTTCCTTAGGGTCTAGGTTGCTCTAATGAAAGTATATTTTGGAGTTTCGGAGATTGCTTAGTTCACACAAGCAAACATGCAACCGGACAGACAAAAATTCTAAAAATTGTTTAAATGTATTCTATTTTAATCCCTGATTCAACTTTTTTAAAAGAAATTTCCAACGTCATTACATACAGATCCTTTTATACATATCTTACTGTATAGTATAGATTTCATATGTAAGTACAAATCATTTACAATAATAAAAGAATGGAACAGCAAGGAAAATTTTTGTCGTAACCGCCACAACATCAGACCGTAACTTCATGCTGAGAGGGCAAATAAGACTTAACTGCCAAAAAATTACTGTTATGTTGCATATATAAAATTGAAACTAATTGCATTACATTGGTTAAAATTTGTAATAATTATGTATTAAATTTCATGGTCTTCATTTTTGTGCCCACGGCTCGCTTATATTTGCATGCAAGTTGATATTTATTACTCATACGCAGTGTTGAGCTCGCCATAAACGGGTGACGGTGGTAGCTCTATTCAATGTAGTTTATTCACTATGAGATACATGCACTCTAAATCAGAGAAGTATAAAGAACATAGGCAAATACAAATTTATCCTGGTGTATCTTAGTTGGTTTCTATTGGAAATAAGGTTAAAAGATTACTCGAAACAAAAATAGGTCGTTTCCTTGATTTCGTCAAAGAGTTAAAGAGTCACAGCATCATTTATGATTTATATTTAATGACTTAGTAAATCAGTTGGCATCATGTGCACTCTCACACATGCCTTTCTCTCTAACGAAAAAGATGAAATGAGATGATTTATTGTGTTATTGAAATAAGAAACCCAATTTATTAATATTGGTGTTGAATAGAAATTTGCTTGCAATTTGATTGCTATGACTTCTATGAAGAGAACTAATGAAAAGGCAAAAATGAAAATAAAAAAAACATATCCCACAAATTACATGTTTGTAAGAAATAATTGAGTTTTATTTAATTTTTTTTTACAAAATCAATCAATCAATCAATTGTTTACCAGCACAGACTACCCTCGAACACATATTTGGTGCCGCTAGCAGCTTTATTGCTACCCAGTTGTCGCAGAATATGGTCTGGAGTACACTGTAGTAAATGGAGAGTCTGCCTGACATGGATAATGTTACGGATTCGGGGGAGGCGCCGGCTTCAAATCCAGAGTTCATATGGGAAACATCGACGAATATTTTTATGCCACTATCGGCAAGAAACTCACCTGTTTTCAATGGATATCGCGTAAAAACACAACCTTAATGCTATGCTCAAACTCCAGTTGCAAGAGATGCATTTCTCTTTAAGACTCACGCTCCCTGACCCCAAGTGCTGCTTATGAAAATGAACTTTCTGTAGACCTTTGAGGTTGCAACCCTTCCAGAAATCTTCCTATCAGACTACAGACTCGGCGTAAGATTCCATTTCTTGCCAAACATCGATTTGTAGACTTAAAAGCAACACAGGCATTCCGTACTCGCTCCATAATGAACATTTTCAAATTTAATTTAGGGTCGATAGTCAGCCCACATTACTGGTACTGGATGATAATACTAATTGTCGGCCATTTAGGCTTGGAGATCTGAAATGGGTGATTTATATTTCCTTCTAGTGCCCACTTACCAAATTTTTCATGATTTCGCTAATCACGGGAGGAAACGGACCCATAATCACGATCTCCACATCGTCCGCATACGCTACAATGTCATGTTAAGTTTCGCCATGATATCATTTGTGGTGATGAGTCATAAAAGAGGTGAACGCGCTTTTCTCTTTGGTGTGACCCTACGTACTTATTTGTTCACTTTTTCCCTCCGTAGCTGAGCTGATATTTGAATGAGAACCACCCTTGATTTCGTCTACGTAATCCGAATACGGTTACAAAGAGTGCAAGCAATAGAGGTTTTTTTGTATATTTATTCAATATATTTAGTGTATTAAAACCGCAAAAGCAATGTCTTAAAAAATCGTCTAATAGTGTTTTAGCTCTTATTTCAATTTCTATTGGATTTTTGTTTTATTTTCCATAATTTATTTTCTTCTGATGTTCGTACGTCAGTCTCTCAAGACTCATGCACTATACAAATTCAATATTTATGAAAGTTTTCATTACAATTTTTAGAGAATCTATTTGCCAAATTCATTTCTTTCATAGCATCTGCAAATATGAAGCAAGATGAGAATCTACCGATAATTAAAACATTGATAACTTCATCATCTACCGTAATACATATCGTTCTGTAGATTCCTGTTATAATATCGTTCAATTACTTTTATTCACTTTTTAATTTAGTTATCATCATTGATTTATTTTCCTTTTTTATCCCTTTGTTTAATCTCCAAAATTTTGCCGAGGAAAACTTACTATTCTGCCAAAACAAATTTCCACTAAAAACACGAAGGGGCAAATGCAACAAAAAACCAAAATGAATCTCTACTATCCTAATTATCATTTTTTTTTAACGTCATGACCTAAACTATAGTGAAATCACCAATTATATTCTAAATTCTAATAACGGATCAATGCTTAAAGAATTTTGTGTCATTTCGTTTAGCAGATCTCGCAATGGAACATCTGCAGAAAATTCAGTTATTAAAATTGGCTGATGCGAAATGTTTTTCTTCGCCTCCTTCAGTGCCTAATGTTAAGGAAAGCAGTTTGGAAAGTTATATGGAAATTAAAATTAAAGTTTTCTCCATTAATATTCATAAAAATATAGTGCAATATAAGCCCAAAATTTAAAATTGGAGAATTTGTAAAAATTTTATGAAAACTAAGCAGTGTTGAAAAAAATGTATGCAAAAATTTTGAAACTTCTTTTTTTTAATTTCGAAATTTTTTTCTGGTGTGCGTATGGTGGCCGATTCAAATCTTGTACAATAAGTTTATGGTTCAAGTCCTACAACCTTTGGTAGATTTGGGCATATTTTTTTGGCTGTGGGTCTTCGCGTTTTCTTCCATGACAAATAATATTTCGTGCATGCGTTAAAAGAAATTAAATAAATATTTTTTTAAAAATTAATAAAACGTTTAACATTAAAAAATATTATAAATATTCTGAAGAATAATATCATTAAGCTGTACAGTGGAACCTTGAATATATGAAAATATTAACTTCAAAATATGATTTTTTCTGCCTTTGTTTTGTGCAATTCCTTAAAGATGTGCTATTTTTTAACAGAAACAACTCATTTATAACAAAAAATAAGAAAAGCTCCCCATCTACGAATATTAAAATGTTTTCTACAAAAATTTATTTGCATTTTTTTTGCTAATTCACCCATCAAATTACCACATTTTCTTTATTTAATTTCATCTTTTCAACACAGCCAACACATTTGTCTTGAAGCAGTCAAAACGATTTGTCTTTCGTAACATTAATTTCCACTACTCTATGTATACTGAAATAAAGATGAATAAGCTTTACAAGCTTCCCTTCTACCCCCAGCCATCTTGCAACGCCACACAAGGAACCTCGTGAATGATTTCCTTTTAACTAAATGTCAACTGGTCGGCTACTGTGGCTGACATTATCGAATGGTTCGTCGGTTTGCCTTTCGCGCCACGAGCATAACCCGCTTTGCTGACCGGCACGCCACCACGAACACAATTAAAGCATTTGCAATACCAAATACAAAAAACTGCCATGTCGGAAATGGAATTACTTAGGAAGCAATTTAAAAAGTACTTTTTTACCAACTACAAGTGGTTGAAATTCTTAATTTTTTTTCTTATAAGCAACTACTTACTTTATTAACATGGCGATGTCCTAGGAGCAAGTCGATTATCTGACTCTGCATTTGATTTTGACTATTTTTAAATATCCTTGGCAAAAAGAAAATCAAAAATTAGGTTTTTGTCAGTTTGTCGCGCTTCCAATTATTTAAAAATATGTACAGTCTACTTTATAGCAACTATAAAGTTGTAATTTTTCTTTTAAGCAAAAATATATTTAAATTTCAACTTAGTTTACAAATTAAAAATAATTACACCGCTGTATCGAGTTTAAATTCTCAATTACACTACTTTACAGGTAAAAATCCAAAAAATGCAGGAATAGCGGAGGTAGTATGTACCTTTTGGCCTAAAGCTCACATTCTTTAAATTTTTTTGTTTGGGTAGGGTTTTTAAGTGATCGTATTTTTTTTTTGGTATCACGTCATTAATAATTTTGTGATGCTTAACTGTAAAGTGCGATCATTGCGTATCTTTTTGTTCGAAGGAAAATCAATGTGCCATAAAACTTGTGGGTATTTAATAAAACATATGAGCTAAAGCTGATCAAAATTAGTTTTTATTTTAACTTCGATTTTAATTAGTTGTTGTTAATGGCCTTCAATAGTTTAATTACATATGTATTAATTTATTGGGTTCAAAGCCAGATTTAAATAAAACACAATTTTATTTTATCCTATCTATTATCAAATATGACGATATTTTGACTTCACTCGGAAGTCATCTTCAAAAACTTTGGAATATGCCTTGTCTATTTTAAACCAAATAAACTTATATTATAAATGTGAACAACTCCTTCCGATCTCCTTAACGTAGCTGACAAAAACCACATAAAAATGTTTTATTCATTCTTTTGCAAACTTGATATGTTAAACAAAATTTAAATTTATTGGCAAGCGAGCCGAAGGCCTTGGCAGCTAGTGCTCCTATTTTTTTTAAGTAAAATAATAATTGTATTATTATTTTTCTGATAATAAATAAATAAATAAATAAATAAATAAATAAATAAATAAATAAATAAATAAATGTGAAAGTTTGTGTGTGTGTGAGTGAGTGTGTGAGATGTTGCTACCTTTTCAGGCCCAAACGGCTACACGGAATTGTACAAAACTTAGCGCACAAATATTCTACTCTCTACGCTATAATATAGGCTATATTATATAAAGAGTTGCCACCTGGAAAAAACGTTATAGTCAATTAGATAAATAAGGTAAATCACATATTGCTATATAACTACAAGATAGATCTGGATAAGATTTAGCTCATATATAGTCTGTTACATAGGTTAGCATACAATTTATTTTTAATATGGAGTTGCCACCTGATTAAAATTTTGAATTCAATTAAAGCAAATAATGAAATAGAATATTGCTATATGGGTATCAAATGAAAGAAACTTAATAAGACTTTATTTCCCAAATGTTTCGAAATAAGGTTGCCACCAGTTAAAATGCAAATTAAGTTAAATTAAAATACAATAATATTTCACAATATCTGTGCCAACTAAAACCTTTAAGAAAAATTAGTTTCAAAAATACTTTTGTAGAGGGTTGCCACATGTTTGGAAAATTATTGGAAATAATACTAAGTTCAATGAAATGTGGAAACTTGGGTGTCAAAAGAAAGAGGAGTTTGAAGAAAGTTTTATTTTTAAAATACTTTTGAGGGGATTGCCACCTGCATATAATATTCAAAGGAAGTCGGCTTAAAAAACTTAATTATGAAAATAGATTTAAGGAGTTTTGCCACGTGCTTACAACATTAATTCGATGATATTTTAAGCTTAATTATGGCACATATTAGCTTTGTAAATGTGTAGGGTATATTTTGAAAATAGTTAAATGGTTGTTAAAATTGTTATAGTCAATTAAATAAAAAATGTAAATCACATATCGATGGATAACGACTGGACAGATAGTATAAGATTGCACATACATACATAGACCGAAATATTTTTTTACAATCAAACCTATATTTTTTATAGAGTTGCCACCTTTTGAAAAGATAAAATTCATTTAAACAAAAGAATGAAGTCAAATATAGCAAAAGAGGTATTACCTGCAAGTTTTAAAGAAGGTTGGTACCTGTTTGAAGGCCACTTTATTTATATTAAATAATTCAAAGGTCAATTTAGTATATTGAATAATGAAAATAATAAATTGCAAAAATCTTGTTGGAGGGGATTTAAAAAATCAATTAAATTTATAATAGTCTAAATCAAATATTGAAATGTGAGTATTATACGGAGGAGTTAAAAAAAGCTTTATTTTAAAAATACCTTGGATAGGGTTATTATCTACTCAACAAATTAAACAAAATTGGCTTATTAAATTAAAGGAAATATACAACATGGGATTCAAAGGAAATAGGCTTAAGAAAACATAATCATGGAAATGACACTTCTTAATGTCAGCAACTCTAAATTCGTAAATTTTTTAGAATGCTTCCTTTTTTCCAACAGGGTGCTCATAAAAATGCACACTCCTACACGTATATTTATACATTTATACTCGCAAGTAAATGAATGCAATGTGTAGTTGTGTCGTATTCGCCTGCTCTTGCTGTTGCTGTTATTGTAGTGCAATGGTCCTGCAAATCGAATGTCAATTTTCGACTCATTTCACGGAACACTTAGACGTCGCCGACGACACTCAACAACCCTCAATGACCAATGGCAGTCAACATGGCGTACTGGTTAGCCGAAGTTGCAAAGAGCATATAAAGTTTGATTGGGAGCAGGGTTTGGCAAAGCCCAGACGCTATTGATGTTTTGCTACATCGTTTTGCTGTTGGTCATTAAGTGCAACGACTTACAAACGTACATTCATACATAAATGCAATATTTCTCTAAAGAGATTAATATACAAAGATTGATTTGTGTAAGTGTGTACATAATGTGTGTGCTGATGTTAAGTTGCAAGTTACTATGGTACCTAAATGGTGGCGTCAGGCGTTGCATATCCTAATGTCAACTAGGGGCAGCGCGCGTCGTAACCAAATAACCGCGATGATTTCTTATTCTCTACAAGTTCGTTGCAGTGATGATAAAGTTGACACAATTGTGATTCTTAAATATAAATCTTTTAGCGCCATAGATTTTTTACATCACGTGACGAAAGTCTCGTCGGAAACGCGTCACGCAAGTCGCGTCAGAAACGCGTCACGAAGACATGACGTAGCTTTTAAATGAGGAACCACTTCGGAACTGGATTACCACAACAACCAATTACTACTAATATTTTTACTAATGCCACTACTAATTACTACTACTATTTTCAGTTATTTCTACTACTAAATCGGACTTTTTTTCTAATGGTATTACCCTCTTTACTAATTTCTACTAGTATGTTTACTAATGCTACTACTAATCACTACTGCCATTTTTAATAAATTAACTACTATTTTTACGAATACTACAACTAATTTCTATTGCTTCTTTTACTAATTTCTACTACTATTTCTAATTTCGATAAGTGTTTTTACTAATTCTACTACAGTCGAACCTTCATTTAGCGAATTTCAAGGGGAAACAAATAGACTTCCTTATATAGAAAATTCGTTACATAGAATTGTTTGAAAAGGTTGTATTTGTATTTACAGTTTTATTTAAAATAATTTGTAATTTTTGTTTGGGTTTGATCTTTCCACATTTCTTTCTCCATAAAAACTTAAAGCACGAAATGTAATTTCTGTACAACATTTTGCTTACGGTCCGCCTATACGCCAATTGCCAACTGAAGACTGATGCAAAAAATGACTAGTGATGACATTTTATTTATTGATTTTTGTCATAAAATTTTTCGTTCGGGACTTCCAAATTCATTTTAGCCTTTTTTTTTTGGTACGAAACAAAAATCGGAGTAAAATTCGTTCTAGGGTGAATGAAATCGCATGAAAATTCGAGCTATAGGCGTAGAAAAAATTCTTAATATAGAAAAATTCGTTACAAGGGAATTTGTTACAAGGATTGCAGTATCCTGGAAATTAATGCGTTATAAAGAAAACTTCCTTGTATAGAAGTTCGTAATAGAGAAGTTCGATTAACCGATTTTTATTAATTTCTACTTCTATTTTTACTAATTATTACTACTAATTACTACTCCTTATTTTGTTACTTCCTACTACTATTTCTAATTTCTACTACCATTTTTACTTATTTCTACTACTATATATACAAATATGGTGCTTCTAGTTACTACTACTATTTTTACTGATTTTTGCTACTATTTTACAAACGTTACTACTAATTACTACTACTTTTTCTGAGTTATTTCTACTACCATTCAAGCTTTACCTAAAAAATCTAAATGTATGACCTATAAAACTCTCTCCCATATTAAGCTCAATATCTCTTTTTCGAATTGCCACAGAAGTTTTACTTTTGGCTCACGCTTTAGGGCCCACCCGTGTATTTGTTTTCTTTTCTTTTTCGCTTCACTCCTAATGCACTGTCAAAATTGAAAGTTTCATTTGCTCGGCAGTAGCGCGGCGTTAGTGTGGGATGCTCCATACAAATTGTAAAAATTTTGACAAATAGTTAACGCTTGACGTGGCAATTTAGGGATAGGCCTTACCGCAATCGTCTTTGTGATTTCGTGTAGCATGCTAAGTAAATACAAATACCCAGCTGAACTAATACTCGAACTGATGCACGTATTCTGGAGTAGGAGTTGTATTTACGTTTAGATGGGGATACAACGTGAATGTTATATGCAAGTAAGTGCCTCCATTTACCATAGCTACATATATACACCCATACATGCATACACCCATACATGCATAGCTAAATATCTTAGTAAGCATCTGCTGGGCTTAACTTTACGATGGCGCTCCGACTTTATGTCGATACCTAAGAATTTACAAACATATGTGCATATCATCGAATGTGTGAGTATATGTGTTGATTTTCAATGCAACCATAAATTTACATACATACACACACACATCTTTACATATTTGCTACCGTTGCGGTTTATGTGTGTTATTTGTTTTTGCTGCGACTTGTGAATTGGTGGCTCTGTGCGCCGATTGCAATTTCTCTAAATTGAACGCTCGCCGAAGAGTAGTCACAGTGCGCTGTGGCTTGTGGTCGATTTTCCATTAAATCGAATCGCAACGAAGCGAAACGAAATGAAATCGGTATAGCGATTTACAGATTCGATTTGCTGTGTTTGCGTTTGTCTTCAATCTGCGGTCTGGCGCTTCAATGAGATTTTACATGCTAGCTTTACAGCGCAATTGTGCAAATGCTGGAAATGTCAATGTTTGAGGTCGACTGTAACAAAAAAAAAAAAAGAAGAAAAATGTAGCTTAAAGGCAGTAATGGATATTAATAGCTATTCGTGCTTACCAAAAATATTTGACATTTTAATGGTTTGCATTATACCACAAAAAAAAAACAAGTATGTAATTGCTTAATGCTGAAATTGTTTGATGTTATTATGCAATGGAAAAAAAATTTAATACACATACCTACATATGAACAACGATTTGCGCGTTACGATATGGCAGCAACAATATGTGTATGATCTCATTAGAAACAACTGCACTTGACAATTTGAAGCTGTTTTCAAGTTGCGTTCTAAGTCAGAGTGCTTAGAGCGCTAAAAATTCGCTCTTTATAACTCGAGTCCTTAATCATAAAAACAGTAGCCAGGAGTAATCGCCTCGAAGCAATTCATACATCATTTCGCTCTCGCAAAAACTATAGTTGAACTCATAAATATTTGAATTTATCAATGGTAATAATTTTGTTGTGATATTCTTTCATCTCAGCACAAGGCGAATTTATAGAAGGTGATGGCATAAGAGCAGCTGATTTAATTTTTTTTTTATTCACCTACATGTATTTTGTTTTTTTAAACTGTGTTTAAATTTTGACAACTTTTACGCAGAAACAAAAACAAAATACATAGGAATCACGATGCAGCGAAAACAAGGTGACGAAAAAAGCACTTCCGTTACTTCGTTTTTGCTTCGTTTGACAGAATGACGTAGCAAGATGTTCTGAGTGTTTGTTTACGAATACAGACTGAGAAACACAGATTGTGCTGCGTGTTGTTTATAATATACGCTAATTTTGAAATATTTGTGTAAAATTATCTTAAAAATACAGAAAATAAAGTGCCGCGTTTTGAATTGTGCAAGCAACAGCAACAACAAAAATAGAAAGTGCAGATTTTTTAAATTTCCCGCTGATGATGCTGTGGCTGTGTGTGCGTGTGTGTACGTGCAATTCATTGTAATTGCTTTGTTATTGTCAAATTATCATCCTCCTTTTTTCAATATTCTTGGCAGAGATTTTCTGTGACGTGTACGCTGCCGGTGTTGTCGTAATCTTGTCTTCTATCATTCTTGCATGGGAATTTTGTAGTTCTATTTATAACACCACCTTGTATGGATTCGCCTTGGCTCAGCACATACAATTTAATTTTTTGTCTGACAAAAAAACAATCAAATATTTTACTTACTTCAAAACCCGTAATTTTATAGTGACGACAAACTTAAAACAAAATTCAGTTCTTCACGTATTAAGCGATTGTCTTTACCGTGGCATACCACCCAAAAAAAATTTTTTTTTGTTTAATGAGAATACCTCATTTAGGGAAATAAAATACAAGTTCATTGATTTTATTTACTAAAATTCAGCGTATGTAGTTCCCATTACAAAATCTTATATCTTTAAATAAACTTTCAATCAATTTAGTAAAAAGCAAATTGTTTCGGTGGCTTTTCATATCGGTGAACCAATTTATGGACTTATACAACAATCCTGGAGATCGCTTCATCCCAGCGGGCGACTGTAATGTTAAGCATCCTCACTGCGGTGCGCGCTTGATTGATCCAAAGGTAAGGTAACTACCCAAAGCACTTGATGCAACAAACAACCTTGGCTATCCATCACCGGGAACACCCACTTACTGGCCAATAGATCCTACAAAGGTTCCTGATCTTATAGAATTTGTCGTAACAAGAGAGTCCAGATTTGCCCGATACAGGCAGTGGTCCTGTCGACCCCAGCTTCAGACCATTCTCCCTTTATTTTTTTTTTGGAGTATACAAAACCTAAAGAATACCTCAGGAGACTTACATACATTCGACTCACAAGACAAACTGGCTCAAATATCAGAAGGAGGATCTAGTTTTTTTTAATTTTTTTTAAATTTCATGTTTTAGTTATATATATTAAGAAATATCTAAAAATACAATACAAGAGCAGGGGTATTATTTTTAGTCAGGTGTTGGTAGAGTATTTTCTTTCAAAAAAAATCTGTGAATTTATCAAATATTTATATAGTTACATAAATTCAGGACAGTGAACATTAATATCGTGTTAAATTTAGGGAGATACAATTTGACCTGTAATCCTTTACAACTGGGAAAAAAAAATTCAAGAGGCTTCTGTTACTCAACAAAAGTTATATAAATAATTTAAGTAAGGGTGGCTTTCTATACATATCATATAGAAAGTATTATTGAATTTTTCGCTGAAATTACAATTTCATTAATTTCAGACACAATGTCTGGTAAGTAAGATTCATTATTGCGGAGAATTATTTTTTTTTATTGCAATAAAACAATAGGTTTTGCTAAAATAAATGGTAAATCTTAAAACATGTCAGATCGGAAGATACGATCGAGGAATTAACCTCATACACACTTAGTTCGTGTCAATTGAGTTTTGCAATCCCCTATTAAATAAAGAATTAAAGAATATTAAACGAGACTGACGATGACAGAAACACAAAGAAATTTTTGGAAATGATAAGAAAATTTCAAACACTGATTGTTGAAAATTCAAAAAATATACATTACTATCCCCTTATAGGGCGTTGCTCAAAAGTTGCAGAATGCCCGACAGATTTTCCATAATTTATACATAATTTTTTTAATCCCACATTTTGTCTTTCAAATTTTCCAAGTTTGTAGAAATACGTTTTTCAAATTTGTTTCAATTTCATAATCTAAAAGTGTTTTGAAAAACAAGAATTACAAACAAAAGTTGTCCATATCGGTACATTTTTCACTAAGTTATGGAAATTTAAAAACCGGAATGTTTTCTTTTAAAACCCCGATATCTCGAAACCGGTCTAACACAAAACTTAAAAATATCGGGTTTTATATATGACCAGTATTTCATGATTAATTTGTAGAGTTGCCGGAGCATTAGGATGATCCGCAAATACCTGTAGCATTATCTGTATCAGATTGAAATTCAGCTTTTCAACGTACCGCCTTAGTAATAACAGAAGCTTCAAAGGCACTATCATTTAATTATTTTGTGCATTGCTAACAAGAAACAAAAAAAAAGGGCTAGATTTTATTCCCCGGCAACAAAAAATTTAAAGCAAAACATTAAAATTAATTTATTTGCATTTGCATATATTAGTTTTATTTTAGGGGACTTGAGTTCGATCCCTACAAGAAGTCTGATGAGGAGATGTGGTGATCTCTGAAAAAACGTCTGCCATTGTTGTTTTTTCAATAAAATTTTCCTGATAGAAATGGCCTTGAGCTCATAAAAATTATCGTTTGATATAATAACCTTTGTTGAAATTATTTATTACTTTTTCGGTTAGATATGAATTCTGGACTTCAACCTCTTTCTTTGGTTTTGGTCAAGGTATGGTGCAAAAGAAGTCTGTCATTCGTTGGCCTGCAAATTTTGAACTATGATAGCTTTGGACAAAAGCGTTGCGACTTAGCAAACTATAACTTTCTCTTTTTCATATTATTAAAGCTTATAAAGACAGTATAAAAATTAACAAATTTAAGTAACTTTGCAAAAACGTTTATGGAAGAAATTATAAACTTCTAGAAAGGCACAACCAAAATTCAATATAATAAATAAATACTGAAAAAATTTGTCTATAAATCTGAACTTAAAATAAAAGTCAACAATACACTCTTCAATAACGAATTGTCACACTTGAATAATTTTGCAATAAAAAAAATATTTTACGCTCCTAAGAACATTGTTCAATATAATGTACAAATGCACGCAACTCTAATGTACAGTATATGCATATGTTGCACAAATTGAATTTGGTCATTATCATGCACAAATCTCATGACAGGTTTTTCAGTTACATTCGATATATGTAGTAGGCTTTGCTACATGCGCGAAATTTGAAATTAGGAGAAGTACATAAATATTAGAGTATTTTTTCCGTAGAAATATTAAAAAAGGTTTTTAATATGAGTTCGTGTAAAAAAGATTTATCTAAAATCGAAATACAGGGTGGCTGATGAAAGCCGCTACCAAAAAAAAATTAAATAACTTTTTTTCTATTTAATGAATCTGGTTAATTTGTTTTTTATTTTGCAAATTGACTTCTTCATTTAACAAAAATGGATAACTGGCACACTGAAACAAGAATTTGGATTGTCCGCCGCTATCACGCACTGGAGTCCGTAGTTTCGGTTCAAAGAGAGTAAAGGCGCACGTTTGGCGGCAATACTCCGAGCAGATGGACCATAATGAGACTTGTAAACAATTTTGCCGAGCATGGGACAGTCAACAGAAGACCTTACCATCGAAACCCTTCAGTTCGAACGGAGGAAACAATCGCTGCTGTAGCTGGTGCCATACAAAACAATCCACGTGTTTCGACAAGAAGCTTATCTGCTCAAATGGGTATAAGCAGACAGTCATTACAGTCAATTATGCACAAAGATTTGGACTTATTCCCATAAAAAATTCAAATGGCCAACAAACTGAACGCTGCAGACTTGCCGATTCGCTTGGAATTTTGCCAGAAGATGCTTCAAATGGTGGAAGAGGATGGAAACATGTTGAACTGTCTTTTCATGTCTGACGAGGCCCATTTCGATTTAAACGGCAACATAAACAAACGAAATTGTCGAATATGGAGTGCTTCCAACCCACAGATACTCCATGAGACGGAATTGCATCCACTTCGTGCGACGAAAATTTCCCAACAAGCTGATATCCAGAAACTCCACATTCCGTTGGCCACCCAGGTCGCCTGACCTTACTGCACCTGACTTTTTCTTGTGGGGTTATTGCAAACAGAAAGTCTACAAAGCAAAACCAACAAATTTGAATGAACTAAGGCAATCCATTCGAGAAACAATTGCGGCTATTCCTGTCTCAACTCTCCAAGCAGTAATGAACAACTTTTTGGTAAGATGCCGCACATGCATCAACGAGCAGGGGGGGGGGGGCATTTAAATTCCATTATTTTTAAAACTAATTAAGCTATATTTAATAAAATTGAAATGAGACATGAATAAAAGAAAAATGAATTCCATGCACTGAAAAAAAAATTATTTGAGTTTCTTAATGTAGCAAAATTCATCAGCCACCCTGTACTAATATATCAATGTCAATTGGATAATATGGATGCAAAATTATGTGATTTGGAGGAAGAAAATGATTTCGATATGGACGAAGATGCAAACGATGCTGATAATCATGGTGTGCTGGCAGAAATAGATATCGATCCTGATGCTGACATTCATATAGAGCCTTTTATAAGGCGCAATTTTAACCAATAAAACGGTCTTGAACTAAGCTTTTCGAACTTCGGGAGGAGGTTTTTGAAGCGACCGAATCGGAATATGAAGTTGAAAATTCAAGCAGTACTCAATTCGTTGTCGTACAAGAAAAGCATCAAATGGAGGAAACTAAAACATGAACCAGTTGCTTACAGCCGAAATATTCGAAACCGCTACCATTTTATACAAAAAATTTGTACGCAACGCAGAAGGACGTTGCAGGCTACAAAAATGCCACCAAGGAGCAAATTCAATTTACGTAATATAATATATATTATATGCATTATATATATTGAACTGGATTAAAATTTTTATTTTGTGATATGTTAATATACGTCAGATATATTTTATTTTATTTAGTTAATTTTGGACCGCAGTTTGAATTACAAAGATATTTGAATTTATTTCATATGATACTTACTTTCATTAAAGTTATACTATTTCTTTCTATCGTGTTCGTAAATATCTGAAAATATTTCTAAAAAAATGCATAAATTTCAATGTAAACTAAGTTAAATTTAGAAACAGAAAGAAATAAAAGATTAAAAATGTCTGGATTTTTTACTCCTTTCATGGAAATCGGTTAATATATTGACCAAAAATTCCAAAGACCTGCAGCCTCTACAAAAGCATTATCTTTAATTGTTCTTAGATTTTTATATCTATTTCAATCAGTACTTCAAAATTTGTTCGAAAAGGGTTAAAACCGCAAACAGGTTTCCAATTTTAATTAGATATATGGGTGTAGTATATTCATTCTGAGTTGACAACACTTCGCCCTTTAATATCGGCTTTAAAATTCAAGCGCAGTCAATTTTCCTCTTTCCTTTGTATCAAGTCAATATTCAACACACATATAACGCGCCATATAAGCTTCCGTTCTATTTTCAGTTTTTTCTAATTTCAACCTTTTCAGTGTGCGCTTTACGTAACTAAACTGTTGGTAAATAACCTTGACCCTTTTTCTGGCAAAACACACAATCAGTGGAATGGAATAGCAGAAGAGATAAATATCAGCACGCGTAGTTCTTTTTTTTTGCGTTTTTTTTTTTTTTTTTGTTCTCATACTCGACGCCGCACTTCAACCGCAATAACAAAATTCAACATCAAATTATTCGATCCAACCTACCAAATCAACCATGAATGCTATGGCGTTTTCGTGGTGACAGAATGGCGACCGAAAAATGCGTGCAACAAATACAAAATTAAACCAAAAATGCGACGCATATACACATATACAAAACATATTGCTGAGCGCCAAAAACAAAACAAAAAAAAAAATAGAACAAAGTTCAGTACCACCGCTACATAAAATGTTAGAGTATAAATAAAAATAAAATGAACATGCAATGCAACCACAATCAGTGTCGAAGAGCTCTAACGTTATTATTGTTGGTGTTGGTGTTGTTGTTTTTGGCTGTTATGGCTGTTACATTTGGTGAAATATGTATGTAATGCTGCTCGACCGCAGTTTATGCGTGTCCCACATGTTTTTCGTGTTTTATGTTATGTAATGCTATGTTACATATTTTCTTGTTTCTTATGTATGTATATGCATGTGTGTATGTAGTTGTGATTATTTTATTTGTTTATAAGTAAAATAAAAATTGCTGTTTTGCTGTGGTTGACACTCATTGTTCGGGTAACACTTTAATGTCATGCAACGCGTTGTCACTATTAAAAGATAGTATATGTGAGTGCCTTGCACTCGAACTCCAAACTAGTCAGAACTCCAAACTAGTCAGAACTCCAAACTAGTCCGTAAAAGACCTAACTTGTCCCACAGTGATATTCTATCTTTTAACTCCCCACAGTCTTTCGAAAGACAAAAGTCTATTGTTAGATAAATGTCTATTTTGGTAACTATTTCGAAAGCTTTTTTCTTCTTTTCTTTCGAAAGACGAATTGAAAGATATGCCAAAGAGCAGGTCTTTACGATGTGTTTTTTTTTATTGAAGTGACGGTTTTGAGGGCTATACATATAATAAATTTGTAACCTTAACATTATACTATAGCAGAATTAATATTTGTATAAAAAATATTAAATGTTCAAGAATGCAATTTTAAATAAGATGTGTAAAAAAAATGCCAGCTAGTTGAAAAAAGAATGAAATAAATACATAAATCTATAATTTGATTTTGTAAGCCCACGGCATCGAACCTTGTATTACCGAAATGGCAGTCATGGGCAGTCCAAGTCGATTGAAATGGACAGAGCATATGATTTGCTTATTGCGTATCATCAGTAGGCTGCGGATGTTTATGCATTAAGGTGAAAAATATGCAGCATCGTAACTATAAAAACAAACGCTGAAAACCGCCATGAATGTTCAAAGGAGAGCATTTTGTGTAAGCCGTTTATGCTTGAATACAAAAAGTCTTTCAATTGTCTTTCGAAAGACTGTAAGCTAATTTTGGCAGAATAGGCTTGTAAGTCGAATCATAAATAAGAAGTTTCAAGAAATATCAAGTACACAATGGCCGAAATGGATTTTAATACATTTTTTCTTTTTTGTAAATATGTATATAGACTTATTTAATGTTTTCATTGTCATCTAAGTGCGACTATATAGGCGTTTCTAATCGCACCAGCAGCACATTTTTTGAATGTCATTACGGATTTTCTATTTCAGCGTATTCTAGAAGATCCATTCTAAGTAAAAGTACTTCTCGCCGCACCCATGTTGTGTTTCTAATTTCATCAAAAACGGATAAAAAACTGAGATTTTCTGTATAGCTCCCATCTAGCGCAGCTATTTTTTCATAAAAGTCCTTCTTCTGTAACATCAATGGCAAACCATAAATACGGAGTTTTTGAATAAATCTATTCTAGCACCACCTAGAACAATTTCCATAAAAGTATTTATCGTCGCATTCTCATTACACTCTATAATTTTATCAAAATTGGAATATAAATTCAGATTTTCAGAATATCTCGACTCATGCGCCACCTAGCGGTAGATTATGTCTATGGCACGGATCTAAGGTATATAAATACATACTGCTCAACTTTGGTTGAAATCGGTTCATCGGTTTTTGAGCGAAGTTGTAGCGAAGAAAACGGCTACATTTTTAAAGATAAGTATACAAATAGACTAATTTTTTGAATAACTTAACCCTAGTGGCACCTAGCGCCACCTAGTTTTCGCAAAATATCTTCTCGTCTCGTCAGAAGCATGCATTCCTAATACCATCTAAATCGGATTAAAAATGCTGTTTTCCTGAATATTAATATCTCTTCTGCGCCATCTAGCGGATTAACGTATAACCTATGCCCGTAACACTTATCTAGGTCCAAATTTGTTTGAAATCTGTATATTAGTTTTTGAGCCAACTTGTCACAAACAAAACGGCTACATTTTTGCAAAACAAAAACGCCAGCTGGTTAAGAAAATAAATAAACCCATAACTTTAATCGCAGTCACGGGCAAACCAATTCGTCTGAAATGGACAGAGCTATTGTCTTTCGAATATCTGTAAACTATCTTGAAACTGTCTATGCCAGAGCAAGCCTGTAAGGATGATGATTAAGAATAATTAATCATAACCGCTAGAGTTATTTCTTAATTTTTTTTATACAAATATTAAATTTTCGATGCAAATTATTTAAAGACAGAAAGTAACTGTGAAATTTTAGGATTTTAAAATTATAAAAGTTTTAAGATTATTTTTAAACCATTACAAAATTCATGATTCTTAAACTTTTCTTTTTCGGAGAGGAATTGGTAAATTTGGGAGTTTACAGTTATCACTCACATGCAAATGCCGTTTATGATCTAAAAAATAAAAGCTGAAAATGACGGTTACATAAAAAATAAAAATAAAATGGAATTTTTAATCGAAAAAATAAGAATCATAAAATAAAAATTAGATGTTACAAAAATGTTAAAATCCAAATTGAATTATTATTATCCATGGGAAAAAAATAAAAACAATATAAAATACTTCTTTTAATATTTAGGTGAACAATTTAAGTCAAATTTTTACCGGTTAAATAATTACCTTAATTTTATATTATTTATAAATTGTAATTCAATAAAATTATTTTTGTTTCGTACTAGTAAATGTGCCTCTTTTTTAACCAGGGGCCGTAAAGATTATAATTTTTATTTAAAAATAATAATAGTTTAATCGTTATTTTATGAATTTCACTTTTTTCGCTCAAGTTAAATCGTTTCGATTTCTTTTTTCGACTACGTTTCCTCTTGTGATTTTTATTTTTTGATACAAAATAATCTTATTTTTTTTTACAATTTTTCGATCATAGCGTAATTTATTGGGCTCTGTGCCAGATTTCTAGTTTTCAAAATCGATGTATTCTCAATTATTCATTAAATAAAAACCTGGCCTCGAGCTCGATAAATTACACCTGTTTCCAACATATAAGGCCAAAAATAATATAATAACTTTTCGATCACAATAAGCGCCAACAAATTTGTCGGCGTAGACAACCATTTGTTTTATTATCGCCAAAATTAAACAAATATTGTAAAATAGGATCGCAAAAATATAAATCAAGAAAAAAAAAACGATTACTCTTGATCGAAGAAATAAAAATCAAAAAATATCGATCAAACTTAATCGAAAAAAGTAAAATTAAAAAATTACGATGAAACTAGATCGAAAAAACAAAAATCCAAGAATAACGCTTATTTTGATCGAAAATATACAAGTCACAAAATAAGGATTATGCAATAATTTAAAACAAAAAATTGTCGTAATAAAAATAGAGTCAGATATATATAGCATATGGCAAAAAACATTATATCGTTATATTCGAGTTTGGTTTGGAACGAGTTCTTGCCAATGACTTTACGATCCGAAAAAATCAAACCAATGATTGTTTTCGGTTCCTATTTTGAACTAGTATGTGACTGGTATACTTGAGCAAAAATATCAGTACTAGCTATATGTGATATATGCAATATGTACACGCAGATTTGTGACTTTCTCTTAACATAATACAAGTAGTTGCGATGGTAATAAGCAACAATTTTTCAAGCTTTGTAAAGTATTAACATCACTCGAAAGCTATTATAAATCTATGTGCATTGTTGCTTCCACACATTCCGCGCTTATTTGCAAGTGTTTGTCGCCGGCGGTCATCATGTTACAATTGCGGTTTATTTTGGTGCTGTTTATGCGAATCACTATTGACCACATCCAATGAACTAACATGCTGTTTAAGCCATTACAAACCTTCTCCCTTAATTAAACCGCTTTTTCCATATACTCGGAAACACACACACACGCATACACACACACACTTGTCCAATCGGTCAGTTGGCTGGTCAAACAGTTGGTCTACCATGTTCTGGCAATTATCGATACGAGAATTTTAGTAGTGCAATGAAATGTTCGGTAATTCAAAGTAATGTTGCTGTTGGCTTTGGGTCGCTTTGTGGACTAATCGATTAAACTAGGATCGGCAAATTGTTGCAACCAAAACAAATGTCATAACATAAATACTTCATTGTTATAGCTTCGTTCAGTTAACGGTTGTTTTGTAAACATTTACATATATGTAGGTACTCAGACATGTATACTCCGAATAATGAAGGAAATTGATAAGCCCCTATGTAGATGTCTTTCTGTAGCATTCTTCGCTTGTCTATCCAGTGTATAAAAAGTGAAGTACTATTGAAATATGCTGCTTAAAACTTTCAAACATTTTTTGTATCTTATTAAAGTTTAATAAATTGTATATAACAAAATCTCGTGAAATTTCGTACATATATCGGGTAGGTATGAAAATAGGTGGTAAAATAAATTAATGACTTGGAAGAGGGTAGCCACTTGTTTGAAATTTCAAATTTATTTAAAATATACACAAGGTATATTAAGGTATATTAGATAAATATTAACTAAAATATTGGAAGCAACGAGTTCGTCTCACCGAGGATAGGGTTAATACGTATATTTTGGAGAGGGTTGGCACTTGTTTGAAACACCAAGTTTTATTAAACTATACACAAATACATATACGAAAATATAACTATAAAACGGAGTTTTCACCCACCAGAAGGTTAATAGCAAGCTATGTTTTTAAGAGAATTGCAACCTGGTTCACACCTCGAATCCAATCAAACTATTTAAAGATTTTTCTAATAGCAGTCGTCCCTTGGCTGCTAATGGCAAACCTCGGAGCGTATTTCTGCCATAAAAGAGCTTCTCACAAAAATCATTTGTCGTTCGGAGTCGGCGTAAAAACTGTAGGTCCTTTAATTTCTGTTACAACATCAAGATCCACACCACAAATTGTAGAAGTTCGGACAACATCAACTATATGGGTGTCAAACGGTTCGCCACAACAAAAGCAACTTATGTACAGGGTTTTTCAATAGGAACGCCACAAAAGTTTTTTTAAATAAAACAAAAACTGTTTGGGATATGAATTAAATTCTTTATTCCTGTGAAAGTATATTCGATGCCATTATGTATGGAACTCGATTACTTTTGCATGAGCACCACGGGCAAGCTTGCAGAAGTCCAGATGCTGAACCCAATTTTCGACGGTTTTCAAGCATCAATCGGCGCCGTCATCCAATTCGGGCCAAAAATATTCGGTTATCATTGAGCGGTAGCGATTCCCATTCACAGTAACTTGCCGGTCTTGATCATCACGAAAGAAGTACGGCCCAATGACGCCGTCGGCCCATAAACCGCACCAAACCGAAATTTTTTCGGGATGCAATGTTGACCCATGGAGTACGTGTGGATTGCTGCCTGTCCAATAACGCATATTTTGCTTATTGACGAAGCCATTCAGTCAGAAATGATGACGACCATAAATTGGACGTATCCCTCTTAAAGTTGAGGCCATTGACTCCGAATTTCGGTAGCAAATTTTAATAATTTCGGCCACTTGTTGAATTGCATATCTTTCCATGATGAAATGGCAAACCTTACTGAAGAGAAATGTCAAAAGAACGGGAACAAATGTGGCGTCGTTTGCTGTCACTATCGGTCTACTTTTTTGCGTTCCTTTAGCAAGACCCTATATATATATAATTCGAGTTGCAAACCTTGTGCGAATCTTCGTAAAATAAATGAAATTTTTATTAAAATAAATAAAAAAATTAGCGTTGCGTTCTTATTTTTTTTTCAGTTGGCAGTGTTGACTACATTCAATACATATATACATACGTATATACAAATATAGCTCTGGTTGGAACTATACCCACATATACCCACATATCGTTTTAAGGTCAACGAACGGTTAAAATGAATACCGACAAATCTGTGCATGTGACACGCGCTACTAGACCGCATTAAAAAAAAGAGTCAACAACTTGAGATTAAGACAAACAATATGGATTGGCTCTTCGTCCAAACTCTAAAGTCAGTCCAGAAAATAACATTTGTTTATACAAAGCAATTCTAAAAGCAGTATGTACCTATGGTGCATAGCTGTGGGGTACAGTTTCCAAATCGGAGCAAGCCACACAAAGCTTCTTTTTTTTGATATTGATAAAAAGCAATATTGGCTCGCCACCAAGATCTCCAGACCAAATAAATTTTAAACGATTGAGCTAAATAGAAAACACCATACTTTGCAATCACTTATTTCAGATGGCGCACCCTGTATTTTCATAATAAAGCTATTTTCCGCCTTCTTTTTTAAATCCTATTCCGTAATACTTTCTACAACTTAATAACTAAATTTTGTTTACTCTTTTATGTATGTAGGTGGCAATTCTCTGTTAAAGTATTTTCAAACAAAGCTTTCTTAAAACTCTTTATTTTGAAACCCATATTTCTATGTTATATATAACTTAATATAAATTCAATTCGTTTTTCAGGCAGGTTACAACTGCCCCAAACGCATTTTTGATATTAAGGTTTCCTAAAACATTAAGTTTATCACTCTTAGTGTCAAATGTCATTTATTGGTTTGATTTAACTGAATTTGCATTTAAACAGGTGTCAACGTTTTTTCAAAGTATTTGGAAAATGAAGCTTTGCAGGGGCTTGCATATAATATTAGTTAGATTTGATATAAATTATTATAATTTTGATTAATTTTCTAAACAGGTAGTAACCCTCTCCAAAAGTATTTTTAAAACTAAATTTACCTAAAACTTTGAATAGTGGTGTAAAATGCCAATATTTTTTTTTTAATTTAACCTAATTTGCATTTAAACAGGTGGCAACCTTCTTTCGAAACATTTGAAAAATGAAGCTTTATTAAGCCTCTTTCATTACCTATCCATATTGCAATATTTGGTTTCATCCAATGCTTTAATTGAATTTAACATTTTAAGGAGTTGGCAACTCTAACTATAAAATCAACTCAATGGACACCCATATAAAGGACTATACTACGTTTGAGCTAAATCTTATCCTGATCTATCCAATCGTTATATAACAATATGTGTTTTAACTTATTTATTAAATTGACTAAAACTTTTTTTAGAATATGGCAACTCTCCATAAGATATGGCCTATGTGGCCTATTTGTGCCCCAAATTTTGTATAATTCTGTTCAGTCGGTTAGGCCTGGAAATATACTCGCACATTCCTCGCACACACAAACAAATTTCCACATTTATAATATTTTTAGGATGTATTAGCCGAGTGTGTAGCGTGTGCGCGGTTCATTCGTAGGGGCCCAGGTTCAAATCCAGGTCGGGACAAGTAATATCAAAAATTATAGAACAAGTTTTTTTCTAATAGCAGTCGGCTCTCGGCAGGCAATGGCAAACTTCCGAGTTTATTTCAGCCTTGAAAAAAGCTTCTAACCAAAAAAAAAAAGCATTCGCCGTTGGGAGTCGGCGTAAAACTGTAGGTCCCTCAATTTGTGTTGCAAGACGCACACCACAAATTGTAGAAGAAGTTCGACCAAAAATCACTTAATCCAATACTTTTACTGTAAAATGCTGTAAAAATGTCAAATTGCTAAATTACTCAGTAGAGTGAGAATAAAAAGTGACTAACAACTAAAAAGTACGGGAACACAAAACAACATTTTCCTGTGGAAAAAGCCAAACAGCCTCTTTCAAATTAAAAAAAAAATTAATTTCGTTCAAATGCTGCAAAATGATAAAAATTTACATCAATAATTTTCAATAATAAATTTAACAACGTACTCTTCTAGTTTACTTTTGTGCATCGACTTATCGTTTGACACTTTTCATGATTTTACTTACCCAACAAACAAAGTTCGGGTAAAGTCTTGCATTTTTATACTCTACACAACTCTCCAAAAATGGTAGTCATTTACTGAATTTTGATGCATGGACATTTTCCTGTAACTTCCTGTAAGTTTAGGTAAAAACCTGTAAGTTCGTGGAGTACAGGAGCAGAGCTATTGATTGTACGGAAATAGTGTTTATCACAGTTTGAAAATTAAAGACTATTTACACAAAACAATTGGGTGATTCACAAGGTGTTCTTATGTGGTCATAAGTCATAAAGTCATAAAATTTAAAAAATACAAAATTTGGTTAGTTTTAATTATTTGTTTCAGTGCAAACCCAAAACATAACTTTTGAAAAGTAAAATTTTATGACCTTTTGGTTTATAATACATTATGAATCACTGAAATATCCTACTTTTAACGAACAAAATTACATTTTTATATTTTTGGCTTTGAAGAACCGCTGTTGGTAAAAAAACTTGGTTACTTTTCCCGCTAAAACAACGCATGGCTGTACCTTGGGCGACTAGTATCTGCAACTCAAAGGAAACAATTTATGTTAAGACACAAATCATTTTAAATACCAAACAATTTGCATGCACTTAAAAGTTCAAACTCTTGCATTAGAATATTTACATAGATTTGTCAATTTTTTTCTCTTAAGGCAAATCATTCTCAGTGACTTTGAAGACTTAGTTGATTGCTCACCTACAGCCACTAAATTCTGTGTAATGAAAAATCCCAAAGCGATGAATACAAACTTATTTGAATCACTACACCAGCGTGCATTAGTATTGACGTATGCACATCAAATCCACTCAATGCTCCAAAGGCCATTTGTCGATTATATAACGCTAAAACTGACCATTTGAGTTAAGCCCTCCTTTGTGCCACTACACACACACCACTCCACTCCATTCGCCTTAGAGTTTCTTCAAAGCCACGCACTATCTTTTGCATTTTATTTGTTTTTTTTTTGTTTTTTTGTTTTCTTGCTGCTGCAGTGGCCTACATGCTAGGATACGTGTTATCCTTACAAAGGACATGGCATTTCTAGGTTAATTGCTTTTAATGCGACTGTCGCAACGAATTGCGTGAAAAAGCAAAGCTCTGCAAAAAAAAAAACAAAAACCCAAAAAACAAAACGAAAGTGTAACACTCGGCAGGGCACAAATGAAATTGCAAGCACTGAATGCTTGAACGCATTGCAAACAACAATTGTCTCAACATAAGCTGTTGCTAAGTCCAAGCTGATATGAGTCAACTGGACCGACCACCCGGATACTAAAAGGCACTTGTATAGTACACAACTACCTATCTACCTACATTTTGCTTGACGCCAATGCAGGGTTTCGACTTTAGCAGATTGAAGCACGCACTCAAAAAACAAAAAAAAACAAGATGATTGCGCTGAATAGCAGAGCAAAAGGGCTGAGCAGGCAATGGCAGCAATAATTCTGCAATGAAGCTTTTTGTTGTTTTTGTTGTTAGTAGTGATTCTATGTATGTTTGTTTGTTTTTTTTTTTTGCTAACTTTCCTGGAACTGTTGCAGTTTAACTGACGAAAGGACGAACGGAAATGAAATGAAATTTGCGCCAGCAAGTTGTGAAAGTAGTCAGTATACTTCAATTTTTTGTTTCTTTTTTTTTCCTCTTTGCAATGTAGAAGAGGTGCTACAATGCCAACAACCACGATAAATGCACGTACAGCAAAAACAAAACACAAAAAAAATCCCCTTCTACATGTGTCACACATTTTGCCAATAATAGTGTTAGTAATAGTAAATTATTGCCTCTTACTGTTCTTATGCTCGGCAATGTCCGTTACATGAAGATTGCTAGTAATGGCGAGCAATTTTTTCTCCACATCAAGCACTCACTCACTCACACACACACCCACCCGTACTCGTACAATCGGAAATGTAGTAATGTATTGCTATTTGTTCTATTCGCTTTCGTCTGCCAATTTAATCCTTTTCATGATAATGGTCATAAGTGGTAAAAAAAAACACTCACATATATTTATAATTTAGCTTCATCCGAGCTCACTTTAAGCAGCTCGCCAAGTCTTCTCAGCTCCAAGGTTCTCCACTGATGGCTTCCTATCTATAGTTTTGGCACATTTTGGGCATTTCTATGAGATTTTTCTGTCTGTTTTTCAGCGATCACCTTTGCCATTCTCTAAGTAGCTTAATAAAGTGTTCAATGTTATTTGGGATTTGGGTTTTTTTTTTGAGGAATTGTGGAATGTTGAACTTTTCATTTACGCTGTTTCTAAATTTATATAGTAAAGTACATGATTAAAGGGATAAATTCATTGTAAAAATTATTTTTAGAAGACATGGCACAATTTATAAAGCAAAAAACCAGTAAAGGTTTTGGGTGTACAGAATCTATAGCTTTATAGATAATATTAAACAAATCTATATAATATTTTTCAAACCACAAAAAGTGGACGAAATTTCAGATCGCCGGAAAACGCGAATGCCCCTCGGAAAGTGATTGGGCTGCTACGGGTATCCAAATGTCACGCATGGATCGATTTCTATGGTTCATTTCAGTCAACGACGGTAACGGTAATAATTTTCATAAAAAAATTGTGATTTCGTTTTATTTTTACGATAAAAAATAATCGTTATTCTTAGATTTTTCTTTCTCCTTTAAAAGATTCTCCAAGTTATAACTTTCGTTAATTTGTAGGCCTTTAAAAAAAAAACGGCGAAAAAGCTGGCTCTTTTCTAATATCGCTTCCCATAGTATAAAGAATGATACAGGTCCGAAGCCTTTTTATGGGAGGAGAATCAGCCATGCTTTCTGTACACCCGCGATAATTTTTCTTTTTACAGTTTGTATAATTTTAGGGCATATATCCACATCTCAAGCGATCTTTATTACCGAAAGATTAATAATATTTAAAATTTTGATGAACTTAACAATTCCTCTTGGCTTTGCATCCTTGTGATGAAGTTTTATCACTTGTTCTAGTTTGACGTCCATCCTCGTAATTTTTTTTTACACTAAACGATTATTTTAATTGGTTGCTTTGTAGTTCACAGTTAGGACATAAAAAACAAAACAACCAAACATTTTAATACTACACTTACTGTGATTGGCACAATTGGGCTTAGAAAAATGTAAGAGTTATTGTTCGCCTCGGTGGCTTATGATAACAAAAACTTAACTCTCAAACGAATTTGTGTAATTCATTCTTCTCTTTACGGTAGGTGATTAGTAGCAGGAAAGTACACAAAAATTTATTCAGAATAAATTCTAGGTAATGTAGAATGATTCCGTTTTCCATCACCAATGGTATTTAAATAATGCGTGCTTTTATTTAGAATGCATCGATACGAATTAGCTTTGGGTAATTCATGATTATTGAGTCAAAAAAAAAAATGCATTGGGTCATCCAGAAATTACGTGCTGCGTTCTCAATGACAGCGTTGATGGAAAGTAAAATCTTAGCAGCCTCACCTCGTATCTCCAATGTCATGCAATTTTAAATGTAATGCATTTTTTAATAGAAAAATAATCGAGGGTGTAATCCAACGCCATTACTTTTCAGAGTGTTTTAGTTGTGTATTTGAAAAGTTGTGCAAAATGCCAAATAATCGGTAGAAATTAACGAGTGGTCAAAAAATTCCCATATTGGAATTAGATGGAGGAAAGTTATCTTCTCGGCAAATAGCAACTAAAATTGGTTGTAGCCATTCAACTATTGTTCGTCTTTTATAAAAAAACAAGAGAATAGTGATGTGTTGGAGCGTATAAAGGGATCAGGACGTCTTCAAAAGTCTACTGAGAGAACAAACAACATACTGCGGCGCATAAGTTTAAGCGACCACTTTAAAAGTGCGCTTTCTACAATATAAGGGCGGAGATTCAAAATTTTCACCAAGTGGATTTAAGTGTCGAAACCATACGCCGACGGCTTAGAGATGTGGGTTTATATGGAAGACGCCCTGCCAGAAAGCCACTATTAACACAAAAAATGAAGGCTGCACGAATTTCTTGGGCTAAAAAGTAACAGAATTGGGATCAAAATAATTAGCAACAGATTATGTGGTATGTGCGCCGTTCAGGTGGTGAGAGGTTCCAGGATAATTGTGTAGTAAAGAAAGTTAAGTTTCCTCAATGCCAAGTGTTTTGAGGCTGCTTTTTACACCATGTTCTGGGGCCTCTACACCTTGTTGATGGAATAATGAATGCACAAAAATATGCGACAGTGGCTGACAATTTTTTAGTACCCGCAATTGAAGAGCATTATTGCATTAAACGGATCGCCTAATCTTCCAGGATGATTCAGCACCATGCCATCTTTCAAAATGGGTAAGTTTTGATTGGAAACAAATCTTGTATAAAACATCTATACAATATTGGTGTATATGATCCTATTCAGCTCGAATTTTTATTTTTAGTCGGGCAATATATTTATTGATCTAGGGATTCAGCGCTTGTATTGGCCTGGAAACTCGTCATATTTAAACCCTATTGAGGACTTATGACACATAATGAAGTGTGAAGTTGCTAAACAGAAGCCAACAAATGAAAGTCAATTGATAAAGATTTTAGAACTGGTTTGGTATAGTCCCGTTAGAGGAAAATCAATTGAGGTCCTAGTAAATTCCATGCCTTCAAGAATAAAGACAGTTATTGAGGCTAAAGGAGGAACGGCTCGTTATTAGGAGAGCCTATTGTGAAGTCTATATTTGTACCGTTAGTGGTGAAAATGATTTAGTCGATTTAAGTTAAATTCACATTGTTTTCCTTTAAATAATCATGAATATCATCGAATGTACATTTTTGTTATTTTTTTTTTTAACTAATTTTCTATTCCTTATAAAAACCATTTTCGAGAAAAATTTTTATGGATAACTAATTTGCACTACAAATAAAAAGGCCTTATTATTCTAACTTTAATCAAATTGCTCATGTGATCTTATTTCAATTATATTTGGCGGTGCGTTTTTATTGACCGCAAGGTATATCCAAACTCAAATAAACAAAAGATAAGTCGTGAAAATTGAAACCTTTTATTTGGCTGCTTAAAGTAATGCACTACATCTCTAAGCACCCTTATATTGAATTTTGAATTTCCCTTAATACAAAGCAAAGGCATTCAAGCGAAATATTTACATAGGCTGAAAATAATAAAAACTTCAGTTATGGACAACAATAAACAGCTTGGAAATATAAAACTAAATCTCAAAGAACTTCAAAAGTCTCAAATAGTAAGGTGAAGGTGCTGGCAAGATTCCACTTTAACAAACTCACACACACAAACACACACACACACATAATACAATGACCATTACCAAACACCAACATCATCCGCGCCAACAACGCCAGTACCACCCCACCACCGGCACTTAAACAAACAGCAACCGTGTTGCATCATCTTCAGCATCAGCATCAGCGGCACTCGACAACGACAAAAGAAAATGTCGAGAAAGCTATGAATTCACAAATGCAAAGTGAAGTGGAAAGGATAATGGCACGACAAGGAGACGACGACTATTTCATTCACAGACCAATTGCCACAGCGGAAAGTATGGGGAATATGCAGGCAGGTAAAGCGAAGCTGCGAACAGAAAGAAAAAAAAGCCAACTTAAGCAAAATGAGCTGGAACAAGAAAATGTAAGGGATGCGCTGACGTTGGTGAGTAACGTGGAAACCGTAAGATGGAAAGTACTAGGAAGTGAGAATAAGAATGCCTTGGAGACATTTGGCCGTCTGCTTAACTGGCGGTTGGATAGGTGGCGGTCGGTGGTGGTCGGTGTTGGTTGACTACTCGACTGGTTGGTTGATCGGTTTGTGTGCTTTTGGTACAAAATTTAGCTAAAGCAAATGTTTGCATAGGTAAATTGGCTTTCAGCTTGTTGCCGGTTGCTTACAACATTTTAGCATTTTAGTAATATCTACATACTTTTTCGATAGAGTTTTCTCGATTTTACTATTTACTTTGTTTTTTTTCGACTATCTCAACTACTCAGTGTTGGATAATATTTTTAATACACTCATGGACTGGGGGATGGTACTATTTTTACGAACAGATGCACGTAAAAGGCAAAAAATTTTGTATTCAAGTTTTTTTCGCTCATGATTTTATTACCCCCTAAAGAGTTATGTTAGTATTTTGAATTGAATTGTTTCTTACATCGCAAGTATTATTGGTGCTTTAAGTTGAGTTTCTTGTTCAAAAAACATATTTTCTATTGCCATGTTAATAACGATTTTATAAATATAGGGTCTTGCAATTGGGACGCTACGACACTAGACCGATAGTGACAGCAAACGACGCCTTATTTTTCCCCGCTCTTTTGAGATTTCTCTTCAGTAAGGTTTGCCATTTCTTCACGGAAAGTTATACGATCCAACAACGAGTCGAAATTATTAAAATTTACTACCGAAATTCGGAGTCAATGGCCTCAACTTTAAGAGCGCTACGTCCAATTTATGGTCTTCGTCATTTCTGTCTGAATGACTTCGTCAATAAGCAAAATATGCGTTATTGGACAGGCAGCAATACACACGTACTCCATGAGTAAACATTGCATCCCGAAAAAATTACGGTTTGGTGCGGTTTATTGGCTGGCGGCGTCATTGGGCCGTACTTCTTCCGGGATGATCAAGACCGGCACGTTACTGTGAATGGGAATCGCTGCCGCTCAATGATAACCGAATATTTTTGGCCCGAAACGGATGATATGGAATTGGACAATATGTTGTTACAACAGGAAGGCGCCACAAGCCACACAGCGAATGTCACATTCGATTTATTGAAAACCAAGTTTGGTGAACGTGTTACAAGTATCTCACGAAATGGCCCAGCCAATTAGTCGCGCGATTTGACGTCGTTAGACTATTTCGTGTGGGGCTACGTCAAGTCTATGCTCTAAGCCAACAAGCCAGCGACGATTGATGAACTTCGTACGAATGTCGAACGTGAAATTGCAACAGTATCGGCCGATTTATGCTTGAAAACCGTCGGGAATTGGGTTCATCATCTGGACTTCTGCAAGCGTGCCCGTGGAGTCCATGCAAAAGAAATCGAGTTTCATACATAATGGCATCGAATATATTTTCACAGGAATAAAGAATTTAATTCATATCCCAAAACGTTTTTGTTTTATTTAAACTTTTGTAGCGTTCCTATTGAAAACCCCTTTATAAGGGGTGTAGTCCTCATGGTGTTAATTTTTATTTTTTAATCACATGTTATTTTAATAGTGGACCAAGTCAAACTGCCAGTGAGACCGAGCCAAACTGTCCATTATAACCGAGTGTCCATCTTATCCGAATATAAGTTGTAAATTTGATTAATTTTGAAAACACAACTTACTTAGACAACAAATTAATTAAATTAATTTCAATTAAATTTCTAAAATAAAAAGATGTCCTCTTTTTGCTGAAAATATTGCATCAATATCTTAAAAGAATTCACAGCGTCCCCAATTTTTATTACAACTTCGGGCTGTTCTAAATCTGCATCTTTTGAGCCGTCGTCAAGCAACTCCTGCAGTAAGTCTTCAAATAAGTTGTTATCCGAATATTCTTCAACTCGAAATACATTTTATCAGAATCGTATTTTACTAGGCTAGCATGAGTGAAACAGTATATTATGGGTTTCACCCTATGCAAAACTTAGCATCTAGCAATTGCACAAAAATTCGGAATTTACTAAATTTTTATTTGATAAAAAACTTACCAAAAATCAATAACTTCTGTTTTACCTACTGTGCCTGATGTATTAGCACAAATCATGACAGCTATTCTTTCTTAGATATTTTCCCACCACTGAACGCTTCGGCTTTGACCTTATGCATATAGTTCGATAGAATTTCGTGAGAAAATCCCGGTTTCGTTTACGTTAAAAATATTATCCATAGAATGATTTTTGCTAATTGAAAGTCAGGTTTTTTAATATACAATAATTTGTATCACGTCGGTCTACTCGTGCGGATTCACCGCAAACTTTAGCAAAAAATCATCGGCTTTCATCATAAGCTTTGGTCCAATAATTGGAAAATTATTAGCTCTTTTCTATTGAAACCATTTGAACAATTGGACAAAATAGCAATTTTTGATTCATTATTAGCGGTGTTCATTGTAACCGATTTTTTTTCATACGTTTGAACTGTGACTTAGGAAATTATTCATTATTACCGAATGTCCATCTTAAGCGAGGCCTTTATTAGTGGATTAAACTGTATTTGAAAAAACTGTATTAATTGCAACATTGCAATATATGGCATTAGTCTGAGGGAAGATCAGTCCAGGCGAACGAGGGCTTTGAATCGCTCTACGTCAAACTATGGCCAAAGTTGTCTGGCAATAATACAAGTGGGTTACATGGCCCATCTCGTGGCCACCTCCTTAATGAGTTTTACCTTAAGACTGTGTTTTCAGGTGGTTAAAGGCCTGGTTAAAGGCCTGAATGTCACTGTGGCCAGGCATCCATGCAACAGTCACGGAACGTTTAAACACGACCAGATTGAGAGCTTTTCTGCATTTTATTGGCGTTGTTTTGCGAGAACTAAAAGAGGTTTAATAGTCACTAGGCTGCCGGAGTATATAGTGGCAGGTCTTTTTGTAGGAGCGAACTTTGTCAGACACCGAGCAGCCTCCATTGTGGCATTTAACTCTGCCTAAAAACCACTGCAGTGGTTCGGTAAACGAAAGAACAGGCCCAGCCCGAATTTATTAGAGTGAATTCCGCTTCTCACCCTTATATTTGGAGCCGTCTGTAAATATAGTCGTCGAGTCTGGGTCTAGGTCTATAGCACCTTCACATTCAAACCTCTCAGCGATTCTTATGGAAAATTTCATGTCCATGCAAAGCAGAGAAGTAGTGTAATCCAGCTTTCTTAGAGTATCCGGAAGAGCTTCGAGGACCTGTGCATGCCCGTATCTTAGCTGTTTTCACGGCTGGAAATTTTCCAAATAGATCCACCGGTGGAAGTTTAAAAATCACTTCCACAGATTTAGTGGCAGTAGAGGGTAGCGCCCCTGGCCAATATGGAAACCTTGGCTCTGGGCAAGGTTTTGCTTAGGCCTGGCCAGCAAACGCTACCCCGTAGAAGAGAATGGGTCTTACCACTGCTGGGTACTTATATCCAGTGTACTATGTGTGGTTCATTCCCATTTTGTTGCCTTATACTTAGATACCTTGCAAGCGTACAAGGTGGCGATGGCCTTCTTGGAGCGGTCTTCGATGCTTCGCTTCCTATCGAGCTTTCTGTCCAGAACAAATCCAAAAATTTACCCCTATTGAGAGAGTGCATTCAACCACGTTTACTCCAATCACATTTTTTTGCATTTTTTTTATCATCGCATTTAAATTTTACATTTCTTAAGAATAGCTCGGTATAACTTTCACACTTTTGACTCAATCAAAACAAAAGCTGAAGTCTTTGTCGCCTCTTTTCTAAGTCGTTATACTTCAAGATTCCTCCCAGGCGGAATTGAATTTCTAGGCACCATATTTACAATCTTCGTGATGGAATTTACAAGAGGGATACATTCCAAATCACGCCAATCGGTTCGCCTCGGTTTGCTGTTGTTGTTATTGTTGTACCCTTTAAAGAACGGAGGGGGGTTCGTTGGCAAGCAGATGCCTATTTGGGTGTGCCAAACGGTGACACCCAGCAAGCAACTGCTTGGTGAGCATGAGGTTGTGATCCTTAACGCAGAGCACATTCACCTCTTGGTGTAGGTGTTCCTCCGGCGACGTCAGCCATTTCGTCACTGTAAGAAGTGCAGCGTTCTAGCTGACCTGTAGCTTCACCCACAGTATCCAACTGGTCCCCGGTGTCCAGATTGGGAAATCAAGTTTATAACTGGCCGACCAATTGCTTTGTATGTTTCCAACAACGATTCTTTGTCTTCGGCCCAAGTGCGGCAAGCGATTTGAGGACTTTGTTGCGACTCTGTACTTTATTGACGATTGCAGTTATATGGGCTGAAAATGAGATTCGAAGGCCACTTGAGATCCAACCTGACCTCCCTCATCCAGATGGTGAAAAGTGTCGCCGAGGACTTTGCAGGGGACAACGCCAAATTTCTGTTAGTGAAGAAACGGGAAAGGTCGGAGAGGTTTGCCATTTGCTTTGCTGGTTCTTTCCCCGATATTAATAGGGAAAACAATATAGCTGTGGTCAAAATATGAGCTGTGATTTGTCGCCCTCTAATTTTCGAATTAAAACACTATGAATACTCTTAGGAACTTCATAGTTTGGAAATAGTAAAATTTAGCATTCGGAATTTATGGAACTTTTGAAATCTTTGAAAAAACCTTTAAAAATGTACTTAAAAAATTAAAAATTTGTTTCACTATAACTCCCTTCACAACAACAATAGAAACGCGACGTTGCATTTAAACCCATAAATATATCTACATATATAAATATATATATGTATATATCTATCAAAATATTTACAATGCCCTCAACAATGTTTCAACAAAATATTTGCATTTCACTGGCAGTCAAATAGCCGGGTTCATTGCATTCTGAATGGGCCACTTCAGGTCACGTCAAATGCGCCTGAAAGTGAGCAACAATCGACTGCAATTCAAAGTGGGTACTGGCCTCCGCCCACTTCAATGTCGGCGAATAATAGCAACTAACGGACTAGGCAAAAGAATGAATTATTCGAAAAAACAAAAAACAACGTAAACCTAAAATAACGAAATGCAAAAACTATTAAGCACCAACGGTACGAGCACTACACTACAACTCAACATGCAAACAATGAAAAAAATGGTAGTAAAATATTTTCTTTTTCCATTCCATTTGTGCTGAAACAAAAGAGAGAAAAAACAATAAAAATTCACCGGAACGTATGAATATTGACAGAGTGAAATTTATATTGCACGATTTTTTGTTTTTTTTTTTTTGTTTGTTTTTGAGGCCAGCTTAAAAGAGCAGCGGCCTAACGAGTGCCAGCCACTTCATAGGCACCTACGCGACTATTATTCGCTAGACCATCAACAGCGAGTTAAAAAAAAGCAAAAAAAAAATAAAGAACCAAGCAAAAAGTTCTAGCACGCGAGCAAAGCAATTTAAATTATTTTTGTTATACTTTTGAAGCGCCGACTGTTTTTTTTTTTTTTTTTTTATTATAAAAAGCACGTAAACGAAATAAATACTTTTGGATTAATTTCCGTATGTTAGTTTATTCTTCTTTTTTACCTCGCATACTCGCTCCAAGTAGTCGCTGGACTGTGACTGTTTTCTTATTAATTTTTGCTGCTATTTGTGCAATCAAGCGTTTCTTTCAAGAATAAATAATATTCAATGGTAACCACAACCAGGCAGATGTTTACTGCAACTTTTGTTTTGCTTTTTCTTTAGTATTTGGTCTTCTTCCAATTACTGCACTGTAATTGCGCGTTAAATCCGTTGCACCTTGGCTACTCTCCTCTCAACCCAATTTAATGTAATAGCCTACCACTTTTTACTGGAGGAAAGTTACTGATCTTATATGTATTTATCTGATTTTGTTATTTTAGTTTTTGCCTCTTCACTCAAAATGCAATTTGGTTTATTTTATTTAGTCTTTCCACTTGATTGAGCTTACAATTTTTTGTTTGCAATAGATATCTTTTAACTGCATACGGAAATGTACAAAATATTGTTCAAGTTCGCTTAGCTGCAACTACTTTCTATTACTTCGACTATTGAATGGTAAAAACCACAATTTCTAATTTTACACACTTGGCTAGTGCTCTACCAACCATGAGGATTTTAAATTACTTCTTGTAACTATGGATGGCCAAGTAAAGAGCTGTCTGTGTTAGATTGAAACTGATTTTTTATTACCCGGCGCAAAGTTGTTTATCAAATAAACAGCGCCTCTTTTATGCAGTATAACTAGCTTAATTTAAACGACTATTACATATTTTCTAAATATAAATAAAAATAAATTGTCACAATTCTAAAGTACCCTGCACATTTTTCACAACTTCTGATTTTTTATCATTCATCTGTCTATTTACATTTACAATTTTATCGAATTTGCTACATGAGCACCATTTTTAATGTAACCGTCTTACTAAAGATGGCTTCAGCTCGGATAGAAATTCCTTTAGTTGCAAAAGCAAGCCTGTTAGCATCTCTCATGTAGCTTGAGATTTGTTTAGTGCTATTTAAGATAAGGATAAGTAGGATAACAAATTGCATGTAAAGCAACAACACTAACTCGGAAAATTATGCGAGTTCAGTCAGCACGGTGAAATGATATCCGACCAGAGATGTAGTGTTGGAAGTGAAAAAACTGCGCCATTGTAAATGAGTCGGAAGAAAAGACATGGGATATTTTAGCGTAAGACCTAATTCGTTTTTATTTGTATAGGATATTTAAATATATAACTACATCAACAAAAAATTTGGCATCACAGCACTAAATCAAGCGCACCTTACATGAAAGATTCCAACAGGGTTGCTTTTGCAAGTAAAGGAAGTTTTATCCAAATTGAAGTGTTCTTTTGCAAGTCGAGTACAATAAAACGGTCCCAATATATCCTACAGTTACCCGATGCACAGATGGACTGACAGACAAACATGGTTTTAGCATTTTCTATTTTTGAAGTAATACTACCTTGGGTAGATAGATAGCGAGATAGGAATTGAGGTGTGCACTTCAACCGTTTAATCCATTGTGCCATTTTACAATACCTCGTCTAGCCCCAACGCTCTTAGGAAGTCTAAGGAGATGGTTGGTAGTAGCGAGCGAGTTTCCGTTCGAGGCTATATGAGTTTAGGTACCTCCGCCGTCTACTTGAGACAGCTTCGCACTCGAAAAGCAGGTACATCGGGATATCCTGGGCCAAGTCACAGAAGTGACACAACTTGTTCGAACATATTCCGAATCTATGTAGATGGCATCGCAGTCTGCAGTGGGCTGTACAAATGCCTGTAAGTATCCTCAAGTTATTCTTAGAGAGGTCGATAAACTGATGCGATCGTTTACTTTTATACCCTCCCAGTACCCTCCCAGTAGATAGATGGTGTAACACCGTCATGTGTCGCCAATGCCTTTCTTTTAAAATGTTTTCCTCTTTTCTAAGCGCCTCCCTAATAGTATGTTGCCCTATTGCCAGGAAGGGCTCGGATCGTATGGGTATTTTTACCGCCGCATCTCTAGGTAATCAATCGGCCTCTGCGTTACCTTCAATGCCTTTGTGGGCCTGGAACCAGAGGAGCTGGGTGTGATTATGGGTGGATAGAGAGTCGAGACTTTCTAAACACTCAATCACGAGTGAGGACCTGATCTCACTTGATAATAGGCCTCTGCATACAGGAGGATGGCATACCCCTCCGATTGGAAGATGTGTGGCATCTTAACCTTCATCTGCTCCTAAAAATAACTTACCTTGTCTACCCTCATGCGTCGTTTTCGACGCATATGTACTTCCCATTGTTTTTAGTGGAAAATTGAAACCATTGACGACGAAAACCAACATTAAGTTTGTCGTTTTTATTTGCTTAACCGAAAAAATATTGTTTTAATTTTTTTCCAAACTTAAATTAACTTATTTTCTATGCACTTGACGCATACGTTTCGGTTGTGTATGTTTTTGCATGTACCTTTTGAACAAAAGCAACAAATTGTGGTATGCATGTTATTTTTTGAAGCAAAATTACTTTCCAAACACATCGCACATCTTTGCCTTCCTTTAATTTGTGGAGGAACGCTTTTTGATCTTTTCGATGCATTTAGTGAAGATGCCATATCGAGCAAATTCGCGGATGAACTTGGCCTCGGCTTTCCAGTTCTACATGTCATAAATGGTCTAGCAAGTGATAATCCTAGCTCCCGTAGAAAGTTCTTTCTTATTGTGGTTTTTTGTGTAGTCTGCCAATTAGGATTAATTTCATTGAAAATGATTAACGCATTCAAAGCCGATATGTCAATTATATTAGCAAACACAGCTCTCGGCCATCTATTAGTTTTCCTCTTGCAACTGTAGCAGGAAAGCATCTTATCAACCGTATCGACACCGCCTATTTTGAATGAAACAAGCAAATAGACGAATATAAACAAGTAAATCGGAACTCATCTATAACAAACCTTTAGTTTTGTTATAATAATTTATAATTGTTGGTAGCTTTTTAACTCCTGGCTCGATTTCTTTAGAGTTGTGCAAAGTGCTTTGTAAAATTGTACACTTATTTTTTCTACCAACATATGAAACAAGCGTTGTGTTGCTTGTGAATGCAAATGTTGAATGGTACAAAGGTAGTTTTTTGCATTCCAGAAGATTTGGCGGAATAGATCTCTTATTTTTCCTCATAGTTCCCACCATCGTGACACCTTTTGTTAGCAATTCCTGGCCGAGACCGTATGAAGAAAAAAATTATCCGTTGTCACGTTGTGTCCCTTCAACCCACGAACCAAATCCAAAACAACACGTTGACCCTGATTTTTTTCACATGAGCTTGCACCGACTGGTTTACCCAAGTAGGGCTGAATTTTCCAAACATAGCAAGCCTCAGAACAGACGCACAACCAAAACTTAATTCCATATTTCTCTGGTTTCGAAGGCATATATTGACGAAATTTGCATCGACCCCTGAAACCCAGCAGCTGTTCATCTACGGTAACACATTCATGAGGGTTGTAATAATCAGCTAATGAATCCGACCATTTTTCAAAAACATCTCGGATCGGTGCAAATTTATCGTCACATGTTTTTTGCCTCCGGCTGATGGTATCATCAAATCGAATTACTTGATTGATATATTCAAACGTCTTTTTCGGCATAATAGCCCTAAATATGGGACGACCATACTCTGCATCGAACAACTCGACCGTTGACTCGTTTTTTGATCTAAAAATATATATAAAATTTGTGTATAATGGGTTCCTAAATACGCAGCGCTATTTTACCTATATACACCAGCTAAAATCAATATACCGATATAAGCTTGCAACAGGCTGGAATCAATTCGCATGAATTCGTCGCCATACTTAGCTTTGGCAAATGCATTTGTATGCTTTAGAATTATGTTTTCTAGATGTGGAGGCAAAAATAGGAGAAAAGCATCTTTTATGTCGTTGACACGGGCTTTTGCAAATCGAGTGACGCCAGGCGAAAGATTGATAACATTCTCATTCCTAAATCTACCACTTTGCGGCTGAAATGGTTCTGGCTGCCATATTGTACCATCCTTTGATACGTACAATGGATCGGTATTTGCAGTGTAACCATGACTATCGTTAGCTTCAGTTGTTGGAATGTTATCCTCTCCACCAGAATCACTATCACTTGAAGAGTTATCACTTTCAGTAGCTTTTGACCCTTCTGGCACGTACACCTCATCACTAGCATCAGAAAAACTGCAACTATCTTCTGCTTCACTTTCATTTAGAAGAACTCCTATTTCTTCACTTGACAAATATTTTGGTTGGCACATATTGCATTTTTTCTTTTATATCTCTTTTATGTATAAATTAATCACAAATAACTTCATCACTTGCAAAAAACCCAATAACTCGCAAAACGAACAATGACAAATTAGTTTCCCGCCAAAAAACAGATGTTTTCTCATATGCGTCGAAAACGACGCAGGAGGGTAGCCAACGTAATTTTTTTAATACAATCCACAAAAAAAAACTTGTGGAACGAAAAATAGTTTAAACAAAGCAAATTAATGTTATTAACAAAGTCAAGAAATTCAGTTGACTTCTTGCCGCCCCTTTTCATAAAAATTAAAAAAATGTATTGCCTTTGCGTCGTTTTCGACGCGAAGAGCAGATAAAGGTTAACCATTGGTACAGATATGTTTTTTCTAGGACCGAAGACCCTGGCCACCATTTCCGTAGGGCAGTGTCGGTGAAGCTTCCCGCTTTATACGCATGCTGACTGGAGCTTAGCGGTTTCCGCCGCTGAGTGTTTGGCCCGATCTAATGTCTATGATCTTCTCAATTGTTTTGAGTACAAAGGAGGTTTAGCTCCCAACATAAGCAGTATTTTAATCCGGTAGGTTGCGCAAAAGTTAAGATATTCTGAAAATCAATACTTATGATTCGATTTTTATGAAATTAAAAACTTATAATAGCAAAAAATACTTTTACTTAAAATGAATCCGCGAGATGGCGCTAGAGTCGAAAAATTCCAAAAAATCTGTGTTAAAAAAAAACAACAGAAAGTATGTACAAAAATTCAGTAAACGGCTCTGTAGTCGAAATTAACCGAAAATTCATATTCATACATATTAGCTCAAATCTGTTTTAGTTTAGGCAGCCATAGTCAAATAAAATTTTACTCTTAAGTTATGGAAAAAAAATTGTTACTAACCTTACTGTGGCTACGGGACTTAATTTTTTAATTAATCGAAGCTGCATTTGTAGCTTTAAAAATTACTGCTCATTCTGGCCTGTTTAATTTTGTAAACGTCAATTAAAAAAGACCGAAGCTTAGGTAACTCTGTGTGCATATTAAATAATGGTACCGCAATGCTTGCTTCGAGGTAAATGCACTGCAAAATTGTAACTTATTTACTTTCCCAACTAAATGACGCTATGTATTAATTATGAACATGAATTTGGGAAAAAGTTCCCATATTGAGGTAGTTTTTCTTATTTTGAAGAGGTAAAATGATTTTATCTGTGTTTTTGTTTATTTATAAAGCTCTCAAATTAACTTTCATGAATTTTTCCCCAAAAACATTTTTTATTGAGGAAGTAGAAATCAAGGAAATATGCAATGTGAATAGCAGACGTCATCGCTCGAATTGCAGCTGCACTGTAACAACTGAAATATGCAAATTTGATAAGTGCTTTAAATAATATAAATATATATATATACTTACATAAGTATGTGTTAAATCCTTGTATGTATATAAACCATTTAATATGAATGTGAGTGTAGACAAAAGTCATCCTACTAATTTTGTAAATGTGAAAGTGTGTGTGTATGTGAGTGAGTGTTTGAATACATATGTAATTACTTATTCAGGCTCAAACGGCACATAAATAGCCCATATCCTACAATGACACATAGGTAGGCTATATTTTATGGAGAGTTGCCACTTGATAAAAGAGTTATAGACAGCTATATAACGACTGCATTTACAACAAAGAGTTCATTATATGGGGTTTTTGAAGAGAGTTGCCACCTGTTTAATTGCAATTAACAATGAAACAATGAAATCATATATTGCAAAATATGTATCAAATTAAAGAGGATTAATAAAGCGCCTTTCCCATAAGTTTTTCAAGAAGGTTGCCACATGTTTACACCTAAATTTCAATAAGTTAAACTAAAAAATAAAAGAAGTTTTGCTATATGAGGGCCAACCCAAAAGTTTTGTGAAAGCATGATTGCAAAAGTGCTTTTGATGAGGGTTGCCACCTGTTTTTTACACAACCCTTTTTTCTTTTTTTTTTTTTTTTTTGAAAACCTTATATCGAAAATACCTTTGGGGGCCCATTTGGTTCTTACTACCGTACAAAGAATAAACTTGAAAATATGTTGTATGTCTAATCTGGAAATGAGCACTTCAATAGCTCTGCTGGCAGTCCGTCAGCACCCGCGGCCTTATTGTTTTTTGGCCGCGCTATTGCCATTCGAGTTTCGTCCACTTTGGGTAACAGTACTTCGATTCCGTTTTCATTAGTAGTGAGCGAAAGTACTTGGCGGCGAAGTCTCTCTCCCACCACAAATCCAACACCGCACTTGCGCTTCTTAACATGGTAACTGTAGTAGACGTCACAAAGTCCGATCCTCTTCACTCCTTGCCCCGTCCATCGCATCTATTGGATGGCGGTGATGTCAACCTTTGTTTTTACGAGCTGTTCAGAGGGCACTGGGATAAAATCACTCGGAAGTTGTGAGCTGCTTGAACCGCATCCAGAAGGATCGTGAGAGTGGGTCAATGACAATCAGAGACTTTTGCCACTTACGTGGACTTCTATGCAGGGCTCCATAAGCTAGTATTAAAATAAATAAATATACGAACTTCTTGAATCAGCTGTCGAGTCATATGCTGCCTCTACTGCCACGAAGTGCTTTTAATTTACCTACATGAAATCCAATGCAGAGCAAATGCTTATGTAAATGGGAGTAGTAACTTAAGTCTTACTTGTCTACTTTAGTGTATATATTTAATTTAAATGTTACGCGTCTATTCGTGATTGTGCTCTTGTGTTAAATTTGCATTTGTATACATGTGAATGTAAGTAAGTACATGAGCTCAATTGAGAGCTGCTTTTAATGCAAACTAAATTGCTGTTAACGACGACGACGACGACAACGACGACTGACTAGCCGACCACCCTACCAACCTACCGACCAAATGACAGTGACTTTCCGCATTTTGACATTCACTATCTATCGTCAGCAACAAAATCATCAGCAACGCCCGCAAGTCCACCGCTACCAACGTTAGCGAAAATGTCATCATTATTGACAGCGCCAACGGCAGCAACAAAATACTCACCTTTAATGCACTCAATGCAACCAGATATCTAACCAACGAACCAACATACTTTCGAGCACTCTAGCATCCGCCAGCTCTGTAGCCCCCCGCACACACACATACACATACACACATACATAGCCACAAACAGGCAGCTAAATGAACTTGCATGCCATGGTATTTTCTTTCACCGGAAGCGCCAACATCACTCACTCCCACACACACACACACTCGCCCACTCAAACGTCTCACCTGAATTTTGTTAGCAGGCATCAGGCATCAGGCATCAGGCAAGTATGTAGGCAACAACAATTTACTATATACACATGGTTTGTATTTAAATGTGAAACGTTAATTGCAGTTGAGCATTTATCTTAATTAAGCACTTCCTGTGCACCAAGCCATAGTCTCTTGCATAGCGGCTGTTACATTCGAAATTACTCACCGCATAGCCCCGATCCTTATTTTGCGTTCCATAGCAATCGATTCAGTTGCCTGCAGCAGCAGCAGCAGCAGCAACAGCAGCAACAAAAACCAAACGCGCACTACAGCTGTCAGATATTGACAAGAGTAGCGATATTGCTAGCTGCCATGTTGCCGGAAACCTTTTTCGTGGCAGCTTCACCTCAAGTTCCTCGGCAGGCAACTGACTACTCGCCTTCCATGCTGCTGCTGCTGCTCACTTTAATAGAGCGAATATAACGCTTGGTGTTGCGGTTGTTGGTTGCTTTTTTTATTATTGTATTTAATTTATGCACGCCACACATATGCAGCGAAATGCGGTGCGGTTAACGGTGCAGTGTGCCGGGCAATGTGCCGAGCAATGTACGAGTAATACGCTGCGATTGCATTCCTGTCACTGTCATTTAATTTTTTTTGCAAGTCAGCCAAAAAATCAGAGCAGAAATGATTCGAACACGCAACGCCGCCGCACAGCCAACTCAGTGATTATTGAGGTCATATGCCATGAGCGTAAATAGTGCGAAGGTGCACTTATGAAAGCGTTTATATCTACATACATCCTATAAGTATATACTCGTAGTTATTTTAGCTATATGGCCGTATCACGCCGGCAGCTGAGTGAGTGTACATTAATGGATATTAAAACGACAATTATCAAGTGTTTAAATATCTGTATGAAGTAATTTCAATTAACTTCAAGGTAAATTGATAAAAGTTATCAATTGCGTTATTATTATTCAATTATGAATTTGCATTGAACCGCAAATAATTAACCGTTGAAGCAAAGGCTCGCACAGAAAAAAAACACGCGTGCACCTTAGTGCGCGAGTCAGAAGTAAAACTATTTTGTATTAGTAGAAATTGATAAAAGTAGTCGTGGTAATTAGTAGTAGCATTAGTAAAAATAGTGGCGGAATTTATTAGTACTATTTTCCCTAATAGTACTAATTCGTAAAAATATGGTAGTAATTTGTAGTACAGTAGAAGTCCGATAATCCGGCACGTTCGAGACCGGCTTGGTGCCGGACTACCGAAAATTCCGGCCTATTGGGCGGTAATTATAAGAACAATTAGGTTAATAATTAAACTACAAATACAGTATGCAAATACATACAACAAAGTTTATTTTAGATTTCATATAATCTATGTATACGTACAGTAAAACATATTTTACTTAGATTTAAAAAAGTCACGAATGTCTTTTGTTTTCTTGGTTTTTGTTGTTTAGTATAAAATTTATTTCTAATGATATGGAAATCAGTAATTTCTGAAGAACTGTAGCTAGTACTAGGCTCAGCAAAAGAGATAACCTTATTTAGTGATCCTGCAGCTTCTGCCCAGCTGATTTTTTCCTTTTCTTCCGTTTCGGCATCTGAGCCACTTTCTTCAAGATTTTGAGTAGGCTGAGGGTTTACCACAATGTTGATAATGTTCTCATCGGTTAGTTCTTTTTCAACAAGCTCATTCTCGTCGATTAGAAGCCACTCCTCTACCTCACTGTACAGTTAGAACGAAGCTCACTTTTTTTATAAACAGTTTCAAAAGTTACGTTTACTGCGATGTGAAAGGACACAAAACAACAACGCACAAAAAATGGCGAAGACGCTTCGTGATTGATTAACGGAGCTGCACTGCACCTAAATTTGTTGTGACAGCTGAGACTTGCCGGCCGCTAATTGTATCCGAACAATACCGATCGCATCCGGATGATCCCGAACTACCCCGAAAACTTCCGAATAGCTCTCGAGCGTTTTTATTTGCTTTAAAGGCAGGAGAAAACCAAAATCTTTACAATTTTCCAAAGCGGTGCCGGACTATCGGGCATTCCGGACTGTTGGATTCCGGACTAATGGACTTCTACTGTATACATTTGTAAAAATAATGGGAGAAATAAGTAAGTAAAAGTTTTAAAAATTTTGGTAGAAATTAGTAAGAACAGTGGTAGAAAGTAGTAAAAGTAGTGGTAGGAATTAAAAAATAATTATAGACATTATTAGAAGTTGCGGAAAATTTTTTAAAAATAGTGGTGGGAGTTAATAGACCCATTAGTAAAAATAGCAGCAGAAATTAGTAAAAATAATGATAGAAAGAAAAGAAAAGAAAAAGAAATTATAGAAACTAGTAAACATAGTGGAAGGCTGTAGTAAAGTGGTAGAAGTTAATAAAAACAATGACAGAAATTAATAAAAATATTGGTAGAAATTAGTAGTGAGACAAAACCTTCAAACTGTATCAGCATTTTTTTCGATGGTCGAGCTTTTGTCGTACAATAAACGTTTCTTGTTTTTCTAAATGATAAATAAAAATTCGAAATTGACGATTTTTCGAAATTAGAAAAGATTTGAGAGTTATTGTTATTAGTATTTTTTTGCACGACTATGACAAAGATTTATTTTCTCTTAACCGATCGAATCGATTTCGTCTATATGCAGTATGATTAAAAGTGAAAATATTCTCTTTCTTTTGATATTACTAATTTTTACAAAAAAAAAACAATATTTGTAAGAAATACAAACAATTTGCTTAAACAAATTCAATTAAAGTCAACTTCTCAATCGCTTTAAAAAAAATTTTCCTAATGTATTATTTTTTTTTTTAATGAAGAACCATACGCAAAAAGAAAAACATGAAAGCTTTCACTTACTTATAGAGAATTATGCACAGTGCACTATCACGCTACGTGATCGAAACCAGTGCGATGCGAGCTAAATGTCAACAGGTTACGCATACGCCCCGGCAAACGGCTCTATTAAAACCGCTATTTCGACCAGTATAATTGTTGACATGGTTTCAAAATATTTTACTAAAACAATGCATGTCCAATAACTTTCTTTCTGGGGAAATAATTTAATTCAATACTCAAAAAATACGATGAACAATTGTACTAGATAAGGGAGTTAAAATTGAAAACACTCGCTTCAATCACTTAACCTGGCAAAATGGTTAGGATACCTAAATTCAGTGGCCGGTGTATGCCCCTCAACGATCAGCAAAGTTCTTGAGCTCTGTCCTAGTTAGAAAACGAAAATAACACATTTCAGACTTCCCTACCTAAATAGAATCATCCTCCTATTTTCCTGCTATGCAAAATACTCGGACGTCATACTAGATGCCAAGTCAAGGTGGAAGACATATATCGATAAGGAAAAGGTTTATGTAGCCTATTATGCATGCAAATTGATCTTCAGCAAAAACTGGGGATTAAAGCTAAAGCTTGTCCTGTGGATGTGTACGGCCGCGATAAAGCCAGTACTAACCTAAGGGGAACTAAGTAGTATGGTGGACGACAGCAGACAGGCAATATAACATCAAAAAATTAGGTAGGATCCAACGCGCGGCTTACTCAGATATTGCAGAAGCAATTCGGATTCGTTTAATGCAATGAGACTCAGAGAGTCAGGCTGCCAGAAATCAAAACATACTGAATCTTTTGCCAACCTTTTAAAAATATAGAAACAAACTGACTGAAACCTCCATCGCTTGCTTTCAGGCAAAACTTTAAGTTAGAGTTTCCTTCAAGGCGAAACTAGAGTCGAGGGAGAGTGGCAGAGGAGGACACCATGACCATCTACTCCAACGGTTCCAAAATGGACTGCAGAGTGGATGTTGTAGTGTCCTCAATGAAGCTAGGCATCTTTCTTGTTCCGGTTACCTTATTATGCCAGTATCTTTAAAAGTTTACTTATGGCAAATCAAGAACGATGGACCTGCTATTCAGGTTGATAGCCACGATAACAGGACACTAGCTGATTGGCGAACATGCGTCCACGATTGGCATATCATACAACACCCGATGTCGGAGCTACAATCTCCCATACTTTGAATGATGAATGAGAAAATATCCCTTATGCAAAATTATTTATATGATGAATCCAAATTTATTCTTCATTTAAACATAGAAAATTAGTGGGTCCAATTTGGTTTTTTATTTGAATAATATTCACCCAGCTTTAATCATTCAAAAAAAAAATGTTTCAGCCTAGAAAGCTAGGGGATAGAGGTGAAACTTTATGGAACTCGATGGGCACTTGAAATGAAAATACTCACCCTAGCCAGCAAGCTTTATGAAATAGAAATATTTCCCCGATAACAGAAGCCACTTTTAAAATCACCACTAAAAATCATTGGCATAGTGTGCAAATCTTCTCCTAATTCTGCTGCACCAGAGGCAGTATATGCCAATAATGCTCTATGTATGAATTTTATTACATCGTTAATTCTCTGGTTCGGAGTGATGTCGAGAACAATCATTGCCACACTCTGTCCGCCCCTCTCTCGTTTTTTCCTACTCCGAATCTGTCGCGTTTTCGTTTCTCACCCATGTCTCCTTCCGTTCGACTGCCCCACCACGCGCGCCATCCCCTCCCTTTTCCTGTCGCTTTTTCATTTCATTCGATATTGGAATTACAGCCCAACGAGCGCAAAGAAGTTTCACTTCAAAAACTCAAAGTACGCGTCAGTTTACTCAATAGAGAAAAATGTGTTTTATTATTTCTTCATGTGCGCCAAATTGCCTGGCCTCAACAATCTGCTACAACTTACCACTTATTTTTAATAGATTTGTAAATGTCTTTATGATGCGTCTACTTACACGTAGCAAAAGTGTATTGTCAAAACAGAAATAACAAGAACGAAACGTTAAAGTCTCTACAGTTATCGGTGTGTCTGTGTGTTTGTGTGTCGAACTTTTAGGTACTTCAAATTTATGAACGATCCAAACAAGAAAATACTGGACCCTCAACAAGCGGATGCTACAATGTGGACGGATGTATCGAGGTAATTTAGATAAACGACAGGCTCGTAAAAAATCCTAAACCACTAGCTCAACTCTCGCTATCATAACTATCTAATGCGTTTTTGATGGCGTGTCACAAGCAAAATGGAACTTGGCTCCAACAAGCGATGTGGAAATTCCAAAAGCAATGTCAAAAGCTAAAGTAATTTTATTTGTAACAAACTTACACAGCAACATAAGTGTGCGTGTATGTATGTATGTATGTGTTATTGTAATGGCAAGTTAGTAGGTTGATGGACAGACAGCGGTTGTGGTAGTGCCATCAACAATCTGCTGGACGAGGCGTACGAGGCTTAAAAGTCAGTGAAAAGTTAATGCAATGTCAACTAAACTCCCAGTCTGGCAGACATCAAATATTTACAAGTAAATAGAATACAGCGGAAGCTATAGTCGACCTATAGTAGCTGACAACACTTGTACACCTTTGTGCACTTGACGGCTCATGCTACACTTTAATAAGTAGCTGAAGTTTCTATCGTTCGCGAATCGACTAACGGCGCATGTGCCTTCGTGACATAGTTTTTCCATTTTTGCACCACCCAGTTGCCAATGCTTTCTCGGTAGTCATTGTTGGCCTAACCAAATACCAGAAGAAGTATTCGAATTAAATTGAACACAATATAGCACTTTAAGATTGTGGGCTTTAATGCAGTACTTTCACTGTGAACATTTTCTTGTGTCCTGATACTTCTTCTTAGGGAATATGACACTTACGAAATTCGCATATTCGGAACCAGGTCTGCCATTTGTTGGCCGCACGCATAAATTCGGCAATTACACGAATAAGGCATATTTATACGTGTATGCGTATACGATATAAGGAAAAAGTAAAATATAGTTTAATATTCTCACCCCCCAAGATGGCTATATATCACAAAAAAAAAAACACTAAACACATAAAGAGAAAGAAAGTCAAATATGGAGTAGTGATAGTTGTTAGCAGTAAATAGTAGTAGTATTAATAATAGTGCTTAGTAATACTTAGTAGCAATAGTACTAAGTAATACTTAGTAGTAGAATTAGTAAAACTATAAGTAGTAATTAGTAATACTATTAGTAAAAATGATAGTAGTAATTAGTAGTTGCATTAAAAAATAGTAGTAGAAATTAGTAAAAATAGTAGTAATTAGTTTAGCAAAAAAAGTAGAAGAAATTAATAAAAATAGTAGTAGCAATTACTAGTAGGATAATTAAAAATAGTAGTAGAAATAAGTAAAAATAGTAGTAGTAATTAGTAGCAGCAAAAGTAAAAATTGGAGTAGTAAATAGTAGTAGGAGCATAGAAGGCGTAGTGATAGTAGTAGTAGTAGTATTAATAATTAGTTGTCGTAGTGATAGTAGTAGTAATCAGTGGTTTAGTAGTAGGAGTTAGTATTAGCAGTAATATTAATAATTAGTAGTAGCTGTCATTAGTGGTACTACGAATTAGTAGCAGTAATAGAAGTAGAAGCGGTAGTGGATGTAACGGTGAACCAGACCCGAACTACTGAAAGGTCCTGAAGTGGTCAAGAAATATTTATTCCCAAAATAGTGGTGAAACGGCCCAAAACTTGCCTTCAAGTTGTCCTGAACTAATACTACTCGTACATATGTATGTATGTACTTATGTATATACTGATTAGGCGGCGGAAAAAAAGATCACTATATGCGGGTAAAAAAATGTTGCTTAAAAAAAAGAATATTCCTATTCTTTTGTTAGTCCTCAAATATTTCGATGTCCGAGGAACCGCTTAAAGTTTCCTCCGCATTTTATATGGAAAAAATAATAATTTTACGTCGAATTGGCAATCTGTAATTTTCTTCAGTAGACTTCGAAGAATAATTTCCAATTGTTTATTATTATTAAATTATTTGTATTATTATAATTTTTTCACATATCGCCAAATCAGATCGCCTGAACGCGAAGGAGTTTATAGAAAACTCGACCTAGAAATTATTCCTTCCCAATAGAGCAGTCAGTGCTGCTCTGGAACTCGGTCTGTCTGTCTCGAAATTCTGTGCATTCTGACAGCACCTCTAAATATAAATTACGTTACACCGTAGAAGAAACATTTGTAAAAAATAAAAAATAAAAATTAAATGTTATTTAGAATGATTGGAAAAATGCATATGAAAAAATATAAAACTACTAATGAAAGATTTTCATCAATACAACAATATTTTTGTCATGCAATTTGTATGGGGTTTTTTGTCAACTTAGGCCTGATGGGCGCATACGAAACAAATTCACCACCTCTGCAGACTATTAGTGAATGATACCAAAGATTTTTCTCGTAGATTAGTTGGAAAGGTATTTTCTGCGTCATTATTTCGAACTTACTATGTCAAGCAACATATTTTAACTATCATCCCCTCCATGTGTAAAAAATCGCACAAAAAAAAGTTTGTCAATACTTACTTCAACGTAATTTTTTAAACGAAGTTCATACAACTTCTTGATAATTCCTATCTAATTAATACTTTCTAAAAAATCTGAAATTCAGCGAGACAATATTAATCGTTTGCGAAATATTTTAAAAGTTCTACGCGCAAGTTTGCTTCTATTCGTTAAATATTTCATAAATGATCCGGACTATTGGCTGATTATTTCAATCCTGCAAGAGGGATACAATTTGTTAGAAATTGCTTGGGTTTCGGGGAAAATGCAAATTTGCCCATGCATGTGTTCTAAATCTGGTAGATATGGAATACAATTCTTGATTTTGGTTTGCTTTAAGAATCCAACAGTACCTAGGAAAACCAAGTGATGGTACAGCAGAAATAAATCAAAGAAAGCGTTTGGTTTTTGGTCAGGTTCGTCAGCAATGGACAATTTTTCCCCGTTTTACAATCTTCCAAACTAAGCACTAAAACTTCTGCCATACAAAAAGTTCCCTTTACTTCTATCAGCATTTGAATTCACCGAGCGCACAACCCTTGTAACATACGTCGGCAGAAGAGACAAACGCGTAGTTCTACACAGTGCAATGCAAATGTCGAATGCGATTTGAACGGATTAAAAAAATGCTAGAAGTATTCTGTATTATAACAAAACAAAGGGTCACAGCCCATGCAATTCATATCCTTCTTTCATTTAGATGGCGTGGATACAATTCCCAAAATGTTGTCCTATTGCAGCTGTTTTCTCAAACATAACGAATATTTCGGTTTTAACCACATTGATTATCTTCAAATTCAAGAATGGAAATTGGCAAACAAACAAAAAACAGGTTCTTGCGGCGATAACTTTAAATAGCTCTAGCAAAACCTGACATGGTAATGAGAAAATTTAAAAAAATTGTTTGCTCCTACCAAGAATAATTTTATTGGCACAAAATACATATAAATTGCATATGTCTGAAAAGTCACACACGAGGGTAGGAAACATATGAAATTAGCGGACGAAATAGGTATGCTATATCACTTTAAAACCCTTAAGATATAATTTTGCACTTTATAAATTTCATAAATTTAATAGTTTTGTATTAGTTTATCATAGTTACCAAATTAAAACAAGCAGCATTAGCGTACAGTTGGTCAGCACTTTGTCTCATTTGCACAACCTGTGGTACGATTTTTTGCTATTCAATTACCTCAATTTTAAAGATATTCGGCAACCCCGAATAAACTTGTATAGTTAGTTAGTGAATTATGGAAAACTAAATGACAATTAATATGAAGCTATTAACTCAATCGAAAAAAGAAAAATTCGTGATTTAAGGTTAGGGATAAACTTATTGTAAAGTATTTTGTTTCATTGAAAAAAAGTAAATTTCGGCAATGTCGCTACTATTTAATACCAGATGGTGAAAAAGTAAGTCATCCAACAGTGAATGAATATTTGTTCCAGAACATGGAAAATCCCAAATATTTCGATAGTTCTTACCTGTCTATAAAACTACTATTATATTAATGTGCGAATAGCGAAATAGTAAAAACAGATGTATAAAAAAAATTTAAGTAAAAAGTGCGACTATCCTTTTATATTTTTAGAGCACAGTACGATTCGCATATTTGGAGCTCCTCTGTTTACGAAGAGTTATTCTGTAAAGTTTCGGAAAAGAAAAACCGTAACATGTTTTTGATTGGTTATTTCATTAATTCATTGGAAATTACTAATTAACCATTCGATATGCGCTTTCCGACCTTGTGGATAGATTTCTACCCATACTGATATCTCATATATTTTGTACGAAAAAATGTAAATGTACTTTGTTAATTACGAAACCAAATCTTACATTTAGTTAATGCAATTGAAGCACACTGTGCATGGATGGATATATGTGTAACCTGGATTTTAAAACAAAAACAACATTTAAGCTCAATTTTTATGTCCTTGTAACAACCTGCGCAACGTTCACGTCCTTTTAGTTTGCATGGCACTTGCAGCTTAAAATGTTAAGCTAGTTGCGAATCAATCGGAGAAAGCTATTGGTATCTTAGTTTGGAAAGTAACAAGGGAAGCGTAGAATTTATAAAAATTGCATAAGATAGGATACCACTTTGCAAAATGCCTCACTCAAACATTATCGATTTTATTCAAAAATAGGTTCGTGCCAAAGTTATTGAGTTTTTGTTTGATTGAATCATTTTTATTAGGCACAGTTTATTTTCATGTTCAATTTAGGATTGAATTCATGGTTAAAAAAATTAAATTTGTAAAAATGTATTCTTTTATTGAACTCAAGAACGGATTTAATAAATTAATACATATATAAGTAAACCATTGAAGGCCATTAACTGCAGCAACTACTTTGTAAAAATTCCAAAGCTTTCTACAGGTGAGTTTAAATGTCCCATGGAACAATGGTTGATGATTCCTCTATTAAATCAACCAGAGGAGAGTCAGAAATTTTGATGCACTGGAGCAATGTACAGAGTTACCAACCCAATTGATAGACATATTGGGGTCCTTAAAAGAACTTTGCCTTGCTGGTTTTTAGTAGTCCACATTATTCCAAGTAAGTTTGTAATTTGAAATGAATAGATATATTTGTTTTCTTAAATGAAAGTAAATAGATATAATAAAAATAGATTCAAAATTACTTTCAGTAAGTCAACTAATTTTCAGCAACTTAGCTGGCATGTATTCATTGATTTTTTTCTTTTTGCTTCTGACGTTTCGATGGATATAGAGGCGCTCTTAGCACAGTGAATTAATTAAAAGACAAAGTATCGTTAAGAGTCACGATATTGAGGCACTGTCATTATAACAGTTACTTTGATTTTGGGCATTTTGACAATTGAAAATAATCCCTTATTTTTAAATGAACATCACTGTTTTTAGTACTCTTTAGATTTGTTTATTAATACTCTTTTTTAAAGCATAGTTTTACATTTTAGTAAAATCAAAACACGTTTCACATGGAAAAGTTTAAAGTAACGTACTTTCCTATATATCCTTTGTTTACTTTTAGTTGAGATATGTCATCGCCGTAAGGTGGCGCATTCTTGTGTTCTTTCAGTTTAGCTTAAGAGAATAAAATCTCCGTTTATCCGAACGCTCAAAGATAGTGAATCGCAATGCAAGTTTTCATAGTTCTGTTCATAGCTTAACTACTGGCATACAACTCCTTAATAAATACACATTTGCAGAGATGCAGTGAGCTCTTAGAAGGAACATCATAATATACACACTAGGGTGGGTAAAAAAAAATTCAATAATTAAAATATTTTCAATAATTTTTTTCTGCAATTGAAATGCACGACTTTTAAGTATTTTTGAAAATAACTGCCAAAAAAATTCCGCGGACTCGAAATTTATTTCAGAGGTATGGTTGCTTGGGCAAAAATACTTAGGATGATCCATAGTACAAGAATCACATTGATGCTTTGACCTTTTTTTTAGCGCACACACACACATGCACTTCACCTACATATATGTACATAAATATTTACATCACGAAAAGAGGCTGTCAAATTTTATGTGTAGCGCACGTGAGTAGAAAATATTATGAAGCTTATATGACTACAAGGGCATAGCATACCCAGGCCACTGACATGGCAGCAGACATTTGGGCAACATTACACCCATAGCTGCAATTCCGCAGACGCACTCACGTTTCGCGTTTAGTTTTTGGATAGCCGCACGCATAATTCCGAAATGGGGCAGTGACTTTTTCGCATTCGATTTGATGTGACCGTGTGAGAGAGTAAATGGTCCGTTGATATCATTTCTGCGCATCCGCTTGAGGGAAAGTGGTGATTACCTTTGGTAGCCGGTAATGGGCTCGGTGGGAGTCATTTAGTTTCACCTTTAGCAGTATTCGTAAAAGTTAACTACCTACTTCCCCTACCCCAAAAATCCGATTATATTTGACCTTTGTGGTACATAACCATTAGCCTTAGCTTTTATGTTTGTTTAGCAAAATGGACAACTCACATCAACGCGCATATAAATCCATTCATTAACACAAGCATACACTCGAATAAATGTATTTATGGAAAAATATAGCACCTTCACATTTGCTCTCGTTATGCGCCACACATTATTTTATGCATCTCGTCGTTTGTATTATTCTTGTAAAAATTCGCCAATCCCAAAGGTAAATAAAGCTTACGTTGCGAATATTTAAGTGAAAAGTAGCAAACATCAACTGGGGTACTAAAAAAAAAACTTACAAAACTCACAAACAGCGATGTGCTAGCAGAGTACAGACTAAAAAAGCGTTCATCTTATTTATTATGCTTGTTTGGAAGATTGTTTTTGGGCACGTACGTATTTGAAAAATGGAAACACTGGAGATTGTTTCACATACCACGCCGCACTTTTTGTTCTCATTTTGCCATTGATTTTGATATTTCAAAATAATTACTTTGATGCTGCTTTCCTGCAAACATTTTATCTTCATAAATATCTTATCCTCCACTTTTAGTTATTTAGTAGTTTGAAAGTTATGCTGCTTCAATAATTCCAATTCATTCTCTTAAAAAAAATAGTTTCTCAATAATTATTTCAACGTATTTTTTAAACGAAATTCATAAGCTTTTAAGGCTTCTATTTAGCCAATACATACAAGGTGGCGCAAAAGTAAACTTCCGATGTTTTTTGGCTCTAATTTAAAAAAAAAATTAAAAACTTTGCTTCTTCTTTTGGATTATTTTTATCTGGTTTTTTAATTTTTTTTACATCAAGTCGAGAATATGATGTCATGTAAATGGCCGCCGCCATAGTTGATTGTCATTTGAGCCCTTTTTATGGCATTTTCCATCACTTTGGCCAAAACTTCCGGCGATAGGTCCTCACATTCTTGACGGAAATTCTCTTTAAGAGCTGCAAGAGTCTGAGGCTTGTTGACATAAACCCGCGACTTCAAAAAGCCCCACAAAAAGAAGTCTGGAGCGGTCAAATCAGGCGATCTTGCTGGCCAGTGCAAATCGCCAAAACGGGAGATTAGGCGCCCGGGAAATGCATCCTTCAGCATATCGGTTGTGGCACGTGCAGTGTGTGCCGTTGCACCATCCTGTTGGATCCTCATGTTTTCCAATCCCAATTCATCAAGTTGCGGCAAAAAGAACTCGTTGATCATTGCTCTGTAGCGCTCACCATTCACAGTAACCGTTTGGCCCGCGACGTCTTCGAAGAAAAAAGGTCCGATGACTCCTCCAGCGAAAACAGCACACCATACAGTGACTTTGAGCGGGTGTAATGGCTCTTCGTGGGTTACACGCGGATTTTCAGTGCCCCAGAAGCGTAAATTTTGCTTATTTACGTACCCGCTAAGATGGAAATGGGCCTCATCACTCATGATTATTTTTGATGAAAAATCATCTTCCTCTTGGTGGTGATTAAGGATGGCTTGAGCGTATGTTAGACGCGATTGGCGGTCAGCAGCTAACAGCTGATGCACCGTCTGGACTTTGTACGGAAACATCTTCAAATCTTGTACCGAAATTCGCTGTAAATACCGTCGACTGATACCCATTTGCGTGGCACGTCGTCTGGTCGATGTCGACGGCGCTTCCATGACATCCTCGGCTACAGCAGCAATATTCTCTGCAGAACGGCTACTCCGGGGTCTACCACGCCTGGCAGCATCTCGTGTTGTGCCAGTCTCTTCGAGGCGAGCGGCTAAACGTCGCAGTGTTTCACCAGTAGGCGTTGGACGGCCAGGAAATCTGCGGCGAAATTCACGTTGTGCCAAAGTCACCGGCCGATTATTGGTAAAATAAATAGTCAGCAATATTCCGCGTTCTGGAGCAGTGTAGCGTAACATTGTTTATTAGCGTGTATTTCGCATGTGTTTACTACACAAATGTCAAAACAGAACTGACATTAGGGGCCAATCGCAAAATTTATAGCATTTTCTTGTATTTTATAAAATATCTGAAATTCGATGCAAAAATTTAATTCGTTTGCGAAATATTTAAGAACTTACGTGTCTTATCCTCATATGTGGCTTTTCACATATAGGGCGGCATTAAAAGCCGAAAAGTGTGAAACTTGCCTTTCGGCTCACCGCACTAAAAACCCAACTACTGCAGTTTACTGAAGATTGTACTTGCCATATTACACACAATTGACCATTTTTTTTCGGGCACAAGTAAATACATACAGCTTCCAAAAGTGTGAAAAGTCACACGCGAGAGTAGGAAACGTAAGTTTTTTTTTTTAGGAGGAGATGAAGGTCAATAACTCTCCGAACTTGTTTTTTTTAGAGCTTCTTGAAATAGGAATCAAAGCGAGATTTTTTGGTAGGAGCTAATGAGTTAAAATCTTCAACGAATATATTTTTCGTATAATTTTACTGTATACGAGGATTGCCTTTTATATTTTGCGCGTTCACAACACTACATGTGATTAGCTGTAATTAGATATTTTTATCATAAAGTTTGGTATTTTTTGGCATAAACTTGCATATAACTTTTTCACTTACGAGTTTTATTTGTGTTTATTTATAGTGAGTTTAAAAATTCATATTGCCAAAAAATGGAGTTAACCCGTGAGCATTTTCGTGCGATGATTTACTACGATTTTCGACGTGGATTATCGAGACAGGAGTGCACCAATCAACTTACTTCTACTTTTGGTGTTGAATCACCACACTTAGCCACTGTGAAACGATGGTACAACGAGTTCCTACGGGGCCGCCAATCTTTGCAGGACAAATTTCGTGAAGGTCGTCCAAAAAAGGTGGTTGTGCCACAAACAGTCGATGTTGTGCGTCAATTGATAATACAAGATCGTCATGTGACACATCACGAGAGATCCTTGGCCATTAGTGGGACTAGCATACATTCAATATTTCATGAACAGTTGGTCGTAAAGGAGATTTGTTCTCGTTGGATACCGCATAATTTGACAATTGCCCAAAAAAGGACTCGTGTCGATTGGTGTAAAGAAATGTTGAAGAAATTTAGCCGCGGTGGATCAAAGTACGTCTGTGACATCGTAACAGGTGACAAATCTTGGATCTATGCATACGAGCCGGAAACAAAGCAGCAATCGACTGTATTGGTGTTCCAAGACGAGCCTAATCCAACAAAAGTTGTTCGCGCAGGAAGCACCTCAAAGCAAATGGTCACCTGTTTTTTCGGAAAATCTGGTCATGTCGCAACTGTTTCACTAGATAAACTTAAAACGGTCAATTCTGAGTGGTATAAAACCATTCGTTTGCCAAAAGTTTTTTGGAGAATTAAGGAAAACCAACCGCCGAAGACAAATCACGTATCGATTCACACAAGAGAGTTTTTGAGGACTCAAAAGGTCGAATTGATGGGTTATTCGCCTTACAGCCCTAATTTGGCACCAAATGATTCCTTTTTATTCCCGAACATCAAAAAAAAATGCGAGGTCAACGTTTTTCAAGGCCTTGAATGAGCTGTAGAAGCCTTCAAACAGCTCGTTTTAGAGGTATCCCATTCTGAGTGATGAGATGATGAGAGCGCAAAATATAAAAGGTAACCCTCGTATGTCTTAAAATTTTATTTCGCTTAGTCATATTTTTCAACAATTCTTTCAAAAAAAAGGTGGAGCTAATATTGCAAATCCATCAAGTATTTTAATTGTGCATAGCAATACTTTCAGAAAATATTAAGAAAGTTCGGGCTAGTTACATAGTGAAATGAAAGAAATAAATGTCCCAGAAAATTGTTTACTCTGGAGAGGAAGGGACCTTTTTAGGACAATTTTGGGCTTATCTCGGGCCTGATTTGGGATCAATTCTGAACCACTTCGGTAATAGTTTATGTCCCGAAATAGTTCCGTCCTTCAAAACTAAAAAAAGAAGTTGTCTTAGTCATAATTAAGCAAAGACTTTATAATATAAATTTCGAAATAAAAGTCTTTGAAATACGTAAAAAAAGTTATTTCGCTGATAATTATTATGGAAAGCTTTACTCAAGTCTCAAATTAATAGTTATTGTCGATTGAAAAAATTGTTCTCACTCATAATTAATATGAAAATCCATTTAGTGTCAAAATAACAACTATCGGGAACAAAAAAATTTATCTGACTTATTATAAAAAGACTTCAATAAATCGCTTCATCACTATGGTAACCTTTTTAAAACTCTACGGTCAAATAATGATTATCTTGGATATCTGGGTTTTTTAGCTCCATGGTTTGCTATTGCTTGCCGACGCTAGGCGACGACTGTTATAAAACCCATTTTGCGTATACATATTTTCTGTATTAACGTGATATCGATGTTAAAAATTAATTCCTGATTTCTTGTAAATATTATTGACTTCCTCGCTTATGTAAAGAAAATTGGATAATTAGATAGGAAGGAGGAAAATGCCCAACAAAGTCACAAAAAAAACGGCAGGAAATGGGAAACATCAGAAGGCATTTCTGCCATAAAGAGTCATCGCACAAAAAATAATTTGTCGTTCGGAGACGGCGTAACCCATAGATAACTCAATTTGTGTTAGAACATCGAGTCGCACACCACAAATTGTGACAGAATTTCGGCCAAATATTAAACCATGAAAACTTTATTATTGATATGCTAAAATTGTATGGGCACAGCAGTGAGAATCCACTTACGAGACAAATAATGTCAGTAATTTTCTGATATATATAAAACTAGATCATAATATATATATCTCGACATATTATACTAGAAAATTCCGGCAGAAGTTGCCCTCCCAATATTTTTTTTTATTAATTTTCCTTTGCATATGTAACCAAAAAACGCACTTAGGTTTCTCTCATATATAGCAGTTGGCAACCCTTTCAAAAAATATAGGTTGCACTTCATCCTTGCTGAAACAAATTGTTTGATTCCCATATTTTAATATTTCATTAAACTCAAATTTGCAAGGTAGTGTCAACCCTTTTCGAAATCTAGCTAGCTGGGTCAGAATTTCTCAAACGGATCACCTGAATGGGGTGAAAAATTATTTTTGCTCGTTTTTAAATTTTTTCTGTGGGCTAATGCAATCAAAAACCCAGTTGGATTTTCTAAAAAAAAATTTTTTGTTTAATAATAATAACACGCTATGGTGCGCTCCAAACGCTGCATCATGACGTTCAAGGCTAAATAACTTTTTTCTAGATTCAAAACGGAATATTGTTTAGCGCGAAATGTAGTATATATGGTTTTTTTATGTCAAAATATGGATATTTTTTCTTCAATTTGTTATAAACAAATATATAAACAATTGACTCAGATTCAATTTTTTTATTCGGAAAAAATTACACGTAATCTATATTAAATGACGATTAAAATGGCGGTCGAATCATCTAAATCTGTCTGATAGATTGTTCGTAATTGATCTTTGAAAAAAAAATTACGAAAAACATTTATTAACAATATCTTAAACAAAAAATTTTTTTTAGGAAATCCAACTGGGTTTTTGATTGCATCATTAATGCCTATAGAAAAAATTAACAAACGAGCAAAAATAATTTTTCACCGCATTCAGGTGATCCGTTTGAGAAATTCTGACCCAGCTACTAACGAATGGTTCGATACTCATTTTATATATTTGTGTATAATTTATTAAAATTTGGCATCCCTCTCCAAAATATATTAACGAACTTTCTCATCGGCGAGACAAACCGTTTGACAACCATATATTAACATTTCGTATAAGTTGCGTATATTTGTGGCAACCGCCCAAAGCATACCTACCAAAAATACATACAAAATTTCATAAAAATCGGTAGAGCCGTTTTGTAGGAGTTCGACCACAAACTCCCTGCTGGTTTTGGTCACAACTTATAAAGTTCAACGCGCTTTTTCCAAGTTACAAGAAAAGTTATTTGAACATACGAATTTTGTTTTAAAATTGCCATCATCGACCATTGTGAATTTAACAGTTCGTCGGCCACATTCAAATGATAAGTATCTATATCTAGTTGGGGTTGCGCGAAACCGATTATAATTATACTAAGCAACAACAGTTACACATCATCTTCAAAAACCAAATTGTGCGCTTAGTATCTCCACTGATCAGAAATGAGATTATTAATATTAGTGCTCTCAGTGGAAGGATACATGAACCGAAATCAAACCGATGCAAAGTTTAATTTTCGCAAAATTTTAAGAAATTGCATTCAGCTGTCAAAATAGAAATAAGGTGACAAGAATTTTTGGAACTAAACTATTTAATGTTTTACTCGAACATAATTCATGTAAACAGAATCTTTGCTTTTATCAACCCCCATTTGTACAGTAAATTTATTCCATTTATCCTTCTACTAAATATTTCAACTTTTATATTTAAATAAAAAACAAACAAAAAAAACAACTGAAGGTGGAGCCAATCACTTCAAGAAGATTTATTACCAAGCAATCAACTGGGCACATTTGAAGTGTGATCCCGTTCATCCTTTGCCCATCTAAATAAAATGCCCTTTTTTAAATACAACTACAAATTTGTCCAATAAAAATAAGTACGTAGATTGACAAGAACAACCGAAAGATACTAAATTTATAAATATTTTTCAACACAACTAAAGCAGGCAAGTAGGAGGGATTGAATTGAATGGGCATTGAATGAGAAATGTAAATGCTACAGACATAAACAAATGATCCGAACAAAAGTAATTTGTATATATCGCCAGTGGCAACGGAATATCGTTAGCACAATAACGAAAGAAAAAAAATTTAAAAAGCCAAAAGAAAAAAGGGAAATCTCTATGGCCATAAACTAATGCGGAAGGTCAGAGGCACATCCTGGGTATGGAGGTGAAGCGTTGCAGGTGCATACCTAAGGGTAATATGATTTTTAAGCAGTTGAGCCAAATGGGGTCAGTGGAAAATTTTATTTTGCGGCATTTGCGGTATATGTATCTAGAAATAACAAAACAAAAATTTGAAGTACTTCTTTAACCTTTAACGAGCACACTCTTTTATTTTTATAGTAATATCAGTTGTTCCTCATTCAAAGCGGAAAAAACTTTAAAGCTTACTACGAAAGAATTCTATCGCTGCACAAATGTTCATTAGTGCTAAGCACTAAAAACTAAAAAAGTCAAGCTGAAACAGGTCGTTACTTACACAACTTTAAAACTTTTCCGTTCGCAAATTATATGGATAGTTCTTGGAACTTAGTTTCTCATATATAAATCTAACAAAATGAGACTGTCCAATGTTCATTCTTCATTGCTCCGACTCTTTCTAAGCTACATACAAAATCTCAATACAAAATTTATAAGCATTCCAACTTGGCTTCTATAGAAAATAAATCAATCCGCTGTTATATTTATACCAACACTTCATCAGCGCAATGGCTGATGATGTTCTATTTAAAAGAGACTTTCGTACACTACTTTTTCCAGTTAGCGCTTCTTGTTTTTGCTCTAAGCTGTTTTTTTCAAGGTTTCGGTAACAACCTTGCAATCTGCACACATAAAAGAGGCTGGCAGAGGCCAATGGAAACGAAAATCCACAAACTCGTAAGATGATAAATTTGGGTGAAAAAAGGTGATTGGGTTGAGTTTGCATAACTAAGTTGTGGAAAAGGATTTATTACCAAATGTAAATGATGAAAACTTTTGGTTAGGAAAATGTAAAAAATTTTGTGGATATGTAATAATTTTATTTACCAAAGGAAAATAATTACTCATACGCCCCGTTGTACTCGACAAAATTTAACCCATGGCTTATATTAAGTGATTCATTTGTGCTCTGTTTTAAAACTGAACTTGATGTAAGACTTCTTTAGCAGCATGAGAGTGACTTTTAACATCACGTCACGCAAGTCATGTCGTTATCGCGCCGCTGTCATCACATGATGCTTATATGAGAAAAAAAAAAACAAATATAAGTACATACTAAGGTAGCGACATATCTATGTGTTTGTTTGTATGTGTGTACATGCAGCTCAGTATAGTATATATGTAAGTACTATGTGTGACCTTTAGTACTTTTTTGTGCATATGTAGCTTGGGGTCATTTCGGCACTGTTTGAACTAATTTTTACTACTAATTATTGCTAATACTTTTACTAATTTCTACTACTATATTTACTAAGTCCTACTACTATTTTCACTTCTGCCACTACTAATGCTATTTTTACTAGTTCCTATTACTATTTCTAGCAATAATTTCCACTACAATTTTTACTTATACTACTACTAATTCCTACTACTAATTTTACTAATTTCTAGCACCAGTTTTACTAATTTCTACTACCAATTCCAACTCCTAAATTCACCAAAGCTCTTACTAGTTAGTACTTCTATTTTTACTACTATCTACTACTACTTTTACTAATTCGGCTAATATTTTAAATAGTACTACTTTTAATAACTACTACTATTTTTACTAAATTCTACTTCGATTTTTACTAATGATATTACTAATTACTAATAATATTTTAACCAATTTCTACTGCTATTTTTACATATTCTAAGACTTAAAAAACTAAAAAAAAAAAATATTGTAAAACTCTCTCACATATTTAACTCTATCTCTATATCTTTGTCGAATCAGCCCAGAAGTTTTACTAAGATGCACTCGTGCTTTTCAAATCTATTTATTTCATATATTGACTGGAACTGTAGCTGACATGGTCTTTTTTGTTACTGGCTTTTACATGTAGACTTTGGACTTGACGTAGCCAAATGGGCGAAAGTAAAGATTTGTGATATTATAGGATCTTCGCCGTCTATTCACCGATCCAGCCTAATAATTTAAATTGATCGATAAAAATAATTACTCGGGAAAACTGTGAATTTTTTTTAAGAGCCGAAAGTCAGAAATGGCGCCGGGCTAGGTATTTCGACAGCGGACAACAGCGAGAATACCTGCAAAACAAAGAAACGTAAAATAAATATTAATTATTGCAAAAAAAAATTCTCAAAAATCAACCAGTATTTTCAGTCACTTGAAATTTGCACTTTCTTAAAGTGAAATGAAATGAGCTACAAAATTCCATATTTAATATGTCGCTAAAAATATTAATAAAAAGTTTGATTATTTGATGACAGTTTTTCTTTGAAATTTTATGAATTTTTGTGAATTTCATAAAAAGTTTGAAACTTGTGTTTATATAGTTTATGTTAAAGAATAAGCTATACTTTTATAAAACATTATTAAAAATAAGTTAATAAACATAAGTGGCCAACTGAATCATAGTGAATGTTGTTGTTTATAATATGCCCGCAGCCAAGCTTTCTTCCAGGGCAAAAGACATTTTTAATTTAAATATTTTTTTTTTTATAAGTGTTTAGATAGTTTAGTCCTTATTCATTTCCCACCAAATTTGCCTAGTTTATTTATTACAAGGAAGAGACTTTTATTTCGAACTTAAAATATATTTGTTCAAGTTTAACTGTTATTACGGGGCGAGAAAAATAAAAGTCCGGGTTGACCGATTATTTTATTGTGATTTTAAATTTCATGACAAGACAAAACTTAGCCAGAATATTTGACGAGTTTTCGAAGAAGATTAAATAAAATATAAGTCGCTTTCATTTCTATAATAAAACTGATAATTGAAATTTCACATTTATATAGAAGATATTTACTATTTGAATTAATTCAGTTACAAAAACCGTACGTTAGTAATTATATTAAAAGAACTACTATTATAATTAATGCATTTAAATCACGACGGAAAACAACTCCCAGTTAACGCCTACTTTAAACTGCACATAATTTTTATAGAGAGCATTTTCAGTACACAATTAGGGTTTGTGACATCCAAAGTAACAACAAATCCTTCGCACATATTGAAACATAGAAAAAAAACCCAAATCAAAGAGTGTCCATTAAATGAAGGTGCAAAAATAAACTGCAAGCAAAATTTAAAAAAGAAGACACATTTGCATACGCAAAGGAAATAAGTTTTTGTATATTGAAAAAAAAATCTAAGATCCTTCAATGTTGATTTTAAAAACACATTCTGTTTTTGCTTTCCTTCTTCGACATCTTATTACCATTCGCATACGTTATGTAAGTTCTTTTGCAGCTTTATAAAAATTTTCTCGACCACAAACTGTGTGTTTTTCGTTATTCTGTTTTTTTTTTTTGATGTGTACATATTTTCTTTTCGCAAGTTTTTTATTCAATATTTTGTTTTTGCTCTTGTTTGGCAAAGATTGATGACTTTCTTGGCACCCACACTGTCGCCAGCCGAGCGTTTTAATGGCGACGGTTAAGACGTGCTTAGCGCATACAACATACAAATCTATTTCCTCGCATATCTACATAGATACATAAATATTTTGAAACGTGTGAGCAAGTAGTTAGATGCATGTTGTTGTGAAAATTTGTTAGATGCTGGCTGTTTTATGCGAATTTTCTTTGTATTTTTATTCAAGGCACACTCTATTTACTTACATATATTTTTTATGTATCGGTGTCGATAGGAAGGACACAACTACAGTACGGTCGTCTGTCCAATGGTTGTTATACTAGAACGCCATTTTCTTGGCATAGAATGCGCTTTCCTTTTCTCTTTTGATTTCATATCTCTCTTTCCTCTTTTATATATTGTTTTTCTTTTTGGTTGGTGTGTCCTTTTAGTTTTCTCAGTTGTCGCCTGAAAGTGTGCTTATTTTTTTTTTTCATTACATATATGGATTGGACAAAGGATACCGCTATGACTTTTTCTCTGAATACAAAGTTATTCCGCGACAAAGGACTGTGCCTACAAAAGCCACCCGTTTCGTTCCTTTTCTTTTTGTGGACTCAATCATTCTCCCTTTTAACAGTATTTCAAGCAAAGTAGTATTTTTTTCTCTTAAGTTTTTTTTATATTTGAAATTTTCAATTTTTTTAAAAACTGAAGAGTTGAGAGTTTGATACTACATTATGTCGCTTTCTAATTGTCCAAAATTTAATAATTGGAATGTGTAGTAGCAAAAAAAACTAAAACGTGTTCAACTCAGCCAATCCAAATTTTAATGCTTCTTTGCTCTCTACACAAAATATTTTCTGTGGCTAAAAATTTGCAGAATCAACAAACTTGAAACTTTAAACGCGTTTATCTCGAAATCATGTTTTTCCGAAAACGTCGTTGCGGTGACTTGGATTGCCGAATGAGTTTTTAACCGATTTCAATTTGTTTTTTTTTCAAATTGTTCGCAATTTATTTACCGTGTCCTTGAACGATTTCATTTTTTCGTTTAAATTTTCATATCAATGTTATGAATTTTTCAATACATTTGATCAGATGAAAAAAGTAGCATTTTTGAGAAAATCGTCCTGGTTTGCAGAACAATTTTTTCTCATTTCAATAAATCATTCAAGAACACCACAAGTCCCCATACTAACTAAATTTATTTGGTTTTATGCTTTCAGTTGAGCTGATGGACTGGAATCGTAGTCACGGCAAGCCTCTTTGGAAAATCGCGTTTTGCGTAACATGTCATAACTTTGACAATTATTAGTATTTTTTTTTTATGTTATTGAGCTGATTTTACAAATTAGACACTGTACTACGCAAGACGTATAATAAGTATTTGATAAAGATATGGCTACATACCTCTACAAAAACTCAAAACTTTTCCCATTTTCCCGCAACTCAACATATATAACCCGTTAAAAGCGCACAGGTTACTTTTTCTTTTCAATTGAAGTCCTTTCAGTTTAAGTCGTAGATATGGTTCTTTTTTAAATTGTAAAGTAGTAATTAAATTGTTGCCTTTACTTAATAAATAAAAATAAATAAAAATTGTGAACACTTAATCCCGTCTAATTAAATGCATTTTGAGTAAAGGTCGCTGCTCAGATCGAAAAGCTGAAACTCAAAGCGCCAAGTTATTGTGTAATATATTATTGTTTCTTATTTAATAGAGACAATTTTTTAACCTCAACCAGCAAGGGATTATTTGCTCCATCTATTGAGCAGATTTTTGTAGAAGTACACAAATCTCATCACATAGTTAACACATGTACATTTTGAAAATGAGTAAAGGTAAGAGGCAAGTAGATTATTCACATATTTAGAATAGAAAATAGTCGTATATAGTTTTTTTTTATATTACATATCTTTATTTACATACAATCTGTCGTAACACAATAAGTAAATGAAATTGACTAATGTAATTTACATTGATGCATTAAGTGCAATTTGGCCTTTAAGTAAGGGTGATCAGTAAATGTATCGTATGATTATTATTTGCATTAAATACTTAATTAATTCTTACGATCTAAACGGCAGGTCTAGAGGATGCAGTCCTTGCAGTCGCCGTGTGTCTTCACTGTTGTCTAATAAGTTTATGGCGTGTGTGTTGGGATGGAAATTTAGTCTTGTGATATACTTAGAACTGTACCTTTTTATTTCGTCAATCACCGTAGATGTTTTCAGATCCTTGTGGGGATGGATATTTTGTATATACCACGGAGCGTTAGCAATCTGTATAGAAGTTTTTGACTGGTATCTTTGAATAATGTGTATATTGGATTTACTTGCAGTACCCCAAATTGGAATGCCATAAGACCACACAGGTTTCAACACAGCTTTGTAGAGAGGCATTTTGTTTTTCAGAGTAAGTTTAGACTTGGGGCCAAGCAACCAATACATTTTTCTTGTTTTAATTTTGAGCTGTGTTCTCATGGCTCTGATATGTTCACGCCAAGAAAGTCTTTTATCTAAATGTAATCCGAGGTATCTTACACTATTGGATTTAGGAATTATGACTCCATTAAGATTTACACTGGGGCACTCTTCTTTTCTCAATGTTTACCGAGATGTTCCAGTTACGAAGCCAGGATTGCAATTGATCTAGCTGTGCTTGTGCGGTTTCAGCAGCTTCGCTAGCCGAGTAGGAGGATGAGAGTATAGCAGTGTCGTCTGCATAGGTGGCAACTATTAATTTATCGTCTTCTAGTATTGGGATGTCTGCGGTAAAAACTGTGTAGAGCGTTAGTCCCAGAACACTACCTTGCGGGACTCCAGCTTTTATCTCGGGTATGTCCGAGATTTCGTCTTGAATTTTAACGTAGAAATACCTGAAACTCAGATAGGATCTGAAGAAGAGATAGAGCGGAGTAGCTTTTGAAAATCAACTCATCTACTAGCTATATGTTTACGAAATTACTTCTACTTATACAAAATTAAATCTAGAAAAATAAGGGATTCAACTGCATACAAATTAATACTTCATAAACGGTATAATATGAAAATATATATAACTTAATTCGTGCGGTTTGCTAACAGATGGCGTTACTTGTATGTATTCCATCATTCCAATATATTCCGAACATACGTTGGAAAGCTACTATCATTGTACGTCTTTTCAGTATATGTCATTCATTTGAAGCGTAAACAACAATAATTTTTTTTTTCCACTCAAATATGTCGAACTTTGTGCCTGAAAAAGTGTTTTTGTGGGTAGTTCTACTTCATGACTTTAATATGAAGAAAACTGCTGCCAAAAGTCATCGTATTTTGGTGGTAGTTCATGGTGAACATGCTCTAGCTGAGCGAATGTGCCAAAAGTGGTTTGCACGATTTAAAAGTGGTGATTTTGGCTTGGAAGACGATGAACGTCCTGGGCAGCCAAAAAAGTTTGAAGATGAAGAACTGGAAGCATTACTCGTTGAAGATTGTTGCCAAATGCAGGAAGAGCTCACAGAATTTTTGGGTGTCACTCAGGCAGCCATTTCAAAACGTTCAAAAGCAGCTGGATATATTCAAAAGCAAGGAAATTGGGTCCACATGAACTCAAGCCGAGAGATGTCGAAAGGCGGGTTTGCTTATCCGAAATGCTGCTGGAACGCCACAAAAGGAAGTCATTTTTGCATCGGATTGTTACTGGTGATGAAAAATGGATCCATTACGACAACCCCAAGTGCAAAAAATCATATGTGAAATTCGGCCAACTAGCCAAATCAACGGCTAAGCCGAATATGCATTGCGCGAAGGTAACTGGGTGAAACTATCAATGGAGAACGTTACCGAACACAATTAATCCGCTTGAAGAGAGCACCATGACAACGCTCGGCCCCACGTTGCTATTCCGGTTAAGAACTATTTCGAAAACAGTGAATGGGAAGTTCTACCCCACCCGCCTTATTGCCCAGACCGTGCCCCTTCTGGCTACCATTTGCTCCGATCGATGCAAAACGCCCTCACTGGAATACGGTTCACATCAGAGCAGGATATCAAAAATTGGCTTGATTCATTCTTTCCATTCCACAATTTGCCAGAAAGATGGGAAAAAGGCATAGCTTCAGATGGGCAATACTTTTAATAATACTTACTGTACATGTTTTTCTTAAATAAACGTTCAAAATTTTGAAAAACCCCCGCACACGTTAAGTTATAGACCCAATACAATTTTTTTATGGTTGAAATTTAAGTTTACTCAAAGTTTTTGTAATAAATCATTTTTATTTTGCGATTTTTAATTTTTCGATAAAAAATAAACGTTATTCTTGGTTTTTAATTTTTCAATCACAAATATTTGTTATTCATGGACTTTAAAATTTTCGATCAATATTTGGTGATATTTTTTTTGCGATTATAAAATATATTATTGTCACCGCCGCCAAATTTCCTTGCGTAAATTATAATTTAAAAATTTTGAAAATACACGAATAAGGATTATTTTTTATCCAACACAAAAAACAAAAAAAAACGATCAAAGTTCACCGAAAAAAAAAATTGCAAAACAACGATCAATCTTGGTTGAAGAAAATAAAAGCCAAGAACAAGGATTATTTTTGTTCGAAAAAAAATAAAAAAAAAAACAAAAAATTTTCAAAAAAAAAATAAGGTCAGATTTCTATAGCATATGAAACAAGCTAATCAATCCTATATCGATATATTCGAGTTTGATTTTTATCAATGATTGATTGATCCAAAAAAATCAACAAAAAAAATGTAATTGGATATGACTGTAGTTGAATAGTACAGATAATTTTTTATAAAAATCAGAGCTTAGTTAAGTTTTAATCAAACTTTCAAACGCCCACCCCTAGATGTGTATATCTATGTATGTAAGTCTTTAATTGTTCAAACATAGATATGTAATAAAGTTTGTATAGATTTAAGGTATTTTTTAGTTCATTAAAAATAGTTTCTTAAAATTATAAAACAAAATTGGTTCAAGTTGTGTTCGACAGCCTCCGAAGGTTTTAATACAATTTAGGTTTTGAGCTCAATGCTAATAACTGGTAAACTGTATAATTAAAATAAAAAGTTTTTCTTGTCTTAATTTCGCTTTTTCAATAACTCAACTTCAGCCGAGTAGTTTTTGAAGACGACTTAAAAAGAAACGAGTTTTTGTAATTTTTTGTTTGTTTGTATTAAGCCCGGTCTTTCTGCGAAAATATTGAAAATAAATGAAGAAAATCTTTGTGTACGTAATAAAAATATTATATATTAGAGGAAAACACCCAAGTCGCCAAATATTAATATATATGAAAGAGGAGCATTATTCGATTTCACTTGAACCTTGGCGCGTTTTTTATTTATTCCGATAACTTTTAATGAAATAAGTTGCTCTTTTTAAGACTTGATATTTTAATAATGAAACTTTCGAAAATTAAAAGCAAATTACTTAAATTCTCTAAGACGTAAAAGAACAAATTAAATGAAAGCCAAAGTCGCAGCGCAGTGAACTCCATTTTCATAAAAGCACAACTAATTAATTCCACTGGCAATAAATCTTCTATTGCTGTGCAAGTGACGTTATTATTGCTTCGAATAACATTTGAGTTGCCAAGCTACCACTACTAATATCCGCTCCTATCGTTCCTATCATTCGCCGTTTTTCTACTAGAAAATCAACAGCAATAGCATTGTCATATCTTGCGATATTTGCAATATTTCTTGCTTGCATCAACAGCTTGCATCGTTAACATACATGCATTTTGATTGGCAGTAATATGTATCTAGTATGTATTTTGTAAAATAGCAGCAATAAGCGCTGCATATTCACTGACGCAGACGCACGCACGTACGCACTTTACTCTAACGTATGCTGACACAACATGTGGTACATATGTGGCATGCAACGTTGCAGATAGAAATAAAATTAATAATAATAATAATAATAGTAGTAATGATGATAATCAACGCTTCGCAACTTCGCAACTTCGCAAGGGTGCAGATTTGCCCGCAAGCAAAAACGGAAGCGTAGTAGAGCTACCAACGTCAGCAAGCAGCAACAGCTTTGGGTAGGCGTGTCATTGCTACACAGCTACTCCTCACGGCAGACAGCCAAGTTGCAAGAAGACAGCAGGTGATAGAAATAATCACAATCAACGCTTTGCACCTTCATTTACATAACAATTTATATTATTATTTATAAAAGTATATATTTATATAGAGATAGCGTAGCTACCATGTATACGACTACTTCTGAAAATACGTACATATATTTGTACGCTTGTTTAACTATATAAGATAGCAATGTATTTCAACAATTCAGACGAACATATTATTTTTTTCACTATCGTATATTTGCTTACCTGCGCCATTATATCACGCAACGCACGCAGCAGTGAGAGGCGAATATTTTGATTTTTTTATTACGCTTTTTTTTGCATCATTTTATTGAAAACCTTTTTACTCTCGATTGAAATGTATTTTACTTGCGTACGCCTCATTTTTAATGCCTGCTCATTAATGATATCATTGTCTGTTTCCTGTTATTATAGCGCTTCATCGGCCGCCTTGTGGTTTTTGCATTACCTGTAATATCCGTGATAATTAAATATGAGCTGCAATCTTTTGAAACCGAGGGACAAAAGAATATGGCAATTTTGTTAAATAAACATTTTGTTTTATGCTATTTTTGGCTTGATGTTTATTAAACGGCATTATTAATTTTTGAGCTCAATGCCGGTATAAGGAAAAGTATTTGGAAACTGTTGTTGCCTTTGTTCCAAAATACTTTTCCTTATACTGGCCTTAAGCTCAAAAATTAATATTGTCATTTTATTTATAAAAAAACACGCGAGCCAGAATTAAAACTTCCGTGTCGAAGGAAGTTAAATATTGAAGAGAGTAAAAATCTATAGTGAAAAACGATGTGAAAGAGATGTCTATTATTTGTTGTTTATTTGTACACTATCATTAGCTTACATTGCATTATTTGGTTATTCTATTTCGGTTAATCTACATGTAAAGCGGATATAACGGCTTTCTTCGTAGTAATTAGTTGTAGCATTAGTGAAAATAATATAAGTAGCACTAGATAAAATAGTAGTATTAGTATTAGTAAAAATAGTATTAGAGTTTTGTTAAAATAGTAATAATAATCTGTAGAATGATGCTACTGACTAAAATATGTAGTAGTACCAATAGTAAAAACAGGAGTAGGGATTAGTAAAAATAGTAGTAGCATTAGTAAAAGTAGTAGTAGTAGTTAATAGTAGCACCAGACAAAATAGTAGTAGTTATTAGTAGTAGCAATGGTAAAAATAGTGGTAGTAATTCGTGAAATAGTAGTAGTAATTAGTAGTGGCACCATAAAATATAGTAGTAGTAATTAGTAGTAGCAATAGTAAAAATAGGGGTAATGATTAGTAAAAATAGCAGTAGATAAAATGGAAGTAGTAATTAGTAGTAGCAATTGTAAAAATAGTGGTAGTAATTAGTGAAAATAGTAGTAGGAATTAGTAGTAGCAATACTAAAAGAATCAGCAGTAACATAGCTTAAAATAGTAGTAGAAATATGTAAAAAAAAAGGTACTAGTAATAAGTAATAGCATTAGGTAAAATACCAGTAGAAATTAGTATTAGTATAAATAGCACTAGAAATAAGTAAAAGAAAGAAGCAAAAATAGTAGTCGCAATTAGTGCTAATATTATTAAATATTAAAGTAGTAATTAATAGTTGCATTGGTAAAAATATTAGTGGAAACTAGTAGATATAGCAGTAACTAGTAGTACTATTAGAAAAAATAGTAGTAGCAATTAGTAAAATGGTAGTAGTAATTAGTAGTAGGATATGTATAATCAGTAGTAGAAATTAGCAAAACTTGTAAATCGTAATTCGTAATTCCTTTATTATTCGATATTCGTTTACAATAAGACTTAAAATAGTTAAGTGCAATCTGCGAAGTGCTTATCTGCTGGTTAATAGATATTTGATATTTGCAGTTATTCTTACATATCTATATATGCGAAGAGTCGTACAATTTTCCGACTTAATTTCAATTTAAAATGAGCTTAAATTCTAAATGATTTTCAAAAATTTCATACATATTAAACAATTTTTTACATTCGATTATATATTTGTTGAGAAATTTATTATTTAGTATTTATTATTATTTATTTTTGATATGATTTTTAATGAAATATTTCATTTTGGATGTGTTAGGTAGTTTCGTTAAATTTATTGGAAGTTCATTGAAAATTGATGGGAGCAATACTGCAAGCGAATTTTTTGTAGAGTTGCTTCAAAACTTTGCCACTACTAGCATATTCTCTAGATATCTTTGTTTTCGATGTTTTTGAGCAATCAGTATCTTAAACGTATTTTCATCGTAAAACCCATTTAGTACCGTTTTTTTTTTTAAATCGACTCAACGTCAGGCGACTTTAACGCCCTATTTAGCTGAAGATTTGGAGTGTATATAATTTTTTTCTTTGCTAGTATTTTTAAAATACAATTTTGGCCTTGTTGTAGTTTCCTATAGTGTATCGAAGAACCGCATCTCCTGATCCCATGCCTTAGATACGACTCTGATAATGCTAAATATGCTTGATGCAATATTTCATAATTGCTACAAAAACTCAGGTGTTTTAAAAAATAAGTAGTAGATCGAAGTTTGTTTTGTAGATGGCATATGTGCGCATTCCACTTAAAGTTTTTGTCAAGTATAATCCGAGATATTTTTACGTTTTAACGATGTCTATTTCCGTGTTATAGTCACAGAGTGTCAGGTTTTTATGAAAGCAATGATAATTATGAAATATCAGTTTTATTTTAGAGCGATGAATATGCGATGGCCTCATGTGCATTAATTTCGTCTTTGTTGCATTTATTGCTCGTCCATTATCATGGGACCATTTAGTTATTAAATTTAGTTTTCTTTGCATTATTTGTATTGCCGTGTAGAGGTTCCTGTATTAATTCACTTCTTTAGCAAAAGCCTTGTTAAAAAAAGTTAGCTTGAAAAAACAAACACTTCCCAAAGCATTTCTGAGCTTCAAATCTCGCATGAAGAGAGGTAAAAATCGACGATTGTTGAAGTAAATTTTGTTCTTTTGTCAAGTTTGCAGACCTCTAAATTTGTCGTTTAAAACAAATATTAAAAAAAAAAAATGTAAAAAACTCATGGCAAATATTAGTCAAAGTTATGTGAATAATACCAGATAAAAAAGTTTCTTCCAACCCCTTCGCCTCAGCCTGTAGCACTTGTGCAGAGATATTCAAATTAAAACCCTAAATACTTACTATCTATATTAAGTACATAAAATATTCGCTTGGTTTTTATTAAATTTATTTTTCAAAATCTTAAGAAACACCAAAAGGAGATAGATGAACATAAAACAACTGAAAATTATATAGCAGGTGATAAATATTTACCATGAAGGGTAGTGATTAGTATTTTCTTTTAATTTATAAATTCCAAAATGTATCTGTTACATGAAATAGTTACTCGTCTTGTCGATTCAAGCTAAATAAGAATAATCACAAATCAAGGAAGGGGAAACTAGTCCAAATTAACATCAAATATAGAGCTAACCCGTGCATTTAATTTTTTTTTCAATAGTGGTTATAAATTCGTAAATTCGTACAAATACTTACTTTTTAAACTTCATCAATAATGAATTATAATTGCTGATTCACTCAAGTTTATTTCAAAATCAAATCCTTAATGTGTGTAAAGCAGCAATTAAAAAAGACAACAATTGTTTCATTTTATAATAGCATCTGAGGTAAATTCAATTAGCTCGCTTAACTTTGTGAGAAAAGAAATGCTCTTCTAGTAAAAAACTATTAATAAATAATAATAATTAACAACAGGCACTGTCCTTGTTGAGTTAATATTTGACCAGCGATCGCTTAGTCGAGGGGCATGCGAGCGAAGCCACAGGTAAAGGTAAGCTAATAATTTGTACTCTTTTAAACAATTGACGAAAAATTTTTGGTTGATAATCGGTATTTTTTTTTACAGCTGCCATTTTATCAAACATGAAAATGTTTTTCATTCCTTCGATTAACTTCAAAAAATATCTGTTAGAATCTTCTGGTTTTTTAATTTAAGGAAATTTAATCGGAGATATCTTGCTTTATGCCAGGCACTCTTCCTTGGACTTTTAGTGGCCCTCCAGGAGGCTGACTGCAGAAGCGTTTTAAATATTTTTTGTAAAAAGGGAAAAATGCTAAAATATAATTAGCAGTTATCACTGCATTCACTAGTCCTATTACAATTCAAAGAAAAAATGATCTTGTAAGACAAAAATCATAAAAAACGACTTGCTTGGCCCTTCAAACCTTTAAAAAAAATTAACACTATAAAATGTTCAATAATTTCTTATTTAAGACTTCTTAAAAGAATTTTTTAAGTTTCTTTAATTCCAAACAACTACCACTTATATATAATAAAAACGCACTACCAAATATAATTAGAATAAGATCACATGAGGAATTTGTTTATAAAGTTAAAATACTAGGGTCATTTTGATTTGTTTGGCAACATAATGAGAATTAGTTATCCACAAAAAATATTCGCGAAAATGTTTTTTATAAGGAATAACCAATTAATTAAAAAAAAAAATAACAAAAATGTACATTCGATGATATTCATGATTAATTAAAAGAAAACAATGTGAAGTTAACTTAAAGATATATAGACTTCACAATAGGCTTTCCTGATAACGAGTCGTTCCTCCTTTAGCCTCAATAACTGTCTTTATTCTTGAAGGCATGGAATTCACTAGGACCTCAAATGATTTTCCTCTAACGGGACTATACCAAACCAGTTCTAAAATCTTTATCAATTGACTTTTATTTGTTGGCTTCTGTTTAGCAACTTCACACTTCAATATGTGCCATTTATTGCTCAGTAGGGTTTAAATCTGACGAGCTTCCAGGCCAATATATGCTTTGAATCTCTAGAACGTTAAATGTATTGGCCAACTAAAAATAAAAATTCGAGCTGAATATTATCATATACACCAATATTGTATAGATGTTTTATAGAAGATTTTCTTCCAATCAAAACTTATCCATTTTGCACGATGGCATGGCGCTGAGTCATCTTGGAAGATAAGGCGATCCGTATACGAATAATGCTCTTCAGATGCGAGTACTAAAAAATTGTTAACCATTGTCGCATATTTTTTTGTATTCATTATTCCATCAACAAGATGTAGAGGCTCCAAAACATGGTATGAAAAACAGCCCCAAAATAATTTGACTTTCAGGAAGCTTATCTTCTTTACTACACTATTATCCTGGAACCTCTCACCACCTGATTGGCGCACGTACAGCCAATTTTGTGAGCTTAGCAAATTAAATTTGCTTTCGTAATCTGTGGCCAATCATTTTGATTCCAATGTTGGTACCTTTTAGCCCAAGAAATTCGTGCAGCCTTCATTTTTAGTGTTAATAGTAGCTTTTTGGCAGGGCGTCTTCCATATAAGCACCCATATCTTTAAGCCGTCGGCAGTTTGCACAACTTTTCAAATACACAACCAAAACACGAACGTAACTGAACAGTGTGCAACCCAATTTCATAAAAAAGAATTTACTTATCTGTGCTTACTAGATCTAGTAGAAATTTTTTTTTTAATTTACAGAGTGGTCTTGCGTTTTTATTAACCCAAAGTGTGCATGCGGAAATTTTAATGATGGTTCTTATCGTGTTAAGATATTTATTTTAAAAATTACAATTAGAATTCTATTTTATGAAAATCTAATTTGGAATAATCCAAAATTTACATTTTCGAAAATAAAGGAATTTTAATGAGCGATACAAAATTAATACATTCATAAAACAATAGCAAGTAGTTTATATATAAAGTATATAAACCCTACTCTAACTCTCAGTTGTGGCAGACTTTATAAAAATTTTGTTTACTCGACGATATATCGATGCGAATTGGCCAGCCTTACAGCCCACTCCCTCATATATAATTCCTTTATTTATTTGTTGCTTTTTCTAACTTTTTCATTGTATGCACCGATGAGTGACTAGCAGCACAGTTACATCATCCGCATTGTATTTAAACTTCTTTACTTCGTGAAGCAAATAATGGAAATTAAGTTTTGTAAACCGGTTTGTCGTGAGTGGCCAACTGTCCTCAAACAAATGTGCACAACAATTTTGTCGTGGGCTCCGCGCTTTAGTTGGTTCTCCATATAAACTTTCAGTCCATAAATTACTGCTGTTAATTTATTGATAAACGCCATAAATTTCCGGTCGCACGTGTACCAGCAAAAAAAAAAACCATTAGCTTCAAGTGAAAAGTCACAACAGTTTTTAGGTTACTCATACGCCCTGTAAACATTGCGGCAGCACACAAAGTAAATACATATTTGCGTTGAATGGCTTCAATAGAAACATCAAGGTTTCCTTTTTTTCTTGTAATTATTTTGCGCATAAAGCGAACACTGTCAATTAAATACAAAAAGCTTCAAAACATTCTACTTCCGTAGAAGTAGTTAAACATAAAGGATAAACACATTAAGCTCAACTATGTATACACAAAATAAGATTTTAATCAGCTTTCAGACATTTTCAAAGTACACCATTAATTTCATTAGCGCGTATTATCTGAAAGCTTAGCTAAGCGACGTGCAACTAAAAGCAACTTAATTTTACTTGTAAAACCGCAAATTTTGATTTCACACCATTCCACCAACACTTTGTCGCGCTCTCTCTCCCTCTCTTTGGTTGACTCTCCCAAATTAATGCGGTCAACACTTTTATAGCGCACAACACAAAATAAATTTACTTGGAAATTTAGTCAATCAAAAAATGAATGTGAATAATTTAAGCTGTAATCACTTAAGTTAGACTAAAGAAAATTTATAAAGCTATGAGTACTATGTATATGGAAGAAAATCGTCGGTACATTTTTATTTTTTTATTTTGTACAAAGTTTGAAATTTTAATTTATTATATTACATAATGAACTAAATTTTTTTACAAGACCCTAGCAGATATTGTCATGCCTATGTTTATTCATTAATTACTTTTTCCATTTGTAATCAGAAAACTCATTTCGGTTTCTGTCACATATAACAAGTCAAAAATATTGGTATCTTGTCCTCGCCCAGACAAACAATTTGACACTCAAATTTTAATTTAGTACCTATACTTGTGAATTTATGTACATTCAATTTTTCAAAAAGGTGGCATCCCTCTCCGAAATATACTCATAATTTTTTTCTCCAAGCGAAGTAAGTGTTTTGAAACGCGCATTTTTCTATTTCATATAACTTGTGTATAATTTAATTAAATTCGAATTTTCAATCATGTGGCAACGTTTTTTTAAAATATAGCTAGCTTTAAACCTTTTCCTCAGCAAAACCAATTTTTTGATAATCATGTTTTACTATTTCATATAATTTGTATATTTTTAATAAATTCATCTTTTCAAATAGGTGGCAACCTTCTTTATGCTAAGAGCTTACCGCTTAGCGTATTGAAACAGATGGCAACCCTGACAAAAGTTAGCCACCTGGGAAAATTCGACAAAATTTTCATATGTATTTTTGACCAATTCCAACGTTTTGATAAGAATTATTCAAAAGTGCTTCTAGTATGTTTCGTAGGTAATTAAATTGTAGTATATTAAGTCAAGTATTTAATTAAATGAAATTTTTTTTTTGTTCTGCGAACAAAGTTCGAAATACTTATTGAATTGGATGAATATTTTGGGGATTTTTCTAGAATAATGGCAAAGTTTGGAATTTTATATTTTATGATTTTTCTTGCACGAAGATGCACAGTTTTTAAACAAAAATAATAAACATGATTTAATTTGAGAGATTTTGTGAAAATTATCAAAATTCAAATTTTTGTGGTGTCCAAGTTGGAGTGAGACTCTTTACATGTAATGGTTTCTTAGCAAATACGAATATTTTGAGCGTTTTTGTGTTCTTTCTAATATTAAAGAGATATATACACAAATCACCCTACTGAAAAAGTTAAAAAGGCTTATTCGATTTGTTGATTAAAAATATTATTCTACAATAACACATGTCGATCTGGCATCACAACACGAGTTGTCATTCCTGTATTTATTTTGACATTCCTTTTACTTTGTATTTCCTTCTTTTTGTAAACCGTTTCAATCATTCTATTAAAATCATTCTTCTTGCACAAACCGTGTCTGTTTAATTTACTGAAATATATCGGGTCGAGTTAGCGCAATCTTAATACGATTTTTATTTTTAAGTAAAGTAATATATTTAAAGCCTTATTCCACACAAAAATATGTTAACTTATTTTAAAAGAATTGTTCATTTTAAGTTCGCGTTTTTCGTCATACTTTAAATTTCTGTATTTCTAATATTGTTAAATGTTAAATTATTGCTAAGGGCATAACATTTCATTATAGGAATTTTCTTTGTTATAGATGAAATAATTTTGGTAATAAAAAAACAAATTGTATTTAAACTTTATTTGTTTGTTATTTTGTTTTGCTGATGGTAGAGGAATTAGGTTATAACAAAATAATGAATTTCTAAATCCCAGGGATAATCCCAGGATCTCGGGATTGTAAAAACGAAATCTGGAAAATATCGGGGGCGTATAAATCGAAAAAAGTACTATTCCTAATACCTAGATATTTTCATTTGATCATTTACAACTCTTTTATGTATCTATAGGTTCGAGCTTTATTTTTTTTTGCGGAATAACAATAAACAAAAAAAAACTTTATTCATTAGGTTTATTTTCTTCTTTTTTTTCTTTTTTAACACCAAAAATAAGAATGTGGAATTATAAGATAGGTCTAACAAAAAATGTTTTATAAATAGTATTAGGCCCGTTCTTTTGTAACCTAGTTGCAAAAAAACACTCCAACTCGGATAAAATTTCCTTTTAGTTACTTTACAACACTGGCAATATCTGTCATTAAACATATGATTTGTTTAGTGAAATTTTAAAGAAGCAAAACAAAATGAGCAATTCTGAGGATTCTGTGGTAAGTTATTAAATTTATTTAAAAACATTAAATAAATGCATTAAATAACCTTTTACTTTTGTAGATGGTGTCTTTGTACACGGGTGAGCATTGCGAATCACGAGAGATGCAAGAATTACTAGAAGTATTGGAAACGATGTATGCAAGCTCCAACTCTTCTAAAGACTCGTAGAGTGAAAAACAAGGCACATGAGCAGTGCTCCAATTTTGAAGGTACACTCGATGCAATTAATGAGGCAGATTTCAAAATGCACATGAGGCTAAGACGCCAAACGGTGGAATATCTAACAAGTAATAACAAAATGTGTGCGAAAGAAATGCATAAACTTAATGCTATTTTATTTTCAGTAAAGTATTCGGAGTCTTAACTGCGTACCTGCCACACCTAGTGGTGGTAGAACGCGTATATTACCACAAAAAATCCGTGTATATGTACATTTGGTATGTAAGCAATACAGTGGCATTTAGGCAACTAGCAAATTTGTGCGATATCAACGATGTGAGTGATGAAAATACGTTTGCACTTGATGAAGGTTTTGAAAAATGAAACCAAGACGCAGCCCTTGACAGAAGGCAAACCCTTTTTAATTATTTAAGACAACTGAATATTATTTAAAAATTTCGCTGCATATACATATATATTTATATCTTTGAATTCACTAATAAAAATATTTACAAGAATTCATTGCATTTCATTCAACTTAAAATCTATAAAACTAAAACAAATTCACAAGGAGTATCACATATAAAATTCAATTCAGATCACTTCTTATTCTAATTCTAAATAAGATAACAAACCAAAAGCAAATTAAAAAAAAATCCAGTTTCAGTGAAAACATTTTAGTGAAGTTTTTGCAATGTTTTTGATGTAAATGCTTCGTGCTCGCTTTTATAAAACCCTTGTACATTGTACAGCAAAATGTTACCCATGTGCTTTGAAAAATTGTAAAGTTGATGCTCTTCCGCATATACACGGGTTTTATAAAAACCAGCGCAAAGAATTTACATCAAAAACATTGCAAAAAATTCACTACAAGGTTTTCACTGAAACTCACTGTTACGTTTTAAAAAGCTGTTGCTAGACAGAGTAATTTCTGTTAGCTATTTTTTCCAGACAGCACATTAGCCGAAAGTGTTTCAAACGGTCTGCAACCCACATGAACCCCTCCATATAGGGACAAAGCACGGGCTGGCGTCAGTTCTGCTGTTGTTGTCCAAGCACAGCGGCATTCTTTCAAAGTCCTGGAAGTGGATTAATAAATATAATTTGTTCAAACATATGATTATTTCTTGAACCTACCGTGGTCGCCATTGACACCATGTCTTCCAACACGTTCGCGTAGCCCAACATCTTTCTTTTTGGGTGTTCCAACTCCGCTTTCCGGCCGAGGTAGCGTCTCGAATACTCAATTGTCTTCTCACATGACCATCTCTTGCGCCTTTTTTCTTGCATTCTGAAATAACAAACATGTTTTAATTCATAACTTTATGTGAAATATACGAAGCGGAAATTTTACTTACCCTTGTTCCATTTTTATTTGTTTTGTTTATGTATCCATAAAACAAACAAGATTTGACAGTTGATTGAAATTTCCCAAGTATTTTTCCAGAGCCCATTCACAATAGAGCGGGTTTTTTGCTTCACAACACTACATCTCAGGTCGGATATCATATAACCGAGTTGGCTTAACTCGCATATTTTTCCGAGTTAGTGTTGTTGTTTTACGTGCTATTTTTTATCCTACCTAGTGTTTTTTTGCAACTAGGTTACAAAAGAACAGGCCTATTATATTTAATTCTTTATATCTCGTATTACTGGCAAGTAAGATATACGTGATTAAGTGGAACTTGTTTTCAATTTCAGTAAATTGCAAATATCTTGTCTATATACACAAAAATGTACTCAATTTTTGGAATAAGCGATCGATTTTATATGACAGTTGAAAATGGGCATCTTTCTCGTAAACAATTTATTGTTTCTGGGCCAGCGTAATAAAAAAACTAAATATTATGACTACTTTCCATTAACCTTAGAAAGGTAACACTGTTTCTCAGATATGATGCATTACCCCAAAGCCTTTAATTTCAAATAAAACATTTTTTAGCAAAGATAATCAAATATAATTTTTATGAAGCTATTTATAATTTTCATTCAGAAAAATGTATTTGGTCTCTTACTTTAGTTTATAGATTTCTGTTTTATTAAACGTAGTTAAGGACTTTATTTGCGAAAGTTCCAAGCATCTGGGTCAAGTGCATTTTTAAGAAACAGTTTTAACATTTTTGTTCCGAATTCGTGGGTTCATATTGACTGCCTCTGTAATATTTTCGAAGATTCTCCATAAAGATCTCCAATCAAATGCAAAAAGTGGCAATCAAAGTAGTGCAGAAGAGGCCCTACTTATGACGGTTGGATATGTTTTTTTTTTAATAACATCAAAAGGATAATCTGTAAAATTAAGATGAAAACCTTTACAATAAAATCTAGTAGATAACCTGTAAAATTAAGACGAAAGGGTCTGCAATAAAATAAGGAAGGATTGTAATAAGCCGATAATCATATCAATTTGAAATTATTGTCCCGTGAAATTTTTTAAGAAGATGATAGATAATTATAATAACTTTAAGTACTTATCAAAATATTATTATAAAAATACTATATCTTATATATTGGTTTATAAGATATAAGAATGATTGAAATAAGTATAACAGCTGGTGTTGTTATATTACGCGGAGTATAGTGCGTGCCATTTCTTCAACTTAAATACAAGTTCAGACAGGACCTTTATTGCGCAACGGGCATATTTAATATATGCACAAAAAAGGCGACGAGAGAAAAAGAGAGCGTCACTATTGAGTAAAAGTATTTATTTTCGAAAACTTTTATTGAAAACATATTTTTTTGGAAATTTTTGAAACCTTATTCATTGAAAACTTCATTGAAAACAATAAAAAAGTAAATCAAAAATTTTAATGTTGAAAATACAAAAATTCAAAAAATTCGCACCCGTCTTACAAAAGAACGCACCCGCTCGGATAAAATTTCTGTTAGTTGCAAAAACAAACCTGTTTTTCATCTTTCATGAAGCATTCGATTGTTTAGTGCTATTAAAGAAAATAGTTGCGGTGGCAAAATGTTGGTTGATTAATTATACATATATTTAGAAATACTACGCAAATAAAAATGAATTAGGTGATAAATTCAAATTTCCCATGTATTTTTTTACGACCCATTCGCAATGGCGCAGTTTTTTCACTTCTCAATACTGCGTCTCAGGTCGGATATCATTTTACCGAGTTGGTTCAACTCGCATATTTTTCCGAGCTAGTTTTATTACATTACATGCATTTTGTTATCTTACCTACTGTTCTTTTGCAAGTCGGTTATACAGGGTGTTCTTTTAGACGTGTGGTCTTCAAGAAGAAATAAAACACATATGGTTTAAAGTTATAGCCAAGAATTGAGCTCTATTATAAACGTAAGTGCTCGCCGCTGTGATTTAAAAATTATTTCGGTCAAGTGACCGCCGAGAGTCCCAATTTTCGACCACTTTTTGCAGCAATTGGGGTCGTGTGTCAACAAAAACGCATCAAGCGGTGTAAAATTGGACGATGAAATTTTCTTCAATCAATTTATTGTTTCATTGGCTGTATTGCATGTAACCAAAACTGTCTTCTTGTTTTTAGCCCTTTTCCTTTTCAATAAATTTATAAGAAATTCAAAATAAAATTAAGAAGATTTTGTATAACTCTCGCTCTCCTTAGCCACCAAGCAGCTTTAATTATAGTTGAACTTTTTAGTTCTATCTATGAACTCAATTTTAAAGTCGCCTGTAAATAAAACAGTAATAGAGATTAACCGTCAAGCCAAAACACACAAAGTATGCTGAAAGTATAAATAAATATCAAATACAAGTAAACATGATGTATTTTCACATACAAACTCTACTACCCAAACATTTTATGGTTTACCACTACAGCCATATTATATTGTATTTGATTGATTATTTTACCGAAAGAAATCATAGAAAATTCACATCTGACAGTTTTGCTGACACAACCATTCCTTGCCGTCACTTATTTACCGTTACTACCTACATATTTACAACGGTATAATGGAGTGCTGACAAGCTTACGTAAATATATATGTATTGTATATATTTGTGTGTCTGTGTGTAATAAAAAGTGCGTGTTGAAGTGCATTACAATATTGAATATTTTAGATAAAATACAAAATGAAACAAACTTGTACAAATAAAAATATACATACTTACATATTTAACCAAGAGACAGCTCAAAGCTACGCTAAGTATCGTCAAGTGTTTATCTGTATTGTTGACAATTTTGCTTTTACTTTTTTTTTTTTTTTACTTTTTTTGTATGCATTGATAGTATGAGAAAAGCGACAATACAAATAAATTGTTATGAATTATTATTAGTTCAATTGGCTAAATATCTTGTGTTCGATAAATCCCTCTTGCCCATTTGTTGTATTATGAGGCGATTCTCTCATTTTCAGGTCAAGTATGTCACTCAAATAGGTTGCTGATTGATTGCATTTAAATGTACGAACGGAAATAAAATGCGTGGAGCAATTAGATATTTTAAATTATAAAAATAAATTTCAAACTTGTTTACTATAACTAATCAGTTTCTTAAGTAAAGTTTACAGTGAACGCCATTTCATTTAATTATCTGAAAACGACTCGTGAAATTCCGACTTTTTTTAAGTGTATTTTTTAACGCTCATTCGACACTTGCAAAAATTTTAACGAGTTGATTCCAAATGAAAACAAGTAAATCAGTGTCTAACTTGTTGCTGGCCATGACATACACTAGGCCGTGTTGAACTCACTGTGAACCCTGGGTATGGTTACTTTGATGCAACCCCTAGCTCATCATAGTTAGGTGGGTTGATGTTGTTCACAGGTTGATGCGCCGCAACAACCAAAGAAGTAAATATCGTACCCTTCAAGCAAAACCCTGGCCGTGCTAGACCACCCTCATTTCATATTGACGGGTGTATATCACGCTGGAACCTCTCCCCTCATCAATTGTATCAATCCTGGGTGCTTTTTTTAGACGAGTGGCTTTCATTGAGGCAATACCTTTTTTTGGACTTGGTCTTTTTGACAGCTCTTACTTGATTTATACTCGGTTTGGTTTGCCATTTCCTAATGAAGAGACTTACTGCGGAACAACGTTTGCAAATAGTGCAAATTTGTTATCAAAGTAATGGTTCGGGCGCTGCGTCCAATGTTCGCTGGCCATTTTTGTTTAGCGATGAAGCTCACTTTTACAAAATTGTCGCATCTGGAGTTTTGATAATCCACAAGCCATTGCTGAGATGCCGTTGCATTCTCAAAAAGTCACGTTACTGTTTGGTGAGCTCTATGGGCAGAGAGAATAATTGGGTCATATTTCTTCAAAAATGAAGTCGGCGATAGTGCCAAGACAAATGACTTTTTCGTGCCTGAATTGGAGGATGTTGATATGGACGACGTTCGATTCCAACGAGGCGGCGCTAGATGTCTTGCAGCAAACGATCCAATAAATTTATTGACGTGGCCTTGAAGAACGTGCGATTTAACACCGTTTAACTATTTTTTGTGGAGTTATGTGAAATCACCGAAATTGGGTCTTTCGGCTGGAATTTATAATAAAGCAAAATTCTTGGTCAGAACACTAAACAATATGCGTTTAATTTCTTCTTGAAGACTACATGTCTAAAAACCCCTTTATCTTTACATGGCTGTTTCTTCATTTGGCTTTGAATCGGGCAACACTCGGTGTACGGACGGAACCCACATGTCCGAGCTGAGTTACCAAAAATAAACCTGTAAATCTGCCATCTAAAACGTCTTTGTATTTAGTTTATAAGTTTGCGTATAAAACAAAAATTATCTTCTCTCATGTCCCTTAAACTCAGCACCTGAGGTTAATGCGGCACGACAGCACATCTACAATATCTCCTTAATCTTACATTACTATGGTCTTAATTCTATCAATCAATCAAACTCTTCTTTGTTACATAAGTTATATTAAATTATATGAGATATCGCCCAGAATGCAAAAAAAAAAGCATTAAACAGATTGCGAATGAGATTGAATGCCCTTGTTGATCTACAACATTGATGGAATGCGCTTGAAATTAAATGGTAAACAATCAATGCCTTTAACTTACCACCCTATTAAATACCCTAAGTTTTTAATATGGCATATTTTTCTCTCTAATTAAATTTTCCGTGCTATATTTAGCCAAATTTTCCACCTATTTTATTTTATTAAAATCCTGTTTAATTTTTCGTAAACTACCGTTATGTGAGAGGTACGCATTAGTTTTCCTCAATTTTGCAAACAAATTTTTACCACGCCCATCCTTCTTCTCTTTGAGTCAGATTTATTGTTCTTGTCCGATCAAATTTTGTTGTTTTTTTATAGGTTATCTTACCACTCTGTCTCACTGAAGGCCCAACATCATGGCGTAAAATTTCTTACCTACTGGTAGAGGTTTTAAAAAGTTTAAATTTTATGTTGCTGCAAAATTTTAAAACTACATTTAATCGCGAATAAAATGCAATACCCCAGCGTTTATAACATGCAAATTTTATGTCAGAAGTTATTGTTAAAAATTAAAAGTATTGCAATAAAATAAAAATATTTCATGTATTGTTTTCATTTTCATAAAACTAAGTTTACGGGTATTAAAAAAAAATGTCCGTATTGAAGATCGATATCGAAAATTTAAAGTGCTGAGCAAAAAGATTATTAATAACATAATATATAACAATTATCGTGGTTCAATGGCTCGTACGTCATAGCTTGATTATTGACCGAACTTCTCCTATAATTTGCGGTGTGCGTCCTGATGCTGTAACACAAATTGGGAACCTACAACTTAACGCTGACTCCGAACGGTAAATGATTTTTGTGAAAGGTTTTTTCATGGCAGAAATGCCCTCGGTGATTTGCCATTGCCAGCCGAGGGGCAACCGAACTCGAGACACACCGAATGAAGCGCCCAAATTATGCACACTCGGCTACGGCGGCTTCTATTAGATCGCCGAAAAAAAGTTTCAGATTTTAATATTTTGATACAGTTGTTTATTACTCAACTCAAGTTACGCGCCTTTTTTTTAATTTTATTATGTAGTGTAATTTCTAGTAAAAAATTTAGTTTGCATCAATAAGATTTTTATGCTTGTATTTGGTGAACAAGTTTTTAAATGCTTTTTGCTCAAATCAACACACTTAATTTAAATCGATCGAAATATGCTGTGTCTAATAAATTTTTTTTATAATAGATGATTTTTATATAGAGCCTTAGGGATCCCATATAGGAGTACCGAGTACAGTCCATGAGTTTAGCTTTATAAAACCTTTAAAAAAACAATTGTTCTTCAAATTAAGAGTTTAGTGTTGCCCGAAAACGAATCCATTGTTATTATAGTAGAATCCGGTCAGACCGGTCAATCAAAATATTTAGGAATTTATTAAATCATGTGGCAAATTATTTCAAATTCTCTTTAAGGAATTAGTGACAAAAATTAGTAAAAAATCAAAATTTTGGAATATGAGTGGAGTACTTTAAAATCATACTTATTTTCTGTTTGTTTTTATTTAAATCAATAAACGTCGATTAAAATATCAACATGATGTAATATTAGCATAACCGGCTTGATTTGATGCGAAATTTAAGATATCTTTTTTTTAGATATTCAGTTATATAAATAAGACTTTATGTTCTTTTATTGTATACAACAAGTAAGTAAAATTTTCCTTGAATTTTTAAGACATTCGTTGTTCTATCCGGACCAGTTATTTATAGATTAAGTATCTTAAAACGCGTATCTTGAAAGTTATATGCGGGTCATTAAAAATGGATTTTACTGTATAAAATTTATTAAAAAAAAACATAAACAAATAAGGAATTTAAGTAAATAATATTTCTACTGCATAAAATTTGTTAAAAAACAAAATTAAGGAATTTAATATAAATAATATTTTTATTCATTTTTGTTCACTGCTAATAGTAATACCAAAATATCTACGAATATCTACGCATTTTCATGCTTGTGTGCGCTCCCCAAGACCCTGATTCCCGCGCTTCATTGTCAAACATTTTTACATAACAGACAACTTTCACTTCATTCATTTGAATAGAATAATATTAAAGTTTTCACTTTCTACGTAACTGATGTCTAACGAACTCAAACAGAGATTAAGTAATATATGTATACTATTTAAGCTATAAGTATGTATTTGCATTCCAACTCTTGTATATACATAGATAGAAGTATATAGTGTATGCATAGATACATAGGTGTGAGAAAATTTATGTTACAATATTGGGCATATAAAAGTGAAAATAAATTGTGTGTGAAATTAGTATTCCTCTTTTACTTTCCGACCTAATTTTCAACCAACAGCCAACACCCCCTACACGATAACTGTAGAAACAAACACTCACAACTACAAGCAGAGGCTCTCGAAAAGTTTTTGTTTGAATTTTAAATTAATTTAACTTTTGCACACAAACAAACATAAATGACTTTGCTGAGGCTAGGCTGGAAAAAGGAGAGGCAGTAGATGCACAGCCCCATAGCAGCTTTCAAATGTCGTAGATAGCGCTAAGTACGAGTATCATATCAAGCAACGAACAGCCATAGTAAAATGCGTACCCAAAAAAAAAACAAAATAAAAATAACCCGACACCATGTACTTTAACATAGGCAAAGTTATTTACATCTCTTAGTTAAATCCAAGTGCTCCGCATCTTTGATCTTTCGAATAAATGAAATGGTTCGAAAGTTTCCTTTTTTTGTTTTTGCATTTTCTATTACTGTCACCACTAACTTTATAGCGCCTAACATACTTTAGGGCTTTTTAAGCAAGCATTCATTTTAACTTGTTGTCCTATTTTACTCAATGTCTGGCGTGTCCTTTGCGATATCACTAGCATTTTTCGGTTGTCTTAGATATCAGCAAAATGTCTCCAACTATGCAAAGTATGCTTCGTCTTTGATGTGAAATCGTGCGACAACCAACAACTACTAAAACAACAACGTATGTAGGTAGTAAAAACTAAGGTAAAACGGTTGAATTTCTGGTATTGGATAATAAGCGTGAATGCGAAAATGGTTTTCCATTTTGCAATGTTGATAAGATCAATAGAAAGTTTTAAAGAATAACAGAAATCTTCGTTGAATATCAACAAAGGACACGTGGAATCATCCTAAATCGAAGGTGGGAAATGCAAGAGTGAAAAAGGATATTTTTCAGGCAAACTTGAAATGAATTCATAATATTTGATTGTTATGTACAATTTTCCAGGTTATCTGGTTGCGGTTTTTCTTTTTCTACTGCGTGTCAACAAAACTTTGAAATTAAGTTTGAAAAAACCGCTGACCTGTATCATAAATATAATGTATATTATGTGATTTATTATCTTAAAATTTTAATAAATGTTAGCTTAGAGCAATTGCTAAAGTCCAACAGCTCGTATCGCCGTCCATCCACAAAACTCAGTGCTTCGTCGAAAAATAGCGTAAGCGATACAGTTGTTGACACTACTACTTACAGCCAAAAAGCTCATCTATTTTTAAATAGCTCGACATCTAAAAGTTGAAGAAATATTTGCCAGAAAAGCTGCTTAATTTTATTTTGAATTTCTCCATCGCAATCGGTTACCTTGTCGGGAGATTGGGGCTTAAATGGTGCTATGATGTTCGTTTAGGCGACCGTTGTGTCGACATAAGACATAAGAGCCAACCTAGCCGCAAGGACAGAGTGGTGCAAGCCTTCTGGCACTCCATGTGAGATCGCCGTACCGGCCATCTTTGTCCCAACAAGTTCCTAGCCCCACAATAAAAACAAAATAAACCAAAACTGAATTAAAAAAACTATCGGGTTCATACACCGCATCGCAACTGGCGGACTAAGTCGAGTGTTATATCGAAAATACTGGACGCCAGGCACGACAAAATACTGGGACAAACAAACTCAAAGAAATGCCGGGAGCCAGTGGGCTCTGCGAGTGCTCCGGTATACAAAAAAGTTAAACCACAAACCTCTACGAGTACTGATCCGTACTCCATATGCACCATAAAATTCGGGGAGCCTAGGAGGGCTTTAAGCCCAAAACTTGGCCAGACTCCATCGACTGGGGCAAACGCCACCAAAACGGGGAAAAGTCGGGAGCTAGTGGTAACTGCAGTTCCGTTTCTACAGGGTCAGAATCACAAGCCTCGAAAGTACCGGATTGGCCTCCGGACAGATCCGGAAATTTGGGGGCATTAGAAGGAGGGCAGATTTAAGTGGCGCCTACGCCATATTAGTCAAGGCTTAACGCCGCAAGAGACCATGCTCAAAGTGATGGAGCGAGGAAAGGGAATTCGTGAGAAAAAGCGACGTGCTGCGGAGACTAGCCCTCTGGAGGGCAATCCGACGAAAAGGGGCAAATCTGTAGGCGCATGCGAGGCCGAAACACAAGGCAGGTGCCAGGAAGCAAAAATAGTAGTAGTAATTGGTATAAAGTATCAGTAGTAGTCATAGTGATGGTAATAGTAGAAGTAGTAGTAGTAATAATTAGCAGTTGCAATAGAGTGTGTGACACGATATCGGCGCGACTTACGTAACGCGATGTAAAAAATTACTCTCATGCCGCTAAAGAAGTTTTACTTCAAAAATTTTCAGAAGGCATGAGGAAATCTGCCTACCCATCCGTTCGTCCATATATCCGATAGGCCGAGTAAATATGAAGAAATAACAACGAATTTTTATATACTCAAGATAACGGTATTTTTGGAAAATCAAGGGAATCCGATATTACAGTATTTAAAAAAGATAATTTTCTAAAATTGTGTACAGTAGTAAAATTATCTCAAATTAAAAAATAAGCATTTAACTTTTTTTTTTGAAAAATAGGTGTTTCAAAAACTCTATATATTTGGTTCACACTTTGAATTGCACTTGTTCAAACATAATCTCGTAAATTATGGATATCGGACCAAACCATGTTCACCTAAAATAACGGTAATTTCCAAAATTAAAAAAGTTCGATAGTTCGATAGTTTGTAGCTATTAAAGGTAATTTCTGAAAATTTGTTGTATAAAGTAGTATTGGGTTGGAGGAGTGAATATGTTGGCTAAGTAGATATTGAAATATGAGTAGCAAACCTACAATGTTAGACTATTTAATAGAATTCCACATTCCAGGTACGTGGGGACCGTCGACCCGCTAAGTGGCAGCAGCGACAAGGTTTTCAGTAGTCAGATGCCGTGGACGGCTGAACAATTGCGCTTTGTAGTGGAGATTCCTTCAAAAACGGCGAACCTTTCGGCAACAAGATCTGAAAATAAAACCAGCTGGGCAACAGACTACCGTTGCATTTTGAATATCAGATTGCTTGATCAGCCTAATATTTGGGCATTATTTTTACAGTGTAACCACAAAATAAAATAAAGGTTGTGTCAGTGTTATTATTATAGTATATACATATATAGTATCACAAGATCACACAAAATATCTGGCATTAGCCGAATAAAATGTTTTCATAGACTTCCAAGTGGAAAGTTCAAAAAGACATGGAATTATTTTCAAAACGTCCGACACCCTTATTCTTACCAAAGAGGCCATGAAAAACACTTAACATTATTTGTTGTATGAAAATTACTTTAACTAATTATACAAAACTAACACTCTGGGGAGGAGTATTAAACGCACACCGCCACAAAAGTTTTCAACACTCTCCAAATCTCATTTACATACATACATACAAACATAGCCATTTTCAGCAAGCTCGAAACATTAAATTGTACGAAATGCTTTGAACTATGTTTGCACCACAATTTTTTAAATAAATAAATGAGTGTGTATACTTTTAATATTCTCCGTCAATGTCGCATTTACCAACCCCCCCACACCTTTCCCACATTTCTGTCACTGTCAGTGATAATACCACAGTTGTTGCTTTGTGGCTACGGGGCGTAATTTAAATGCGCACAAAATTAACGTTTTGTGTGATTCTCAAAGAAAATTTCAATTGTGGCAAATTAGTCGCGCCATTGTAGCGCAATTGTGAATTTTTGAAAGGGGATGTTGACGAGCAATGCGTAGCCAAAAAAAAACAACAACAAAAATGCTAATAATATTGCCACGAAATTCTTGAACTCAAATAAATACAGACAAAGAAGCAGCATCGAGAAGCAAGCATATTTTTTTGTGGGCGCTACTTTTAGTCGTTTGTTAGCCGAATGCGTTGCTTTTATGCTAAATGTATTCAAATCCATAAATGTAAATGTTAGCGCAGACAAGTGAACGACGAAGACCTGCCATCATCAGCTATCACAGTGGTACAATGTCTAACAGAAATTTTCTTTCATTTTGCGATAAATAGCTAACAAATTTTTAAATTGTAGGCTTCTTAAAGCAGAGCCATTTTGGAAAGTCCCTCAATCGCACGCTTTTGTCGAGAACTGAGGGCAGCTGATGGCAAAGGGGAAGGAAAGAACGAAAAAATTTTACTATTTTAGAAAGAGAACTGTCACAAAAATTAATAAACCAACCGTCACAATAATTGGTGTCTAGGCTCGTAACCGCCCGATGTACAACAAATAAAGCATAAAAGTTTCCGGAGACACTTATAGTTTTGAATGTTATGAACAACGTAGGACATGTCGAACTAACTTATTTTTTCAATTTGTTAGCTGCAATCTAAAAAGTGGTATCTAAGCGCGAAAGTAGTGAAACTTCATAGCTGTCTGTCCTTTACTCTCATTTTCTATAGGAACTACAGACGTTTGACCTGAAAAGATAAGAAGTGGAAGCTTTAAGAAACTCGTGGAATCTACTTCGATTCTCTTTGGGCCTCACGGGTGATGACGGTGGGTTCTACAATATGCTTTGTCTGCTGGGTAATCTAATGACATTTCACAATCTGGCAACCCCACATTAAGTTCCTATATATGTATACGATGGAACCTTGGATCACTCACTCCAAGGAGTTTAGAAAATCTTAATTGGTTTTTGTTTAATTTTGCAAATAGTTTTCCAAAATCTATTACACCAGTGCAGAAATATTTGATTTAATTATTATATTTAACTTTTTTAACAGATGGCAACCTTCAATAAAAATACTGTTAAACTTATGTTTCCTTCAATATTTTTCGTTTGGCGACTATATCGTAATATTTCATTAACCCTTACGTGGATAATAGTTTTTGGCATGACATTTTACTTGGGTCAATTGCTGTATCTTTGAATCTAATGAAGATATTCACCTTGGAATTGTAGCAAATTGATTGAAATCAATAATTGAATTAATTTTTCAACGTAGAATAAATTTTTTAGTATATGAATATAGCCGTTATGTCCTATTTAAAATCCAAACTTGATAGCATCGGGCAGTTCGCAAATCCAGCCTTAATAAACGGTTTATTTTTTTTAAATTTAGTTTAGTTCCATTGTCATTATCGGCGAAGTAACTCAAGCAACGCATGAGTTATTTAAATCTGAGGCCAGTCATTGTAGGCCTGAATATAGGATGGTAGTATAAAGGATCACGTGAAAATATGCGACGAATTTTGGGAGCTTTTATTTGACGCTCGCCTAAGCAAAAACCCAGGAACTTATATATTTCCTTATCGCTCATACGATCGAAAACAGTAAAACGTGCATTTCGAATATGTGGAAGATTAGACATAGAGATGTTGCACCCATATATATATATATATATATATTTGTTGAGTCAACCAATTTTTTGCATTATGTCTTGGGGTAATATCTTTGCTTAGCTTAACAATCTTATCAAAAATATTCCTTGGGATCCAATTTTCCTCATTACAAATTTTTGCACCACAGTTTCTAGCAGCAAAATTAAATTGCGGTATTTCTTTGACGTTTCCACACCACTCACCTTAAGACTCCGCTTCACTCGTATTGGGCTTGTCTATTGGGATATTAGCCGAGCTTTCATTAGAACTAAACAACAGAGTCAACGGGGATATTTGAATCAATATCGTCATGTGCTATTCCGTTTTCACAATAATCAGTTTTTGCAAGACGGGAAGTATTGCAATAAGGTACATCTTCCTTGTCGGATTCCTCGTCTTAACTTTGGGCTACTTCCCGTTTTATACCTGGCACATAATCCGGATCATTTCTATACTCTCCATTATCGCTAAAGTGATCTACTGTGGACTCAACCTCAGAATCGAGTTATTGCAAAAGTTGAAGTATTCGATCCCTTTGTGTGTTGCATCCGTTCATTTTTGTCTATTAAAACCCAAACGCAACTAGAGCATTTATTTATGCACTTATTTTAATATATTTTTATTTATACTTTTTGATTGTTTACACTTTTTCATAAGGTTTTCACTTTGCTTATCTTTATTAAAAAAATGTTTCCACTACTCAAAAATAAACCGCTCGCCTCGGCCACCTCCCATAGAACAATCGGAAAACTGACGTGAATGAAAACATCTTCGAGTTCGCATAAACTGACAGTAACTTTGTTTCTGTAGGACATTGGTTTGAGATAACTAAAATACCTAGGGACAGTAATAATAGAAACCCATAAATCTCTCATGTTTGTCCGCGAAGCAGTTAATATTAATAATTTAATTTGGGTGACAACCCTCTCCAAAAATATGTTCGAAATAATTATTTTTAATAAGTCTGTATTTAATTTTCACACAGGTGGCAACCCTTAAAAAACAATTTCGTAACCAAGCTTGCCGAACCTTCTTTTTTGTTTCAAACCAATAATGTAATATTGCAATCAATTTATTAATTAATTTGTATACAGCTTTTTAAACAGATGGCAACACTGTCGAAAATATTCAGCAACTGCTTGCGTTTGGCACTCATATTATATTACTTACTTAATATTATTAATATAATTGAACTAAATTTCTCAAATAAGTGGCAACCCTCTTCTAAATTTTTTTGTAATTTAGGCTTTCATAACCCTACTCAACTTTTTGAATTAATTAAATTAACAATTTTAAGCAGTTCGCAACGCCAACTCTGTAAGTTTTCAGTAAGCTTTTTAAACAAGTGGCAACCCTCTCAAAAATAATTTTCGTACGAGTAATAAGCATTTTTAATTCCCTTCGATTGATATGCAAGCTGTAATATTTTACTTATTTTGCTAGTTTATTTTTATATGCATAACTTTTTAAAAAGGTGGCATCCCTATTTAATTTGAAGTTAATAAGCATGCTACACAATTAAATATTTAATGCAGCCGTCTACAAATCCCTCAAGAATATCCAATAGAAAAACTAAAAGCCCGGACACAATATCGTAATTTATGGCTGAGTCTTAATTTATGAGCAAATTACAATGAAACTAAGTAATTCCGCCTCGTAAAATCTCGCACAAAATTAAGATGACATAAAGTATTTTATCATAAATCAAGAACCAAATCACAAGCAAAACAGTGTTGACTCTAAGTTTTATCGATAATAATCGTGAAATGTGTTCGCCCATAACCACACTGGAAGAATGCATTTGGAATATTAGGATTTCCCTCAACTGTTGCTTGAGTTTTAGGGCTCCTAGAAGCTCTCTTTGATAATAGTAAGTTAAAAAAAATATTATCACATTCATATACATTAAAATATATTAAAATTGTACACAATCTCTCACATTTTTTCATTTGATCAAAGAACTAAGCAACCCTGAGGCAACAGAGCTGTCAGGGAGAATTAGGAATACACGTTTGGACGCACTTGGTTTATGCAAAGTAATTTGGGCGAAAATAAGTAATTAACTTTGTTTGGACTTTAAAGCCAACTTTCGAATTTTTATGCCTGTCAGAAAGGCGAATCATGTACGAGGTTTGAGTCCCAGTTTGCAGTATAAGAAGTACCCTAATACATATGTATATAAACTCCCAATTTTCCCATTATTAACAAAACTAACACACTGTCTAGCCCCATACTCGTAAACACTTTTTTTCAGCTAACTTAGCTCGCTGCTTTGATTTCGAAATCGTTAACAACAAAATACCGACGTTCAAGGCTTCAACATAGCTCATCCTCTCGTGTGATTAAAACTGAATGTACATATTTATATATTTACTTATACAAACAAATATTACAGCAAAGGGTTAAATCAAATGCGAAATGAGGAAAAAGCATAAATTGCCCGCCAGCGATATGGAATCAAGTACGATGATGACAAGGGCATCACACAAATAATACGAATACACGCGTGGAATACAAAAAGCATGCTAACTTTAATATTAGTAAATTTTGGGAGTTGTTTTCTGTGGAGCAAAGTGCTTGCCTATCCGTGCGAATGCGTCTGAAATGAATAAGTATGTGCTTGTTTATATACAGTGGTTTAGAGCTTAAATCGTGTAGGGCTATTTTTTTTTTTTAAATATTGCCAATATTTTTTGTGGAAAATTTGTTTTCGTTAATTTTTCTAAATAAATAGTTAATTTCAAAATCATAATGTATAAAAATCATAACCTTGTGAAGCGAAACTTCTTAGGTGGCGAATCGCAAATGAGGAATAACATTTTGAAAGCTAATTTCGCTAGATAGCTGAGTTGAAAGATGCAACAAATAGAAAGAGAGAATGCAACAGAAAATGTCATATACACACCAGGGCAAAGCGATAGAATGAGTATATTTTTCTGATCACATACAAAACTATTTTTTTTTATCTACATCTAAAACTACTTACCGCACAGATACGAATGGCATACAAAAAATTAGGGTGCATGGTCTAACGTTTTGCACAAACTTTTCAGATTTAAGATTCCTTAAGCCACTTACTAAGTTGTTGGTTGGCAAGATTCTTAAATTTCTACATAGGGCAAAGCATTCTTCTGGCTCTTTTATACAATGGCGTCTCTAATCTTGTTGTTTTTTTTTTATATTTGAATATTGAACAAGGCATTGCTTAGTTCGTTTTCATTGTCAGTGCAAAGCCATTGCCTGATTGATCAACGTTTCTCTGTATATTTCGACAGATCTCCCGGAGAGATCTTCTTGACGGTAATGCACAAACATCATTCGCGCAAGCTTGAATGTGAACGAAGTCTTACATTTCCGTTAAAAGGGACCCCACTACCAAACATCATAAGAAGGTGAGAGCACAATACCCAGAGAGCATCCAACCTTTTTCATGGTACTAATACCACCTTTCTCCTCCACAGTCAGCAGTCTTCTAGATAGCATAGAGTGGGTCCACCTTTTAATTGTTTATTCCACCCCATACCTTCTGGCCGCCGAGCACATAAAATCGAAGGTAGCGCTGTCAAAAGCTTCCTAAATAGCAGCAAAAACTCCCATTGTGTATTCACCTGCTTCCAGATCCACTTCAAACTTTGTTACAAGATCATGTAGAGCTGATTCACAGAATTTACCACTCAAGTTGATGAATAATAAGTGGCTGTATAACAAAACCTTCGATGCACGTAATCATCTTTTCCCGATTTGGGTGTGAAGATCACCCTAACTTTTCACCAAAGAATGGGAATATGACTAAAAGCCAGACAAGCTCTAAAGATTCTTTTCAAAACCTTAATGAGTTTGCCATCCCCACGCTTTAGCATTTTCGGATATACGCCACCAGGCCTGGTGTCTTAAAGTCGTCAAAAGAGGTTATAGAAAACCTAACTGACTCCTTAGATACCACCCGTAATGTAAGGTACCAGTTTGTGCTGGGGTGAACACTCGCAGCGCGTTATCTGCCTGCGTCAGAAATTAACCTGCTACCCGGAAAGTGGGTTTCCAGGAGAGTTTTGTAGGTATCTAACAGCGACGTAGTATAAGCTCCATCAGACCTTATGAGAGCGTCTAGTCTGACGATTTGCTCTTGTCGATGTACCTTGCATAGCATTGCCGACTCTTTCATGTCTTCAATACCACTTCCGAATTCCCTAAAAAAGCTTCGAAGGTCGCCTCTTATACTCTTTCTGCACAATATAATATACGCACCAGTCTTCTTCTTTTCGAATTTCTATCGCTCTATTAAACAGTTTTCTTAATCGTTTACGAAATTTGGTAATTTCAGCGTTCCACCATGAGACCACTTTGCCTTGCCTACTCCTTCTCAGCGGACAAACCTCATCAAAACAATCAACTAAAATATTCCTTACCCTGTGGGTCGCCTCTTTCATTGATTTTAAACTTTTGAATTTTGGGAAGTCTGGTATTCTCATTTCAAGGAGCAAGCCAAAATTTTCCCAATCCTTTTTTCGAAAATTTGGATCTTTGAGTACTCGATTTGTGTCAGTGTCTTAATGAATCGATGGTTATAAAGAGTTTTTCCTCACCTAAGACCCTCCATTCTTTGAAATGGTCTTCCGTACCCCTATGAGCTAAGGTCAGATCGATTACTTCTTGTATTCTTAGTTATATTACCTACGATCTGTATTACCAGCGCAGAGGATATAGTAACCTCTACCCCACATATTAGGCCCAGACCATTTGACTCAGCGTCCTGCACCATGTCTATAATTTCCCTCGAAGGAAGGAAAAATACGGAATCATTTGGCAGGTGCGCCGAGATTACGATGACCCCGACTTGACGACCACCAAAATAGCACCAGATTTTTATCGGAACGACATCTTGTGAGCAAAACTCTCCAAGCATTCGACTGATCGCGGAACTATGATGCAAGCCCGCGGACTTTCTGTCCTTCAAAACTGAAGGATGTTACCCCAAGAAATCCCTCCGAAACCACAAATACGCCCACGACATGCCCATGGTTTCTGAATTAGGATTACTCGAAGCATTTCAAAAAAATTCTGAGAGGGAAATTGAAAGTTTTGGAAGCTTTTTTCAAGTAAAATGTGTGCAAAAAAATATTATGATTTTTATGCTTTATGATATTGGAATGAGCTATATGTTTATAAAAAAACTAACAACAAAAAATCTAGCATGAAAAATTTGCCAATATTTTATTGTAATAAGTAACACTGCGCGCTTTAAGCTGTGAGCCACTGTACTCATACATTTACGGGTCTAGTTTATAGGTAAATACACACATTTGAACTTAGCAAATATACGGCCTCTTGTATGACAAGCAAACGTGCTATATTAACGTGGGTTCGAATGTGCGTGCTTTTGATTATCTTCCCCTTCGTTTGTGCGGCTTGTGTTTGCGCTGTGCGTACGTGTGCGATTGTTACTCATCTCCCTTTTTTTTTGCTTCTATTCGGTTGTCATCCAACACAACACCCACCAAACCCGCGGCAACAGCAAACCTCACCAACGCACTACAGCTTGTACCAATTTGAACAGGAAAATTGCTGCAGACACAGAAGTTAAGCGTGTCATAAGGACATTGACAGTTACACAATGAATGCGAAAAGCAACATAAAAACAGAAACAAAAAAAGTAGAACAGATCAGAATGAGAAACAGTGTTATTACTTTTTATTTTTTTTATTTTGTTTTAGTTGTTGGATTTAAAAACAATAAGAATATAGTTGTCGGTCGCTAACAGTTGTCGAATAGTAATGAGCGTGTGGCATATAACATAGAAATTTGCACGCACACCCACACACACAAACATAAGTACAATAATGCAGAGAAATAGTAAATAGGCACGACATTTGTACGCCTACTTACAGCTGCTACGCAGCAAAGCAAACTTCTGCCTGAAATTTGTAGAAATAGTAAATTGAATACGAATTATGTAAATGTTTGTAGAATACACAAATGAATAAAGTGCACATAAAATGCGTATTTCGCTCCATGAATGGGTAGGCAAGCGAAGGGGTAGGTAGCATGCGCGAAGTTAAGTAGTAGTCTGAGGTTAGTACGTGTCTATGTTACATAAATTTTGAAATACTTGCGTTATTCGTGTTGGTCTGATAGCGTGCGTGTTTTTCCAAAGCGTTTGGCATTGTATTTATTAAAGCTGCCTTTGGAAAAAAATTTAATTTCTTTACAAAACCTAAATGAAAATCGTACAATTCATTTGATTTCTAGCGTTTTATTTTATTTTTTTGGTTTTTGCTTAATTGCTTACTAAGGCGCTGAGTCATGATGCGTGTGTGTTACGTATACGCCATGGTATGTTGTGTGTGCTTTGCCCTAGGCAAACAGTTAATTAAATCGCTTAAAAGTGTACCGAAAAATAAAACAACGACCGAGACTTTAACGCAAAAGATAAACAATATTTTTGGAGTTGCGCATATTATAAGCAATAAAAATCAGTAGGGGTATTCTCGATCCGTTGTATGAGCTTGAATAGTATATTTGCAATTTTAACACAGTGCTAAAAAGTGCACCTATAATTAAAGAGATCAACTTCTAAAAAAGCCTGATGGCCAAGCAGTGCGAGGCGGGACGAAATCGAAGAAGTTATCAAAAGATAACCTTCTTGAATTTCGTCTCAAATTTATTGAAAATTAAAACGGAGATAACTTCTTGTTTATTAATTTGTATGGAATTTCATTCAAAAATATGCTAATGTAGGAAAAAACTTCCTTGCTTTTAAGTAAGAATTCATACAAAGAAAATTAATAAGGAAATCCTCTCATTTTGACTAGGGTCTTATTGAATTTATTAATAAGGAAAGTTTTTTATTTTTATCATAAAACTTGCAATCTTTTTAATCCGAATTTTTACAAAACTTTCGGGCATGTAGTTCTGTAGCCAATTCAATTTCAATGTGATAAAGTACAAGTTGTAAGTGCAAATTTGCATGAATTTATGTTTACCATTTTTTTCCATGCAAAAGTCAATTTTTGCGAAATATATCTTCAAAAACTTGAGGAACTACCTACCGAACTAGCTCGAAACCAACTAATCCCCAACAGGTGATCCCGGATGAAGAAAAATTGCACTGGAAATATTTTATCGAAGCCTTTCACTGTCCTATTATTCCACACCAAGCATAGCATTACACTAACAATAATTTTGCACACACAACCAATATTGGTTTTTTGAATATTTATATTTTTAAAAATACATATGTATGTATATTTAAACGATTTGAACAATTAATACTTTTAATTAAAGATTCAATAAACAATATCGTTACAAAAAAAGTACATATTTGTAAAAAATTAATTATATATTTCTTATAGTCGTACATCCCATTAACATTAGGATCGTCCTTTATCTGTGCTCCATTAATTTTTTACTGCTTTAGTAATTTTTGATCGCCGAATATGTTGTTATTAAAAAGTCTTCTTTATAAAAATTGATTGCAAACAGATTATTCAAGTTCCTGTTTACCAGACAGAAATGCACCAACTTCAAAAATGTTTACTCATCGATCGCAATCCTCGGACAAGCGATAAATCAGAAAAGAATTTTAATTGTAAGGAGAGTTACTGTAATAAAATGTATCTATGCAAAATGAACATGCGAACATTTTCGAGATTTTGTTATAAGCAAATAACAAATCACTGATAATAATAGAAACGTTTCATTACGGCTAAGGCAACCGATATAAATAGCGAAGTAGGTATTTATAGCCAAATATTCTAAGCCATGCACTCCAGTAAATACTGAGATAGCTCAACAATGATAGGAGCATATGGCCTTTGAATCAAGATTTGTATTGAAAATAGGCGCAAACGGACAAAAACCACGTCCACCCAAGTCAAAAGCGTACGAATTTCAATTCGTTTTTATTTAAAGATAAAAGTAATAAAAAAATCCATTATTTTTGCATTAAATTGCAGATTTTATTATAGTTACAAGCGACTAATAACTCGTTGCCATTTTGAAGGTAATTTCATAACGCCACTCTCATAGAAACCCTCGTCCTTATTGGTAAAAGAAACTGGGACAGTCGATTATCACAACCTTCTCTCGAAGAAAATTTTTCACCAGCAATATCATTCGTCATAGACAGCAGCAATTAGTAATCATTTGGTGCCAGATCCGGACTATTAGGTGGATTCACTAAAACCTCCCGTTAGAGCTCCCGAAGCTTCTGGCGAGTCACTATCGATATGTATGGTCTGGCGTTGTTTTGATGGAAACCAATTCCTCTCCTATTGACCAAAGTTCGCCGGTATCCAACCTTATTTTTCCCACACGTTTTTTTTGTGCAATGTTTAGCTCCTATGTAATATTTAAAGTACTTACGAGGCAAACGAACTCGTTGATTTCCATTATTTTAGCGATATTTTGCGAAATTGGCCTGCCAGAGCCTGGTGAACCAAAATTGCGCAGGATTGGCTATTACAGTAGCAGGACTATAAACACTATTCACATTTCAGTTGAAATCACTTTTCTTTACTAAATATGGGATCCGTTTTAGTGTGACCGACTTGCAAAAAGCGCTTCAACTCGGATAAAATTTCTTTCAGTGGCAAAAGCAATCCTGTTTAGCATCTTTCATGAGATTGCTATTTGAAATGGAAAATGTTTGGTTGATCTAGTTGTATATTTAAAAATGCAAATAAAACCTGATTTGGTGATAAACTGAAATTTTCCCATGTATTTTATTAGGGCTCATTCGCAACAGCACAGTTTTTTCACTTCTCAAGACTACATCTCAGGTCGGATATCATTTAACCGAGTTAGCTCTACTCTCATATTTTTTCTAGTTTGTGTTGTTGCTTTACATGCAATTCGTTATGCTACCTAGTGTTCTTTTTCAACTCGGTTACAAAGAAACGGGTCTATTAGTTATGTGGAACCACTAAATATGGTACAAAGTTGTTGGGCAGAATTTAGATTGGATTAGTCATCTGCGAAACGTGCAATTGATGTGAGAGGAATTCCATTTGTTAACCCAGCGTTAATGACTCTGGATCATACAGACCCATGGAGATTTTTAGGGTCCATGTTTCGGTATGGGATTCACGTAATTTTTATGTTGAAAGGAAAAGTCCACGTTTATTTAGTTTTTAATTTTAGATTTTTACTACCTGGATTATTTGCTTGCTTTCTATAATAAAAAATTATTAAAATTTTGCTCTCGTTTTTAGCAGTTATAGCCATAACCTTGTATTACTTCACCTCCATTAAAAAACATAACTTTACTTACTCAACGCGCGGAATTTCGAAACTAAATCATTCGCTTTGTTTTTGCATAGACAATACGAAGAATACCAAAGTGGACTACTATCTAGTTATGCATCAAATTAAACGAAATTTTCTTATAATTTAGCGCACATTGCCCTGACAACAATCGAAACATTTTACTGCTCTGCCTATAGAAATATAAATCATTAATCATTTGAAAATTGTTTGGCAAAATATTCACCACCACAGCGGTAATAAACTTACTTCCGTTTTTGTTTTTTTGTTTTTTTTATTATGCTTTTAAGACAAATGGTAGATACTTTATTTGCATAACTTAACAATAGTTTTAGGAAAAACCATGTTGCTTAATGATTTCCAAACCAGAATATCATTTATCATTTAGCTTACAAATTGGCGGTTGCATAAATAACAGAATAATGACTTGCTTGCAAACGAAATAAAACACGCACGCATACACCATAAATGCCAGCATATTTGCTGAAAAACAACAATAAAATAAATAATAAATAAAAAAAAAACAGTCGCTCACAAAGATATTGAAAATGCGTGCGTAATAAAATGAAAAAATAAGCAAACAAAAACAAAATGCAACACATGCAAATGACTGTGAATTGCAACCCTGTACATATTTTGTATAGATATTAAAAATCAATAACACTAAGCTACATAAGTTAAAAATAAAAATAGGCAAGGGAATAATTCTAAACAAAGCCTGACTATGGCATGGCAACAAAAAACAATGATGCAAATAAAATCTATAAAAATGACAAACAAAACATAAAATGATTTATATAGCGCAAAACACAACGTATCCATTTCCACTCGAATGCCGCTACAAGTTATTTTACCGAACAATACAATGCATTGTCGTTCTAAAACGATTTGCTGCTTCTCATTTGCATTTATTTTTATTTTTATTTTTACTTTTACATTTTTTCTTTGTTCGATTTTTTGTTGGTGTTTCGCGTGATTTCCTTGCCAAAACGAAAACATGCAAAACATGCCGATTCTAATGAAATAAATATCTATGTATGTATGTCAATATGTGTTTAAATATTTATAAATATATATGTACATACTATATGTATGACTAGAAGTATTTGCTAGTTGGGATATAAAGTATACATGCTCATATTTTTTAAAATAGTAGCAGAGAGTTTAACAGCAACTGGCAAAGCATTGAATGCCATCAGGAATTATATAAAAATTGCTGTTTGGTTTGAAAGAGAGTTTTGTAAAACGTTCAATATGTATTACTTGAATTCAACATACTTAAAACTATAGCTATTTGCCAGTGTAGTGGTTCTGTTTTGACATAACTCAAGCACCGAAGTGCTACCGCAATAAATGAGTTACAAAATTGCTACATACATAAATTAAAGTAACTCAGACGCTTAGTAAATACTCGTAGTACCCTCAAAGGAGCGTTGTTGTAATTAATTGCTTTTCACTCATACTTTGTGTGTTTGTATATTTTCACTATAACATATATTTTCTAATTCAAATCCGCAAAAACCCCAAATGTCATGTTCTAAGTTTAATGCACAAGTTTTAGTTATATAATTTGTATATGTTCTGAATGTTATATATTTTTTGATCTCACAATCTGCATTCAGAGCAGAGTAGCACAAAAGAGCAAGCGCATTTTTCTAGTAGACATTTAATTAAATACAAAGGTATTGTTTAAATATTTTTTTTTTTTTAATTTTCTAAAGGTTTTATTTCAGAGATCCAGAATTATATTACCGTTGAGTTGAAAAAAATCTAATCTAATTATGTTAAGAATTAAAAAATCGTTTGGTAATAGTTATGAGTGAGAATATTTTTTAAATTATCGATTACTATAATTTTCAGACTTATTTTATAAAAGGTTCTTCATAATAATTATGAAGCTTCATAATAATTATGAAGAAGAACAAGTTTTTAAATCAAAAGTTCCAACTTTTATTTTGAGACTTATATTTTACAAAACTTGGCATAATAACTACGACTGACTAAATTAATGATTTCGAACTAGCTCTGAATCTGTCTCGAGCTAATCCCGAAATGGTCCTAAAAAAAGTTCCGCCCTTTAAAACTTTAAACATTTTTTTTACTCATAATTGTTACGATAAGACTTTTATAATATAAGTCTCAAAGTAAAAGTCTTCGAAGACTTTACCAATCTTATCACGCTAATAATTATTACAAGAATATTTTTATAATATAAGTCAAAAAAAAAAAGTATTTAAAGACTTAAACACAAAGACTCTAATACTTATTATTATCAGGAAAGACTAAGAATTGTAAAAATCTTTGGATAATAATTATGAGTGAGAATATTTTTTTTTAAGTTATCGATAACACTGCGGAACAAAATTTTGCGGTCGGAGATTTTTAAGTTGATTTAAGGTAATTTGGAGGCGCTGATTACGAAAATAATATCAGTTTTGTCGAACTGCCTCTAGTTTTTCAGATAAAGACTTTTAAATATTTCTCGAAAAAACCTAATTAAAAATACCAATATGGATTTAAATTATATTTTTATTGCGCGCCTGTATAAAAATAATACAAAAATAAAAAAAAAATTTATTCTTTTCATTAATTAATTTTAAAAAAATTACAAAAACTTTTTCTGTAGGACCTCCTATGATGTCGTTGCTCGGGACAATCCCGCATTAAGTTCCAGCAGTAGTCTGCCATCATGTGGTCGTCCCATCGACCTTGGTATCTTTCTTCCATTATTTTTATGCCTGTTGAAACCTTTCACATTATCTGCACAAAAGTAGCAATCATTTAAATGATTAGTTGGCTCAGTCCATATCATCGGAACTTCAAAATGAAGACCTTTACATCCTCCTTGGCTCCAGTATCGCAAAGATTCTACACAAGATTTACAGACGATACTGGGCACCCAATATTTATATCTCTTGTGCAAGGTTTCTCCCAAAATATGCTTCCCAGGTATTTTTCACAAACTCTGTGATTGATTTTCTTTGCGTTTTAAGTAAAAATTTCCCACATATATAGCAAAAATTGTTGGAGTCGTTAACAAAAGGTTTACGTTTCGAACTCATATTTTTCAAGAAAAAACGAACTATAATACTCGAAATAAGACACAAACTGATAACGTCATGGTCAAAAAGCAGATAAATGAAAAAGAAATAACTAAATACGTGAATATAAGTTAACGCCAGCAAACTCGCTTCCGGCCAAAGCCCACCGATATTGCTGACAGCGCATCTAAAAGTTTGCGTGTGACAACAACGTAAACTCCTACAAAAACTTGCAAGGGAAATAAAATATTTAAACCAACGAACTACTTGTTTTAATAATTTATATAACAAAACTTATTGAGGAATAATTAAATTAATACAACTGGAACTGGGTCATATAATTTTTTTTTCATTAATTTCTTAAGTTTCGTTTATCTCAAGAACTAGAGCCAATCCAAAAAAAGTAAAAACACAGTTCGTAAGCCTGCTACTAATGTTAATAAAAACTATTAACAAAATCATGATCGCAGGTTTTTTTTTAATTTTTGTTACGCAGTGTAACTATTATTTTGGGTCTTATATTATAAAAGGTTCTTCGTAATAATTTTGAGTGCAAACCACTTTTCAAGTCAACATTAACTGTTATTTCGAAGCATATATTTAAAAGGTCTTGCCATAAAAATTATCGGCGAGACACATTTCTTTACCATTCAAATCTTTTTTCATTTTGGGACTTATATTTTACAAATATTAGCATAATAATTATGAGTAAAAAAAATGATTTCGGAGCACTCCTGAATCAGTCTCGAGCTGACCCCGTAATGGTTCTGAAAATGGCCCGTCCTTTAAAACTTACAAAGGAAATGATCGCCTTTGAAAAAAGCCTTTGATGATTTAAAAATATTTATTTGACCGATAATTATGACTAAAGTATTATAAAAGTCATTGAAGACATAAACAAACCTATCTTGCAAATAATTATAATGAGAACATTTTTACATTATGAGTCTGAAAATGAAATCCTTTGATAACTGAAAAATATTCATTTGACTGATAATTATTATAAAAAAGCATTTATGACATAAGTCTTTGAACAAAAATAAAGATTACTCGAAAATTTTGTATCTTACTGTAATAATTATTGTTTAATATCTAATAAATACCTTTTACTCTTTTCTCTTATAATAGTTACCCCTGTAATTTATTTATTTTTTACACTTAATATGGTACTTGTATGTATGTGAAAAACAGTAGCAAGAGAGTCAAGGTGAGACTACAGCTTTCCAGATATTTTTCTCTGCTGTTCCTAATAACAATACTAACCATTCCTGTTTAGAGATATCTGTGTATGTTCGCGTTTTTGATTTACTATTGCGCAGCCATTAATGTTCTAGTATTTTAGATTGTACTCTTTATGTAATATTAACATTAGCATTAGAAAGACGATAGCCAGTGTAAGTTGAAAGCTTAAAACTTTAGTCGTCACTCAAGGTAAGTCGCCTATCCAAGTATATCAATCAATCAATTTCTCTAGCCCACCAGCTGGCGCCAAGTTGAATACTTTCAGCGCCGGAGCATTTTCGTACATTCGCACGACATGCCCCAGCCAGCATAGCCGCTGTATTTTAATTCGCTGAGCTATGCCTATGACGCGGTAAAACTCACACAGCTCATCGTTCCATCGTCTGCCGTATTCGCCGTCGCGAAGACGTAGAGCTCCAAAAAATTTTTGAAGGATCTTTCTCGCGAACACTTCAAGGGTCATCTCATCCGATGTTGACAGCGTCCATGCTTCAGCGCCACACAATAGCACTGGCATGATGAGAGACTTACTATAGAGCGTGGTTTTCGTTCGTCGACAGAGGGCCTTACTGCTCATTTGCCTACTAAGCCTAAAGTAGCACTTGTTATCAAGACAGAGTTTTCGTTGGATTTCGAGGCTGACATTATTTTTGGTGTTAAAGTTGGTTGCGAGATGGACAAAGTACGTACTCTGCTTTGTCAAAATTGTAGCTGTCAATAGTTATGCGTAAGCCAAACCCCAAATACGCAGACTGTTGTTAATTTTTTAACAGGCGGTACTTAGTTTTGCCCTCGTTCACCTTCAGACCCATACGTTTCGCTTCTTTATCCAGTTTGGAAAAGGTGGAAATAACGGCGCGGCTGTTGAAGATGATGATATCACAATCATCAGCAAACGCCAGAAGTTGCCCGCTCGTGTAAAATATGGTGCCCAACCGGTTCAATTCTGCCACTCAAATTACTCACTGTGTCTTAAATCTCGTTTGGTTGCAAACGGCTCGGAGAGGTCCTTCCCGATTCTGATGGGGCTGAGGGTGTTGCTCAACGTCAGTTTACATAGCCGTATTAGTTTTGCTTTAAAGTCACCAAATGGATCGTATGTGTCGGATCCTCTTTTGAGCGATATTTTCCAGTATTTGGCATAAAGTGAATATTTGGTCGATTGTAGGTTTACCAGGTCTTAAGCCACACTGATAACGTCCAATCAGTTTGTTGATGATTGGCTTCAGTCTTTCACATAATACGCTCGATAGAACTTTACATGAAATGTTAAGGGTGCTGATCACTTGGTATTTGGCGCATATTGCACGATCACCCTTCTTGTGAATTGGGCAGAGCCCACTTAAATTCCAATCGGCCGGCTATATTCTGCAAATAAGATGGTGAAAGTACCTAAGCGGTTCTTTGCCACCACTCTTGAATAGCTCATCTGGTAATCCATCAATGTCCATGCTTTATTGTTCCTTAGTCGCGTTATTGCTATCGGATTTTCGTCGAGATCGAGCGACGGGTTGCTAATACCGTCATCAACGATTTGGCGTTCGGGATAATCATCGACGCTTTCGCTGTTACCATTTAGCAAGGTGGAGAAATGTGCCCTCCACAATTTAAGTGTACTTTGAACATCAGTTGCCAGGTCGCCGTTCTTGTTCTTACAGGAATTTTCCATGGCCTTAAAACCTTCCGGAAGGCGCCGCACCTTCTGATAAAATTTTGGGGTGCTTTTCTTGTCGGCTAGCACTCTCGTATTTTGGTCTCACTTTTCTTTCTTCGAATAACGCGTATCTCTTTCTTCCTCAACTCCAGATAGCGCTCCCAAATAGCGCACGTTGCGCCCGATCATTCTTTTCAGCGGAGACGCAACATTCCTTAACGTACCAATTGTTCTTTTGGGCTTTCTGGAATCCAAGATTTTCTTCAGCGGCGATACGTAGAAAATTTTCGAGAATTTATAAGGCGATAGTAATAATATTATCATTCGTTACTTTATGATAGTTCAAACTCGATACGAAAATTAAAAAAATTACTGCTAATTGAATGTCAACATAATAAAAAAAAACACTTATTTTTAGTTTCCTAAAATAATAATTACTTTTGAATTTTTTGCATTTTTTTATAGACAAATCGAATTACAATTGTTTTTCTATGATTCAGATTATATTCTGAAGAGTATAAAAAACAACAGCTACAGTCATTTTAATCTCTATTTTAAATTTTGCCTATTCTACTTTTCCCCCAATTCACGGGCTATCTAGCAAACTAGTTCGAAAGGATTAAAAGGATGCAAAGGAATTTATTTTGATAACTCAAATTATTTTTTTGCCCATTCGAATCGATATTTGTACAACATTTCACCGCCATGGATCGTTTTTAGCAAGCCGATCAACTAAAACTTTTGCATAATTTTAGATATAACAAAAACATTTATTCCAAACTTTTCAAATATTTTTTTCGAAAATATTTGGAGTTATAATGGGTTGCCTGATTAGAGAAAATATAATTCAAAGGCAAGTTCCTTTAGTATGTGCTAACTGAATAGTAAAACCATTAGCTTCGCACTTTTAAAGAGCATTTAATTTGTTTCTAAATTAATTTAAGAAAGTTTAATTTGAATTCGTTTAATTTCTTAATCACGTAATTACAATAAATTACAAAACAACCAAAATGCTTTTAGTCTTCTTCACTGTTCACTGACTTTTTCTTTCATATGTTTTTTTTAAATTAACTAATCGAATATTTTTCAGCTTTAAAAATCCACTGACTACTTTCGGTCTTTAAGCAATTGCCTAATTAGGTAAATCAATACTAATTTTAATGTAATCATATTTCTCTAAAACTAAAAGCTTTCTTTTTAAATTTCCTCTCCATATACGATGGTATCAAACTTCAAAGATAATAGTCTGCAAAATATATAAACCATTTACCAACGAAAAAACAAAGTAATTTTCGAAATTGCTAAAATACTGTTAAATTAAAAAATTCAATTACACTTTGAAATCTTAGTCGCACGCACAAATACACCAAAGATTGTTAAAGATAAATTTCACTTTTTCCGACCGCATACGTAGTACCAGAATCAACCATTGCACACCACACACTTTCCTTTCACTCCCAAATCTGTAGATATCTAACTAGCGCGGCATAGAAAGCAGAACAGTCATTTGCCATTAATTTGAAGTGAAAAGATCAAAGTAAAAACTTAAAAACCATAAACCGGAAACCGCAAAACATCGCACCAAACATGCATAGCACACAGTAGAGACAGAGGCGAAGCGTAGACGGCAGAGAAATTTTGAGACTATGGCTAAGCGTAGAGACGAGACTATGGGACTGTGAAGAATGGAAGACAAAGCGCAATAAAACTTGAGTGTTGTAAGTAAAACGGCTAACAAAGCAGAAATAATTGTCCCATTATAGGGACGCATTGGCTAGGGCTGATTCGGGGTAGCCGCACAAGCGAACATTCGTACTCACGAACCTCTGCAATGGCAAGTGCGGCAATTTCATCGTAGAGATAGCAAACTAGTGAGCAAATGTAGATACAGTCGTTGAATGGATGCAAAGACGAGTGGTGGGGAATAGGAAAGTCAGTGCAAATGTAGCAAAAATTTAAATTTCACTGACAAGCACCAAAGGCAGTGTATGAGCTGGACATTTGCTGAAATGACATGATCTTAGTGGAATACCCAAGCAGCAAAGCAGAGATATGTGTGCATCTACATTTTTGTCCATATATCTATCTGCTGAGCATAAAACCCCTGTCATGTAAATTACTAGTTCTAAACTTGCTTGTTGCAAGTTTCCTAAAGAAATCAACTAGTTCGCATTCTATCTAACTCAAAAGTAAAGTATTACGTCTATAATACTGCACGAAACGAAAAAGTGTGTGTAAATCGTAATTAGTATTAAATATTTATCAAAAAGGAATTGTATTCCATATAACAACTGACTTCAAGTTGATATTGATATTATTTGATGCCGCGTCTAAAGTAAAACTTGAAGTATTACTTCACATTTGAAAAATTGTGCGTGCCATCGAACTTTAAATACCCAGCGCAAGTTTTTAATTGAAATAAATATTACCTGTTATATGCAATTAAACAATTTAATCTTACCTATAAAAATAAGTGGGAGTCCTGTAAAGGCTTTCAAAGTGTCCTATACTTAATTTTTTTGGAAAATTGGGTGGAGCCACGCCCCATGGAAAAGAAAATTTTAATTCGTTTTATCCAACCATTCTTATAGATTAAACTGCCTAATTCCCTAATCCCTAATTGGTAGGTTGGAGTGGCTGCCGCGTGCGCCGGCACACTTAGGTCATTAATAAGAGACACATTGTGTTACAACAAGAACTTAATACCATCCGAGGAAAGATTACCCTTACCAAACCATTTTGCCACGCTGATGCACCTCAACAGGCAATTAACCGCGGTATTTGAAACCTCATTAAGTTCATGCAGAAACGGTGATCCCAGATACACACTGAACGCAAAACCGTTTCCTTCTCTTCGTCATTCTTGCATCTCTTGCAGCATCTTCGGAAAGGTGCACCTAGCCTTTCAGCATGTTTTCCTATCAGATCGTGTGCGATTAGAGCCTCAACCACGTTAGACATATTTTCCCATCTTAGAGAGTAAACGCTACGCGACCATTTGTGGTCACATTCAGGACACGTCTGCCTTCACGGAGACTCCGTCTATTTTCCGCTTGTTTATATATACATTCTCAAATGAGGTACAGTCTATTCTGCTTGGCCATCTCCTGTAGAGATAGGCGGTAGCCCAGCGCGATGTATGAGTTAAACGTGAAAGAGCTCAGACCTTCAATTGCAGATTAGCTATCACTTAAAATGAAGCTGTCTCTTCATAGAATTTCGGTTCCAAACTTTTCTACTGCTTTTATGATAGCTGAGACCTCAGCCTGGAAAACGCTGCAGTGATCTGGTGACCTTAAGGAAATTTATAGGAGAGCGTTTCTTGAGAAAAAATAAAGATGACAATACTATCAGGTGGAGTGTAAAACTCTAGTTTCCACTCATCCTTACATCTAAGAACTCAATGGCAAAGCACATCGATCCATGGTGCTCGGAATAGAGCAAAACCCCCTTAATAGCTCAGCAACTATTTGATGCAGATGTACAATAAAGTAAAGCAGTAACATAGTAGGCTTTAAAAAGATTATTTTTAACTTAGTGTTTAATTACATTTTTGAAACTTAATTAGTTCGGGCCGACGAGGCATCAACAATCAAGAAAAAAATTGAATGTGAACGAAAAGCTTCGCAAAAAAATTTTGTACATTTTGGCGAATAACCTCTATTTTAGTTAGAAAAAATTAGCGAAAATCTATGGATCATCTTACGGCACTGTACGAAAGATGGTTTTGCGCATTGAGGAAGGTCGGCCAGTAAAGGGTAAGCCAAGAAGTGGCCACTCAAATGGATCAGCAGACATCCATTTGGAGAAGAAAGTAATATCCATAATAAGAAAGAATCGCTCCACGTCGGCAAGATATGTCGCCAACAAAAAGCTAAAACCACACATATGCAAGTTACTAGAGTTGAGAAGAGGAATGATGTAAAAACTTAGTAAATAAAGAAATTCCGAAACGAAGCGAAAAGAAAACTAAAACAGCATTTCCCTTTCACCTAAGTTGTAAGAGACAGAACTGGCAAATTAACATTCTTGTGTGGCTATGAACGACGAAACTTATTTGAAAATAGACCCGCAGATATGGCCGGGCTACCAATTTTAATGCTTGTAATCTGGAGAAGACATTTCTGAATCGATAAAAACATACAGATCGAAAAGTATATCTGAAAAGTTCTAATTCGGAAAGCATACACAACATAAGTATATGAAAAGTGAGCGTGGATTTGGTTTGATTGCTTTAGTTATCGAACTTATGCCTTCTGCCTAAAAAATGCAAAGTTTGTCCGAAATTTGGTAGAATTTGACGAACACATTTCGATTTACATACCTATTTGCTCTCATGTGAACGATAGCATAGCCATTCCCAATATTTATGATTCGATGTATTTCATTATCAAACCCAATCTAGTCTATCAAATTAGAGCAAATTTTTTTATTCAGGAATTTTATTAATTTTTGTTTTTTAACGTGGTTTTTATACGACTTATAAAAATTTCAAAATTGAACTTGCTGACTTAAAATGCTAAACGTATATTATTATTACTTATTAGAAAGTTCGCTTAAGTATCGACTTGAAATGCAATATGTGACAATGTTTTCAAGATATTCTTACTTACATGCTCAAAAATGAGCGGTGCCACGCCTATACTAATTTTTTATATTGTGTAATTGCTTATGCAGAATATTAAATTTGAGCGAATGGTCGTTATGCTGAGTAGAAAATCGCATTTTTTGGATTTTTGAAAATTACCGTTATATGAAAGGTTTTTTACATTTTTGCAATTTTGTTTATTGGTAGTATAATTCTCTAAATATATTTATTTGCTCTAAAGTGGGCGGTGCCACGCCCATTTCCATTTTTTTTTTCTTCGATGTATTTGTTAGTGCAGCCTATCCTTCATATTAAATCTGAGAGAATTGTACTTAATGCGAACTCAAATATCTCGTTTCTTATTTTTGTAATTTATATGAGAGGTGGCTGTGGCCTTTTCCGATTTTAGGACTTTTCGAAATTTTCATTACTGACTTGAAATGCAATAAGTGTACCAAAGTTGGTAGAGTTTTGTGCAGTAGTTTCGGAGATGTACGTCGAGTAGTTAAGGGGATATCTATAATGGGCGGAACCACGCCCATTTTCCAAAAAAAAAAAGGTTTACGCGCGTATTTCCTTCCCCCAACCTAATCCTGCGTATCGAACTGGAGCACATTATCTTTACTGGTTACCGAGATTTCGCATTCTTTTGATTTTCCCAAACCACCGTTACGTTATTACCCGATTTCACCTATTTGTGCCAAAGTACCGTGTTTCAAAGCAATTTGTTTACCAAGCTTCGTTAGGACAGCTCAACATTTGCTCGAGTAATCCGAATAAAATTCGGTATTAATTCTAAAAATGTTGGTATATATGTAGTGCTGGATGTAGGGTAACGGATTGCGGACGAAGACAGAGTACTCACCTTAAACTTACCAAACTAGACGAAACCGAACGATAGACGAGCAAAATTTTAAATAAAGCAGCAGTTGAAGAACGAGGTTGAAGTAGGACGGTCGCGAATAGAAGACGCTACTGCTCGTTATAAGTTATTTTACTAATAATTTAATTTTAACATTTTTGCAATAAAATGTAATATTCGAATAACGTACACGAAGCTATAGTCATTTATTTTGTGTAGAGTCTTAAGAGGGGACAGCGGATATTCCTGACCAACTAGAAGTCCTGCATATATATGTCCATATCTATCTCGGTTGATTTATTCTGTTACAAACTTCCGTTAGGTGAAGTTATAACACCATGGACACCAGTGGGCATGGGTATAAATATTTACAATAAAAAAAGGAAGCATATGGAAATAAAAGTAAATAACAATTTATTAATATTTAGTCCAGAGACATAATGTAAGAAGAAATAATAAAGGTCAGCTACTAATTATTATAGCATGAAGAAAATTTTTTAAGTCATCGATAACTATTTTTTTTAGACTGAAATAATAAAAGCATTTTGTGAATAATTATGAGGGAGACAAATTGCTCAAATATTTACCAGACTTTTGTCCATGTTTTATACTATTAAACTCTTTCCATAATAATTTTATTTAAATGAGAAAACATTTTTTAAGTCTTGAAATACGATCCTTTTTCGAGAACATTTCGGAATGGTTTCCGAATCGTTTCGATAATATTTCAGAACTATTTCGAATGTACTTCGAGAAAAGTTCATTTTGGCATTTATTCGAAAAGGATGATTATTTCCATTTTCTTTCTGTTTCTCCTCCCCTCCCATTCAATGCCACTTCATGAACTAGAATGATAGCTCACTAGTTTTCCATTTCACTGCTGGGTAGCTATACAAGTATATTGGATAAATGAACATATTTACTCATACTAAAGGCAATTTATAAGTACAGTCGACAAACTGTGCTGTCAGCTAGTAGTCTCAGTGGGTAATAGACATGGCTGATATGCTCCAACTGAGCATACGAATTTCAAAATTTCTATAAAATGTTATACACTCACTTTGCTCGGAAATATGCAAATGACAGCGAAGCAAAATAGTACAATACGATACAAGAGTAGAAGTGCATTTGAGCTAAGCATTACATACATATAACTTTGTGTGAGTGTGTGTGTATGTGTGTGTGTTTCAGTAAGTCAGTTTATATAGCTACGACATAATATTGCAACTGTCTGCAGAGCACGGAAAACTGCTGGCCGAAAAGGAGAATGAAAAGGAAAATTTCGCAAGCTGTGTAAATATTATTACAATTTGGTCAGTAGCAAGTATATAGGGCAAATAAAAAAAAAACAAGTAAGTAAAATATAGCGTTACCGAAAAAAAAATTGTTCTGAATTCCTTAGCTTTGCGTACTACTGTTGTGCACTTTGTTAGTGGAATTCAGTTTTTATTTAAATATAATTTTAATGGAGTGGACACTTTAATCCGCCTATAAAAATTGGTCAACTATTAAAATTGAATGCCATAGAATAGAAAGTTTTGTGACTACGTTAAGTACACTTGGAACTTATTTTTTTTTTTTTTTGCTTTTTAACTCACATGTTATAAATGTGACCATTAGTATATAAATATAAGTAGAAATTTTAGTAAAGAAATGCTAGAGTTGGAAATGGGCATTGACGCTGAAAGATTTTCGTGGCAAAAAAACAAAAAAAAAAAAAAATGTATCTATGGTATTAATTTGAAATACTTTTAAATTAAATAAAATAACAATACATGAGGTTATAGATCAATTAATAAAGTGGAAAGTTGATATGAAAATTACCAGATATGTTAAAATTTTTATGAGCAATAGAAATATCGGGTTGATTTTTCACATTCTCAAACTTATGATATTAGAAATGGTGTCCCACTAGGGTCGCCATTATCTCTTGTACTCTTCCTTGTAGCTTTCAATTCAGCATTGTGAAAGAATATCAATATATAAACAAATCTATTTCTGCGCTTACGCTGATGATTTTCATATCATCGTCAAACTTAATAAAAGGAAAAATCAATCAATCGAAATGCTAGGTGCGATTACTCAGGAGTCGAATTATCCACTGAGAAATGCAAGCAAATTCATATTTGGAGGAAGAAAAAATGCAAAGTGGAATTAACGGTAAATAGCTCTCCAGTTGAAAAAGTCAAGGACTTAAAATTTTTAGATGTCATTTTCAAAAAAAAATATAATTAGAATAATCTTACTAAAAAAGTAAAAAACAACTCTAAATAATAGTTTTAAAATAATAAAATGTCTATCTGGTTGTAAATACAACTGCACCCCATTAATTCTAATAAAGGTAGTAAACGGAATAATTATGTTGAAAATCGACTTTGACCTATTTTTATATGATCCACAAACCACCTCATCTTTAGCGTGTTTAAAATTCACTTATCATTCAGCCATCCACACGTCAACTTACTTTTTGAACTAAAAATTTTTCCAATAGAAAAGCGAATAACTTTTTTCACAATTAAAGTTTTTAAAATATTAATAAAGCAAGATATTTTCGAAAATTTTCATCAAAAAAAAACCTCTTCGGAAAGACCACCTAAATATAAATCTGCTATACAAAAATGTATTGATGCATATAAAACAATGGATATACCTTATAAACAAATGAAATCTTCAGTGGAAAAAATGCCACCCTGGCTTTTAAAACAATTGAATTGCATTAAGAATATATTTGAGATTTTGGCAGAACCTCAACTTGGTACCAGAAAAGCAATTATGATAAAAATAATATTTCGAAAACATACTTGCTATCAATCCAACAAGATATGAATAGGTTCGATCTGGTCAAATTTATCCGGATAAAATTTGGGTGAACCAATTTTAGCTTTCAAATAAATAAAATAAACATATTTTTTTAATCAGCTGTGAGGTCATCTTCCATCATTTTAACTGAAAAGAACTCAAAACCGATAACATCTCAATGGCATTGATCTATCAAATATACTTTAAAAATAAAATAATACATACTTGCCTGAGAGGATTACCTAATTTTAAATCAATCAAGTTCTAATCGATCGAATCAGAAATTGAACTTTTCTAGGTTAAACCCAATTCAATTAACACCGGAATTGAAACGGCTGTTTGAGAAACGTATTATATTTATACCTTGGGGATTTATTTAAGTTTAAAAATTTCCATTAACTTTTATCATTTTTATCTATGTAAGCCTTATATGCGTGTACATATATATGTATAAACATACATATATACGACTTAAATGTTAAACTTTATGCATTCTCACTAAACCATTTTGCCACCAAATAATATTATTCTCTCGTCTTCAGTTGCATTCAATTTATCTCTGTAGATATGTATGTAATATATTGTTTTTAGTTTAATCGTGTAGTCATTTTGCCGCCAGCAAACAGCGACGTCGGAAACGGAAGTGGTATAGCTGGCGAAAGGGTAGCCAAAGCTACCGGCAGTTTGCCGGAAACGCACTTAGAGTAAAATTCATGCACACATGCAACCACATAATTGTAAATATATAACTATGCACACATTCTTAAATGTACTGAAATATTTTTTTTTCATCTGCAAATGTACACATCTAATCTGTGATATTGAATTTAAATTTAGTTTTAGTCAATTGATTCGGTTTTTAAAGAAGTAATGTAAGGAACAACCGCTGCTTCAGAGGAGCAAAAATTTCTTACTCTTTGTTTAAAAATATTGCTTAAGCAGGTAGATCATGGTTGAAGTTTTAGATTGAAATGTTTCACTTCATATTTCACATTTCACATTTATAGTATATATGTACATAGTGTGAAGTACTCAATCGCTTTTGAAAAATGGTGCGATTTTTTGCAGACTGCGGCGCTCAGTCTTCACTTGCATCAGTGTGAGCAGATTTTTGGTCTACCTAATAAAACAATTAAACTGGAATTCTACGCCATTCGTCTTCTAAGAAACTAACTGATATATATTTATGCTTAGGAAAGTGCAAATATGACGCAACGTCGTATGCCTCTTCAAACAGAATGCTGACTAAAAAGACATCTTCTCGGTCTGCGCCCATATCTACATTCGACAAAATAACTTACGTTCATATATGCATTTGGATCTTATAAATATTACTAGCTGATTAGGCGCGCTTTAAAATTAAATATTTATATATGTATATGTAGCTACTAAGTATTTTGAGTTTGAATGAAATCGGGCTGCAACGGCTTTTAAAAATATCGTAACTAACTACAGCGCCACCTATTGCTCCAACTTTAAAATTTCTGACTTTAAATCAAATCGACCATAAATACGGTTTTCATAGACATCTTGAATTTATATTTACAAATATGGCGAATAAGTTGTTTGTATTTGAACCGAATTTAACTGTAAATACGGTCTGAAAAATTATTCGACTGGCGTTTCCCTGCCTATATTTATTTATTTATTATAGGTACTTTGCACATATATCCAGAAAACCCATTTCGGTTTCTCTCACGTATAGCTTGTGTAAAAATTAATTAAATTTGAACATTCAAACAGGTGGCAACCCTCGCTAAAATGTACCTATAAACCTTGCCCTAGCAAAACGAAGAGTTTGACACTCACACTTTATTATATCATATAACTTATATATAATTTTACTAAATTCCACTTTTCAAACAGGTGGCAAGCTCCTATAAAAGTTGGCTATGAACCCTACTGCTGGGACGAACCGTTTGGAACATATTATTTAATATTTCATATAACAACCCTCTCTTAACTAAAGAAAGCCATACCTAAAACCTTTCCGAAGCAGAAATAAATAAATATGCAAAGTTTCAGTTTTAAAACGGGTGAAAACCGCATCTATTATTGACTCTTGGAATAAAACGGAATAACGCAGTCAAAATAGTTATTGCAGAGAATTGTAAATCTCTCTGATTCGAAAATTTGTTATTGTACATATGTACATACATACATATGTACAACAAATGCAATTTATTTTCGAGATTGCAAATTTTATTATTATAGACAAATTACAACTCCAACTAGAGACCAAAAAAGCGATCATCGAGCATCGCAGCTACTCAAGAGCCTAATTAGTATCAAACTATTCTACCGAAGAAGGGGTTCGTGAAAAAATTAATTTAACTCCACTTAAAATAAATTTAACGTAACGAATCTCGAGGGTATTTGAGGTTTTCCTGGGCCCATTGCTCCGGGTGCAACCCTATGTTGCCTGATTTAAAGCCGACCAATTCGATTACATCGGCGCTCGTGAGACTCGCGCCTTTTTCGCATATTTATTATTTTTCATATAACACGAAATCACATATTAAAATCATTTGTATTATTTTTACATTCCGAATGTCAGTTTCCCTCTTCGGAAAAACGATTGGAATAAATCAAGGAGAATTTATAAAAGTTGGTGTTATTGAACAGCTGATTTTGTTCCTTTATTCGTCTCAAGTCAAATTAAAATTTATTTACAAAGCAATTTTACTGTTTATATACGAATTTATTGTTTTCATTGGCATGTGTTTTCGAAATATTGTTAAATATTTGTGAAAATAATTTTAAAAAAATAAATAAAAACGGGAAAGGAAAACCCCTGGCGATGAAAGGCGAAAACTTTTGTGAACCCAGGCGTGCGGAATGCAATTTGCAATATCCTTATTTTTGTAAAGCTTATTCAATATAAGTGAGCATGGCGAATTGTATCAAAGGTGTTCGCTTTGATTTTAACAACTCACGCTACTAAAGCAAAAACAAACTCACCTTGGAATTTCTCCTATCACCTTATACGAATTCGCCTTGGAATAAAAATGTATTCCTCGGCCGGCGAGCTAGCTATTCGTCGTCATTCCACAGTAAAAAATAGAGAAAAAAGTTATTCGCAGTCTCTCTCTACTCGGAGAGATTACGCTTAGATTACCTAATCTGGGGAATAAAGAGGAATAGCAAAAAGTCAATTAGATGGTCGTAATTCGAAGAAAGTATTATAGTTTTAAGATTTTAGGTGTGCCAGAGTATGTATAATAAGTATCAATTTTGCAGGGATATCTCTTTTTCGAAACCAGTTAATGTATTTATGTACAAACATACAAACGGGCAGACAAAGATCCTCAATTTGATATATAAAAAATTTTTATATTCATCTCCATTCCGTTACACTGTTACAAATAACCCTTACACTGATACAAATAACCGTTACAACACCCTTATGCCCAAGTGCGCTCGTGTAGAAAAAAAAGCAATGGATATCTTGTTGCTATGCTCCAAGTGCACTTGTGTACATGCAACATCCTACAACACACAAAAAAAAAAAAACAAAAAAAAAAACTATATACACGGTTACTAGTTTAGCTATACTAGATTACCTAGATACCAACCACCTCAAAAACAAATATCAATAACGTTACCGATCTCCCACTGCAGTTGCTTTTATTGCCACCCATTTATGTCGCTGTCTATTACTATCAACATTTTCATGTGCGGTATGCTATTGCAAACACTTGTGTGTGTGTGTGTGGGTGTGTGTGCATGCATGTACTCGTAACTAAATAATTCTTATTTGCAGTTTCCCGCATCGCCGCCCGCTATTGCAAAAATATTTGTCGTTGCTATCTTGTCGCCAATTTTAGTTTTGTCGTTTGTCTGTTGGACTCTTTTGTTATGCCAACTGTGTGTAAAATTTGTATTTCTTTATTGGTCGCGTTGCTTTGCTTGTTTACATGGTGGACTTGTATTCGTAAATATTATTTCTATTTCTTTATTTTTATGACAAACATTTACTTCTACGAATTGCTATGCTACATATTATAAATATGTATGTATGTACTTTCGTTTTGTGTGCATATGTAGTTTATTGTTTTTTTTTTTTTATTTACCTTTGATATAAATTCATGTAGAAATTTATGCAACTTGGCAAATTGTGTCATGTTTTTCATTTTGATGTCACCAAAAGTGATTCGAATTTACAAATGAAAATAAAAATAAAAATTGAAATTTAGGTAGCAATGTATGTATGTATACCTTCAATATTTAAAACAAATTGCTCTTGCCGCTTATTCCAATTCTATAGAAGTTATGTATGTATTTAGTTAAAGTGAAAGTTGAGTTTTCATGGTAAACATAAAATTTGTTCACAAAATGTAATTACTACTTTAGCAATTAATCAAAACACACAGGCTAACATGTCTCCATAACGGGGGATAAAAGCCAAAACTAAATGTCCATGAATAAATGGGGCGAATGAAATACATATATTGTAATTAAAAAGAATATTTGTGTATGTTAAGCGTGTACGATGTTTAAAAGTATTTTATTAGTTATAATTTTTGCCAGTGCACACTTGAAAGGAAAATGGAACGAGTTGGATACTTGCAGAGTATAGTTAGTATTCCTTTTCCTTTCCTTTCCTTTCCTTTTTTCTGTATTCCTGTTACTTATTTTAAAATATAGCCGTGTGTATTTGTATCACTTTTAGACTTGAGTTTTATACCGCTAATAATTCGTTATGGAATATTGCTACTAGAATATTTTCTATAAATCTATGTATATATATAAAAATGAAAATCTGTCCTGTCCTGCGATCATCATGCAAAAACTATTTAATGAAAAGTCGTGAATTTTTGTATACTCATTCTAGACGTTCCGGAGGATGTCATAGGCATGTTTTTATGATGGAGTTCGAAGATTTTTTTCCCCTCTGTAGTCCTCTCATGCGTCATATTATTTGATTAGTTTTTCGAATAGATAATTTTTGCATGAATGTCTGATTTTGTTTCTTTTATGGAACGCGCCAACCAAAATTGATCTTTCCTACAATGTCAAAATTACTATCGCAGTCACGTTTAATGGAATACATAATAGCATAAAAATATTTGATTAATTGTACGATAAAAATGATAAATTATTTCAAAACTAAGGGCTTTCTATGAATTTAAGAATGATTAAAAATATCTGTGTCATATACAATATATGTATGGTATATATAGTGCTGCCAGATTTAACGAGATAATGCTATAATGGATGCTGCTCTCTGTCTGGCAATGTCCGCTTCCACTGTATACTTTGACAGCCAAGGTGCTATTATACCTCTAAATTCTCACGAAACAACGCCCAGTATTGCTATAGAATCCAAAAGTTCTCTCAATCTGATCGCGTCTACTGTTCCGTGATAGTTGCATAACTTTCTGGGCTTAGTGGCAATCCTGCCAACTGCACTGCAAGCGTGTTGTTAGGGATAGGAATTATCTGTTGTAAATTCTGCCATCGACGTCGACATCCGTCCAACTTCCAGCGAACACAGTTTGAAGACAAAACTCATGGACGAGGTGAATACTAGATGGGTCATGGAACCTAATAATACGAGAGATTACCAGACAAGTTTGTTCAAAGGTTGACGAAAAGCGATACAAAGCTCTCATCGGTTTGATGGCCCTTCTCTCAGACTGATGGTCGGGATAATAACCGGGCAGTGTCTCATGGGCATACGCGGAAAGATGTTGGAATGCCTAATTAGTGATTTCTGTCGAAGCTGCAGGGACGAAGAGGAAGTGGAGAGCATTCAACCGCTATCACAACGGGGGTTGTTAGACTACGCGTGCATCCGTAATCTTGCATGGTTGCAGTTGTTCTAACCTAACCTGTGTGAAATATGAAAATATGGGTGCCACACTATTCGATTCGCTGAGAAGAAGGCTTATCTATATTTTAAGGAAAGTTGGCATCTGGCTGAAAAGTTGAATTTAATTAAATTATACACAAGCTATATGAAATCGTAATAGTTCGTTTCGCTATGAGAATGTTTTTAGGTAAATTTTGTAGGTGGTTACCACCTTTTAAAAAGTCAAAGTCACCATAAATTGTAAGAGAATTTCGGCCAGCCCCCAGCTATGGTATTATTATTATTAAAAGTACAATATATGGGAACTTCATTTTTTTTTTATAAAAAAATAAGTAAAAATAGTGGTAAAAATTAGTAGTATCATTTGTAAAATTCTACCACTTTAGTAAAAACAGTGGAAGAAATTAGTCAAAATAGTAGTAGCATTAGTAAAAATAGTGGTAGTAAATAGGAATAGCATTTATAAATTTAGTAGTAAAAATTAGTAAAAATAGAGATAAAAATAAGTAAAAACCTTAGTAAAAATAGTGGAAGAAATTAGTAAAAATAGTGGTGAAAATAGTGGTAATAATTAGTAATAACCTTAGTAGAAATAGTGGTAGAAATTAGTAAAAATAGTAATAGAAGTTGGTAAAATTAGTGGAAGTAATTAGTAGTAGCATTAGTACAAATAGTGCTAGAAATGAATAACATAATTAAATAGAGCGATTCTGACGCGATGTAAAAAATCACAGCCGGAACCACAACACTCTGGATTTATATTCACTACTCGTATTCACTTGACGTAATTAGAATAGATTCTGAGTCGTTCTACTTCACAACTGCTGCATTGTTATTTTTTATAAATTGAAAAATATCGCCACGAATCATATCTTCGTCCAGATTAAATTTAACGGACTTAGGTTTTCTATTTGGTTATTCTGCCTGTTGCACCTTTTTTGATTTGACAAGAGAAGTATCGACAATTGGGACGTGGGTAGTTTGGCTGAGTTTTGGTGAATCAATTAATATGGCCCACCAATTTTCAGAGAGTTCAAACGATTGTGTTGCTTGGTTTTTATAAGAATGAAGAACTGAATCCATGTTTTTTTTTTAAATTGTGAATTACAAAAATTTGGTTGTTCCAACAATTTCATATATTTACCACTAAATGTAGAAACCTCAATTTTATTTACTTACGAGTATAATAACGATATTTACCAATCAACGAAAGAGTTTCCAATCAGAGGATGCATGAAATATTTAGTACACGAAACATATTTGGATTATGTGCAACATACATTCTAGCACTAATTACATACTTTGCCTACTTATTAAAAACGTTTTCACAAAAAGGGGTCACATTCTTCCCCCTTTCTAGCTCCTTCGCAAATGCAACCTTTTGTGCGGGAGAGCTAGAAATTAGCTGTGATTATGTATCGAACCTTTAATAATTGAATCATGAAATTATCCCTGAATAATTGCTAGATTAAATTTGTATGCTTTTAACTCTGAGTTGATGCCGAACCCACTGCTGTGCAAGCAAATTTATCAATTTAACTGATAAACTCTGAGTTAAATAGATAACCTGCTTTCTAGCAAGTGGAACTAGATCGGACATGTTTTGGCTTAGTTATGCAAATTGTATTTTCTATCAATGAAATATTTTTCTTTAAGTCATAAAATACAAACAAATTTCTGATTCGTATGAAGAAATCATCAAGTGATGTGCTAAGGAACCGCATTGTTTGTGCACATTCTGCAAATTTCATTAACAGAAAATACACATAGCTCAGCAAACCCAATAAACGACTGGCAATTTAAATTGGAGTGTAAATATAAAGATTCTAATGTTTGGTCAGAAATTTACAAGGAAATTATTCTCTTAGTTTTTTTTCGAAACCAAATATAATAAATAATATCAAAATTGAACAAAATGTGCGATTCATAATTTTTTGCATCTGCTATACTGGTAGGAATTAAAGCCTCCTATTGGAATCCAATTAGAATTTACTAACTTAAAATAGAAGCCGCTCTTAAAAAGAAAAACTCTTTATAATTACATACACTTCGCAACGTAGTCGCGCCATTGGCTTCTGCAATAGTAAATCTCTATTGTGCTTAAATAGATTAGTTATTTTGTAAATTACAAGCGAAGTTCTTCGGTTTTCCTTGGAATTCAATTAAGGAAGGCTTTACATTTTGGCAACATAGCAATTATCTTATACGGCAGTAAACGGCTATAATGAACAAACATTTGCTACTTTTTCTATCATAAGCTTAGCTGTGCGGCGTTTCATCAAATCAATAATCTTCTCAAGGATTATTGATAGTTTTTGGAAGCACATACTAAACTTAACTTATGTGTCTTCCAACTAGCATGGCGGGGTGCTTGCTGTAGTACATTAGTAATACGAAGATGTGCCGAAAGCGAAATGAGAAAAGAAGATGTCAATGAATTGAACATAAATCTGAATTTGTCCTTTGCAGTCCTCAAATTCCTTATTTTGCTGTGCTGCTAATTAAAGGAAAAATTAGGAAATATCTACTGAAATAGGAAAAGTATAAATCTATATACATATATCAAAAATGTGGCAAATTGGCACAAAAACTAATAAACGGCTTTCACCCAAATTTGAACAGCATATTTCCTAGGCATGTGGCACGGACATTGGGTATACTTTCATCCGCTAGGTGGTAGCGCATAAGTCGAGATATTCCGGAAAATAGTGTTTTTAATCCGATCTTGGAGAAATTAGGAATATATATTTCTGGTGCGACGAAAAGTACTTTTGCGAAAAAAATTATCTGCTAGATGGCGCTAGAGTCGAGTTATTCGAAGAGATCGTGTTTGTTGTTCGATTTTGATGATATTCAAAAGATATGCTGCTGGTGCTATAAGAAATACTTTTATGAAAATTGATGCGCCAGGGTCGAGTCATTTAGAAAATCAATGTATGTATATTTATTATAAAATTTTGATGAAATTGGAAACGTATACTGGTTGGGGCAATAAATACTTTTCGAGTTACTCAAAACATTCTTATTTATTAAAAAATATTAGAAAAGTAGATATATGTTGATGACATTGAAAATATCCATGCATTTGCAAAAATAAGTAAAAATTAAAATAAGTAAAAATAAAAATAAGTATACAACTCCATTAGAAAGCTCTGTAGACGAGAGTTCTAAAAAATCCATATTTATCGTTCGGCTTAGCTAAATTCGAATTATCTTTGTGGTCTTAAAATGTTAGATATCTACATATGTGCTATGTGAGAAAACCTGTATACTGATAACAAAGTTCAAATGTGTATTTTATTTAAATTATAATTAAATTTTTAAGCTTAAGATACATTTTGTCACGAAAAATTTTAAAAACCTCTCCCCAATAACAAAAAACCATCTCATATGTTTTAATTACATCAAAGAATTATTCATATAATAATCAAGCGTCCATTTGGATGTTCATAAATAAGGTAAACAAATTTTGCGACAAAAATCTTGACCAAAAAGGATTGGAGAAGAGTAATATTCTCAGAGTAATGCAAAATTAACCTTTTTGATTCGGGCGGAATGGCATAGGTTCGCAGAAAAGTTGACGAACATTTCAATAATGAGTGTGCCAGACGTACCGCAGGGAGTGAGCCGGATGATCTGGTGGTGTTTTCCCTAACATGATGTTGGAAAGTTGGCCTTGGTGGATGTAAATGCGAATGCAATAAAATACCGATAGCTTTTGCAGGAATCCTTGATCCCCACAATTGAAGAGCATATTTTCCACATGGACGACGTCAGCTTTCGGGATGATTTTGTCTCTATCTTTTTTTAATAGTTGATTTACCTTAAATTTTGATTTAGTGTTTTTATTTTGCCTATTCAGTTTTTATTATTATATTTATTTTGCCTATTTTGCCTTTTTTCAAAAAGTTTTGGCAACACTGGGTGGGTGCTACAAATGGCGAATGGGAACGAAGGGGCCGGACAACGATGGGTAGTAGTTACAACTAACAGAGTATGGGCCCAAGTTGGTGCAACTTCAAAGAACTGTAACAAGGCCGCATCGAAAGTAGGGCTTTGCGCTCAAACCCTCCCCAACGAAGTATTTGACGTGTTTTAATTCGGGTCAAAGTCCCACACTAACTGGTGGGTGCCGTTAAGATTTTTCACGCTAGCTCCGAGTACAAAAAAACTTAAATATAGGAGTAGTAGTGGTAGTAGTAGTAATTAGTAGTAGCATTATTAAAAATAGTAGTGGTAAACAGTAGTAGCATTAGTAGTAAATAGTAGTAGCATTGGTAAAATGAGTAATAGAAATTAGTAAAAATAATATTAGAAATTATTAAACATAGTAGTTGCAATTAGAAGAAGCATGCACAAAAAGAAGTAAACCCAGTAAAAATAGTAGTAGAAATTAGTAAAAATAGTATTAGAAACAAGTAAAAATAGTAATAGCAATTAGCCAAATCAGTAGTAGTAATTAGTAAAAATATTAGTAGTAATTAGTAGTGGCATTCGAAAAAATAGTAGTGGTAAACAGTAGTAGCATTAATAAAAATAATAGTAGTAATTCGTAGTAGCACTACTAAAAGTAGTAGTAGAATAAGTAAAAATAGAAGTAGAAATGAGTAAAATTAGTAGTAGTAGTAAATAGTAGTAGCATTGGTAAAATGAGTAGTAGAAATTAGTAAAAATAATATTAGAAATTATTAAACATAGTAGTTGCAATTAGATGAAGCATGCACAAAAAAGTAGTAAACCCAGTAAAAATAGTAGTAGAAATTAGTAAAAATAGTATCGGGTGTTTTTTTTAGGGGTATAGAACTTCGAATTGAAATAAAACAGAAGAAAATCGTTTTAAGGTCCATCAATTTGGCTTTATTGGAAGGATAATTTTATGCCATTAATGTTTAAATATGATTTCGGGCATGTGGCCGCCGCGGCTGGCTCGAATAAAGCCAATTCTACAGGTCCAATTTTCAACCACTTTTTCGAGCATATGGGGCCGTATGTCGGCAATAACGCCACGAATGTTGGCTTCCAATTCCCCTAACGTTTCTGGTTTGTTGGCGTAGACGAGCGACTTCACATATCCCCAAAGAAAATAATCCAATGGTGTCAAATCACACGATCTTGGTGGCCAATTTACAGGTCCATTCCGCGAAATTATGCGCTCATCGAATGTTTCCTTCAATAAATCGATTGTGACGTGCGCTGTGTGGCATGTAGCGCCGTCTTGTTGGAACCACAACTCATCCACATTCATGCCATCCAATTCGGGAACAAAATAGTCGGTTATCATGGCTCTATACCGGTCTCCATTAACGGTAACTGCCTCTCCAGCATTATTGCGGAAGAAGTATGGCCCAATGACTCCACCAGCCCATAGAGCACACCAAACAGTCAGTTTTTGTGGATGTAATGGCGTTTCAAGGGTCTCATGTGGATTCTCTTCACTCCAAATGCGGCAATTTTGCTTGTTGACGTAGCCATTCAACCAAAAATGAGCCTCATCACTGAACAAAATTTTGCGATGAAAATCAGCATCGAGATCAATCTCATTTTCGGCCCATACACCAAAATCACGACGCATTGCATGGTCTCGCGGCTTTAATTCTTGCACAAGCTGGATCTTGTAAGGTCGCAAGCCAAGATCTTTGCGCAAAATCTTCCATAAAGTTGATGGACAAAGCTCCAATTGCTGTGCACGGTGGCGAATCGATTCATTCGGGTCCTCTTCAACACTTTGCTCTACAGCGGCAATTGTTTCTTCGGTGCGCACTGTTCGACGTCTCTGCGGATGCGTATTATCACATAGAGTAAACGTAGTGCGAAAACGATCCATGGTTAACCGAATTAATTGCTCTGATGGACGATTATGTCGACCATAAAATTGACGGAGCTCGCGGTAAACTTCGCGAACTGAACCATTATTTTCGAAATAAATTTGCACGATTTGCAAGCGTTGTTCTTTTGTCAACCTGTTCATGATGAAATGGCAAACCAAACTGAACATAAATGACATTAGAGTTGCCAGATTTAACCACAAAATGCCAGTTTTATCTCTATTCGAAAAACAAACCTGTAAAAAAAACACCCGATATTAGAAACAAGTAAAAATAGTAATAGCAATTAGCCAAATCAGTTGTAGTAATTCGTAAAAATATTAGTAGTAATTAGTAGTGGCATTCGAAAAAATAGTAGTAAAAATTATTAAAAATAGTAGTAGAAATTAGTAGTAGCATAAGTTAAAATGATATTAATAAATAATTGTAGCGTCAGTAAAAAAAGTAGTAGTAGTTAGTAGTAATTAGTAGTAGTGGTAGTTAGTAGGAGTAGAAGAAGTTGTAGGAGTAGTAGTAGTACTAGAAATTATGAGTTGTAGTGGTAGTAACAGTAGTAGGTGTATTAATTAGTAGTAGTAGAAGTAGAAGTAATAGTAGTTATAGTGGTGAACCAGTCCCGAACTACTGAAAGGTCCTGAAATGGTCAAGAAGTACTTAGGCCATAAATATTACCGAAACGGTCCAACAACTTGTCTTAAAATAATTCCAGAACTAGTGCCCCAATGGCCCCAAGCTATCAAGCGGTATATGAATATAGTGATCGCTACCTCAGTACGTATGTTTCTTTTTTTGTATGCATCATATTGTGACTTTGTTACGCGATTTCAACCCTTCCTGCGTCACGTGATATCTTTGCGCGATGTAGAAAATCACTCTCATGTACATTAAGGAAATTTTACCCCAACAATCGTATCCATACATAGCATATGTTTAATGTTATTCTGACTTTATGTACCATAAGAGCATTTGGTGGTTTTATTTTATTTATTTCAACCTTTGCTTAAAGTACCACATTGTGATTTACCGGCGAAGTCATATCATTTATGCGCATTTTGCATGAGTTTAAAAAATTAATGATAAGTATATTTATACAGCCAACACCAAAATACCACAGTAAATATAACAATGGAAATGAAAATAACTATAAACAGCACATTCGTAGTACAATACTTTTACCTGTAACGGAACTTTTATTTGGTTTGCGCTGATTATTGTTGATTTTATATGTACATACATATTCTTTTCATATGTACACACTGCCTTCTTAATTGTCTCATTTTCATATTTTAATTAAAAATAATGTAACAAGCTCGTATTGTTTTGTTTTGTGGTTGCATTTTGTTCGTAGGGCATGATGCGGTTGCTTAAGTGCTTATGCAAATATAATAATAATAAGCAAAAATTAATTTTAAATAAAAATTGAATGCACTATAATTGGGTGGGGGGAGGGGGGGGGGGGGGGGGGGGGGAGGAGTGGGAGAGTGTTGCAATTAACTGACTAAAAACTGTAACGCTCTCAACATTTCTTAGTATTTATTTTAACCTAAAACAGCTACCGCGCTTTTTTAATCACTTTAAGCATTACTTTCGGTTTTTACATTTTTTCTTTTTTTTTTGTTTTCTGTTTCTGCCTAGCACTGTTTTGGCTTTGCAAATGAAAAGTTTAAGTGTTGTGGCATAGCTTATCTGCCTAAAAGCACAGCTGCACAAAAAACAAAAACAAAAATAAAAAATAAATTAAAATTAAATGAAAGTATTCAACGAAATTTTCCTTTCCACGCAGTTGACCTGTAAAACTCATTTCACCTTTGCCAGCGCACACAGACAACGAACGCCACTGCACTCAGCGCTTAACGAATTTTTTTCGTTTTGTTTTTGCACAGCTGCAACTGCTAAAAATCCACTCAAAGCCGTAAAGCGTGCTCGTACAAGAATTTTGTGTGCCACATTCACTTGGGGTGTACTGATAGTTTTACTCGAGAAAATAAATACAAAAAAACAAAAAAACCCAAAGGGAAATACAATAATAAGAAAAAAGCAAACTGGTGTTTCGCGCAATCCACCACAAAGAATATTCTGCCTGAATATGCGGATTCATTCAACGATTGCTGTAACCGCAACAGCAAAATACAGCAACAGCAACCGATGGCAGTGTAACTTCAAGAGTTGGACTAAAAAAAAGGAAAATAAATAAATAAATAAATATGTATGCCATGTTGCACGCTGCCGCATCGTTATTGTTTAAAGTAGAGTGCGAGTGCGAGTGCAGAGCGCTCAACAAATTTGTGCCGAAAACAAAATATTGTACACAGTACATATGTATAAAGCGAAAAATAAAGATTGAAAAGAATTAAATGAATACGAGTGAAAAACTTAAACGTTAAAGTGTACAACGTCAGCCAACCAGCCAGCCAGCCAGCCGGCAAGCAAGCAAGCAACCAACTAAAGTAAAGTTGCACAACCAAAATACCAAAAAAAAAAAAAAACCAACAAAAATGATGGAAAAACTATAAAACCTTTGCGCACTAAATGCCCTGGCCGACTTAAGCGTTTCAGTCTGTTCAGGTTCTTTACTGAATGCAACGCGGATATTTTAAATGCAATTTGGGTTTCCCCCCCCCCATTTCTTTTGGTTTCATATTAACCCTTCGTTGGTGTGGTGACTAAAAGTTCCTTGAGTGGTGTGGTGGGGTATGACATACCCCATGCCTATCAATTTCAAATAAATGACCAAATTCCAATAATAGCAATATTTTGTGGTGATTTATTATTCTTTAACTAATTTTTAAAAAGTGTTAATTTGAAAACATAACAATTTTTCCTTCGTATTCAATATTATAGCCATAAAAAAAAGACAATATAAATTATTCCAAAAAGTGAGGTTCCAGTTTTCTGAAACATAATTTTTTTTGTATTTAAACAATTTCAAAACTGTTTTTACATTTCAAAAGTAAAAATAACATTTATTTAAAGGAAAGAAAATTCACTGTAATGCATTAATTACATAAAAAGTTATGGCGATCGAATATGATACCCCAGCCCACTTTGAAAGGCTGTCCCATGGAACAGAAATATCTGGGGTATGTAAAACGTGGCAGATCTCCTGTATTTGAATGTTAATGAAAGCTATTGGGAGCGATAACGTATTCCTTAAACAAAAACATATATATATTTAAGGAAATACATGTGCTGGGGTATGACATACCCCACCACACCTCCGAAGGGTTAAAAATGTGCAAGTTAGCGCTGCAGATGAAGACAGGTCATCGGTACTTGTACGTTCCACATTGCCAGCAATGCGGCAAGCTTGACAGAAAGCAGGCAATTAGCATGCAAATCCTGCATGGCATTTTACTTCGAGTAACTTAAAACAAAATACGTGCGCCTTTAAATATACCGCCCAAAAAAAAAACGTTCACGTACGTATGTGCGTATGTTTGTGCATTTACATATTGTATGTATGTTTGTGACATCGTTGTCATTGCCATCAGTGTCGTCATTGCAGTATTCGTTAAGGATTAAAAATTCAGCAAATGAGCACGTTGGGAATGAGTTAAGACCGAAGAGAAAGAAAGAAGTTTTAAACATTAACAATAATTAATGTCGCCTGACATATTAAATATGTATGTATGTAATTGTCTTTTATTTTAAATCATAAAATAATGATTTAAATTGGAACATGCGCTGGCTATTAAATTTAAATGGAAACCATCTTTTTTGGTTAATAAAATTTTATTTGAGGCACTCGCATAGTTTTTGGAAGTCCGTAGTTACTATGCTCTTCCAGGGAATCACCCTCACTAGTAAGCATACAGTTCGAATATTCACATTGTTTCGAGGTAAAATTTCCTTGGCGACATGAGAGTGATTTTTAACATCGCCTAACGAAGGTCGCTTCGATATCGTGTCACGAAGTCAACGGCATGGTGCTTACATGCAAAAAATCGACACTATTTTTGGAAAAGTTATTTTGGGACTATTTTAGAATTTTTCAGTAATTCTGGACCGGTTCACCACTACAACAACTACTGCTACAACTAATCCTACAACATCTACTGCTACTACTAATTATTACTACTACAATTACAATTACAATTTTACTACTAAAATTTGTACAAACTTCTGCTATTATTTTTGCTAATTCTACTGTTAATATCTACTACTATTTTTCAATATTATCTACTACTATTTCTACTAATGCTACTACTATTTGTGCTAATTTCTACTACTGTTTTTATCAATTCTACTACTAATTACTACTAATATTTTTACTTATTTCTACTAATATTTTTACTTATGCTACTGCTAATAATCTACTGTTTTTTCTAATGTCTTCGCCTATTTTTACTAATGATACTACTGATTTCTACCTTGGATTGGTTAAAAACATGCTGAGTTATTGCTTTTCAAAATTAAGCATTTTTTTTAAATTTTGGTTTTAAATTTTTTTTTCAGAATTTGAGATTTTTTAAATTTTTTAAATCTATGTAAGCAAATAACTAAATAAAAAATGAAAAAAATGGCAAGGACAAAAAAAAATTTTAAAATCAAAATTAAAAAAAAAACAAAAAACCAGTTTTATTTCGACCAGCTATAACTCTGCATGTTTTAAACCAAATATTTATAGCTAGTATTTATCTACAAAATAGTAATTATTAAAACTAATTACACTATTATAAAGATATACACATAATTCGTAAATGTATTATTTTTCGGCCTGATTTTTTATTAAACGACAATATTAATTTTTGAACACAAGGCCAGTATAAGGAAAGGAACATATATTGGAAAAAAGACAACAACAGTCATGAGTGATAGAAATTTTAGCTATTTTACACAACCCGACTGTGGTCCATTCGCTACGCACTTGCCCGGCAAGTCGTAAGTTGTGGGTTCGAATGCCGGTGGAGTTATGATAGAAATCTGTTGAGGAGATGTGGTGATCTCCGAAATAGCTATAATTTCTACCACTCCTGACTGTTTGTTGTCTTTTTTCCAATATACTTTTCCTTATACACTGGCATTGAGCTCACAAATTAATATTGTCGTTTGATATACACATAATTTATTGAAAATATATTTTACCTTAGAAAAATTATAATTATAAACATTGCTGCAAGTTAAATCAAAATAACTACCTTAACATTAATTTGTTCCGAAGCAATTGACATCTAACTATTTTTTAAATTGGCAAATTTTTTAAATTTAAATATATATATTATATATATACATGTATATTTTCAACTATTTTATCTGTAGTATATTTGCACATTATTCTACATATATGCTCCCTTTAAATTTTACACTACACTCAACGCAACCTGGGAGTATTGCCATATTCAGATACACAAATAACAGCATCGACTTTTCCTGCTTAATTTTAGGGACTATTAGCATAACTATTTGCATACTCTGCGCATGTTTGAAAAACCAAATAATGCTTTATATGTAATGGTTTTATGTACAATTACATACAAATTAATACAAATTATATGTGCGTATTTCATTGCAATAAAATGAGTTTAGTATATTTTCAAAATCTACTATAGACACATAGGAAAGTGACGCACACTGAAAAATATTTTGGGGGGCGGGTTGATACTTCCAAAAATATATCACCAAAGAATACTGAAAATGCGCTACAGATACAATATTACCCGATTTTAAATGCTACATTTACATATTTAAATACATTTTTTAGGATATATTTGGAAAATTCTATGTCAAATCGAACACCATTTGGCTTTTGCCAGTGTGAGTTGAAAGCTGCCTTCCAGATATTTTTAAATTTTTTTTCATCCCTTTTCGACATATCGTGAAAGACCACGTTGTGTTTTTTTAAAATGCTCATAATTTTGCAAAAAATTCATCTATTTTTCCTTGTATTTCTGGTTTTTCAGAAGACTTTCGGAAACAAATTGAAAGCAAATATATAAATAAAAAATTAATAAAAAATTTTACTTTCCAAAAAACATATACTGATCAATTTCCTTGAAAATATTTCTAAAAAGCTATCATTCATTCTGCAACTTTTTTTTAGTTACATAAGTTAAAAAATATTTAAAAATATAAAACAAGAATGGGAGTTTTTAGTCACAAGTTGGTAGTGTATCTTATTTCGAAAAAATATCTATAAAATGATCAAAAATTTATGTAAATATATAAGGTTAGTAACTGTGAACGTTTATACTAAATATGTCAAATGTTGGGGGTTATGTACCAATCTCCTTTACAATTCGAGAATCATAGACTAAAGAAAAGCCGTCGACAAAGATGACTTTTGTTAAAAAAAAGCAGTTTCTCATCCCAATTTCCAAAACCAAGTCCAAACAGTATACGATGAATGAAGTATCTCTTTAAAAATATTACACTGACACTGACGATAAAAGAAATTCAGGCGACTTTTTGGAAATGATTGAAAAATAAGAAGTATGTAATTTTCAAAAATGGTTAAAAAATGTTTTCGTATTATCAGACTAAGCTCAAAAGTTGTAGAATGAATGCCAGTTTTTTTGAAAAACTTTTCAAGAAAATTGACATTACGTGTTGCTTGGAAATCAAACTTTTGTATCCAAGTTTTATTTAATTTTATTAGTATAAGGGTTTAAGTTTTTTTAAATTTTATTTTCTGAAAGTATTTTATAAAACAAGATTTACAAAAAATACAAATGGATGGTTTTTTCGCAAAATTATGAGCGTTTCAAAAAGGGGCGTGGTCTTTCAAAAATCTCTCAATCTGTCTCCCAATTTTTACTATAACATAAAATATTATAAAAAAAATCGGAGATGATTTATATCCATCTAGTCACCTTACCTCCTGCAAAACAAGGTTGTATCTTTTCAAATATGCACCTTTTCGCAAAATCTATAATATAGCTGTCCACTGCCTTGCACGTTTCCTTAAAAGCCGGCAAACCCAGAACACGGAACACACACGTTGAGTAACCGCTTATAGCAAATTTAAAGTATTTGTCCTTTTATTCAGAGTGACGTAAAAGTAAAAGTAAGATTGAGAAACTCAGTAAAAAAGATTTTATTCCAATTTTACAACAGACTTCTTGCACTACTACCGAAAGACGTCGTTGCTTTCCGCCGTTGAAAACTGAATTGTTTTCGCCCGACGCGATGTACAGCGAAATGCTGTTGCGGATTGTAAAAATGATTTGGCACCACTTCTATTAACGTTCTCCGCCCAGAGTTGTCTTTCCATGGTACAGTACGAGGTCTTCAATGACGGTATTCAGTCTGCAATGATGGAATTAGCACGAAGTCGCATTTTTTCGCTTCATTTTGCGTTCTCTATTTTAATTTATGTTTTGTCATATTTTTGGGAATCGTTTGATCGGGTCGGGCCGGGTCGGATATTAAAAAAATTGAAATTGATTAAGTGGAGAATTCGGTTCTCAAAGTACTGAATGGATTTTAATATTTTTTTTTTGTAATGAAACATTACGATAACTTATAGAGTTGCAACTAATTTTTGTAATTTTTTGAAAAATATGTACATTAGGTTGGGTCACTACCCATACAAAAAAATCTGCATTGCTTTTCTATCGGAACTAAAAAATGCATTATAATTTAAGACATCAACCAAAATATTTCGCACCGCGTGGGTACTATACCGATTTAAAATTACTTCCATTTTTGGCATTTTTATAAATAAAATATTTGTTTTTTAAATATTTAAAATAAAAATCATCTGAATTGATATAAAAAAAATCTGAATAACTCAGGCAAAACTTGACAGACTAAGACTTATAATATATCATTGGAAAGGTATTTTTCACCATCACTGTTATGATTTCATTTCATTTCTTTTTTACTAGTTTTAAGCAGACCTTTTAAACTTACACTAATTATTATCTCAAGATTTTTTTAGGAAAAAATGCTTTTATATTTATATAATAATAAAATGTTTCAAATTCTATAACTGGCTCTTTATTTACATAAAACTTGTAAGGAATTGAAACATTAAAAACAACATTCAAAAGTAATAGAACAAAATTTTTAAGCAAGTATTTCAATAAACGTAAAGGTTATATAATTCGATGAAAGTACACTGTACTTTTCAGATTTTTGGGGGATTTGTAAACCCAAAACCCACCCCACCCCACTTTCCCCTCCCTTGGGTGCGGTGCGGCAATACGAAATACTTACATTTGTATACATACATAATATCCGATTGGGCGCACTTCGTGAATATTTCGGTTAACCAGTTGTTGTTCAAGCTGCCGCCGCCATTTCCATGCAAAGCCATCAAATTAGCCCAATTAGTATGAAAATATGCATAGTTTAACATCAAAGTGCATATCGTAAACCGATCCCTGAAATCCACTTCCACGCATACAACTAAACAACAATTCAAATGGCATACCACACAAGTAAACGCAAATCGAAATCAACGACTGTGGTCGAACGGACTTCAGTTGCAGGAAAATTCGTTTGCATTGAATTGGAGTCATTCCAGAGAGTTGGAAACTTTTGTCGATTTGCATACATTTGATTTGCCATATCTTAAAACTTTTTTGAAACTTTTGAACGGCCTAAGCTGACGAAAAATTCTGCATATGAATTCTAACTGCCACTTCCGATCTCTAATTATTGAAATTAGCTAAAACTAAATAACTCTAAATAGGGTGCACCATTAAGTAGGGACACAGAAAAAAATGTGCCACTGCTATTTCATCAGCTTTAAAATTTTTCTCAATATTGCAATGTCCTATAACCTGGGCTATATTTGTGCGAAGTATCTGAGTCATTTTGTTAGCAAAAGCAATGCTGGGGCAGCTTGAAGAAACAAGGTGGGATTGAAATCGAAAAAACAATATTTAACAAGTAAAAATGTTTTTGGTATTGATTTGCCGATACCCTTGTTCAATTTGGTTTAGAGCCTAATAGATCTGTTAAGCTGTTGGAAAATCAAGAACCAGAAACGAAAATAAATAAATAAAGAAGCCGAGACAAGTTCTGATGAAATGGAACACTAGATACCGAAAATACGAGGCGCATATTTTTATTTTAAATAAGCAGTGCTTATTTGTTGTATGCTATAAAACAGTTAACATAAAACAGTTGATTTTTAAATGACTTTTATTTGTTTAAAATAAATAGATAAAATAAAGTATTATGCTTTTAACGTACTGCACCCATTAAGTTCTTCGTACCAAATCGAATTTGCAATTTTATATGATAACTGCGCGTGGTTGCTTCCCCAAGTTCTATAATTTCCAAAAATCTGTTTACTTAGTTAAAATGTTAAGTGTGTACCAAATTTGATAAAGGTGGTGTCCTTTACTTCCAACAAAATTTTAACCCACGTCTTCTTTACTCCAACCTAATCCTATATATCACATCTGATCTAGCTTTTCGACAACTTATTATTATTATTGTTATTATCAAAACTTATCGATCCTTTCTTGTCTTAACGGTACCTTCGCGACAGGTATATATGGTTCGAGACTAAGGTACTCGGAAGCCTTGGGCAAGCGGATGTCCATCTTTCCGACAGAAATATACCCAACAGAAAGATGTGTATACTTTAATACTACGGCAACTACCGGAACTGAAAATTAACATATTGACTGACTGTCAAGCGGCTACCGAGATCTACAAATCTCGACAGATAACTTCCATCCTTATAGTCGGCACTGCCTTAGTAAGCTCAACACACAAATGGTCAGACCAATCGAGTATATGTTTTCTGGGTTCAAAATCATAATGATCTTGAAGAAACGAGATTACACACACACTCGCAAACAAATGACCATCCACTCTCCTAATTGACCCAGATCCCTATATAGGACAAATAACTATTTTTTTTTTAATCTACAGCACAAACTACCTTTCTGAATATACAAAATACATTAAATTAAGATTAAGCATATAAATTTAGAATATTAATAAAATTTAATTTAAAGATAAAGCAAAATGAATCAAATTTAAATTAGATAATGCAGGAAACTTTCGAAGTGCATGAGCAATAGGTGCATTACTTGCAAATATAGTTTTAAAGTTTACCCCATAAAAAGGATACAAATTGCGCAGACTTCTTTGCGATACATTAAAGCTTATCCGGATCAACAAAAGCGACCAATCAATGATGCTATTAATAAAGTTGAAAGTGAACGAAAGCGAAAGGACTGCTCTTCTCTTTACCAAGGAGCCCAGATTTATTAGCATACGCTGGGAATTGTAGAATGGAACAGAAGTATCAAACCGTATTGAACGCAATGCACTGTCATTATCGACTACACCAAATGCAATATACATACAAACATTTTACGACTTAAAAGAATGGATCGAAAATAGACAACACTACCAGTTTCAGCATAACCTCAATCAATCATATTATCAAATCTGCAATATTATCGCACTTATTGTTCATCATACAGTACTGAACTTATTGCGATATTCGAAGCAATCACATACGCTTCCAAACTAAAAGGCAAATACGCGATCTGCTCCAATTCTCTAGCAGCTATTGAAAACATTAAAAACTTAAACAATAACGAACATTAAACCAGTATCATACGAAACCTGTTAGCACAAGCCTATCCAAGAATAAAATTAGTTGGGGTGCCAGGACATGCACAAATACCAGGCAACGGCACATAAACTTAAAAACACTTAAACACATACAAAATACAGAATTTCCCCGAAAGTACCAAATAATAGTAACGAGAATTCGATTAGGCCACACTAGAATTACACACGAACACATACTTAACAAAAACGTAAGCAGAATATGTAAACTCTGCAACTCACACCGCATAGGAATTGAACATATCTTTAATTCATGTCCTGCACTATAACCCGCTAAGGCAACGCTACTTTCCCAACAAGCAACCGATTGACCTACTAATAAATATCATTAAGGAGACAACATACAAACTATTTTAAATTTTATAAAAGCTATTAACTTAACAGATCAAATTTAAAAAAAAATAAAAAACAACTCCACATTTATAAAAAAAAAAAATCAACAATCCTTAAATAAGTATCTCAAAACAAAGTGTAAAACATATAAAAACAAATAGTATAAGTAGTATAACTAAGCATAAAGCCCTAGATGCTAAGCTTAAATTACCAATTACACAATAATTTGTTTATATTATAATTGATTCTAAATAAATAAATGAATAAATAAATAAATAAATATGCACACAATTTGTTAGTGTAAATTTTTGTTGTTGTACGTTCAATACCACCTTGCATATGAATTCGGCTTGCGCTAAACGGTGTTTTATCTGCAGGTCCTCTTATCGGATTCTTAACAAACTTCACATCACGCTTGACGGCTGATGTCATCTACACAATATAATTCCAGAATAAACTTCTCGGCTTTATTGTTAGAAGAGCTGCATTTCTACGAATGTCTTTTCCCCAGATATACTAAGACAGCTTTTGGTAAAGTTTTCTTTGAAATATGAGGAACAACAGCCTGTCTTTGCTGTGGTGAATTAGTTGCTTTCCGAAGCGTCTATCCAAATGTTGTCAAGAGAGATTCTTCGTTGGATTTCGAGGCTGGCATTATTGTTGGTGTTAATGTTGTATCCAATTCAAACGAAGTTTTGATGAAAACTAATTTTCGGGTTTTAATATTGTGTATACTCGTCTTAAAGTGTGCATGCGTGTAATTTCCGAATTGTGGAACGGGCCTAAAGTGGAATATAGCAGTTACACGCCCACTCCGGCATAAGCAGGCAGCTACAGGTTGCGACTTGTATCATTCTCTCCTTGACAGCGCTTAACACTGGACGTGTATTTATATATTTTTAAACCATAATTGTTTATTATAAATTTAGATTCATATCTACGGTGATCTAATGCAAATCTCTGTAGATCTACAATATTATCCGAATAATATTGGTTTTCTTCGGGCAAAATGCCGATGTGTTTAGCTTTTAGCTGTCAACGCGAGAGTTTACCAAACCGTAGGGTTCTGAGTTGAAATCCAGGCAGATGATCTACGAATAAAGTCGTATGTTTAGCAAAGATTACTTTTCAGTTTAGAACACGATGATGATACTTGACGCTAAAGTGTCAAATTGTAAAATGTCTCCATACTTTATTCTTTAAATTACTTTACATATATTTATGTAAGAGTCTGTAGACCTAATGCAGATCTGTTTAAAATGAACATCTACATAAATGTCAACAGTAAAGATCTACATTAAATTGAATGTAGATCTACTTTTTTCACCTGAGTTGCTGTTCTGTAGCAATTATCAAAATTGACACCTTGAGAATCATATTAAAATTTGGAGATCAATTTTCAAATATGCATGGCAGTCCTCAGCTCAGTACATTCCTTAACGTTGTCTCTCAGTCGAGTTATACAAACAAAAAATCAGGACCTTGCAGAGGCCATCAAATTAGCCGATGCTGCAAAAAAGGAATTGATCGAAAGAAGAGAATATGCTGAAGAGAGTTTCAGAGAAATCTTTGAAAATGTGAGAAAAATTAGCGAAGAACATGACTTTGAGTTGCGGAAGCCAAGACTTGCTTCGAAACAAACTCAGCGCTCCAACGCACCAACTGATTCAGTCGAATATTACTATCGAATCACCATTGGCATACCTTATCTCGATACTTTTATCACTCATTTATAAGATCGATTTTTTAATCATCGGAATATTTTATCGAATTTCGCCTGCCTATTCAAAACCAAGATGAAAATTTTTGATGATAAGCCATGTGTTGAGTTATTCAACTCTGCGATTCTGCACTACAATTTCAGTGCAATATGAATTGCTGAAGTTCAACTTTGGCGACGACGCATTGCTAGGGAGGAAATCAACCATTCCTTGAAGCACTTGACATTTACAACGCAGAGGCTTTTCCAAATGTTCATCAAATTCTTCGAATAATGGCAGTTTTGCCCGTAACTACGGCGACAAATGAACGCTCCTTCTCAACGTTACGTCGTCTGAAAACGTATCTTCGATCAACTATGACTGAAGATCGGCTGAACGGTTTAGCTTCCCTGAATATACATCCGGATGTCAAAATTGATGTTCGAGAGGTTTTGAATGAATTTTTTTTCGGTACCTCGAAGAGTCCATTTGTTGACTGATATCCATTAACTATGGTATTTTTTGCTATTTTTTTTTTTGGAAATAAGCTGGTGCATACAGCTTACCAATAGTCCCAGCAACGCTTATGTAACAATAAAATCTAAACATATTTACCGCTGTGAGAAAAAGGAGCTACACAACTTCGAGGTAATATACTACTACGATAACAACGTCAGCCGCGAAAAGTAATACAAATTTTAAATTCTTCAAAATCTTCTGCCCGCCATTACTTTAAGGTACTGCTTGATTGAAAAATCATAACCATTGATTTAAACGTAAATGATTCAATGTGTGCCTCGCGGTTTCACTTAGCTGTGAATGGCCGAGCTATTCCTTTTTTTAAAGTAACCGTCTCACAAGCTCTATAAGAAATTTTGAATTAATTTCGCATCCATAATGAAGTCCTTGGCACCCAATGAGTACTTTTGCTTTCCGAACATCAAGAATGAACTGCCTAGTTGATGACAGAGGAGTCTCTGGATGGGTTTAAAATAAACATTTTAGAAATAGCACTTTGGGAGTGGCACGCATGCATTTATGCCGCTCTTTATGACCCATCTTACTTTCTATTCTGTGAATTTACAACTCACAAGTAGTTACAGCAATTAGAAGTACTCTATGAAAACTTAATAAGCGACACCTTATTAGTGCATTTATTTTATAATATTTCCACAGCACACCAAACATAAATTTACCACTCACTTTCGCCGAGTCAGCTGTACAAGCAGAGCAGAAAACCGCAAAAGTAAAAAATTACAAAAAAGAAAAGCAAAAAAACGCGATCCACTTTGCTGAAGCAATTTTTAATTACAATAGTCTTATGCAGCAAATCTCTAAGGATGCCACTTTGCAATTAAGCAGCACACACACACACACACACACATTTTCACTATGTACCTATATTTGTATAGTATGTAGGCTCTCATATATCCCATGCATTAAATGCAATGCACTCCTCTGGGCTGTCACAGGAACACGTTCCTCAAATATTGCACAAACACAAGCACACAGGCACCCGTCCGCGTTCACAAGCTTAACGGCATAAAAACACAAATGTGTGGCAGTGGTCCTGCTGAGAAAGAACTCGGCCGCTTGCCAGCCCATTGCTGTCAACTGCCTGTGTTGCGGATTGTTCCTGCTGCGCTCATTGTTGGCCTACCGTAACCAAAAAGAAAAATCAAACAAAAGAACTGAATTCATGGTGTTCGTGCAAAAAAAAAAATTGCAAAACGGGGAAATATCAAGCATACCATTTGGCTGAAAGGGCACTTGAGGAATGTGATAGCGGAGTTGCCGGATGTTTCAGTCTGAGATTTTGCCAAAAATGTTGTTTTAAATATGAGTACCCATTGATCTTCTTACGATATTCGCAATATTTCCTTCTTTTTTTTTTTTTTTTGATACAATTTTTTGTTAACTTCTTATTAAAATATCGTTCGTTCTCTCACATAAGACATGAAGTTTCAAATGTTAAACTTTGTTCAAAATGCAGTAAAATTCAACAATTTTTGTTTAATATGACGGAAGTATTAAAGGGGGGTAATCTAAGAAATGGGTTCAAAAATCCATTTTTTATTGCTTTAATCGATAGTTAAATTATCTGAGAACATAATTGTAAAGTTTCAAAGTCAAACTTCGATAACTTTCGGAGATATATTTAGTTATTTGAAGTTCCTCGCCCTCAGCTAGGTCAGGTGTTCGTAATACCTACACCTAAACCTCAGCCACGTTTTTAGAAAAAAAAAAAACGATTGGACCAATTTACACGAAGGTTTACTCAGTTTGTGGGATGTTGAACCCAGAAGCGGAAAAACCTTGAAAATATGTGAAAAAAAATTTTGTAAACTGTTTTTTAATAAAAAACATTTAAGGAAAATCCAACTTATTTGTTTTTTATGGTTTTGTTGCAAAATTTTGAAAGTTCACATAGTCTTTGGGGCTCATGCGCTTGAGACAAGCCTGTTGATTAATTTTATACATTTCTATTGTATGTGTCAGACTCCAATTTCGGCCATAGTGTGGGAGGGAAAACGACTTCTTCAAAACTAGCCTCGGTAGATGCTCAATATAGCCGCCATTTTGAATTTTTTCATTTATGAAATATGTGTTTCAAACCTAACCATATATCTACTGATATTTTAAATGGAATTTTTTTGTCTCTTTCTGTTTTTGTACAATGAAATAAAGGGAATTTACCATTATTTCTTTTTAAAAATTTTCATTGCTTTTTGATGATTTTTTTTTAATTTTATCCATATAACGGAAGCATTTGATTTAAATTCACGTTGATAATAAAAAAAATTGCTTAAAACCAAAATTTCAAAAAATTCCCAAAAATAAAGCGGAAATTTTTACTCACTTGAGACTTTATTATTATTTTTTTTTAAATTAAAATTGTTTGAAACTTGCCTCTTCGAGTCTTTTGTTAGAGAATATTTCGAAAACAAATTTTTTGTTTAAATAATTATAATGAAAAACATTCTTAATATTGTCACTGTGTACTCATTTATGCTCCGCACTGTATATTCGAGTTCAGTGGTGAATGGTTTTCTAAAAGTAAATTTAATTCCATATAGGATATGCAATTATATAGGTTATATATATAATTTTTGTATAACAATACGGAAGTTTTAAGTGGCCAAAAACTGCCAACGTTTGTTTAGGATTTTTTTTTACTTTTATCCATATAACGGAAGCATTCGATACAAATTTTCGTTTCTTTGCTGCGCATTTCCTGGCTTATGGAATTCAATGCTAAAAAAAACCACAAATTGCTTAAAACTCAAATTTCAAAAAATTGCCAAAACTATGAGGAAAGAGTTGAAATTTGCTGGAAAGTCGTCGAGTTTTAGTAAACATTGTAAATAGTTTGAAACTTGCCTCTTTATGCCTTTTGTTAAGAATGAATCATATTAAAAAAATAAAACCAATTTTTTGGTGAATGGTTTTCTAAAAGTAAATTAAATTACATAACTTAATTATACAGTGACTCAAACAATTGATCGCATGGTGATTTTTTTAAAAATATTTGCAATTTTGCTCGTGACAAATTAGTTTAGGTAATTTTTTATAAAAAAATAGTTCTAACTTTGCACAAAACAGTTTAATAATTCTTATAAAATATTCAAATTATGTGAAAATTTCAAAGACTAAACATTTCTGTTGATTTTTGACCAATTTTTATTTTTGAATTTTGGACTTGAAATGACTTGTTTAGCAGTTTTTTTTATAAAAAAAATAGATCTAACTTTGCACACAATTTTTTAATATTTTAACACTTCGTAGAAATTTGAAAATTTTTAAAAATTCGTTGGGTATGTAGTTTTGTACCTCATTCAGTTTTAGCATTATTATGAAAACATTGCCGTAGATTTTTGACCATTTTTATCTTAATTTTGGACTTGGAAACTTTATTTTAAATTTTTTTTTCAAAGTTTTTTAAAAACTTAAATTAAAAAATTTGAAATTTGTATCAAAATTTATAGGTTTTCTAATATTTTTTTAATTTACATGATTGTTGTTATACTACGAAACAAAATTTCATAAAAGTTTTACAATCAAAAACATATGAAACGTAGGGAAATCAACATGTGGTAATTTCCTTGAGTCACTGTATTTATAAAGTAACTTCGTTTGCTTTTACACTAAACTCCGAAAATGCAGCATTTTTGTATTTTTCTTAGGACCAATTGGCAACATTTTTAATTTAAAAGCCGCACCAACTTCTTCAAAGTAGTTTTTTGTATATTTTATTCAGCCTTAAATAAAATGCCCGAAAACATTCCAATCATTCCTTTTCCCTTTTATTCTTTCATTTATTTAATTTTGCAAAAATAATAATTTTTTTCCAAACGACCACCTGCTTTGCTTTATTTAAGTCATCCAAATATCACATCCATACGGCAACACTTTATAGTCAAACCACTAGCTCCTAGGCTGCACTAAAAATAGGTGACCAATTCGACCACAAAATATGTAGTGCAACGACAAGGAATACAGAAAAAAAATTAAATGTGCAGTAAAAAACTAAAATAATTTCTGTATGAATTATGCATTTTTGGCTACCAAGTTGGTTTGACTTTCCAAGCAAGATATTTAATTAACATTTGCTGTGTCAGCAACTGGCTGACAGTGGACTTTTTGAATAATTAAAATTAATGTTGCAGCAGGCTGTATATCATTTTCTGAGTTTAAATAAAATATAATTGGGAAGTAGTGGTTTGACCAAAGAAGAGGTGGGCGTAAAATATTCACTCACATCGAGAGTAAAATAATTTTTTTTTTTAAATTTTAATAAATCACACAATATCTTTTATTATGAATGATTCCAGTTCTGTAAAATTTTCAAATTCAAATTTTGCCCAAAGAGTTATAGCTCATCTCATATAGCTAACCGGTTGTTTGCTATTTTTAAACTTTTATAAAATTAGCACGGAGTTAAGCATGGCCTCTTTGGAAAAAAAAATGTACATAAAAAAATATAGCAGCAAAAGGTAATTTTAAAATATCATATAAAACAAATTTAGATAGAAATATTTTTTTTAAGTACTTATTATATTTCTTATTAAAAATATTTCATAAACAATGTATTCCATTTTAAAAACTTTTTTATTTTCACCTAAATTTGGAAAACAAATTTAAACAAAATTATAAATATGATAAAATAACCTGTTTTTAGTTTATTTTTGCTTTTTGGTAAACAATTTTCAGAATAATTCTGAAATTGCTTTTCGATTTGTTACAAATGGTTATAATTCCTGAGAGGCACCACAGCGGAACTATAATACTTTATATCTCGGGCGGGTCCCAAGTTTGATACACGGATGGAGCCACACTAGACGATGAGATTATTTGGGAAGGAATATAATGACCAAGATTCCACGGGAGGCTTCCAACACAACCGAACAATTTGCCCGCGAATGTCTTCGCAGAAGAATAAATGGAATCTGAATATATATCGTGTCGGATAGTGAGGTTGCCTTAAATGCCTTGGATGCATATAAAATGACATATAACGCTTTTGAATGACTACAAAAATCTTCTGAACAAATTGGCCACTCGCACCAATGTAAAATTTTTGTGGATTCTGGGGCATGAGAAGTATAATCGAAACGAAAAGACTGATGGTCTGGCAAAACATGAGGTTCAACGACGCTCAAAGGCTTTCTGTGAAACACTACATAACTACATAATAAGAAGATGGGAAGAGTCTCAAATCTAAAAGGTTCATATCTTCCCCCTGAAGGATCTCTGAACGACTTATAAAGCTCAACTGGGAGAGTCTAAGGACTAAGAAGCTCACCTTATAGGCAACTGTAAGTTAAAGTGTCATCAAGTTAAGACTAGCTGAAAATATATACAGTTGGATTTGTGGGTTGCACACGTGTTCATCCAAAAAATATAAGTCTCATGCATTTCAGAAACCGACTATCATTTTTATCGAAAATCTGGAGCATGCCACCCTCCCAAATGCTAAGCTTTAAAAAAAAAATTCATAAGCAGATTCCGGTGACTGTCCAAAAGTTTCTGGAATAAACTCGCAAATCTAATTTTTAAATAATTAATAATTACTAACACAATTCTTACAAAACTAACCAAAAATGCTAAAGCCACATTAGTCTGAAAACGATCAATTTTTTCAGGTCTCTCGGCAACCATTTCTGGTAGGAGACAGCTTTTTATAAAGATCTTTTTAAAAAGGGCTTAACAAAAAATATTGCTTCTCGAATTGTTTTATTCATTGGATTTACATTCCGTATACGTTGCTCCTAAATCTAAAAAAAAACACACTACATGAAAAAGTCAAGTTAGAAAGTGGCGTTTGTAACAGATTACGTTTTGAAGGTTCTTAGAAAAAAACTTCGTACCTATCATGTATATAAAAAAATATAATTCAAGTTACTGCATTGTTAACGTATATTTACTACATATACCATAAATTTTTCTCATATCAAATAAAATAAAATATGATAAAATAAATTTTGTTTCACACTGGGTGAGCCCAGCGTTCGCCGCTATACTTTAATTTTTTTTGCTTTTTTTCAAATTCATTTTGGCGTTATCCTTCAGCCAACAGAAATAGCATAAACGGATGGTCAGCTGACATTAATTTTCATTTCAGCTAAAAATTAAAAAAAAAATAAAATAATACAAATTAACAATAAAATATAAACACCGTCATATGTTGATGCCGTTGAAAATATTAAATTTTATTCAAAAGTAAATAAATTCCCTTTAAAATGAGATCTAAAGAAGTTAAGGATTGCCGTACTTCTCTTACGGGAGCTTCGGACTATTTCTCAATCAAATAAATCTGGGTACATGGGAACAGGACAATCCCCGTGAACTGTGAAGCTAATGAGTTAGACAGGCAAGACACACTGGAAAAGCACTTTTAAGGCGATGAACTTTTCGATTCCTCTAGCCATCTGGCTATGTCTAAACGAATAGGCTTGCGATTAGCTTGACAAACGCTGGGCAGCTAATAGAAAGTGTAGGGTAGCGAGGTCCTTTTGGCCAGTAGTAGAACAGAGAAGGTGACGGGAGCTTCTACGGTTATCCAAGCCGCAGCCAACATAAGCACCCATACTGTCGCAACTGTTTGGGGGATAAGGAGGTGGAACCAACTCAAAACAATTTTTATTCAGCTGCCCTGCTATTATGGTCATTGCAGGAGATTTCATATAATATCGCTCTTGAACTATTTGCAACAAAACCCCCTCAATCACAGTTTGTAGTAGTAAAATTGTCTGGCAATAATGTAGTGGAAATTGGCTTAAACTCATTCAAAGAAATGCTATAAATGTTAACGTCTCCGCCCAAAACTACTTCTTCATAATTTTCCCAGCAGATCTTTTTTGTTTGATAAATAAATACCCTACACGATTGCATGGTTGTAGCTGTGTAAATAAGGGCACTTTAAAGTAAAACCTCATACTTAAACAATCAGTTGTATTGGAGCTATATGTCATAGTGATCCGATGTTGATGATTTTAATTGTTTTATTTATAATATTTGAATGCGGCGCCAAATTTCGTATTCTTGACTGGTTTGGTTTAGGAGTTATAATGGCAAATCTCATATCTGTACAATCAGTAGTATTGCAGATATATAAAGCCCGATATGTTTGATTCCGATATATGATTAATACATAATAAAAATACATATTCCTACCAAGTACCTCTAAAACTGATGGACTAATTTGCTTTCATCCAGTCAGACAGACAGACAGACGAGCAGGTCTAAATCAAAAGAGCTCATAGTCCCTATCATTTATTATATATTTATTCTTGCGTATATCTCTTCTTTTAATACTTACGGGCATCGAATCAAAGTTATAATACAATTTCATGTTCATGAGAGTTATAAAAATACCCGAAACGGGGTACATTAATTCAACAATCGCTAGAAAATGTGTATTGAATTTAGGTGCGATGTTTAAAAAAAAAATACTACTTAATAATCCTTATTCTTTTCAGTTGGCACTACAACTACCCACGCGATTTTTTCTGATTCGAATAATGTACGTCAATTACTCCCTTGTCCCGCTAACTGGCGTCAACTGGAGACATCGCGTCTGGGGCCACTTGGTCTTTCCAAATTAGAGGAGGTCAACCTCTTCCGCTGCTAAAGCTCATACAGCTCATCGTTCCATCGAAAATCTTTTCGAAAATATTATTCCCGAGGACTCGGAGGTTATAGCTCATTCGTGCATTGTTATAATGAAAGGCTTATAGTGTGGCTTTGGTTCGTCTCGAGAGAGCTTTAATGAGATGATGTATATTGGAACGATTTTCGGTCACACTCTGTCAAGTTTGTTAAGTTCGTATCCAAACCAAAATCGGAAAATCGTTTCAATATACATCATCTTTTTTTAATACTGTTCACCCTGTCGGAGAAACAGAATATCAAAATCAAAAAACTTTGATGAGAAAGATTCTCAGTTGGCTTTCGAGACTGGCATTGTTGTTGATTTTAATGTAGTAGAAATTAGTAAAAATAGTTGTAGTAGTTCGTAGTAGCATTAGTAAAAGATGTAGTAGAAATTAATAAAAATAGTAGTAATAATAAGATGTACCATTAGTAAAAATAGTAGTAGAAATTATTAAAAATAATAGTAGTAAGTCGTGGTATCATCAGTAAAAATAGTAGCAGTAATTAGTAGTAGCATAAGTAAAAATAATGACATTCAAAACAAGTGGTAGTAGCAGTTAGCAGTAGTAGTAGTAGCATGAGAAGTAATTAGTAGCTATTGTAGTAGTACTTCATACCAGTAGTATAAGTTGTAGTGATATAAATAACGTATGGTGACTTCTCCACGCGATATCGACATGACTCCCATTACGCGATGTAAAAAATTCTCTCATGCCGCTAAAGACATTTTACTTCAAAAAGTGAGACGCCCAACAGCACCATACCGAAAGTAATTTTACATATGACATTGAACAAACAAATCACCTTCTTTAACTACCAACAATAGACCTATCAAAACGTCAATAAAAAATATTTAATGATATTGTCAAATTTATAAAGTTCTAGTGCATCAATTAATAACACAAATACTCGCTAGGTCACTGCAATAATTCAAACCAAATTTTGTTGCTTTCGTTTAACGCAAATACAAGAAGTAAAATACTTAGAATGCTTTATTACATTTAATTCTTTTGAGCTACTTGTAGTTTGTTAACAATGGAAAACCTATCTACAAATCGATAAATAAAGTTACACGTACTCGTAAAAACAACCGCGCAATCAAATACGTTAGGGCACTTACATTTGCATAACAGTTACTTACTTACTGCATAACAGTTAACATACACATATATAGTAAAGTGTATATACATATATATATACATATAGGAATATATGTACAGCTCTTTCTTTGTTTCCATCCATCTATGTATTATTGTAAATCCGTCGTCTATTAATTCACAGCCTTGCGAAGCCCATTCGCGAGACAGTCCGAATGTCTCAGGTTAATTTTGACAAATGACTTGATTCCCCTGATGTATTGCAGTAAATTAACAAAATTAATGCTCCAATTAATCAAGGTGGTGGTGGCGCTACACCAAAACACCCCCAGTTGCAGATTGTTGCCAAGCCAATTTTTGGAAATTCTGCTTATGCCTCGAAGCGATGTTGACGGCTATGGCGATGTCATTGGAAGTGTGACGGTGACAGCGTTGGTAATATTGTCAGAAATTGCCTGTCGACTGGCCGACTTAGCACCGCACAGTCAACTATGGTTGAAGCTGACGACCGCCGAGACATTTGCGAACCGACTGGCCCGGGATACGCGGTTAGTCATTGACTCATCAATATCGCAGTTGGTAGGTAGATTTTTATTTTCATTTGTTTTTTTTGTTTGTTTGTTGTTTAGGCAATTTTTCTTTTCGATTTGCCAATTACTTACTCTGGCTGTTGTCTAATTTGGCGACATGACAAAGGTTGTATTTTATTTATTTCTGATTTGGAATTTAATTTACCCTCATGTCACTTGCGAGCGTATTTTCAGAGTGTTTCATTTGTCAAATGTACATCAATCGATATCGTGTAGTAGATAGCAGTGGTTGACTGGATGGATATGTACGTGCACATCACAGAGAGTGTCCAATTAATGTTAGTGAGGAATGTCGAACGCTGACGTAGATGGGAATTTATTTTGTTTGGCTAAAATGTTAAATAAAATTAAGAACTGAATGTAAGTAAACGCGCAGATAGCGTAAATTGCAATACATAGATAACGTCCTAAAGCGTGAATTTATTTGGATATAAAGAGTAGTGCTGTTCAATTTACTGCATAATTAATAATAATACCGATTATTTGCACTTATTAATTAAAATAATGGCTTTCATAATCAAACGATAAGAAGTTCGTTTTTCAATTATTATTTTGTTAAGCTTAGCCCTCCACCACTAAAGAAAACTCACAAGAAATATTTTTCATTATTTCTGTTCTACATTCCCGTTGCTGAAAATTTTCTATTAGATATAAATATTCGTGCATTTGATCAGTGTGCAACAAACAGATAGCTGCATTAGATAAAATACAACTATGGCATGTATTTTGTTGTTGCAGGAAGTCCATACCTCGCCAAAATAGAAGTGTCAAATTTGGTGAGTTTCACAATTCAAAATATACTATACAAAAGTCATGCCAAAATAAATCAAAAATCTCAATTAATTATATTTGGTGTTCAGATTGAGCTATTTACATAGCTCAAATAAAGTGTGCAGACATTTATGTGTACTTGCAATAAATAAATAAATAAATAAATAAATAAATAAATTTTGAACAAATTTATTTCATCTTATTGATCATAGCTTGGAGCTATTAAAAGGACTTTTTATATGCACTTGCTTGTCGTTGTGCTTCTACCAAGAGATCAGATTCTGGAAAACGATCTGCACATCCCCACCCGTTTGCAGGAAGTTCCACACCACAAGCGCTGTCCCAACTGTACTTTCACCTCAGAATTGGCGGAACTTGAAAAAAGTTTCACACGCCTCTTCTTCTGCTCTTCTTGCCGTTTCTTTTTGCACAAAATTCAAGTCAAAAATTTCTTGCTTTTAAAAATTAAACTTCAACAATTAAAACACGCGGTTTATAGTTTGTTGTGAAATGAAGAAATGTAAACAAAGATTGATAAGTTATGGCGAAACGAAAAAATTCAAAAATGTAACCCTGTTGCAGCTACCTGTTTAATATACCTAGATTCGTTCCCTAAGAACTGCAAACTATTTAATATTAACAATTATGATAGAAGAAAATTTTTTTTTCATTACTTGAGCGAATTTTTATATGGGTTTCTTTGTTGTTTTAAAGAGCTGCATGAAATGGATTGAGGTAGGCCGAAAATTCTTAAAAGAAGAAGAATGGACTTCATTTCTCCTCGACAAATCTTCCTGACTCTGTATTGAATATGACAACGTTAGGTTAGGTTAGAGCGGCTGCAACCACGGATGCACACGTAGGGTAACAAAGCGCGATACTCCCCACTTCCTCTTCCATTTCGTCTCTGGAACTTCGGCAGAAATTGTTAGTTAGGCATCCCCATCTCTTTCCGTGGGTACCCAGATGACAGTGTTCGGTTATTACTCCAACCATTAGTCTGAGAGAACGTCAGGAGGTTAGAAACGTGGCCGCTTCTAAAGCAGCATTTATCAAAAGTGATACCATTCCTTTTCTTGCCAACTCGTCTGTCGCGCAATTGCCGGAAATGACACTGTGCCCGGGGCCCATGTCACGTCACGGGAGGCTTAGACGCGAGCAAATTGATGGAATTTCTGCATTGTATGACGACGCTGTTTTGTGAGAATTAAGAGATTTAATTGCCGCTTGACTGTCTGAGTGACAGGTCTGTCTGTAGAAGCGGACATTATCAGACTTCAAGTACCCTCCATTTATATCTCTTATAGCCAGTTATGAAGTCCACACACTCGGATTGGTAAACCGTTGTCGTGGTAACTTAGGCCGAAGTTTATCTGAAATCGTCATCCATGTTAATTAATACTGTTTCCTACGTTTTTTAGTATGCTGAACAGGAATCTGTAAACAAAATTTGCCCTTTATCCTTATATTTTGTCCCAGCACCCCAACACCCTCTTTAAGAGTCAAGTTTTAAAATTTTTTGAAAACTCAAATTAAGAATCTCAACCTACGCTATTTTTTTGATATGAGGTGATGTTCTTTCCATTATCTTCCTATGTTAGTTCATCATAGAAAGGCATTGAAAAGTTTTCAATCAAACGACACAATATTTCCCGGAGACAAAATGAAAAAAGTCAGTTAAAACAATTGTATCCAAGCCACATTAAACAGTTAGAAGCAACAGTAGTACGAATTTATTTCACTCGAAAGGGGTAACTGATCTATCAAACGACACAGGTATATAAAATTGTGTTGTTTTTGGAAACAAAGGCACTTTAGCCAGGCAATTATAACACTGATTGTCTGATCAAGAAGAAGATAATTTTATTTGCAAATTTGTCCACAGACAACAAATTAGAGGTCCGGGAGACTCCCTTCAATCATTTTAAATACCGGGTCTTGCAATAGGAACGCACAAAAGTTTTTTTTAAATAAAAAAAAACCGTTTGGGATATGAATTAAATTCTTTATTCCTGTGAGAGTACATTCGATGCCATTATGGATGGAACTCGATTTCTTTTGCATGGCCACCACGGGCACGCTTGCAGAAGTACAGACGCTGAACCCAATTTTCGACGGTTTTCAAGCATAAATCGACCGATACTGCTGCAATTTCACATTCGACATTCGTACGAAGTTCATCAATCGTCGCTGGCTTATTGGCATAGACTATAGACTTGACGTAGCCCCACAGGAAATTGTCTAACGGCGTCAAATTGCAGGACCGAGGCGGCCAATTGACTGGGCCATTTCGTGAGATAACACGCTCACCAAACTTGGTTTTCAATAAATCGATTGTGACATTCGCTGTGTGGCTTGTGGCGCCGTCCTGTTGGAACCACATATTGTCCAAGTCCATATCATCCAATTCGAGCCAAACATATTCGGTTATCATTGAGCGGTAGCGATTCCCATTCACAGTAACGTGCCGGTCTTGATCATCACGGAAGAAGTACGGCCCAATGACGCCGCCGGCACATAAACCGCACCAAACCGAAATTTTTTCGGTATGCAATGTTGACCCATGGAGTACGTGTGGATTGCTGCCTGTCCAATAATGCATATTTTGCTTATTGACGAAGCCATTCAGCCAGAAATGACGACGACCATAAATTAGACGTAGCTCTCTTAAAGTTGAGGCCATTGACTCCGAATTTCGGTAGTAAATTTTAATAATTTCGACTCATTGTTGGATCGTATATCTTTCCATGATGAAATGGCAAACCTTACTGAAGAGAAATGTCAAAAGAGCGGGAAAAATATGGCGTCGTTTGCTGTCCCTATCGGTCTACTTTTGTAGCGTCCCTATTGCAAGACCCTATACAATTATTTTTTTTTTTTTTGAAAACTTATCTTGACAAATTTCCTCGAAGTGACAGCAATTTTTGGAGTGTTAACTAGCACATACTTTCCAACTGTCAAATATATAAACGAGCAAATTGAGTTGCTATGAAAAACAAGTAAAGAAGGGTATAGATTCGGGTGCAACTGGACTTTTAATAACCGGTGCTTTTTTTATTTCAAATAAAGGGTAAATACTTCTTGTATGCAATAAAACCAATTAATATAATAATATTTTGAGAACTTAAGTGACATATATTGATTAAAAAAAAAAAACAAATTAAATAATCTTACTCACTCACACTCATGGATTTTCTAAATGATTTTTTGTAAATTATCATTATTGGATAGATGAGCGTAATTTTGTTTTTTACCTAGAAACGTAAGTATGTAATTTAGTAGAGTTTGACAAAGGAGGTTCGGTTTTCTCTAAAGTGGGTATTGTGGCAAATTCAGATATTTTTTATTATATAATTTCCTATCGCAAATGTAAACGGTTATCCGATATCCCCATTACTAGTAGCATTAGAGTTACAATTACCAATGATTTTGTTTGCCTAAAGTCAATAGTGCTGTCATAAAAGTAACTAACTTTTATTAGCACTTTTTTCGTATTTTTTTCGTGGCACTATGCCCGAGCTTTGTCATCGCAAGCATTCAATTTTCATTTAATTTTAGACTTCTTATTTCCAGTTTCCCTACTTACCATGACAAAATGCTGCTCCGTCCTCGGCAAGTCCATCACTGCGGCAGTGACAATATGCAGCTACATCGAAATTTACAATATTTGGGCGGTGCATGGTAGTGCAGTTCTGGCATCTAACACCAATTGCATGATGCGAGCGTCAGTTTCAGTTTCTCTGCCACATAATAACAAAACAGGCAGTTATTGTGGCTGCAACAGTTGTTGTTTGGTGCATGTGGCATGTTTGACGTGCCAGCGCATATTTGTTTGGAAACTTTGCAACACAATTTACAGGCTCGCTCAAGTAGCAAGCCTGAACAGTAAAACAATGGTAGCAGATGCACGAATGTACATTATGTACCTATGCATCAAATGTATGTGTGACACATAGGCATATAGCATATCTATCTACTTATACACAACTCACATAAATATTGAACTTTTAAGTGTCGCTTTAAGTAAATGGCGTTTTTATGTTACACCCAACTAATGTTCAGTTTTACTAGATTTACAGCTGCATTGTGGGGCGAACAAGCGGCAAATGGCCGCTAAATGTGGTGACCATATGTGGTTTTGGTAAATATTAAAAAAGTTTCCGAACATAAGTTATGGACTTTAGAAAGTGTAATCGCTTGCACGAAGTAGTACGGGTATGTAGGTGCATAGAAAAGTAAGTATTGTAATAGTCCTGTGGACAAACGATGTACTTTTGTATTGCGGCTCAGAAAGACGTATTCAATTTTGCTAAATCATATAGAACCTTTCGCGGTTAAACTAAAAATTAAATAATGTATCACTTGAAAATGGAGACACACTGAATTGAATTAGACCTAGTTCTTCATTTATGAGCAAAATATACTGAAATTAAGTAATTTTGACTTTTAAATATGTGAACAAATTAAGAAAAAATTAGATAATTTTTCATAAATCAACAAACAAAGCAAGAATAAATCAATGCCGTTTCTAAACAAAACTTCTTTAGCGGAATGAGAGTGATTTTTGTCATCGCGTAATGAAAGTCGCCGCAGAGTCGCGACACGAAACCACGTCAGAAAGCCACGACATGAAGATACATATAAATATGTATGTGTGTACATCTATCTATGATTATACAGATATATATGTATGTGTTATGTACTTACGTCCACCATTCAAGTACAAGTTCTGGACAGTTTCGGCACCATTTTCGTACTAGATATTTATGAATCCTTTCAGGACTTTATAAGATCATTTCGGCATAGCTTGGGGCTTCGACTTCGAGCTCGTGTCGGGTTCTCCACTAAAACTATTACCACTACCACTTCGACTACATCTTCTACAACCTCTACTTCTACTACTAACTACTTTCACTACTACTGCTAATTACTTCCTGTTCGACTGTAACTAACTAATACTACAACTACTACTTACTACTATTGCTACTATAACTACAAGTTCTACTACTACTACTATTAAATACTACCCCTAAGCTACTATATTCTAATACTACAATTACTACTACTATTTTTTCTAGTGCTACTACTAACTACTACTACTATTTTTGCTAATGCTATGCTATTTTTACTACTTCTACTACGAATTACTACTACTATTTTTACTACTGTTACTACTATTTACTACTACTATGTTTTCCAGTGCTACTACTAATTACTGCTACTATTTTTTCTAGTGCTACTACTACTATTTTTTCTAGTGCTACTACTAACTACTACTACTATTTTTGCTAATGCTATGCTATTTTTACTACTTCTACTACGAATTACTACTACTATTTTTACTACTGTTACTACTATTTACTACTACTATGTTTTCCAGTGCTACTACTAATTACTACCACTATTTTTCCTAGTGCTACTACTAACTACTACTACTATCTGTGCTAAAGCTAGTACTAATTACTTCTACTATTTTTATTTGTGCTAATACTACTTACTAACACTATTTTAACTACATAATTACTACCACTTCTTTTACTAATGCTACTACTTATTCTACTACTATTTTTTCTAATGTTCCAACTAATCACTTCCACTATTTTTACTAATAATATTACTAATTACTATTACTATTTTAAAAAATTAGTCCTACTATTTTTACTACGGCTAATTTTATTTACTACTATTATTTTTACTAATGCTACTACTAAGTACTATTAGCGCTATTAAACCTACTAATAAAACAGCTATTACTTCTACTACTTACTTCCAACGACTTCTACCACCACTACTCCCATTTTTAACTCCGATCTCTTTACGGACTTGTTAAAGAAGTTTTACTTCAGGCTCGCGCTTTTAGGTGGCCGCCTGTTTGTTTTTTCTAAATACGAGAAATTTTTCGTATTCGCAGAATGACGCTTCTGCAATAGATGCATCTACTTTTTATTGAACGATCAATTGTGAAATATGCGCTGGTAATTCACTAAAATTTTCCATGATTTTTAGTTGCTACAGAGGCTTTCGTATTCGTTTATTACAAACAAAAAGATCGTATCACAATTAAATTTAAATGTAAAAAAAAAATTATTGTGATCTCTCACATTTTTTTGTTATTAATCAACCAAACATCAAACTAGGTTATGATAGAGTGTGAACGCATGTAGTTAAATAAATTAATATTTTGAAATCTGAAAGATAGCAAACATATAACGGGTTTTGTAATAGGAACGCAACAAAAGTTTTTTTTTAAATAAAACAAAAACGGTTTGGGATATGAATTAAATTCTTTATTCCTGTGAAAGAACATTTGATGCCATTATGTATGGAAATCGATTTCTTTTGCATGGGCACCACGGGCACGCTTGCAGAAGTCCAGACGCTGAACCCAATTTTCGACGGTTTTCAAGCATAAATCGGCCGATACTGCTGTAATTTCACGTTCGATATTCGTATGAAGTTCATCAATCGTCGCTGGATTGTTGGCATAGACCATAGACTTGACATAGCCCCATAGGAAATAGTTTAACGGCGTCAAATCGCACGACCGAGGCGGCCAATTGACTGGGCTATTTCGTGAGATACTCGTAACATGTTCACCAAACTTGGTTTTCAATAAATCGATTGTGACATCCGCTGTGTGGCTTGTGGTGCCGTCCTGTTGATCATCACGGAAAAAGTACGGCCCAATGACGCCGCCGGCCCATAAACCGCACCAAACCGTAATTTTTTCGGGATACAATGTTGACCCATGGAGTACGTGTGGATTGCTGCCTACCCAATAACGAATATTTTGCTTATTGACGAAGCCATTCAGCCAGAAATGACGACGACCATAAATTGGACGTAGCGCTCTTAAAGTTGAGGCCATTGATTCCGAATTTCGGTAATAAATTTTAATAATTTCGGGAAAAAATATGGCGTCGTTTGCTGTCACTATGTTATAACATATGTAACATTTACATTTTCTACTTGAAAATAACTTTCAGCTATAAGTTTGCAAATTCATGACTCAAAGTAAGTACATTTGCTTTAAATGCTTGAAATTTTCATATTTAAGTCTTTAATCACTTCAATCAAAAAACTTATAGTTTGGCATCCATATTTTAATATTTCGTAGAACTTGTGTATAATTTAATTAGATCGACTTTTCAAACAGTTTGCAACCCTCTCAAAAATATGGGTATGCATATTTTTCTCGCCAAAACGAGTCCCTATATTTAAATTAAATTCAAATTTTCAAACAATTGGCTGCATACATAGAAGACAGCTATTAACCTTCTTGCAGAGAAGAAGAAAATACATTTTAATATTTCATATAACTTGTGTATATTTAAATTAAATACGACTTTTCAAACAGGGGGCAGGGAAGTAAAACTATGCCTAAAACCTTCCCAGAGTCGAAACTAATAATTATGCAAAATTTGAGGTAATCCTATGCTACGTATAAAAAGTTATAAATATATAGAAAAGCAATTTGTTGTATAAAACAACAGCAATTAGTGTAATACTCTTCATTCTGAAAACTTAAATAACTCCCATTTTCTTTGATTTTCTGATTAAATACTTTTATATTCGTTATACGAGATTTGAACGAATTTAATAGATGATTTAGTAAAATACTGAAAATTTCAATTTGGATATATATATTGAAATATTGAAACGATATAGCTGAGAGTGAGGCTGAAACCGAGGGCTGTCATTTTTGAGGCGAGGCCAGACACTAGACTTATATAAAAGAAGTTTGCATCGCATTTTGCACAAAGATCTGACTTGAAAGCCTACAAATTCCCGCTTATACACGAATTGTAGCCACTACCTAAGTCATTTATGTACAGTATGGGTAAGTACAGATTGTTAGCAGGGCGTATGAGTAACTATTTGATAAGTTCAATTTTGTGACAAATTTTATTTACGAATTAAAGCTGAAAGTTTCTTTACTCAAATTTATTTTCAATGAATGTATACTTGACTCGATAGTTTTACATTTTGATTGATAAAGTATACAATTGTGGCTCTGGCCACACCCAGAAAATTATCTCTCACAACCTGGATTGCAATACGCCTATCATTAACTAAATATACGAACGCGTTAACACATCTTAATCAGGAGGTCTGGATGTACTTATATACATACATATATTAGAGAATCTCTAATATAGTCGGATATCTTAGCGTGAGGGCAACAAATACTCCAACAAATTGCTCCATTACTACAAGCAAAAGCTTCGATCATTTAATTTCATTAGAATTAGTCTGTACTTTTTGTGGTGATTATCTGCAAATAAAATGTGCTATAAAAAATATGTTTATGATTAGTAAAATGGAAAAAACAGCCTGTAAAAATTATATATATTAAATGTTTTTTAATATTTTCAAAATCATTCGAAGCACATATAGTTTGGTATTAAATACAAAATATTTTGCGCCAGCATAGAATAGGAACAGTAGGAGTTTGTAATTTTACATTAATATCAAGAGAGTTTATACATATATACATATTTTATACTTTGCAAAATGATATTAGCAAATATTAAGAATAGACATAGTATCGAAATTGTTATATATTTCAAGGTAATATTAGAAGAGAACAACTTGCAACTAGAGTTACTCAGCGCATCGTTTTCGCCATAAATATGTACGTGCTACTTACTCGTATTAATTTTTACCTCAGCAAGTATTGGATTCAATGCCCTATTTGACATTTACGCCTACATAAATTGTCCACCTATTTTAAATAACGACTACGTAACAAACGATCTATAAAACAAAAGTCAATTTGAAATAAAATTGTATTGATATCACTTATTGTGTATTCTTTAAAGTAAAAAAAAATCTGTGCAAAAAAAGGATGGGAAAAACAACATTAAATAAAACGATGTAACTTTTTATTTGTCATAAGAAACACAAAGGAAAATATCATAGCACGAGCGATTTTCAATTAATAAGAAATTTCGTTGCCACACCATATCTAGACGGACTCTGATATCGAAATCTATCTTTTATTAAAAGACCTTTGTACGGAATGGTTGACGAAATTTCGTTAAGAGCCTATCGAACATTTCACTCTTTTCTTTTTATAGTTATATTAGTATATATACGAATTCGCTAAATGGATTTTAGTTTATATAGTACAATATGATTATTGTCTTTCAAAGCCATAAAAACAATAAATTATAAAACAATCTCAATTTCACAGAATTCGCATAATTTAGCTTTATATTTTTTCCAAATATTTTTTTAACCAACGAATTATTTTCTCGAATCCAATCGCATAGATCAAATTTGAGTAAATCGCCATTAGTCGTTACTGAATTGTCGTTTTTTTTTTTGTTTTTTTGATAGGTAGGCGCAGTTTTTGTCCGGATCTTATAGTTTCCTAAATTATTTTTGTTGAATTTCATAGCAAAAAGGTATGCTCCAAAGTGGGCGTTATCACGCTCCTTTTTCCACAGAAGAAAAAAACATTTCCCATGTATTATTATTTCTAACGCAACCCCAGTTTGAAAAAGTTATCTTTTATAGTTACTGAAATATCACATTCTTTTTTTATATTCACAAAACCCGTTACGTGGTTATTATCCCGTCAATTACAACCGACGCAAGGTGTGTACCATTTTTCGATGAGATACTTTAATATCCACTGGAGTTGTACGAGGCACGGCCATCGTAGTCGATTGTCTAGGGTGTGCACGCTTCTTTCGGCGGGCCCCGAGCTCAAATGCTGGCCGGGACTAGTATCATCAAAAACTTTAGAAAAAGTGGCGGCCGGCTCTTGGCAGGCAATGGCAAACCTCCGAGTGTATTTCTGCCATAAAAAGATATCTCACAGAAAAACATTCGCCATTCTGAGTCGGTGTAAAACGGTAGGTTCCTCAATTTGTGTTACAACATCAAGGCGACGACTGCAAATTGTAGGAGAGCTTCGGTCAAATATCAAACTACAGTGTAAGTGTCAAATTATTAATATTATCCCGGTTGCTTGAAATAGTGCACTCGGGTATAAAAATTATAAATCAATAGCTCGTATCATCGGAGTGACTCCACTTTTTTTTTATCAAATCATGCAAACGAAATTGATAAAAAATATTTTTGGCGCAAAATTCCAATACCTTATGACAAATACTTTCAGATATATACTGTAGGAAAGTGTCAATTGTATGGAAGAGATCACGCCTTCCAATAACTCCGAGTTTTCCCTATAAATATGGAATCACTTTCATATATCTCCACATTAAATTCCAATACATTACCACAAATATTCCCAGAGACAAGCATTAAGAGCAATTCAGTTTGTATGAGAGTTTAGATCTACAGAAGACTCCCTGCGTGTAATAAAATTAATTTTAAAGTAACTTACATATAACTTTTTTTCAATGACCACTAATTGCCATTCCCTACAACGAACTTATTTATTTTAAATGGGGATGCATATGCTTTCAATAGCTATACATACTCAAATTCATCAACTCGAAAATGTATTAATTTGAAATTAGCACAGCAAAGGAGAGTAGAATAATGAAACTGGCTTACGTTATATTTGTACAAAATTAGTTTAAAAGTAGTTCCTAAAAACTAGTTCATAACTTAATGTGTTTGTATTTTTTTTATTTTATACACACACATATGTTTATTTACATATATATATATATATTAAACGCTTAAAGATTTTATTAATTTGATAGCAAAAAATAATTAAGTACTCTTAATATGCATACAAAGTGCACGAAAAATAATAGCACAATTACATAATCATAAGTTTCGACTATTTTTTCCCCCCTATTTAATTTCATATACTTTCTTTATAAAAATATAGTTCACTTAAAAACAAACAAACTTTCAAATTTTGTTAAATGGCCGCAAAATTCATTAAACTTTACATAAATTTCACAATTTTTAATTGGAATTTATAGATAAAATTTTGGTAAGCAGTTTTCTAGCGGATCAAATCGCCCAGACAGTTAGGGTTAGGTCCTTCTTTACATGAATTTTTTTTATAGTTTCCACATCGAAATCGATTAGACATGTATTTTTGTTCCTGATTTTTAGTTTTTTCGTGGTGGGAAATTTTTTAAAATTTGTCGAAACATTCGATTTCGCGACATTAGCACCTGAATTTTTTTTGAAAGTACGATAACTTTGCAAAAAAATATCTAAAAGAAAAATAATATGAAACTTGGTATTATTTTGGAAAAAAAAATTATATCGTGATTGGAAAACAAAAAATCAAAAAATTCTGATTTCAAAAATTTCAAATTGCATCAGTTCTTTTTCCCTGCATATTTTTTTCTTAAATAAATACATAAATAAACAAAATTATGCCATTGCCTCTGTTAGCCCAAATATGTTGTTTGAGAAATCATAATGCCAATTATTCAGTAATTTTAGGCTTCATTTCTAACAAATGCCGTCATTTCAATGCAAGTAGTTCAATCGTTATGTTTTTTTTTTGTTAACAATTAAAAGTTCATTTTAGAAGACAAAATTAAAAAGTCTAGTAAATTTTTGATAGTCTTTTTTCATGATCGTCTTTTAAATGTGGAAAAAATTTAACGAATTGCAGCCCAAAATAAATTGCTTTGATTTGCTTTGATTTGTTTATTCTTAATTTTTGTATTCCTGTATATTATGTGGATATTTTTTAGAGGTATTTCTAATAAAGCCAATTTCGTTTTTAATGGATTAAGATTTTCTAAATTCCAACTGTCATTTCTCCGTTAGTCTTTTGCTACAGGTGTTTCTTCTCTTGTCCAAGTTTTTTAAAAATATAAACGTCGTTTAATTTGGTAGACTAACGGCCGATTGGAGCATAAACTTGTTTATAGATATATTACTATTTAAGAAAAAATATGAACCAAAAAAACTTTTGCAATTTAAAATTTCTGGATTTTTTTTTTAATCACGATATAAACAAATCTTTAATCTTATATTTTTTTCTTTTATACCGACCTTTTAACTAAAAACGAAAATTTCGAATTCGGTTATTTTTAGGCCAAGTTATTGCAAAAAATTCACGCTTCAATAGCGCGTTTGAAGAAATTTTCAAAAACTCCCGACCACGAAAGAACTCGAAACCAAGCAAAAAGAAAAAAAAACGTGTCTTATGATTTCGAAGTTGAAACTATAAAAAAATGCTTGGACGATTTGTTAGGAAATGACTCTATAATTAAGCGCAAGTTTAAAGTGGCTAGAAATTATCTTTGAATTTTTTTTTAATTGCTTTCCTGACCCTCTTCCGGAAATTCGTCTGTATAACGCATGCTCTGTTTGTTTTTTATATAGGAAACTCCCGCGCAACATTGTCAGTAGAATAATTGCTATAAAACTTCATGCCAAAATTTTGTTGAATTATTGGGCTACAAAACAGCGTACCGAAATTTTTTCTGGAAATTCAAATCAAAAATTGTAAAATCTCTTTTAAAGTTTGTTGGATTTCCCCCCCTACTGGAACATAGTTTGAAACTTAGATTTACCCCGCTATTTAGTGTATAATGAACTATGTGATTGTGCTATAGTTATGCCGTGCACTGTGCATACGTGGGTAATTAAATACTCCGGTATGAAAATATAAAACCGAATTAGGTCACAGCACTTGCCGTATGCACAAACTTAAACAATGTTGCAATTAAAGTTGAAAAATAATGCGCTGTGGCTGAGCTATAAACCTATAAATTATTATTAACCTATTAAATTATTCGTCCATTCTCGTGCATGTCAAGTGCTGAGAAGGTAGAAGCGTACACTTATTTTACGAGCAGCCAAGTACACACACATACAAAATACATTTTTATTAGAGCATTCGATATATGTGTTGTACTTATGGAAATAATGCAACATAGGGAAATTATAAATGAGTTGAGTAAAAGTGTAATATAAATAAAAGAAATAATTCGAACTTTAGCGGCCCTAAGAGTGGAGTATTGAGTAATGAAGTAATGAGTATATTTACATAAACGAAGGTTATAATTATTTATTTTATTTATTTATAAACTAGCTGACCCGGCGAACATTGCTCCGCCTTAGAAGCAATAAATGAGCAGATTCTTGATTTTATGAGTTTAAATTTTTTATTAGGATAATAAGTATAAGTAAGTACCAAAAATCAATTATTGTAATGATTCTTTATTGGCCATGTATTTTAGTGCATAGGCTGCACTCTTCAGTGAAGCACCTTGTGATAGACGATATTTTTAGTTTTATTACTATGTGCAAGAACAAATAACGCAGCTGGTCTTCAGACCCTTGAACATGCCGCATATAATTGACCATGGGAAAAACATGGATTTTCTAGATTTCGACCACAAACTTTCAAGAATTGGCCTTGTGATTTGTTAATGGTCATGGCGAATGCAAGACGGATCGGAAATTGAAGTCGTTTAAACTCAAACGGCATGTCGGTTGGGATCATCGGGATCCTCGGAATGAGAACTTTCTCACCTTCAAATTTTCCTTTGAGTATCGTCGCGTAAATCACATTGTTCATCAATTTACTTACCACCAAACGCGTTCCGTTGCACAGTTTTGGTGGGTTTATGTTTCGAAGCATGATTATTACGGAGCCAACCTTTAGTCGTAAATTATGCGGTGGTAAGCCAGGCATATCCAAGGACTTTAAAAATTCAATTGGATAGTTGTTGGCATCATCTGCATTTGTTGCACAGTCAATAGATTTGAACGAATGTAGTGTACTAATGACCTCATTCTGAATTATGTAAACAATGAGTGCAATGGCTCAGGTGGGGGAGTCAATAATGGCAATTTCACTTTCCCATTAAGGCAGCACAATCTTGGCGTTTCTCCGGTAAACTTCAATACTCGCAAACCAAATCCATTGGCCCAATGCGAACGCTAGTATGCAAGCAGTAATCAGTGCTGTAATCATATCGAAACGCTGCTCGATTCAAATCAGTACTTGATAAATTTCTCCTTGTGCGTCGAAAGTTATCAAGATGTTGATCTCTTAGGTTTGCTCGATGATTTCTCATAGCCAACCTTTTGCACGGACTGCCTCGCTTTGCTCTTGTGATTGAGAAGCACGAAGTCGAGCCATACTAAAGCGGCGCTCTTCACGTGCAATTTCTTGTACTTCTTCAGTCCTTTCATTTGCAACGTTTTGCATCCTAGTTGCATTACGGCTTTTTCGGGGAAGATTTGATCGTCTTGGACGCGGCATTTTAATGATAATAATATCGGCACAATATTTATAGACACTCGAAACAAACACAAAAACCGGTAAACTTCAAAATTTCTAACTGTCAATTTTTCACCCAACAAAATTCGTAAAAGTAAACAAAATACATGTTAATATGGGCAATTCACACCAATTACATGGATATTGCCCTTCTCCGCTAGATGTCACTACAATTTGCATCGATATTACCTTTCGCCGCCAGAGTACATGTAAAATATATGAAGGGCGAAGAAAAAAAATCAAATTTACCGTTTTTTTTGTCGTTCCACGGTAACGGGATAAAAATTATCTTATAACCTGCCCCTGGTTCTAAGCTACCTCCCCACCAATTTTCAGCCAAATCGGTTCAGCCGTTCTTGAGTTATAAGTGGTGTAACTAACACGACTTTCTTTTATATATATAGATTTCGTATACTTAAGTCAAAAACTGAAAGCCACATATTTACATAAAAATAAGTCTTTGCTGCGGAGGAATTTGGCGTCGGGCTGTATATTCTAAGTGGTGAAATAAATTTACTTTTACGAATGTGGGTTGCATTTAAATATATATGTAAGTAACTAAAATTATTATTATATATTTTTACAAAAAATTTCAGAGTCACAATAACAAGACATAACACATCTTAAAATAAGTGGTGATAAGCAGTAAATATGCACATAAATAAGCAATAATACTTATAAATTAAATGGCAGGTTAGTAATAGTCACCAAAGGGATATCGAGTTAACAATGTTATAACAAAGAATAAGTTACAGAAATATGAAAAAAATTAGGACCATAATAGAATATGGTATATCTATTAAAGCCTTAGAGCTCTTTACTTGCTTTCTAATATTGGCAGGGATAGAGTTCCAAATGCGGGTAGCGTTGACGAAGAACAGCCTTGCTGAGACCAATGAGGTAAACTGAAGGACTATAAGGTCTATTATGCGGGCAGATTTGGTAAAACACAACTTATCATAGAGATAGTTAGGAGATTTCCAAGTGATAAGCTTATATAAAAACTAGCCTAACCTCGCGACTTCGCTCGCATGGTACTCGTAGCAGTGATAGCAGAGAGTGCACCTGCCAATCAAGATCGGAATAAGAAGAATTAGAGTATTCTAGGAAGAATAAACCTCCGTCCCTACCGAGTGGTTGTAATATATATAACCATAGTGTTCAATCGTTGCAGATATCATTTTAAGGCATTTTGGTAAACAACATTATTCGTATTATTTGGAGCATAAATATATAAATATTTAGGGTTGCCCACCCTTGAGCAAGCAACGTATACGGGTAATTGACCATGGGAAGCATGAGGGTTCTAAATGGATTCCTGCGACGTTCAAAGGTTGCCCTTGTGCTTTGTTGATTGTCATTGCAAAAGCAAGACGAACTGGAAACTGAAGTCTTTTGAATTCGAAAGGCATGTCGGAAGGAATTAATGTGGAATGCATGGTAGAAAACATCTTCTCCAGGAGATGTGCCTGATAAAATCGTAGCTTTAATGATGTTTGGATGTAAATTTTTGATGGTCAGTCGAGTTCCATTGCACAATTTTTTGTGGCCTCAAGTTTCTGAGTATCATTATTGGTGATCCTACTTTCAAACATACATATGCAATTGATGTGATGGCATTCCTGATGGTGCTAGTGAATTAAGAAACTCTACAGGGTAGTTGACTGATTGCTCTTGATCAGTGGCAGTGCCAATGGACTTGTAAGTTGTTACAGTCCCCGGTAACTTGTTCCGAATGGTCATGTTAAGGTTAGCCACTTGATCGTTTCGCGGTGCTAAAATCGCTTTTTCTCTGAGCGATCCATGGTTTTTGTAATTGGCAACAATGTCATTGAAGAAGTTGCAGAAGTCTTCTGGAAATGTTACTGTGTAATTGCCTGTCGCATTCATGAATCGTCCTTCTCCGATTTGCAGAAGCTGTTGCGGAAATTCTCGTGAGGCTACATCGCCTTGCAGACGAACCCGCGTATTTGTTTGACAATGTCAATTTCTCAACTCGCCTTCACAAATAAGAAGATATGAGACACGCTATATTTATTTATTAATTGACCTTTGCATATGTAACCAGAAAACGTGTTGCGTAAACGTTATTTTAAAATTTACTTTAAAAAGGTGGCAACCCTCTTTAATATAAAGTTAGTTATAAACCTTCTCCTCAGCGTAACGAACCGTTTGATGCTCATATTTTATACACTTGAGAATAATTTAATAAAAGTTGACATTTCAATAAGGTGGCATCGCTCTCCAAAATTGAAGAATGAACTTTCGCCTCGCCTAGACAAACCGTTTGACAATCATATTTTAATATTTCATATAACTGGCGCATAATTTAATTAAATTCGACTTTTCAAATAGGTGGCAACACTCTTCGAGTTCCATAAAAAAACATTGTCCGGGAAAAGATTAATAAGTGTGCATATTTTCACGTCTTTCCGTGTTCTGGTTCCGAAGTTATAAACATACGAAGAAAAGCGACTTATTTTTATATATAAGAAGAAGAAGATATTCAATTGTTGGCCTTGTGATACTCCGAGATCTCACAGCTTAAAAGTCGGTGCTTCCATAGCGAAATTGTTTCAAACATTGATAAGCCGTATACATAGGGTGTCATGTTATTAAACAATGTCCGAATCTTACACGCAGAGCTACTATCCAGCTTACTATATATTAGAACAGAATACGTAATAATTGGGATAATTAGCTGTAAAGCAAGATGACGTCTTCTTTGCATGGGGATATAGAATCCAGATTGCTGTAGATTTCTCAGTGTGACATATACCTTACTTTGTTGAGCTGATCAGTACTAGTGAGATTAGAGTTTATAATAAAATTTAAATTAGTTCTTTTACGAACTATCTTTATAGGCTCATTGTCAATATAAAGCGGGGGTAAGAAATTGAAGTCTTTAGTTTTTTTGATATGTATTGGTAACGCACAAGTTTTAGTACAATTTTTTAATAAAGACCATTGTCTCTCGCTCACCTGGAGATTGTGGTCAGCACCACATTAACATTAGCATAAAGACGGTCAGCTTGATTAACAGATCCAGGTAAGTAAAACCGTATGTCATTTGCATAAGCAGGGAGATTTGCAGTTCGGCAAACGTGGAAAATATCAAGAAACAGGCTAAGAATAGAACCTCGTGGTACACCAGCAGTCACCGCATTGAAAACGTTGCACCAATTCGCACTTGTTGAAATCTGCCCCCTTTTTAATTCAAAGGGCAAGCGAATGCCATATAATATTTTTAATATGGCAGTGGAGCTATGATTTTTCCTAAATCCGAATTGCAGAGGGGATAGAAGATTCTATTTTGGACACGCGACAAGAAAATAAAGATCTATTTTGAATTTATTACAGATACAGAGAAATAAACTCGCCAGCAGCCTAAGTAAAGGGAGTGACAATATTACGTACCTATACTATTTTAACTTAGTACGAAAATGTTCTAAATAAAAAATGTTCTGAAACGATTCATACTATACTGTAATGATGTTGATTAGTAATAAATATCTGTACACATTTTATATTGGTGTGACATCTGAAAGCGGAGATATATGACTTTTAATTATTTTACATGCGTACGATTCTTCAAACATGGAGAGTAGAAAAATATTGGGGTACTGTAAACGAAAATCGTAGGTATAAGTTGGTTTAATAGGCAATCTTGAAAATCGCATGTGTGTGTGTTACTCGTAATAGTCGTGATTTTGTTTTTAAATATTTATGGTGGGTTTACGACAATATCGAAAAAAACCTTTTTCCGACTTAATCAAGCAATTTTTGGTTAGCTTATTTTGATAGTGATGTACATATATAAGAAATCAAAGGAAAGTCGTGGGTTCTTTATGTGTGATTTTTTAAATATTGTAAATATTTGAATGCTTGGTCCAAGGGAAAAATTAAAAGAATATCATTTGGTACGCCAATGCTATGGACTGAGCCCATGTATCATGCCGTCAATTACTACTTTGGGTTAACACAATTAAAGGATACTTCCCAAAAAACAAAACTGGCTACCATGCCGCCCAAAAACATTAGATTTTAAAATTTTGCTCAACCACTAACGCTATCGTTTTTTCAACATTTTCACAGCCATCGTTTAGCCTATTTCGAGAATACTCAATATCGCCCTGCTTCAATAAACATTACCGTTTCAAGCAGAAGAATTTTTCGAAGCTAAATTTTAAATCCGGACGATTTCCCGTCACATAACCTTTTCGAGATTTTTGATATAAATTTGACTTGGCATTCAGATGTTCCTCATGAATTGACAAGCAATAACCTAATATTAAAGTAACTCAATAGGTAAATTATTGATCCGTAAATATACTCTTTAATTTTTTTTTTTTTTTTTTTTTTTTTTGGAAAGGAAACGGCCTTGCAGAAATGCATTACATTTTTCTCAAACTATTTTAAAGTATCTGCTTCGTATATTTGCTCCAGTTTTAAGTGTCAGTTCTTCTAACTTTCATTTAGCTTACATTTTCCACAAAAAAAAATTCTGTAGTTTCAATTTCACTCGCACCACTTCGAAACGGCAGCAAGTAAAAACTTTTTAATGGGATTTCAAATTCGACGGAAATACTTACAACCAAGGAGCACATGCACACACACACTCGCACATTCACATATTTCATACACACATGCAGCCAAAGATTTGAACAACAGTGTATTATTATTGTTTTTTCGAGTGCACAATTTTGACGTTTCTTTTTTTTTTTAATTTTTCTTTTCGTTTTGTTTAGAATTTCGTTTTCGGTTTGGCGCTGCAGTGGTTGCAGGCGATAAAAGCATTTCTGCCATAAGCAGCTACCAAAACAAGGACAAGTGTATGGGTGTGTGTGTGTGTGAGTGTGTGTGTGTGCTGCAAGTCGTGAGCAACGTTAAGTTAAGTTAAATATTTTCCAAGTAGTTTGTATAAATATTAATGTTAAAGCATTTTGAATTGCACATAAAATGAAAGTGGCATGCAAGGATAAACCGAAATTGCATAAAATTCATGCGAAACTTCGGGAAAGCGCGAAAGCATAAAAACGCAATGAGAGATATTCAAATGCAAACTTTATGTGTTGAAATTATACATACATATATTTTTGTTTCACACACTCTCTACCACCATGGCGCACACACACACACACATGATTTAATAAAAACAAAATGCTTAAGAAAATTTTTCGTGCTACAATGAATGAAAATTTTAAGCACAGGCGGCTTGGTGAAAATTTTACACACAGCTGACTATAACTCTGCAAATGAAAACCAACTAAAATATGTTTGAAGATATACAGACATTTTTAAAAATCCTTAATACGCAGAAGGCTTTTTGAAATGAAATTTCATAGGCAGCGAATCGCAAATAGAGAGTAAAATTTTTAAAGCTGATTTCTTTACATAGTTGAGGCGAAAAATATAACGTGGAGAAAGAGGGAATGATAAAGAAAACGACGTACATACAATAAGCATTTTTCTGATCACATACACATCCCTTTTTGTAACTATCTACTTTATGGAAAACTATTTGCCCCACAGAGCCGAGAATTATACAATATATCAAATTAAAGTGATTAAATGGTCTGAAGTTTTTCATAAAATTTTCTGATCAAGGATTCCTTAAATCACTTGCGAAATATTTGGGTGAAAAAATTTATAAGTTTCTGCATTGATCAAAGCATTGCAAAGATTGCAACGATAGACAGCGCATCGGCGGGAAGATGGGCATAAGAGAATGAGGAATTATTCGGCTTGATCGCTTGGTGTGGTTTTGTTGTTGTTTCCATAGATAGCGCAAAGAAAGCATACAAGTTCCATACTTTCACCGTTTCACTAATATAATATATTATATTACTAGCTTCAACTTCTTTATATGTTACGTTCTTTGAGCAGCGTTACTACAAAGGAATACATCCACATTGGGCCCGCTTCTTTGTAACCTAGTAGCAAAAGAACACTAGGTAGGATAACCAATTGCATATAAAGCAACAACACTAACTCGGAAAAATATCTGAGTTGAGCCAGCTCGGTGAAATGATATCCGAACTAAGACGCAGTGTTGAGAAGTGAAAAAACTGCGCTATTGTGAATTAGCCCAAGGAATATACATGGGAAATTTAGATCTAAGACCTAATTCGTTTTTATTTGCATAGTATTTTTAAATATATAACTACGTCAACCTAAAATTTGTTTGCAAAGCTATTTTCTGTTCTTAAGTAGCATTAATCAAAGCGCATATTTTCTGAAAGATCCCAATAGGGTTGCTTTTGCAACTTAAGTAAGTTTTATCCGAGTGTGAGCGTCCTTTTGTAAGCGAGCTACAATAAAACGCGCCTATTATATACTTCGTTCGCACAACGATGAATTCGGTGATAGTTTTTTCAAAAAGTTCACAGAAATACAGTGAACGATGGATTCAGTGATAGCTCTGAATGAAAAACTCTTCAATTTTTGGCTCTGTTTGTTTTTATTCGTTTCGTACTGCATGGTTATCACAATTTATACAATTTACTAGTACAATTTTAATTAAGCGTCGATATTCTTTAATTAGCTTTTGTATTTGTCATACATCTTCAATCCCCAATTATTGTAGTGTTCGCAACTACTATTAATAAGTCTCAAGGTCCTTCCATCGAAATAGTTGGTGTGTTTTTTAGAGGTTTGTTTTACGTAGGCTTGAAAGAAATACCACACAGTAGATCGCTGGTAGATCGCTGGAATTAAGTGCGTTGGCATAAATAACCCATATACATATAGAAAATAAATTCCCAAATTACGTATGAAAATACATAACCTTTAAACTAATGAAAGAAATTTGGGCATCATATATGCCTTAGATCCATTGCAGCAACTTAGGACATATTCTAAGTGGCGCAGAACGAGATGATTCCTCTCTTTCTCTCACTGTCGCGCACTCTAAATTCTTATTATTCTAAATTTTTTAAGAAGTTTCACTTGTATCTCGCGGTTTTTTTTTTAAGTTAGACTAAATTAATTAACTATTTTAAGCAATTCTTTTTTTTTTTTTGTTGTAAGTGAGATCTCCAGACGTCCCGGATGGATAACATTTCCTGTTTTCTACGACTTCTGCATAATTAGCTAGAAGTCCTGCCGAATTAGCTAAAACTCGCCAATCATAAAAAATTTTCTCAGTACTACAGCGATTCGTTAGTACTCCCGAAAGAAACCTTTCATATATTTTTGTAGAAGAACTTGAGTAAGTCCTATTCCTCGTCCTTCGGATGCAGGTCAAAGACAACTACTACATATATATGTCGTTTCGGGTTTTAGTAGCCATTCTTACTTCACTAGCGACAAATTTTGTCCTACCCGGCTAAGATTTACCGTAGATAAGCAATACGAAAGTAATAAATCAAGGTTTAATTAAATGTTTGACAAAATAGACGAAGACTTCTGTTTAGATGTTATGTATAGCATTCCACTTCTCCTGTTCCATTCTTTAAATGAATGTTCACTATATATCCATTATAAACTATTACCTTGTAACGTTCACAATCGTGATGACCATTTAGCTCCTCTGTCTACTCTGCGGTTCCAACCGTGCTCAGGGAATGGGGTGGGTTTTGGAGCTACGTAAATCCTAAAAATAAATAACATTACGCAATACAGAAAGTCGTAGACAGATAAGGTAAGAAATAGAGCATCTAAACCACTTAACAACCTTGAGATGCCGACTGGAAAGAACTAGGATGGTGGCGTTCTTTCTCACTACCCTCCCTACCTCTAGAGTCTTTTAAAATCCTATGAACCTACCCTTTAATCAAGTTCAAGTGCGAGTTCCCTTTCTTCTACCTTTTTGCTATTTTCATAATTTGGAAAATAACACTATGAATTTGCGGCCAGATCAAAAACAAAAAAATGTATCTCCCTGGTCTATGCGTCGGAGGCTGGGTGTATGGTCTGCTACAAAGTATGTGGTACGCTGCACGACCGATGTTGACATCCTTATGGCCACCAACTTTTGGCCGGAAGAAGTTTGTTAATCCGTATGATATCTGAGAGATAGGACGGCATCAACTATGGGAGAATGGCTTTAGTGTCGGGGCTTAGCACCAGCTTATTGCAGGCTAATATGAGCTCCACTAGTTTCGTGGGCCAACCAAGATCTCCGCGGCCAATATCTGTCGAAACATTAAAGGTCACGCATTGAAAGAGTCACATTTACACGAGCTTACCTTGTTTAAAAAAAAAAAGGTTATGAGTCTCGAAGGAGTAAATCTCTTATAAAATGTTTTCCAATAAACCTTCTACGCCTAACACTAGAATTATTGTATATAAATTAATTTGTGAAATAATTTATATTTAACCTTTTAAACATGTGGCAACATCCCACCAACTCCCCCCCCCCTTTCCATCCCCCGATATTGTAATTGATCATTAACATAATTAATTAATTTACTTTATTTTGTCAAATATATAATAATTCTTTGTAAAATATATATTTTCGAAATTAAGCTTTCGCTAGATACCCAGATAGCAACATTGCAGCTAACGTGTTAAAAAATTTAATTACACCATTTAAACAGGTAGCAGCCCCCTTCAAAATATTTTCGTTGTTGCCTCATTCGTTCCACACAATTATTGCGATACTTGAACTCACTTATTAATTTAATTTAATCACCCTTTTCGAACAGGTGGCAACTCCTTCCGAAAGTACTTTTTTAAACAAAAGCTTGCTTTAATTTATTTCGTTTAATGTACATATTGTAATATTTCATTGCTATTATAAATTTGATTTGTTTTTTTTTTTCAAAATTTCAAACAGTTGGTAACTCTCTTCAAAAATATTGTTTTATAAATAATTTTCGTTTCGCACGACTATTTTAACAATATTTCATTTGTTTTATTAATAAATTTATATTTGACTTTTTGAACAGGTGGCAACCCTTTTCAACCATATTTTCACTAATCATATTTCAAATTATATTTCCTTTAGCATGTATATTATGCAAGTTTGATTTAACTTATTAATTTAATTTAATTTAAATTTTTCAAAAGGTGGCAACTCTCGTCGGAAAGTAAAATGACAAGCTATTTACGTGTAAACTTTTATCTAAATCCATCCAGCGTGCAAAGGTGAAAACTCGGTCGTTTCACACAACCATCCCCACAGGAGCCATAAGAAGTTCCACTTCAAAATCTTTTCGTAAAAGCGGGTTTTCTTGGTAGACACTAGGGTGCATACGAGTTCTGAAAAACAGGCTAATATAACCAGACGACCTTTGTATTGATATAAAAAGGAATCATGTGCATTCATTAAAATATACGACAGCAGCCACAAAGTGATTAATAAAAAAGACAATATTTGTCATCATAGCTACATTAATGCAGCTAAAAGGATATTTACGTTTTTTTTTTCTGAAAAAATTTCTTTACTCTCCAAGGGTAAATGTAATTTTCAACGCTTGTCGCTTTCAGCATAAACTAATCATGGCTGACAGCTTTTTATAATCCACATAATTACTTTGATTAAAAATTTAAAATAGGAAACCCAAATAAATTTGAAATGCTTGTAACCCTCCTCGCTTGCTGGTGTAACTTTCAAACGAAACCAACCGTTTTTTTCCCCCTTTTTTGGTTTACCTTCAAACGCTTTTCCACCTATCATAGCATATCCCCCGAAGTGGCATTGTTCTAAAATTTTAAACTCAATCCTATTTACTCGCAACTAACCAACTCAACTTTTTTCGCACGTGCCACTCCATCCATTTCGCACACCCCACTACTACACTACAAAGTCAAGCAATCTGTTCAACCTTTCAACCACTCAGTCGCTGCGCCCTTTTTGCCCTTGAGCAGCTCCTACTATCCAAACACCTACTAACCAAACTAATACACAGCATAGCTAGCCTTCATATGATTACCTTTAGCAACTTGCATTTATGTTCTTTAAATAATAAAGTTGCCATTACATGAAATAACAATATTTGTTTCACTCCACGTGCCGCCGACCCTCATCTAATCTCATTCTAACTCGTTTAAGCGAAAAGGTCAAGTGTTAAAATTTAACATGCAGCTCCCTAGGCGCTAAAGGATATCTTAAGCGATGTATTCCACTTTGTGGTGAGCAAACAAAAAAAGCAAAAATCTAGTTAGTTTGGCCATAAATGAAAATTGAAACATTAATGGAATATTTGAAGCGTTAAAATTTGCTGGCAGCCATGAAAAAAGCGAAGCATTTTTTTTACTCTTTGCGTGAAAATTAAAATGAATTTTTTTAGAAATAAGTGCATGCATATAAAATTCATGAGGTGCTTAGTGAGTTTATGCGGAATATATTACTCGTAGCGGTTAATCCGAAGACTGTTGGTTCTATGCTTAACTTGAGTTCTAAAAAAAAATAGGAACAACCGCGGCGCACATAGGCGAGTATTGAAAGTCATAGCAAGCCTATCATGAGAAAGTATTCATTGACCTTACGCAAAAGCGAATATTAAACATGAACTTAAAAGAATTTCATACGCATTATCAAAAAAAAAAAAACACGCGTGCACCTAAGCGCGCGAGTCAGAAGTAAATGCTCTGTGCCGATTCTACAAAGAGCTAGATAGTTAAATATGGGAGAGAGTTTCATAAGACATTCTTTTCAGTTTTTTTTTTTTGCTGATACCATGACTTAAAATAGTAGTAGAAATTCGTAAAAATAGTGGTAGCATTCATAAAAATAGTAGTAGTAATTAGTTATAGCCATGGCAAAAATAGTAGTAAAAAATAATTAGTAAAAACAGTAGTGGAAATCAGTAAAAAATAGTAGCAAGCATTCACAAAAATAGTAATAGAAAATAGTAAAAATAGTAAGAGTAATTGGTAGTAGCATAAGTAAAAATAGTAGTAGAAACTAGCAAAAACAGTAGTAGTAGAAATAAGTAAAAACTGAAGTAAAAATAAGTAAAAACAGTAGTGAAAATTAGTATAAAAAATGTGTTAGAATTAGTAAAAAAAAAAGTAGTAGTAATTAGTAAAAAATATAAGAAGTAATTAGTAGTAGCATTAGTAAAACTTAAAGTAGAGATAAGTAAAAATAGTAGTAGAAATTAGTAAAAATAGTAGCAGTTACAAGAAGTTGCACAAGTAAAAACAGCAGTCGAAATTATTGAAAATAATAGTAGTAAATAGTAGTAACATTAGCAAATCCAGTAGTAGAATCTAGAAAAATTATAGTAGAAGTTAGTAAAGTAGAAAAAATAATAGTAGTAGTAATTAGCAGAAGCATAAGTAAAAATATTAGTAAAATATGTAAAAGAGTAGTAGAAATTGGTTAAAAATTAAGATAAAAATTAGTAAAAATAGAAGTAGTGATTAGTTAAAATAGTAGTCGCAAATAAGTAGTAGCGTTAGTTGAAATAGAGTAGAAATTTGTAAAAAAAAGGAGTAGTAATTTCGTAATTTTCGGCGTAAAACTATAGACCCCTCAATTTTCAGTATAACTTTAACAGTCGTATTATTGACACCCCGATTATGGCGGAATAAGGCGGAATAACAATTTTCATAGATTAGAACAGAATAATTTGGAATAAATCTATTACTGACTCCTAGAATAAATTGGAATAAGGCAGTCAGATTAGTTATTCCGCAGAATAGCAAACCTCTCTGATTCGAGCGAATAAAGAAATTATTCCGTTCTATTCACTCAAAATTTATTTTTCTTTACTTACTTTTCGAGATTATGGGATTATATATAACAACTGTAGCTAGAGACCATAAAAGCGATCCTTGAGAAAGCAACGAAAGATCGGCTTCAATCGGTGAAATAGTCAAAGGCACTGCCCATGGGTTTTGCAAGTTCGCCGTACCCATTGAAACTTACCGCTGCCATATTGAAAATGTTTGCAAATACTACCAAAATTAATTTCAAACGATTTTGTTAAAGCGATGGTTTGCGAAAGAAACTAATTTAACTCAACTTAAAATAATTTTAAATAACGCAAAACAAGCGTACGAAATGTAATGTCTTTTCACCCGTTTGCATCGACGCTCGAGAGATTTGCGAATATTTCTTATATTAATTATTGTCCATATCACACGAAATCACAAATCAAAATTAAACAGGAGCGCAACAGTAAGGACAAGGACAAAATTATATTGCGCGATGAAAGCCGAAAAGGGGTGTACTTTCCACTATTGCGCCCTTTTTGTTGTCTATTTGTCTATTACTGATTCCAATTCGTGGCGGAGAGGAATCATGCTTACAGTGAAGGTAGAAACTCAGCTTAATTTTTAGCAGGCTATGTAACTGCGAATTTTCTGAGTGAATGGAATAGGAGCGCATACCTTCTGGGCGGAGATCCCGAGCCAATAAATTCATATAAGGCGTATTTTTCATTTGATGTCCTTCTTTCATTTAACGCTCGCAGTTTATGTGACCTAAACTGTCAAAAATAAATTGAAAATTAATGAGAATTTGTATAAAATCCATCCGAAATTTCCAAAAAATTTTCAAAAATTAAAGAGCTACAAAACAGCCTTTTAATTTTGATGGAAATTGGTCGATTTTTTTTAAATTTAGTATAACTTGCCTGTGAGACCTCTCCATTCGGTTGGTCCTCGGTTCAATTTCTGGCCGCGGCAAGTAAGTAAAGTAACATTCAAAATTTTTTCTAATAGCGATCGCCTCTTGGCAGGCAATATCAAAACTCCGAGTGTATTTCTGCCATGAAAAAACTTCACTCACTCGGCTACGGCGGTCGCCGGATGTATAACCAGTCGAGTAATAATTGAATTATAAAAAAAACAAGTTTGAAGTTAAGTAAAAATATATGAAATTATCACACGTGTTCGATTAAATACGAACGAAACTAAATACTATATTTGAATAGCCTGGCATATAAAAGCTGCCTAAAGCTTTTTGCCAACTAATGTAACTGTACTCTTCTGGTAAAGTTACTTATAGCGTTAAAAAAACGGCATAACTGAAGCCAAGTAACTAGTAGTAAATTTTATTTTTTTTAATGCGAGAAAAGCATAAGCAATATCAAAATTAAGTGCTGTAAATTAAGTAATATTTCTATCTCCTTTACTTATTGTTTGGCAAAATATGTAGCCAAATTACCTAAGCGCAATGATGCACTGCAGGAGAGCACAAAGCTAATGCCAGCTGACAAATAGCGCTGCTCTGTTTACGCCACAATGAGACAAAGAATCCCATGATACTTAAGCTCATTTGAGGTAACTTCTTGTAAAGAGATAAAAAATTAAGAAGCTACTTCTTGAAGAGAATTAGTTATTTCCGGCAATGCGGTGCACATCGGTATCCTTTGCTGCATTGCAACAACTCAAACAACTTTTAATGCGAATGTGAGTGTAAGCACTAAATTACCGGCATGGACTTATGTACGTAGATAAATATGTAATTTTATATCTGTGTATGTTTTAAGGGTAGATCCACTCAAGTGGCACTATTTCGCTTGCAATTACCATTCATGCCACAGCCACTTAGAGCTGAGAACAGACCACTTTGGCGTTAGTGTATAAAAAAAACCAAAGGGTTACTCATTTAGTGATTCCAAAGTAAATATAAAAAAAAACATATGTACATACATCGATTGTATACTTCGCTAAAATTTTACGCGGGCTTCGATATTTTACTGGACCTTACAAGATCCACTGGAACAGCGAGTAATTGTGTGTTAATTTTTGACCACCTTTTGTTATACACTTCGCATTGCTATGCATTTGACCAATAAACCTTCCCCCTACAGAGCCAGCCCTCTTCGCCGATCACACTCGGGACGATAGCGACGGCTTCTGCGAGCAGGAAAGCGGCATAATGCCGATAGGAATTACTCAATGGCAAACGACTACATGTAAACAGAAAAGTCACACGGAATATGAGAAGTCCGCATTCGGAAAACGCTCCACATCCCCAACACCCCAAATAAGGCACCAATCGCCGAATTCTGGCCCAATAAGCCGTCAAGCCCTACTAGGAAGCACATGCCCAGACGCAGCAGACCACGTTCTTTTCCCACTTAAGGAAGACTGGGTACCATTGACGACCCTAGAAGAATCGGGCTATCTGAGTCGGCCGTCAAATGGTACCTGCAATACCTGGAGCAAGTAAAACCTCCCAAAACAACGCGAGAGATGGTTTTGTTGCGAATAAGACGAGACCCAGAAACCGCCGCCGCGGATGCAACAGGTCACCCGGTTGGCGGTAGTGCCTAAAAACTACCTGGCGGTCTTGGAGGAAGTGCAGGAGACCCAGGGCTTCTCCTTTTGTCGAAGCGATAGCAGCATGGCTTGCCGAGTAAGCATCAAAACGAAATGAGGAGGCGATAGATAAGCTAGGAATGCTACCACAATGACGCCCATAAGACCCGAGCCGTTCATGACGATGGGGCAATACTCCGTTAAGAAAGAAGAAAACACACAAACAGAAAGACGCAAGGACTGCGCAAGGTAAAGTGTCTATTGGGAGGATATAATATGAAACGCTTTAAGCAGCTTACAAAACTCTCAAAGAACAAATGGAGGATGATAACAGGTTTCCTCACAAGTCACTGCAGATTGTGTTGCTCCTGCGACGCAGCTCTGGAGGCTCCGAATCTTGTAGTAAGTGACTGTGACGCCATATCGAGAAGACGAGAGTCCTGGAAATATGGCGACCTCCTTACTTAGAGAGGTTAGTTCTTTAAAGTCTCTAAATACTTCAAGTCTCTATTTCTTTAAAGTCGCCTCACTCTATTTTTTTCTCTTTTAGAGTCTGTGCTCGGTCTCCATTTGTAACAGAGTTTCCGGAGTGCTGGAGTGAACTATCGGATGTCTGGGGTGCCTGCAAATAAACAACCTAAATCGTAGAGCTAGTGAAGGTTATAACCCTACAACCCTAAGTCTTAGTGGTTGAAGCCACTTCGAACCTTGACTAATATAAAAATTCAAATAACATAAAAATGTTGTGAACCCCAGAGCAATAGGATCCGGGGTTCTCACAGTGGATAAACCCATTTGAACTCTTTGTAACCTCATAAAATGAATCCATATGGCAACTTAGTCAGGTAGTCACTTAACTGGTATTTTTCCGAAACATACTGTCATCCAATTTAAAGATCCAAATGAATTCTAAAAAATTGCACTATCTTCTTTTCATTCACTCAAAAGATATAGCCAAAGGATATTGGTACTGTGTTTATGTATTTTTCGTTTTGCTCTATACGGATTTGTATACATACATAAATATTTGTAGAACTTCTAAATACAACACAGCATCAAGCAGACATTAATGCCTGCACTAACTTCCTGTTAGTGAATATTTCAATTATTAATGACCACGTAGAGGAGACTCTTGCAAACAGACAAACGCACGACGATATTTGTATTTTATATGCAGTTACTTTTATAGACTACGACATTGCATTAGACAGACTTAGAGCGACAAGTCAGATGCAGGGATACATGCACACACACACACACACACACATGCACTAAGTGTAAACTACCCAGTCGGAAAAAAGCAAACAGTATTAAAAAAATAAAATAAAAAGTAGCTGGAAGTCAACTGATTTGAAAGAAATGCATGTAACTCTTATAGGATAGGATACTATTATAATTTTTATGTGATAAAATATATTTTCAATAAATTACATTTATATATTTGTAATTATATTTTGTAGATAAATACTAGCTATATGTACGAGTATTTGGTTTAAAACATATATAGCGCGAAATGAAACAGTTTTTTTTTTGAATTTCGATTTTAAGAGTATTGTTTTTAGAATTTTTGCTTTTTTTATGTTTCATATTTAAGTTTTTTTTAATATAAATTTCAGAAATTAAAAAAAGCGCAGCAACTCTGAAAAAAAGTTTAAAACTAAAATTTGAAAAAAGTTTAATTTTGACCGGCTCAACATGTTTTTAACCAATCCCTATAGGTCATTTATGTCGTTAAAAGCGCATTGAATGCAAATTGACCTCCCAAAAAAAGTTTCGAAAAATTTAGGAATAGTTTTTGGAAATTTTTTGCCTGTAAAGCAGTGTAATTGCACAAGAAATTAACACTCACAATATTTTCGAGAATTATGGCTCGAAATAGTGGTGTAATTATTTTTAATGTATACTGAATTGAAATTAAAATTAAATAAAAATTTTTGTTTGAATAAATATTTGTAGTTGCTACAAAAAATAAACTTATTTTTTAAATAATTGGCAAACGAGACATTTGCTTGCAGCAAGAAAAAAAATGATTTTGGTGTTCTTTCTGTCAAACATATTTTAAAGTAGTTGAAATCAAATGCAGCGTCAGATAATCCTAGGACATCGTGATGTTAATAAAGTTAATTGCTTACAAAAAAAATAAAAAGTTTCAGCTACTTGTAGTTTGTAAAAAAGTATTTTTTAAATTGCTTTTAAAGTAATTCTATTTCCGGCAGGGTCTGTCTGCCTACCTGCCTCTATGTCATCCAGAAGGGGAAGTAAATAACTTGAGCTTAACTAAAGGCATTGGCGTCCCAGTTGTAGTTTTCGCTCTTACCACGCTGCCAGTTTTCGCCAGCCAGTTTCGTTACGACTTTTTACAGTTGCGCTCTGTTGTTGTTGTGTTTCTTGCGCTGAATCCAAAGTAAGCAGTAAGCCATGTTGATGCGCCACTGATGGGACTTTGTGAATTTTTCATAATTTTGCAATTTTAACATGGAAATAAAATCAAACAAACTAAGACGAAGAACTGTTGCAACTCAAACACGCAAACTAATTTACACACACACGCGTGGTGTTGTAAGTACCCTGCAGTAAAAAATTGTCAGTTGCTAAAACTAAATTACTTTTTACTAACTACTTTGTAGTGACTTTAAAAAGTCCTCTCCATTTTTATCAAACTCTCAGGAACACATTTTAAGTTAGTTGACAAGTCATGCAGACGAATCCAAAAACGTGAGATGTGGCAGCACTCATTGCATTGCTGAAAAAAAACAGCTGTCAAAAATTTGACGTTCGTTCGTCAAATCGTCATCTTTACGGAAAAAATGAGTTACAATATATAAAAAAGGTGGAAGTGTAATGAATAGAAGCAGATTGATTAAAAATCAGAAAGAAGTGTATGTTGCTAGATTAAGTAGTGATAGTGGACAAATTGTGGCTGCTCATGCTCATTCTGATGGAAAATTGTGAATACAGAGAGTATATCGTAATTCCGTGGAACGCCAATCTGCTAAAGATATGTTTGCTTATGTGTCGTCACCTTTTTTTGGGAGGCTCTATTGGGGCCGTCGATTGTACTCAGGTATCAACTTCGGCGCGAAAGAATCATGAGGAGGCAAATGGTAAAAGAAAACTTGTACCAAGGATTCAAGTATAAAAACAGAAAAATATTTTAGTTTTAATAGATAGATAAATGATTTTAATTAAAAAATTTAATTCCAAGTAAATCCTAAATACCCTAGAGCACAACATAATTTATAATGAGCGAATTTTGAAAAAGAAAACCGTGGCATATTTGCAAGTGATGCCGGATATTCTTCGGGGTCGAGTTGATGACTATTTTACCAAATCACTCAGAGGAGAGTCCGAAAGTTCGCTACAATGGAACATTGCAATATACAAAAACAATTATAAATGTTTGTAGTTTAAAATAAGCTGGTATCTTATTTCACTTTAATCAATAAAATCATAATAAAAACGCGCTTAAATTTATATTCGTTTTTTCAGCCATTTTGGCATTAAGTTTGATCAGCACTTTGAATAAATCAACGAGACAGCTGTCGTTAAGAATAATTTAGTGAATCGTACAATCGTTAGTGCAAACGACAAATATTGTCGACAAAAATTGCGATTGTCCGATCGTTTAATGTTCGTGAATCACACTATAGGGCTGACTTTTTCTCAATCAACGCCAAACAAAAGTAGCTCGCTTTTCTCAAAGAAAATATACAATTAATTTGATAGCGCTAGAATTTCCATAAACAGATTAAAGTTAGGTTTAAGCTACCTTCACTTCCTGCAGGGTATGCACATAAAATGTAAAGGGGAAGCTGCCATAACCAAAGTGGCCTACAGCGGTAGCTACAGTGTCGGTTGCCGAAGTTTGACGTCGACCAGCACAAAATGATGCAAACTACAGCTTGACTGCCACCATTTTTGCTGCGTCTTTGTCAAGTCAAGAGGAAAACGAAATCACGTATTAAACATACACATACATGCACACACAAACACACACACTCGGGTGCGGCAAAGAAATGCACTGCTTAGCCTTGGTAAGTGCCCGCTGCTTCATTGCTTCGCTGTCTCAACTTCGCTGTGCTTTGAATGCTGAACGATGAACCGGAAAATGTTAACAGTCCGGGTTGTGGCGGGTTGACTGTGTGGCATGCAACCCTCACAAACACACACACTAGCACACGTTCTACTTACTTTACTCTAGTTGCCGTAAGTATGGATAATGTTGTATAGCAACACCTTTCTGTCATGCTGCATTCTTTTCATCATTCACTGTTGCAGGCACTTGTAAATAATAGTGTGCTTCTGTTGCTGTTGTTGTTGTTGTTCTTCGCTAGTAATGGAGTAGCTAAGCCCATTGGCGTTAAAGTTAAATCCACTCGGATCGTTGGCCCGTCATTGTCCCGCAGCGACGTTCAGCTGTCATTGACATTTGAAAGATGCTTGTCACATACGCGTAGTGCTTTTGATGTTGTTGTTGTTGTTGTTGTCACTAACGCAGCTGGCGCTTTTACTGTTAGATATATTTCAACTATATATATATATAGTATATACATTTGTTATTTGTTGTAGTAGTATTCTCCCATTGGACGTCTGTCACTTGCAGCTACAGCGCAAGTTGAAGTTGATGTTGCAAGTCAACAGCAGGCAATCGGAGATTGAAATCGCTGCATTGCGCCTGGAATGGACAACGTGATGCAATGTCGCTGAAACGCTGCTAAAGGATTTACCGATATATCAGCACGCTAGATGTGCTGTAGCGGGAAGCATGGAATGCAATTTTTTTTTTTAGAATTTACAACTTTTTATTTTGAATGGGGTGCCTTTATATCTAAAAAGCTGAATAAGTAATCATGCTGCATATTATTTCTCCAAGGTGTTTTTTTGCTAGTATCCCTTTTTCTACTTTTTCATGTAACCAATCTAAATAAAGAGCTGTAATTTGAAAGGGCTGAGGTTTATTAGATAATCTTAATAGGTCTAGCACCTCTTAGGTAATCCGTTTAGTTAACAACTTTGTTTAAAAATGTATCATTGTTAAGCCATACTAAAAGTATTTTGTTCTATAGTATCATTATGACTTTAGTACAGTGGTGATTAGGCTAGGTTTGGTTTAAGCGGCTGTCGTCAGAGACACATTTAGATTCATGGCCTTTGAGATACTGCGTGGAGATCAGCAATTCCTAATTCCACCTAAAACCTTTTTGAACTTTGGAAATGTGTAGGAAGTTCTGTGATTTCTACTCATCCAAGGTCTTCCAGGCTATCAAAGAATCGTCGCCCTCAAATGGAGAATCTTCATCTGGATAGAGAAGTGCACTGACACAGATGGTGCGAAATCGTTTCCAGCTCTTCTTCGTCCTGACAACTTTTACAGAAATAATGCAATCGTGTGTCTAATCGGTAGCCGTTTTGATCTATGAACCAGTGCCACATTAAGACCGATACAATCATGTTGTTGTTATGCTAATTTAGCTTCGATAGTAAGCCCGTGTGTTTAGCACTAAGTACCATCCACAATTCCCTGGCAGTTCTACAAGTAATTTCGTTCCGCCGTCTGTCATAAGAAGTGTCTTAAGAAGCCTGTTGGAAGGAAGTAGCTTGCAAGTTTTTAAGAGTATACCTATTTCATCAGTTATATCTTCTGCAGGTAGTTCAGTGCCGAGTCAAGCGAGTTAATCAGCCTTACAGTTCCTCTTCATGTCGCAATTGCCTGGCCCCCATACCACTTTTGGGTGAAATAACTCTGCCATCTCGTCGAGGGATGTGCGGCATTTTATGGCTACCATGGACATTGTCGGCTATTTCTTTAATCATTGTATTGCCGCCTGAGTATCAGTAAAAATGTTGATATCAACCTTGGATATCGTACCACCCTTAACCAGTTTCGTAGCCCTGTCGATTGCCAGCAGTTCGAGCTTTCGATGGTCTCGCTTATCTTGCAGCATTACCTTTCCACTTTTCCCTTGTAAGTATGGGGGTCGTGAAAGCTGAGAGTAGAGAGTAGAAGTCGAATTGCGGCACTGATTGCGATATGTTTGGCATGTAGATCTACTGAATGTGAGTGCCGTAGTGGAGAATTTGCGTAACTACTCCGGTGTAGAACCATTTTACTATTTTGGGTTCCAGTAGTAGTTACACCAATCGATCGCAAAGAATAAGTAGGAAATACTATAAGTAGTATTGGTATCAGTGTAGGAACTACACATTTTGTTTTGTGGTAGATAAGTCTGAACACTTTTGTTGCATACCAACTTTGTGTTAGATTTAAAGAAAAAAATACAAAAAATCAAAGTTCAGTGTTTGACAAAGATTGCAAATGATAAAAAATTAAACTTTCAGATCATGTTACACATTTAAAAAAATGAGAATATCTTCTAGAAACAAACGGTGGCTAAACAATATTAAATATCTTACAAAAATTTTAATACATCAAATAATTTGTAGCTGTCCATAAAATTAAAACAAACACTTAATGTGTCTATGTTTAAGTTAAATTGAATTTTAAATACCCGGCATATGTTTTTATTTTAAATAAAGAGCACTTTTCTATGAAATAAATCCAGTTTATTTGGTGTGGCTATGTCTCTGATAAACTTTATAGATTAAAATTTCCTACGCATTTTTGGAGTCGGTATTTCAAGTAGGAGACATTTGCTTTTATTTGTGGGCATGTTGTAATTCTTCTTCAAGGTTCATAGTTTCTGAATTTTTGCTATCTGCAAAGCCCTGACAAACGAAAAGTACAAACTCTTTAGGGCAAATAAATGGCGGGATTCGGTCGAGTTCCTTATTACGAATCCAAGCATCTGCCTAGATTTGGCAATAACGAGGTCAATATGATATTTTTCAATTAAATATATGTAGTATTGTTTTTAATATAATTTGTAACTTAATTTATTTATTTATTTATTTATTTATTTAATAATAATCTAAAAAATGTACATTTTCTTACAGACTATACAGAGACAAATTCAACATATAATTATTTAACAATTTCATTTAAAAGGGATTTAAATCTCGGTTTTGACATAGAGAAATCAATATCAGACGAGTATGACAGAAAATTAAATTGCTTTAATGCTCTAAATATAGGTGAGTTAGAAGTATATACTGTTCTAACGCGATTTAGAAAAAAAATTTCATGATTGCGCAGGTCTCTTGTGGGGATATTGAAGTAGATGCATTCAAGCAGAAATGGAGAATCGATCGCCCCTTGTAAAATATCATATACAAAAGTAAGCGAAAGAATATTCCTTCGGCTATTTAGAGATTTAAGATCAATTAATTGACATCTGGCAGTATACGAAGGAATCGGATCAACAAACTGAATTGAGCGGAGGGCAAAACGTATAAAGGTTTTTTGTATACGCTCAAACCTTTTGATATGGGAATTGTGGTATGGTCTCCAAATAAAGACAGCAAATTCTAGTTTAGAGGGGACGAGAGATGTAAATAGTAGTTTCAGAGTGTCAGAGGATCAGTAAATTCGGAGCTGAAACGGCGTAAAAAAGCTAGTAAAGAATAGGACTTTGCTATAGTATAGTTTATATGGCTATTAAAAAGAAATTCGGAGTCGAAAACCACTCCAAGATCGGAAATTTCACTTCGAGTGCTTAGATATGAGCCAGAAATATGTCAAGAAGTGACTATCGGGGAACGAGATTTGGAAAATGTGATATGGAAGCACTTTTTTAAGTTTAGCTGTAGATGATTATTGAGACACCAAACAGCAACATTATTTAGATCTGATTGAAGCTTGGCAGAATCAAGCTGATTTGAAATAGTAGTGAAAATTTTCAAATCATCGGCATTTAAAAGATATCCAGAGTGTTTAAAGCAATTAGATATGTCATTAATGAATATCACAAAGAGAAGGGGACCTAAGACGCTACCCTGAGGAACTCCAGAGGTCGCAGTAAAAGAATGAGACGAGATATTATCCAATGCGACAACACATTTGCGTGCCGAAAGGTAAGACTTTACCCACTTCAGAAAAGTAGAGTGAAACCCTAAACTGTATAATTTTGAAATTAGAAGCGAATGACTAACTTTGTCAAAAGCTTTAGCGAAGTCCGTATAGACAGCATCCACTTGCAGACGATTATTGAAAGCGGGCAGACAAAATTCAGAGAAAACAGCGAGATTTGTAACAGTTGATCGGCCAGTCATAAAGCCATGTTGGTTATCTGAGATCAGCCGCTTAGTTGCAAAGTACATCTTTTGCTTAACAATGTACTCAAATAACTTAGATACCGTAGACAACTTTGATATGGGTCTGTAGTTGGCAATATTGCTCTTATTACCACTTTTGAGTATAGGGGTTATGAAGGTAACCTTCCACGCATCAATAAATTCACCACTTTCAAGGGATTTATTGAGCATTAGTAAAAGAGGGTAGGCAAAAGCGGGACAGTTTTTGAAAAGATATGGGGGCAAACCATCAATATCTGACTGCATTGAGGATTTTAAATTAAGAATGCCATCAATCACGTCATCGAGCGTAATGGAGAGTGATCCAAAATCTATTGGGGCATTCACAATTAGACAACTGTCGTCTATAGAATCTAATTCAGACTCAAAGTTAGAGCTAAAGAAGTCAGCAAACAGATTTACCGCCTCTACAGAGGAATTCGCATGTGCTCCATTATAAAAAACACCAGACGGAATGCTTGAGCACCCTTTTTTTGATTTAACGTGTTCACTACTGTATCTTATATTGTTGTACTACAAAAGACATTTTTGATCTTACTGTACTAATGTGTCGATCAAGAAATTAATTAAATTAATAATACCAAGATTTTTTTTTCATAAATACGAGATAGGGGCGAATTACCAATACTATATTGATAGTATACTAAGTCCATATGTTCACAAAATGGAATATACATACTGGTGTTTGTCGGCATTTGAAGGCAATGAGTTAATCCCACACCACGTCTGCAACTGATATAAATCGTACTGAAATTTTATGCAGTCTTCTGGTGACGTTACGCTACGAAATATTAACAGGTTATCCGCTTACATTAGATACGGTGAATGTAAGATGAAGTCCATGATATCGTTAACAAATCTTAGAAATAGTAGTGGTACTCCAGAGGTAACAAACTGATTTCTATCAGTCAGATAAGTTAATATAACACTTCTAATTTTGAAAACTAAATAGTTTTTTATGTATGTAAGAAAACCAATTGAATCAAGAATAACTTACAATATTTAAATATAAACAAAAGGAAATTACTATGCCTTTAATATACCCCGCCAATCGGAATATTTTGTTTTTTTTGTTAATGATTGTTATATGAGGGGGTGGAGGGTTTTGATGGTCAAACACTTACCAAAATCGTTAAAACTGTAATAATACCTTGAATAATAAAATGAATTTACTTTTTTTTAAATTAAATTAGCGTTACTTGTATTTACTCATCGCACTTCGTCTCTTATAGTGAATGGCTTTACCAATCTTGTTTACTCAATAGCTTTTCCTGTAAAAATTTTAAACAGCAAAATTACTCTCTGTGGTGAGCGTAAAAGGAGAATAACAATCAATAAGTACGATGAAACAAAAAATATGTTTCCCTTAGAAAATTTTAATAAGATTATCTTTCAAATTGAATATTTTATAAAAATTTGAGCCCACCAAATTAATTCAAAAATGATTCAAATTTACTTTAGAATTTTTTACTATCAACTTGACATCGTACAATTTTTGTTAACTTTTATGCAATGGCTGTCGCTTGACACTTTTCAGGTTTTTAGCTGAAGAAAAAGCTCGGATTAAATCATGCAACTTCATTATCTACACAACTCACCAAAAAGTTCTCTTATTTAGAGGGTTTTGAAGTATGGGAACATTTTTCCTTTAATATCTTATAAGTCCGTATCAAACCCTGAATGTCACTCCTAATTAATTCACAACTTTCATTAATTTCTACTACAGTTTTTACTAATTCGCCTTCTTTTTACTACTAATATTTTTACAATTTTCTACTGCTATTTTTACTAGTGCTACTACTTATTGCTGCACAATTTTTTTGTTATTAATTACTAATTACTACTACTATTGTTACCTTTGCTACTACTAATTACATCAACCACGTTTATTAATTTCTACAACTATCTTTATTAATACTGTTATAAAGTACTACTACTATTTTTACTCATTTCTACTACTATTTTTGCTATTATTCCTACTAATTCTACTACTATTTTTACTTTTTTCTACTGCTATTTTTACTAGTGCTACTACTTATTGCTGCACTATTTTTTACTAATAACTAATTACTACTACTATTGTTACCTTTGCTACTTCTAATAACATCAACAACGTTTATTAATTTCTACAACTATCTTTATTAATACTGTTATAAAGTACCACTACTATTTTTACTCATTTCTACTACTATTTTTGCTATTATTCCTACTAATTCTACTACTATTTTTACTTTTTTCTACTGCTATTTTTACTAGTGCTACTACTTATTGCTGCACTATTTTTTACTAATAACTAATTACTACTACTATTGTTACCTTTGCTACTTCTAATAACATCAACAACGTTTATTAATTTCTACAACTATCTTTATTAACACTGTTATAAAGTACTACTACTATTTTTACTCATTTCTACTACTATTTTTACTATTATTCCTACTAATTCTACTACTATTTTTACTTTTTTCTACTGCTCTTTTTACTAGTGCTACTACTTATTGCTGCACTATTTTTTATAAGTGCTTCTACTAATTATTACTACTATAGTAACCTTTGCTACTACTAATTACATCTACAAGGTTTATTAATTTCTACTACCATTTTTATTAACACTGCTACAAAGTACTACTACTATTTTTACTCACTTTTGCTACTTTTTTTTACTGATTCTACTACTATTTTTACTAATAATATTACTTCTACTACTTTTTTACTAATAATCTTACTACTCTTATTTTTACAATTTGCTTTTAAATCTTTTACTAATTAAAACTACTGCTTTTGCTGAATTCTACTACAATTTTTGCGAATCGTATTACTAATTACTAAATCTACTATGCATTACAACTACTACTTTTACTCATTTGTAATAATATTGTTAGTAATGCTACCACTAACAACTACTATTATTTTTATTTATTTATGCTACTACTTTTACTACTACTAAGTACTATTACGATTACTACTCCCATATTTAACTCTTTATCTCTTTATAAATTCGGTAAAAAAAAGGTTTATTTCTGGCTCGCGTTTTAAGATGAAGATTGCAACATGAAATTTGTTAGTGAGGTACCGTAAATTGGTAGAAGAATATCAAATACCAATCTACAGCGATTTAATATTACATGGACAAGCTATATCGTAAAATGTAAGCCAATATGTAAATATAAAATTTGGAGCAAACAAGAGATTCGCAGATTCCAGTTATGTAACTATGCACACTTCATTTCAGGCACACACACAAACACACATGCCAAAAAAAAAATGCATGCAAAATTCATACACTTACACTAATTGAACTCTTAAAGTGAAGGAATAAGCAATTTAGGTCATTTCATCATCAGCGCAATGCAGTTGAAAGCACTACTGTGTGTGTGTGTGTGGGTGTGAGCTTGAATATCATAAGAACTACATACGTGTGTATGTTTGTATGTGTGTATGTAAATGTATGTGTATACATTTGCACATTGGTTACAATAAATATTACATACAAATAATATACAAAATCTCATAAAGAAAATGTTTATGATGCCATAAAATAAACCAAGCGCAAATATTTTATTACACTATAACACTGCAGTAACGGTGAAAGCACACTACATACATGTAAACATAAATGTCTAAGTGTGTGTACTTTTACACTTACATACATATTTCCATATCAGACAATATAAGTAGGCACATAAGATAACTGAAAGTTTTAGCCTAGCAATACAAATACTTCTACCTCCTCTAGGTATATTATTATGTTCACACATAGATTTATATTTACATATACATATCTATACATGTGATTATATAAGTTAATATGTTACTGCCTACGTACCTACATATGACTACGACCAAGTAGAGTCAAGATTGAAATAGGTGGTATGGATATTACTTACGAATATGAGTTTCTCGCACTTCTCATCTCACGTGCGATGCACACGCACACTCACACATACACACACTATATGAGGGTCAATTGTAAACATGTTCGAAGGCTGTAAAGTACAAGAGTACTAAACAAAAGCAAAAAAAACCAAAAAAAACAAGAAAAAACTTTTTAAGTGCAAAAACATATTCGCTCGGCAATTTTTATGGAACAACGAAAAGTAAAAGAGCCATAACTTTTAGTTGGTTATTGTGTGGTAGTCGAAGGCGTAGCAGCAGAAACTCATAGCAGAGAAAATGCAAATTACACATTTGGGAGCTGAGCCGCAACAACAGGCGGTACAACAAGCGGCAACAACCGAAAGGCAAATAGCAAAGCCTGCAAGAAAACTAGGCGTTTACAAGAAACTCACAGATACCCACATACTTATTTGCATGTACAGTTGTGTTCACAAAAATAATGTTCGGTATTTCGATTCCATTCGAAAAGCAAGATATTTCAATTCCCACTCGTTTCAGTTTTGGTGGAATCCGAGGGAGTTCCCTTTAAAGAAATTTACACTACAAAGCCTCCTTAATACCCTTGGTTTTGCTTCGAATTAATTAATAAAGTTTGTTAACAAATACAAACACAATTTAAGATGGATCTATAGAAGATGATAGCTAGATAACCAAGGCGAAACCGTTGTGTATTTTGTTTGTGGAACTTTGCGAGTAAATTGTCAAAATCTGAATTCGCCCAATATTTCTCATATACATATATTGCTTGGATAATTTTGCGAGTGAAATGTAAAAATCTGAATTCGTCCAGTATTTCTCATACATATTGTTGGGATAATTTTGCAAGTAAAATGTCAAAGAGAAAGATGAACAAGCATCAAACTCATGGAACGCTATCGCCTGATACAGTTGATTACAGTCAAAGCGAATTCAGCTAAGGTGTTGTTACTGTGACAACTCATTTAATTTTTTTATTCCAATCGGCATAAGGACTGCCAAATTGAAATATTTTGTTAACATTCTGATTATTTTCGTTGTCATGGGAGCTGATTTTTTATACCTTCTGACATACATAAGTAGTCAATTGACTTTGGCAATCGGTAGGCGAAACCCAAAAACAAAATTCATGTAAATTTTATTTTTGTGATATTAACATCACCTTATGTGAAACGGTATTATAATAATGGTTGCCACCAGCCGCATATTCTGTACAAAACTCTGATTCAAATATAATATTTTCCAAAAACTCATTAACTTAAAACCCCCAATTTTCATAGAAGTATTATTATAATGTCTTTGAAATATTTACTAAAGCTTAAACGGATATCAAACTACGAATAAATCCCAGGAACGTAAAAATTTCTGTTCGAATGGTTTTTTGATGTATGGTAACATCGAAATTTCCGATAAATTTTGCGCATTTGCGTGTCTTAAATAAAGAACAGATCGATTTCATTACGATCGTTATCGCTTTGTTGTGAGATTTGTGATACAGATCTATCAACTTTTTTGAATGCGGATTTGAGCAGTAAAGACTTATAAATCTTTCCAATATTTTGAAAATTAAAATAGCAAATATTGTTATGACAAACAGCTTGGATATTTAGATTTAATTTGTCAATTACTTTTCATTCCGACTACTCAAAAACAAAACTTTTCAAACTGAAAAAAATTATCCGAGTGCAAATCAAGAACACATATTAATTTTGATTCCGAAAAATTTTCAGAACAGGTTTGATTAAAATATATTAACAAGGTTTGAAAATTTTGCTTTTCCTTATTTAAATGTAATTATTTAAAAAAAAAGGACGTTATTTATTTAACAAAAATCCATGTAAGTCGAACTTCCCAACTTTATAGAAATTTTATTAAAATTCAAAAATTTTAAAAAATGTTATCAAAATTTTACAAGTTTTAAACCCGATTTTTTAAAATCATGTTGTTTTGTAATTCATTCAGTTTTATCAAAATTAAGTGCATATTTCAAGCGACTAAAAATACTTGGTAATTCTTGAAATTTTTTTTGTTTTTGGCGATGTTGCGCCTTTTCTTCCATACCACGCATGAAGAAAATTTTAATGGAAGAAAATAATGAAAACTGTCGGCAAAAAAAAAATTTTCGAAAATCAACTAGAATTTTTAGCTACTTGAAACTTGCAATTTATTATAGAAAAATTAAATTAGCTAAATAAAAGTTTTGAAACCTTTAATGCCATTGTTTGAGTTTATTGAATTTTTATAAATTTTGTTGAAAGTTAGAAACTTCGACTTACATTGTTTTTGTTATAAATAAATAAAATATTTTAAAAAAATTATTTGAAATATTAAAATATGGGTATCAAGAGGTGTGTCACGGAAATAAGTACCTAGCTAATTTTTATGAGTGTTGCCACCTGTTTGAAAATTCGAATTTAATTAAATTGTACACGAGTTGTATGAGATATTAAAATATGGGTGTCAAGCGGTTTGTCTCGTTAACAGCAAAGTTCATACATATATTTTTGAAAGGTTTGCCACCCCTTTTAAAAATCGAATTTAATTGAATTATACACAAGTTATATGAAATATTAAAATGTCGATGACAAATGGACGTTCTCTGAGGAAAAGGTTTATATCTAGCTTTATTTTTCAGAGGGTTGCCACCTGTTCGAAAGCCAATTTTTAATAAATTATACCTAACTATATTCGATATTAAAATGTAGATGTCAAATGGTTTATTACTAACCGTATTTTGAAGAGCCTACCAACTTGCTCGAAAAGTCGAATTTAATTAAAATATAGATGTTAAACTTATCGCTTTGCCGAGGAAAGGGTCTATAGTTAGCTATAATTTATTTAATTTAATTAAATTAAACACCAGTTATTTTAAATAGTAAAATATAGATATAAAATCATTCTTTTCGCTTGGAGAAAGCTAATAGGTCTATTCTGAAGAGGGTTGCCACTCTTTTCGAATGTAAAATTGCAGGCAGGACAAAGTCTGTCGGGGGTTTCTAATGATTTTATAAAAAAATAAGTAAAACTGAATAAGGAAAGATAACATTTTCAAAATTTATCAATACATTTTGCCATTATTTTTATGAACACAGGTATATTTGCAACAAAAAAAAAATGCAATATGTATGTGTGTAGGTATTCATGTACTTACGTAGAAAGCTTAGAGCTAAACATGTGCTTTTACGTTTACTCTATCGCTACCTCAATTTCAATTTCAGTGATGTTGCTTACTGCTAATGCAATTCGTTCGCCGCCGCAAGCCGGCATTATATATATATATATATCTACATATGTGCATAGTATTTGCTAACAGTATTTGGTAGGCTTATAATATTTGCACAGATTACGTATACGCCACATGCGCCAATTTTAGACATAAACGCATACACTCGCTTGTATGGATATTTATAATAGGGAAAATGGAAATAGTGAAAGTATCACGCTTGCCATCTATTAAATTTAGATGCTATTATGAAATTTCAAAATATCATATAACATATACTGTCGTAATTTTGCAATATCAGCCAAAGCAAAGCTTGAATGGAGCCAGCTCGGCTAACTAGCTTACAAGATTTAATTAATATTCTGAAAATTGAAATGACAGGAACACAGGATAAATCTCTAATTAAAACAGCAACTTATTCTCATCAAAAATAAGTCAATCAAGTATGTTGAGACGCTATAAAAAATGTTTGTAAAATTTTGACTGTACACTCATAGACAAAATAATAGAAATAATAGATACACGATATTTTGACTTGTTTATTTATTAATGTATTTGTTAACTCTAAATTGAAAGTACAGACTACGACGGCACAGTTTTTAGCTTAATAAGTGCATTTATAAGTACAGGGTGAGCGGTATGCCCCTCCGGTATGAGAATGTTGAATAGCTTTTGGAAGAAATAATAGATTGAAAAGAATGATATTTTTTTATTTAGTGCAATCCAGTTGGTAGCTATTTCTACACGATTATTGGTATTGAGTTCGTCAGTGGTCTACGGTGTGTTTTACTTTTTAAATACCCCAATAAATCGGCGAATATTGGTGGCCAATCAATATCGCCTTTTTTCGATATTACACGTCTAAGGATTTTTTGTTGCAGAAACCATATTATTTGGGTTGCTGTGTGTGCCAATATCCACCTATATCGTTTACAAGCGACTGTTTCGTTTCCCTTGAAATAAAATTATAGTTTTTGGCCACACCCCGGCCCAAGTAGTCACTTTTTGTTCATGCTGTAGTGTTTCATGAATATCGTGAGGATTTTCTGTCCTCCAAATGCGGAATTTTCGTTTGTTAAAACCACCAGAGAGAATGATTTGAGCCTCGTCGGTCATTAAAATCTACACCTTAAAGTCTGGCAGGCTTTCCAATATTCGGCCGATCATATTGCCGTATTCTAGTCACAGACTCGGTGCGTTCTTTCGGTACAAAGCGGTCAATCATTAGAATTATACTGATTTGAAGTTTCCAAAACATGCCTATGAAAGTGAATTGGTGGACAAATGGATTTGATGTTTTCATACCGGAGAAGCATTTAGTTTACCCTGGAGAAATTAAGAAACTACACTGTAATAAATTAACTAACCGATTTCTATGACGAGAGCACTACAAATGCGGGGCACGCTAGTTCTAACCAGGGGACGAATTACTTCTTCAGTGAACAAAACGGCATTCGGATAAAAATATTTTTCGTGACTGATCTTATTATGGTATATATATATATATATATATATATAGATCGTGCGATAGTATTGGAATTACGAGATGTTCTAATAGAAATTTTGACAAGTAAATGTCATTTCTGTATTTGCATACAAAATATTACCAAACCATTAAATAACATGGAGGAGCACCGAGTATTTTTTTTATCTGGAAGGTCATAAAGCAGTAATTCATTTCAATTAAATCAATTCACTTACATAATTATTAATAGCACTAGTGTACGGGAGACTTACGGAAGAACTATACGAAATGTACGAAACTACTGACTACTCAAAAATGCATCCCTACTTACTTCATTTACAGACACCGACTTTAACAAAATGAACGAATAGTCGGCTTAACTAGAGGCGAAGGGTTCTTCTTTAATTCTCAATAAAGGAACACCAATATATATTAATATAATTTAATCGAAATAATCCATATTTTATTGATAATCTCCGCAGTAGTTTACAAATATTGGAGAAATTAATGGTATATCGTTAAAAAAATTGATTTTGTATTTAAATGTTTTCTTGTTTTTCCTAAAGAAGCATTTTCGAGTTATAAGCAAACCCTGTTTTCGATGTTTTTCTGCTGCTGTTTACAAACAACTCCAAAATAGCAAATAACCTTACTTTTATGAGTATTGTTTTAAAAATAGATTCAAATTCTTTACGCTGATATATCTTTTGCGTAAATCGGAATAGTACTTTTTGAGTCACTGGAGTCTAAGTGCAAAAACTAAGAACATTTTCGAGCTTTTTCGAAAATTGTGAATTTTTATTAATTTTATTTTTTGTCAATATACGTTGTAAAAAAATTATTTAAAGTATTTTGTTGAGAGCAAACTTCCATACCAAAATAAGGAGCATATGAACACTTAAATAGGACAGAAAATTTAAAAGTTGTAAGAAATTAAATAAAACCGGTCACTTAAAATATTTGCTACATTCATTTATTCAATAGCAAATCTGCCAAAAAAACTTTACATTTCACGGCACAAAAGCCAGAATGTACAAAAATTTGATGTAATATCGCAGTTAACATGGATTTGGGTACACCGAATCGGAAAATGCCACTCCAATTTTTTTATTATGTCTAGATTTTGAGATACAGAGTGCTGAAGATTTTTACATAGATTTGTCTCAACATAGATTGACTTTTTCTCAATGTTTTCCATCACTGTGTTACAAATCGTTATTCTAAAAATAGATCTTTGTTAAGGTTATTTTAAAGTAATTATATCTACATTTGACTTTAGTAAACTCTTAATAGTTGGATATTTTATGATTTAAGAGAATTTTTGTTGTGAAATTTTAATTAGATTTTTAGGCATTTTGGTAATAAATTTCACGATCTTTTGAGCAAATTAATATTTTTAAAATTTAAGTATAATTGAAATATCCCATAGCAATTTAATTTGATTTAATAGTATCGAATGTCATCTCTTTATTTAAAACATATTTTCTTTTTCTTAAATTTTTGGCTTTTTTTCTGTAGTTATAAACTGCAATTTGGGACAGGTTTTTAGGCTATCTCTGACGAAATTTAAGCTAAGAAATATTCTGGTCGTGTTTAGTTAATTTTAATAGAATAAGTGTAACAAACTAGAGCCACACCAATTACGTGTAACTTGGTTTAGTCACCGAAATTTGGAAGACGAGCAATTGGATATAGCTTTTGATTTTTTTTTTTCAAATACGTATTGGCGCGCGGCATTTCTGTTAAGAAAACCTGCTCATAAAACATTAAATATTCTTACCATAGGTTGGATATAAATCTGCACAGTCATTTCATTTCTTTTGCAGACATTTTTGTACAAAATAATCTTGTAAAACCAACAAACCATATAAATTGCTATACACAATTAAATAGGTTACAAAAACAAAAAACCATTGAACAACGCCTTTTACACAAATGGTTTATGTAGGTCAAGGGCAGTTATTTCTCCACTCATACTTGTACTTATAAATGTTTAAAACAAACGTATGCGCTTTACTATCACAAAAGACAATGTTAAGTGTCAGATTTACAAAGTAAATAATTCGTTACCCTTTGCGGAGTGAATTTTCTTTTTCTGACTCATTTTATGTATGTACATATGTACATATGCAAATAAAACATAATTTATTAATGCAAACACAACAATCCACACCGACAACATTTGGCCCAATGGCTTTGCTGTCTCAATAATATAAATATATATATATATTATATATACATATATATACATTTTAATTTGTATCCCAACTAGCAGAAATAGTCGCTAGAACAAAGTTACTACTTTTGTGGTGACTTTAAAGTGATTTGTTACTTGTCAGGGGTATGTAATAGAAAAGTGTCTATTACGCGCTTACGATAAAAATGGTGAATAATATTTCGTTAACCAGAATGTACCAGGGACGTTTATGTAAGATATCTGCAAAGAGCATGGATTACAAAGAAGTTGGATCAATTAGATCAACCAGCAAAAGTCAAATTAGTTCCGGTATGGTGAAATTGGATGAGATTTTTTCTATTAGAGGAACGCTGGGAGTGATGCAACTTCTTTGTAATCGACGTTCTATGATATCAAGCAACGTCCCATTAACGTTATGGCTACGTAGCAATGAAGTCGCAACGTGGTGACTGCGTCTCCCACGTTAACTTTACACTAGTACAAAGAACGTAGATAACTAAAAAGTTGTATGCTTTCACCGAATATGCCAACAAAATATTTGAGCTTATTTCACCATATCAGAACAAATTCGACGTTCATTAGACTCTGATTGGATCCAATTGGTTTGGGATGTGGTGAAGTAAGCTAACATTTCTTACCACTGGATAATTTCACTGATGCAACTTCTTTGTAATCGACGTTCTTTACACTAATATCTCTTTTTCTAATTTGTTGCTTGCTTTTTCTTGCAACTCAATTTGATATATTTGGCTCACGACATTCATACAAATTTCTTTCCTTTTGACTAATAACCTTAGGATAATGACATGCTGATTATAAAAAAAAATACTAGCAAGAAAAACTTTTGGTTTTTGCGATAGCCGGCATACAAAAACTAAAACGAATGGCAATTTACTGTCTTAGATAAAATTTGGAAATTTGACCACGCTCTACAAACATTTTATTTTTTAAGAAAAATGTTCTCAATAAAATATCTAAAAACATGCACGAAAATTACATGTCAGATGCTGAAAAGTTTTTTATTATTGCCTTGTAGTTCACTTAAAATATATATTAAGCATTAGTTGTTCAAATATGTTGCGGAAATAATGTAAAATTATATATATTTTTTTTTTTCGTAATTTAATGGCGGCGTAAGTTTTTCCCAAAACAAAAATAGCGCATATCAGAATAAACCACTTTGTAGTCATATTCACGGAAGACGCCGAAACGCATAGGCGAAAAAAAGAAACTTTTTGTTTACTTTTTATATATCATCGCCCGAAAAGCTCCTAAAGCATCCCAATTGGAAATTAAACTTTGGTCCTAAGAAAAATACAAACTTGAAAGTAATTTATACTGGACGATAGTAACGGCAACTAAAAATATGTAACTTGAAAGTTATTTTTTCTACAAAGTGCCGAATGGTACTATAGCGTCGTTTTAAAGTCTCGGAAAAATTGCCACTACTAGAAATTTCACTTTAAAGTCTCCATTGTCACTTCATATTTCAAAGTGGAATTTTAGCCTCGAGTTCTGCCAATACCCTTTCTAGCCTCGTCTTTTGTAAAATTTTCATTTTTTGACACTTTTCCAAAATTATGTTCCTACATACTTTTGAGATGTTACTTTCAAAAATGTAAATAAGCTAAGTTTATCCCAAGGTAAATTCAGTGGAGTTAGATGATCAGGTGAGAGATTTCGATTTACATATTACCAGGAATGCCAAGTTAAGGCGCGGTGTCGCATAAAAACAAATTTTATTGCCGTTCTTTTCTGTTGCTGTTTTTCAGATTGGTGCATCAAAAAACGGAAACAGAACAGAAAACGACATTCGTGTTGTTTTGTGTGCTCATTCAATGCGATATTTTGTATAATGTTTTTGGAAAATTGTTCAATAAAACAATGGCTCGGTGAAAATTCGACATTTCTTCTGTCAACAGCAACAGAGACAAAATTCAATTGCCGTGTCTACCGTTGTCAAAAGTGTGCTGAATTCTGCTCCTGTTTTTGTTTCTGTTCTTTGCTATACCGCCGCATGTATTTGGTTTTTGTTCATACGGTTTTAAAATTTCCGGCTATGAAAGCAAAAACAAAATACATATAAACTTTGACAGTCGTAGCCGTAGAAGCAAAAACAAAACGCATGTAAATTTTGTATCTGTACCACCGCTGTTATCTATTTACTTGTACTGCTATTTTCTTTTTAAATTGAACAGCGGAGAATTTTAGCAATCAAAGCTTTTTAAAATACTTGTAAATTTTGATTTCTCTCTGCTGACTTTGGTTTTATTGTGATTTATTTAAAGATGTTGTTACCAGAAATGTAACGAAAAACAAAGGTTTTTATTTCTGCAATGCCGCTATGGGCCGGTATAGAAACTAGTCCAATGTCGAGGCGTTCCGAAGCGGCTGTGAAAGAAGACCGGCACACCCCGAAAATTTTTGACCTCACCATTAGCGATCCTAAGGCCTTAATAGCGCCTCACTGTAGAATAAATGTCAGCTCGTCTGGAGGGCATCACATTGGTGAGTAGGCAATCGGCTGCCTTCTTGATTGCGGTCACCTCCGCCTGAAACACACTACAAAAGTCCGGAAGCCGACATTTCCGGCAGACGGAAAACTCCTCGCAAAACGGGACGGAGACGGCGGTGGCATTAGCCTACCATCCATTTCCGCCAAGTTTCGCCCCAGCGTACTCAGGTGGTAGAATACCAAAGTCGCCAGCCCAACACCAACAGAATCAAAATGTAATCCAAAGAATAGTCCATGAACAAAGCAGGGGTTGTTACCATTCAGGTTAGGCCGTCAAAGCCGCACTGGTTAGTAGCTTTAGTAAAAGTATCAAATATATGCAAGCATTTGCGCAAATTTATTGATAAAAAATATACTAATTTCATTAGTGATTTTTTTTTTGCATTTAAAGGAAGGTACAATGGCTTCTTTCAACTTTTCTTTTTTTCCTGAGCGAGTCAAAAGACGCTATTAATTTTGGGAGCCACACTTCCGAATGCTTCTGCACAAACAATACTCGTAATGTACAGCTGTAAAGTTTACCAATATGAGCGCAAGATGGTGAAATTTACTTTGTGGTGAACTTTAGAGATGATGCACATTCTGTAGTAGACGAACGCCTTCTTTTCACTAACAAATGTTACTCACAAATTCCACGACTTTAAAGCGCCAATGAAGGACTCGTAAACTTGACGGAAACTGTCAAACCTACTTAAAAGAAGCTACAACTTTGGAGTTGTATTTAGGTAACAGGAGTTTAGTCACCGTTATTGTGATTTGTCACTTTCAATTCTTGAAAACTACAAGGTTTTTTAATAAGTAACAAAGACTTACGCAATACTGGTAATGTTATTTAAAAGCCGCATAATTTTAAAGTAACCTAAATGGGTAGAATTTACCACTAAGCGACTTTACATTTGTCAAAATAAGTTAATTATACACCAAAGTAGTAGATTTTGTGGTTATTGTGTAATAGCTATTACTAAGTTCCTGCCTTCGTTGCTGCTAGTTGGGATATGAATTCATTCCTGAGAAACAAATTTCCGACTGCCTGCAAGACAAGACACAACTTACATAGAAGGATTAACGGTGTTTTAGAAGCACAACCAGACAGCTGTCAGGCTTCAGAGCTGCTACAAGGCGAGCTGATGACAGTAAAGTGTGTTAATGAAGCCGCATTAATTTTTCTTGCACAACAACAACAATGACAATAAGAATAAGAACAGCAATAGCAAGGGTACAAACAAACAAAAGGGAACAACTTTTATTATCTACGTATAAATATTACATATATGAATTCTTGTATATTTTCTGCATGCATAGATATATAAACCTTGCGTAATAAAGAATAAAACAACAACTAACTACAATGTTAAAATTATTTATGTTTGTAAGTATCATTGTGTGTCTGCATGTTGAGGAAAAACACAACAGGGCCCGTAAAAAGCGGCGCAAACAACTACAAGGACAACCGTAATTTGTGAGGGGCATCTCGAGCTTTATATATACTTTACATACATATACATACACATATAGTAAACACGTACATAAATAGAAACCCTAACAACCCTCATAACCAAGGAAGATATGCAAATGTTTGCCATATTTAGCTCTTAGCATCTTCTTTGTTGTTATTATAATTTTTCATTTTCCCTACCATTAGCAACTATACTCGCACCAAAATATGTATGTTTGTTTGTGCGGCTGTAGTGGTGAAGTCGACTCAGTTATTTGTGAGCGTATAAATTTATGTCAGAAAATATGCAGTTAGCTTCACCGTCCGCATTGTTGTTGTTCCTGTCATGTTATTTTCACTACCGACGACGCCTTTGTTTTTAGCCATTATGTTAATTACGATTAAGCTAAGGGACAAGCTACTCCCTTTCATTTATCACTAACGTTAGTTAAGCAAAACAAGAGAATAGAGAATTAGTGGAAATATTTAATAAAACAAAAACGTGAGAGTTATAAAATAAATACAGTTTTCAACGCTTTCAAAAGGATTGAAACAATAACCTTGTACTTTTTATCATTTTTTACAAGCAAAGCTTAACATAATTGTGAAGAAATATAAATCGTATATTATTGAAGTAAAACTTTTTTAGCGGTATGAAAGGGATTTTTTCTATCGCGTAACGAAGGTCATGTTGATATCGCGTAACAACAACACCACATTGCGCTTATATGAGGAAAAACAAACATCCATATTCAGGTAGCGACATATCAATGTGTATGTGTATATGTATGTATGTGCATAAAAGAAAAAATTGTCAAAAAAATTTCAAAATAAATGTATGCCCATCAGTATAAACATATATGTATATATATATATATACATATGTTTATCAAGTCTTGCAATAGGAACGCACACAAGTTTTTTTAAATAAAACAAAAACGGTTTGGGATATGAATTAAATTCTTTATTCCTGTGATAGTACATTCGGTGCCATTATGTATGGAACTCGACAGCTTTTGCATGGGCATCACAGGCACGCTTGCAGAAGTCCAGAGGCTGAACCCAATTTTCGACGGTTTTCAAGCATAAATCGGCCGATACTGCTGCAATTTCACGTTCGATATTCGTACGAAGTTCATCAATTGTCGCTGGCTTGTTAGCATAGACCATAGACTTGACGTAGCCAAACAGAAAATAGTCTAACGACGTCAAATCGCACGACCGAGGCGGCCAATTGACTGGGCCATTTCATGACATAACACGTTCACCAAACTTGGTTTTCAATAAATCGATTGTGACATTCGCTGTGTGGCTTGTGGCCTGTTGGAACCACATATTGTCCAAGTCCATATCATCCAATTCGGGCCAAAAATAATCGGTTATCATTGAGCGGTAGCGATTCCCATTCACAGTAACGTGCCGGTCTTGATCATCACGGAAGAAGTACGGCCCAATGACGCCGCCGGCCCATAAACTGCACCAAACCGTAATTTTTGCGGTATGAAATGTTGACTCATGGAGTACGTGTGGATTGCTGCCTGTCCAATAACGCAGATTTTGCTAATTGACGAAGCCATTCAGCCAGAAATGACGACGACGACGACCATAAATTGGACGTAGCGCTCTTAAAGTTGAGGCCATTGACTCCGAATTTTGGTAGTAAATTTTAATAATCTTTCCATGGTGAAATGGCAAACTTTACTGAAGAGAAATGTTAAAAGAGCGGTAAGAAATATGGCGTCAGTTGCTGTCACTCTTGGTCTACTTTTGTAGCGTCCCTATTGAAAACCCCTTTAGCTTGGGACAATTTCCCTAAACATTAAGTTTTATTTTCCGAGCAAAAAATAAAAAAAAGTTCAAGAAATAACGATTATTTTATGCGCAATAAAAAAAAACTAAAGAAATAACGATTTAGCTTGATTTTCTTTTAATGAAACTCCAGAAATAAAAATCAATGTCGCTGAAGGTAGCTCTTGTTACATGGAGTATGTTTCCATAATCCGTATATATATATACACGTGGGCATGATTTTTTGAGTTGAAATTTCGACAATAATAGTTATTTTGCGGTCCGAGATTATAATCAATCTAATTACTACCATTATTTTCATTAATTTGTACTGCTTCTTTTGCCCATTTGTACTCTTTTCATTACTAATGTCACTACTGATAGTTTTTATAATTTGTACTATTTTTTTCTAATTCTACTACTAATTACTTCTATTATTTTTAATAACGATACTAGGTTTACTAATGGTACAGGATTTGTGTCTGATCATCGAGACACAACTCGACGAATATGGGCATGCCTTTTGTGGAGGCGCATATTATATCGAAATTAACTGTTCCTAGTACAAATATACAAGTGCATTTATGTAGTAAATGAAACGCGATTGATAACACTTATAGAATAGTTTTATTAATTCAAGTTCATTCAATGGTTATTATCTTAGGCACTACGTTTACATTGCCATGTACAGCGTAGTACGTGGCTTCTTATACTCTTTTCTATACTTATTCTCTACATTTTAAACTTATGGATGGACGCTTCGATATTATTTCGGCAAGTTACAGGGTTGCTGCCTAGCACTTAACACTTAACTGAAGGATGTCAACTTACTCCATTCCCACATTTACGAAGAGATACTTCAGTACAAATGTTTCCTTTAAAACCCCAAGTGTTTCCCGCTTTGCGCCCGTGCAAGCAAATCAATTAGAACTCTGTAAGTATTGAATTTAACCCCCCGTTATTTTCCCCTTTATTTGATGTTCAATCGGGGTATCTATTTGGCGCCTGCTAACAAAGCAAAGGTGCGACTGGCTACTGGCTACTTTGGAATAAGCCGAAAACGTCTAGGTGATGATATTGTTGTGAAAGAATTTTTGTCATCCCATGCCAAATTTGGTGTGGATAGAAACCAGTTTTAGTATTATATCATCTTCAGTGTCATGTTTCGTTAAGGAATTGCCGTAAGGTAACGCCATGGACGATTTAGTGATAAATTTTATATTTACAAACCAAAACGATTTAAATTATTAAAAAAGATAATTTTGGACCGAAATTGACTAATGCATAACACCACAATGCTATACCCCAGGGCACTGGTGTCCTAAGTATTATAACTTTGTTCCCACAACGGTTGTTGGTAAGGCACTAAAACAACTGAGATAAGCAAAGACACCTCTCTGTTCGCCAGTGCATCGGATAGCCCGAGTAGATGTTCAGATATCTTAAAGAAATTCGGTACAAACACTGCACTACGAAATCGGATGACAACGCCGCCCACATACCGGTATTTGGTAAATATCAAATAAATTTAGCAGCTATTTGTAAAAAAAAAATTCTCAAATTCGATACACCGGTTTGGGTTAGAGAAAATAATACCTATTCTACTTTTTTAAGTGCGCGCTCCTTCGAAACGCCACGATCGATTTTTATGATTTTTTGCATGTTTATTTGGTATGAATGAGAATAGGTATATTTTGTGCCTAGGAAACGATTGCCACATGTTTCAATGGTATACTTAATTAAAATATGCACATGTTATATAAAACAATAAAATATGGGTGTCCAGCAGTTCGTCTCGGTGAGGGGAAACTTCATACATATATTTTGGAGAGAATTGCCCCCTGTTTGAAAAGTTGAATCTAATTGAATTATACACAATTTATATGGAGTATTAAAATTTACAGATCGTTTCGCTGAGGACAATATTTATATTTATTTATATTCAACCGCCCTAGACGAGTGTATAGCATGGGCACACTTCATTGGGAATCCGGGAAAGTAACATCAAAAACTTATAGAAAATGTTTTTTCTAATGGCAGCCGCCCCTCGCAGGCAATCGTAAATTTTTTCAATGTATTTCTGCTATGAAAAAAACTTCTCACAAACATTATTTCCCTTTCGGAGAAGGTTCATAGCTAGCTTTATGACGGTTGCCACTTGTTTGGAAAGTCGAATTAAATTAAATTATACAAAAGTTATATGAAATAAGCCTCATAATTTATAAAGGGTTGCGACCTGCTGCGTTTAATTATATTATACACAAATTATTTAAAATAATAAAATACGAGTATGGATATCTAACTGTTCGATTTGTTGAAAAATTTTTTTATAACTACTGATTGATTGATTGACACCTTCTTAAAAAGTAGAACTTAACCAAATTATCCACAAGTGATATGAAATTGTAAAATATAGGCATCAAACCGTCCGTTACGCTAGAAGAAAGTTTATATTTTGTAATTTAATTAGATTAAACATAAAGAATGAAATATTAAACTGTCACACTGTTGGTGAATGGAAAATGAAAACTAATTATTTGAAATAAACTTAAACTCTTTACATGTTTGATTTTATTTTTCAACAAATGTATTTCAGTATGTTGTAAATATAACTAAAGCACTACATTCGTTTCAAGTTGTTAAATAAGTTGCAGCTGTATTCAAAAGTGCTTATATTGAACGTAATGTTATGACATTTGATACTAACTACTCATTTGTTTTAAGTTCAGAATAAGCATTTCATTCAAATTTAACTTAAAGATATCAGATCATAGGGACCGGTTGTTATGTTCGCGTAATTATTTTCGCTTCAACATCGTGAATTTTATGCACACTACGTAAATATATGGTAATAAAAATATGGCAAAACAATGAATCAGCAAAATAATTTGACGCACAATATATGCTCGGTGTTATCAAACGGTTAACTAAAAACAGAAAATATGGGAGCCATCACTTCGCAACGAACGTGGCGAAAAAATTCACATACAGATGTGCATGTGGCTGTGCAAATATTAGTGTGACTATAGATGAAAAAAATGTTGGCAATAAAATTTATGGCAATAAGAACGATAAGCAGAATTGAAAAAAATGTTTTCTTGAATTCATTTATTTTAAAATAAACAAAACCTTCTATTCTTATTTATTATATTGGCAAAAATAGTAAACTGATTGTAAAATGCTCGGCTAGCAATGCATTTTGGATAAAAAGAAAAAAAGTATTTAATATGTAGGTATTGCAGCTATAAAATGCAATTGATTATTACAGTCACGAAAAAGTTCTTAATGCAAAAATCTTCTACAGGCAATAAACTCAGTATAGCAATCAATTTTCATCACGTGTACGGCTGTGCAGATTGAAATACCCACATTTTTATTTGGATATTTATAAAGGCCTAGAAAAATATTGCTTATGAATGATAATTAGATGAGCTAATAAAAATATAATATTTAATTATTTGCTAATATTTCAAACCGATTAATCTCTACGAAAATCTGCTCCACAACATTTAAAAGTGCAACCAAACTATTAAAGTTTAAAGTAAACTAACGTCCTGTATATTAGCAAAGGATAATCAATATAGTTGGAAGCAAAGATTTTATTTCTCAAATGGAATGGTGCACATAAATAATCACTTAATAGGATTAAATATAAAGAGCGTAAGGCTGGTTAGTCAAACACCAAATATTTACTGAAATTATGGTGGTCCGCTCCCTTATAGTCCAAAAAAAAACTGGTGGATTTTGACTTTTTTGAAGAATTATTGTAAAAAAACATTATAGGATATTTTTTCTAGGGTATATTTTCAAAAATATATAAAGAAATTTTTAAAAAATTATTGGCTGAAAATACGGAAAAATAGCGAAGTTATCCAAGGTGTACCAAAAGGTCTTCCCGCTAACGCCTCCGATTTGCATGCATGGTAACGCTCGATACGCTCATCTGAAACACATATATTGATATGTTGTTTAAACTGTATGACTCGTACTTCTATATGAACCACTTTATTCACAAATAATATATATATATACATATATACATTTTTGTAAAGGCTTAAAAAAAACTATCATTTTAACCGAAAATTCTTTTCAATCTATGTAAAAAAATACAAAAATAAGTTTTTATTTAATTTTATAGGTTTATATCAAAGAGTTTTTAACACTCTTCAATAAAATTTGTAATTTTTGTTGCTAGGTTAAATATTTTTTGCTCAATCCCGCACGCAATTTAGAAAAAAATGGATTCAGCTTAAAACTCCAGCCGAGCGCTGGGCATGACTTGCACCCATCGACTCAGCGTGGTGCACGTGTCACTTAACCGACTATATCTTCTAAAGTACTTAGAATTTCGATCTAGAATTTCGTGCAGATATTTTTGGATAATCAACCTATGGATTAAAGAAAATAAATCGATTTTTTCATCATTTTTGGGGGTTCCTTATTTTGAAAATGGTAGGGGTTACCACAACAGCTGACCATTTTTTCAAGTTGTTTTCCAGCAGTAGTGGCAAAAAAGAATAATGATAAATTGTTTTTGCTTTCAGAAAGTGAAATTAAGGGCACCAGCATGAAGTCTTTGTTTGTCATTATGGCTGCGCTGCTTCTTAAAAATATCAGAAGAGGTCTCTAGGTGATAAAAAATCAAGTCACAGCAATAGAAAAGACTGCGTAGAGGCCTTAACGATATTTGTGTATTAGGCAATTATAGTTTTTTTAGCACCACCTGTTGCAAAAGAAGAGCTGGAATGGATCTTTCCCCATGCACAATTATGTAATACTAATAATGATAATGAACAATATAACTCGCTGTTTTCCCAAGTTTTTTCTTAAAATTTTTTCGTATGCTTTGATAGTTTAACAATTACGGTTAGAAGGACCTTCAGTTGTATACCTACATGTTTCTTGAAGCAGCTCTACCGCGACATAAATACGCTGCGCACTCTTTATATATCAGATCCTACACAATTGAATTAAAGGTTGCACAGAAGAGATCTTAGTATAAATCTGGATATCAACCAAATCAAATGCTACAAGTGGTATTTTACATGTCCTGCGGAATAAGCCGCATAATAGTCGTACTTTTCTTTCAGCATGTCATAGCATGTCATAACTACAATTCACGTAGTACATTTCAAAAAATTGTCTCATAAGAGATAATTTTGAGCGCTATGATTGGCTTAAAGACGAACCCCTATTTACTTTGGTATCCATCCAGTAATTTATACATGTACTCCTAGCCTATTCCATTCTTATGTTTTGCAGCTACGGAGTTATCGTCCGAAAAAATGTATTGGTTAAGAAACCCCCAAAAAATCTACTGCGACTATTTTTCTCAACTTGTTTTTTTTTTTTTGGAGATCGGTCTACATAACTTTGGTAGACTAATTGGAGCTGCGTATCGTTGTCCCTTTTTTTTAACCGCTTTTATGGAAAATCGCTCCTTACTTCTACTTATAATGCTTAAAATACTAAAAACGATCGTATTCGTAAATGCATTAATGCATAAACCCAAAACTATAGTAGATAAAAATTTCGAATGTGTGCAACTAAGTTGACTACCAGCCGCCCACAAACGTGGCGCACATCAGACCATCAGACCACATCTAACCATATGTACTCCCAAACTGGCATTCATACCCATAATTTTACACTTGCACGCCGATACATATATAAAAGAATGAGCGCAGCTTAGATTTCAGTTCATTTGAATTACCTAGGCAGCGCTGGTTTGGAACTAATCCTTTCATTCCGTCTGCCCAACACGAAATCTGGTGCCTAAATTGAAGCCTAAGCCCGACTTGTAATCCAATCCACTTCAACAAACTAGACAGCGCGGCTTTGAAACTAGTTCTTTCGGACCACCTTCCTTACATAAAATTTAGTAATCCTGCGACTTGGAATCTCGCACATTCCGACTACTCAATAGTTCCTCACAATATGCGCAGATAAAGTAAGGGGTATAATACTTGAGCTGTAAAAGTGACAAAATTACCAAGATGCAAGTAAAAACATTGCCAATACGAAGAACAGATGATGATGCAGCTTCTTACGTACTGCAAACGGGATAGAATTTTCCGAGATGCACGCAAGAGGAAGCCATACAAAAAATAGGGGACTCCAAGTAAATGCAAATTTGTACGAACTGGCTAAGGATTGTAACGAGGAATCAAACCATCTGCCGATAAAATAAATACTTGACGGTAGTATCCTGGGGACTCATACATAAACTGTAGGAGGTTCGGCTCCAAGTCCCACACGAATAAAACACTACTGTTCAAAAAAAAGTTAAAAATGCATAGGTTTACTTCCTCCATCACCAACTGGAGCAGGTATCAACAGATTCTGATCAACATGGCGACCGATTTCTCTAAACATTAATAAACCTACAGGAAAATTTAAGATAATTTGTCGTCTGGTTCGCGGGTCCTTCTTTGATAGTTTTGATCTCATACTAAAGACATGTAAAAAAAATTTATAACTGACGACGAAATTATCCGCAAAAATGGTTTTTCTGCGCGCGAAAACTATGAAAATATTTTTTTTTTTTAATTCTGAAAATGTGATCGAAAATTATGAATGTGGAAATCTCAAGAGTTAAATTATTTACTTGTTAATACCTTGGCTATCTAAACTAATCGGGAGAAAGCTTAGAAGCGTTCAGTTAGGGGGTCGAGAGCCAGACACCAAAAGTCATCCTAATTTAAATATTTTGTTGCACAGTGTAATTAGTTGTTCTGGCAAGAAAACTCCAAAATAAGTATTTTCTCTACAACAATGAATTCAGACGGAATCGTTGTAATTCGGCACATTTATTAAAAACTAGCCTGATGATTATATTGAATTTTATTTGTTATATTATAATACGTACCAATTTTAACTACAATATTATGGCATTTAAATTTTTATACTGAATGTATGTAAAACATATTTTAAAGCCTTAACAGTACTACCCACAAATAATATGCAATTAGTCCCCGTATAAATATTCTGTTCCAACACAAAAGTTAATCAAATGGAAAGTAAAATAAAAACATGACGTACTACGGCCATGTGTACCGGGCGTATGAGCAACTTTCAGAAATATCTTTGCAAAGGAATTGAGGATTTGTTTTAGGGAAATGGATTCAATATTAAACTATATAGTATGTCAAAACTGCCCTCTAAAAACAAAGCGATATTAGCACAAAGCGTACTAGGGTATATTGTACAGGGCGTATGAGTAACTTTTAGATGTCCCATTGCTAAGAAATTAAAAATTTTCTAAGGGAAATAGATTAAATATTGAACTCCTGCATTTATATTGTCTGTCCCTGAGTTCAAAAATCGCGTTCTGAAATGGAAGCGATATAAGAGCAAAACATATTTTGTCCAGGGCGTATGAGTAACTTTCAAAAATGATTTTGCCAAGGAATTCAAGACTTTTCAAGAAATTGATTAAAGTAACTATTGCATTTATATACTCAGTGTCAGGAAATGATATGAATAATTAACAGCATGAGTTTTACGCTAAGTAATTCAACTTTTGGATACAAATTTCATAAAAGCATTCGATTTATATCTAAACTTCTGTGAATGTGGTAAACGAAAATTAATTACTAAAATGTGTATAAACAAAATTGGTTTGTGATAGAAAAAAATATTATAATTTTTACTGTAATTTTTTACTTAAATTATTTTTTCCGCAGTACAACTATGATTTGCAATCACACTTTTCTTTGCAATATGCTTCATTTAACAATCACGCTCGCCATATACTTCCTAATACAAAGCAGCTTGCATTTTTAAACAATATAAATATTTTAATTCATCAGAATTAAATTTAAAAAAATACTACTATATTTTCAATGTGTCAAACAATGCGAGATTTAATTAAAAATAGTTATTATTCATAATTGAAATAAATGAAAAAGTGAATGTTTTCAGAGTGCTTTTGCATTTTTTGTCATACAAATTTCATTAAAAAAAAAACAAAAAAAATAAATAAATTTAATAAAAATACCACATGCAATGAAAAAGACGGTTGCTCAAACATCACCTGCTGTGAGCGCTTACTAAAAACAGATGTGCCAACTATTCGTAAACAAACGCAAAAAAAAACAAATAGCAGCGTCTCTATGAGCTCGAGCACGAGTATGATCGCAAGTAAAAAACCGCAACTAAATAATAAATTTAAAAACACAGCTTCAGCTCACAACACGCCCACAGCTCTAGCGAGAATGCGAAGCAGCCGCTTCAAAAGTATGGCACAAAAGCATAAAATCAGAAATAACAGGCGCCAACAGTCAACAGCAGCAGGCAAGCGACGACACACAACAAAAATTTTGTTTACTATGCGCGCAGCACTGCTTGCAGTTCCAACAACACACACCCGCTGTAAGGGCAAAAGCACACATCAAAAAAAAGAAAACATGCAATGCCATACAACTCAACAAACACGCATTGCCTTTTGCATTTACTGCAATCACACGACTTCCTGCGGCGTCTGATACCCTCCGGTTTGTATATCAGCTGTTGGATGCGATCACCCGCAAAACTTACTGCCCTACAAAGCCTGTGCTAGCTATAAATCGCAGCTGCAGTGCCAACACCAACACCCAACAAAAACAAAAACAGGAAATGCTGGCACAACGTGTCCACCTTCCGTTAGGAAATCGTCCGCCACCTATCCTTGTGGGGTTCTGTTTACAACGCTTTTCTTACGCTTGCCCGGCCTTCTTTGTATGCTGCGAATGAAACACACACACATACACACGCACGCGAGAATATATGTTATATGTTTGTGTTTGTAGTGTACTCATCGTTGCACGCTGCACATTTGCCGCACAGCCGGATATGAGAAAAAATATAATTTAACAATTTATATTGCAATACCCAGTGTAACTGATTTTCGTTGGCGACCACCCGCATGCACTCACACAAACATGAACGCGTGTGGGTGTATGTGTGTGTGTGTGATGGTTTACATTGCAAGTCTATGCAAAAATATCAACCACACATTTTCTATAAATAATGCAAATAAATCTCCGGGGGATTTATTTAAAAAAATGCTCGCATTTACTTTGTAACTCGCTTGATTGTGGTTTGTGGGTTGTTGGGCGGGAGAGCATACAAAATTCACATAGCTATTGTAATAATATTCAAACATTAAGTTGTATTAGAATCCATACCGGAATTATTGGTATAAACAAGAAAACGTGATAAAAAAAAAATCATTGTTAATACAAATTATAAAAGAGTTTTCTGAAAAGCAAGCTCTCTGTGATTAATTAAAGGTCTATTTTAACCCCAATTCTATAAAAGAATTTTATACTTAAACAATTCTGTATTATATTCTCTTTTTATTTAGCGCCAAAAAATTAGGAACAGCAGCGCATCCACATAAGACATGAGAGTTCCATTTTTTTTTTCAACCTTTTAAAATTATAACTTTTTGTTCTTTTTTGAAGCAAATAATTTCCTTATTTTACTATAGCACAAGTGTTCATGCTACTTTGAATTGCATATCAATATTTTTGTAGTATCCCTTTATTTTTTAAAACTTCCTTTATTCTGTTAGTCATAATTTGAATTGCGTTTCTGATGATTTCTTTAAAATATTGATATGTATACCATATATTTCATATATTTTTCTTAAGGATATCGATATTGGCATTTGGCTTTTTTAATTTACTTTTAATTTTAAATATGCGAAACAGTGCTCTATGGTATTTAGATCGGAAGAGTTACCTCTCCAAGGAAGAATTGGAATATTTTGTAGTGACAAAAAATTTGCAAATTTTTTTGCAATGTAATCTTGCATAAAGGTTTAGAATGATGATCGGATCCAAATTTTGTAAATATGAGACTAAAACCTTTTCAAGCACATGAAAACATTGGTATGCATTCATCGTTCCGCTTGCGAAATAAATTGGTCTGGTCCACTCGATTGATATACATACATACATCCCCATATCATTACTGCCCGGCGGGTGCTTCACGGGCTTAACGATACATTCTTCGTTAAATTATTCAAATGGACGGCGTCAAATAAAACCGGACGTTTCCAGTGACCGGTTCTATCCGATATTGATCGCAAAGCATAACTTATTATATTTAAGTTATACAAAAATGTCTAGTCTTAGAACAAATAAATTACTTAGGCAACCATTTACCTTATTCCAATAAATATCCGAGAAGTTACTTTGAAGTTTCGGCCAAACTTGTCTTTAATTTTTCATTCTTTCAGCTAGTTTTGGCTTTTCGACAGGACAATGGCATTTAAGGTTATTAACAGAGAAAATTCATTTCAAACTACGTAACCAAATGTTATGCTCACCATCCCGTAATTTTTTTTCAAGTTCTCTTGCCGGTTTTCTTCTATTTTCCATTGCCTTTCATATCACTTTGCGATTTGATCTTTCCATTGTTTTTGGCTTTCTTCCGCTACAAATAGCGGTTTCGGATACTCTATATACAGCTTAATGTTTAGTTTTTTGCTATTGCACGATAAAATCTTTTGTCTCCCAACAATTCCAATTTTGTTTACCCATATTCACTAAAAATTTCGCAAGTTTACAAATTTCTCCATATAAACGGAAACAAATGTCAATTTGCATTGCATAACATAAATAACCTACTCTAAAATATGCTTAAATAGTTACAAATTTTTTATTGATCGAACTTAATTTTCACGAGAAATATTTTCACTTTCGCAGCAATCCCGCACCGCCCTGACAATTGTTACGAAATAATTTGGTAATATCCAATACGCGTGCGTCTATTCAAAAGTAACGCTACAGCAAAAGTTAGTTGTCCATGGCCTACTTAACTCTTCATATATATTTTGCTTGAATTTGTTAAGAATAAATAACAATAAAAAATACCCATTAAACACTTCACAGGTGCAAAGGTGGAAAAGGCTGATATTTTAAAGTGTTTCTAATTTTAGGCGGAGTACAGTATTTATATATGTACATATGCTAGTTGATACCCGCTACTTCAACTGCAACTACAGAGACATCTATAGAATTTCTATTCATACGAGTATTCAATATTTCTTAATATAGTATCATTAAATATCATCTAAAATTGGACTATAAAAGTATTGGTACCTGCAACAAATTTTTGGTAATATCACCACAATCGGATCATGAATAGTGGTTTTCTGAATAGCACGTCTCTAGCGCCACCTAGTGCATTAATTTTTCATAAATCATAAATGTTGTACTTAGTAGTACATAGTGGTATAGTAGTATTTATTAGTAATGGCATTAATACAAATAATAGTAGAAATTAGTAAAAGTAGTAGTAGTAAATAGTAGTAGCATTAGTGAAAATAGTAGTAGAAACCAGAAAAAAGTATTAGTAATCAGCAGTAGCATTAAATAAAAAAGTAGGCGAATGGTAAGAATAGTAGTAGCATTTAGCAGTAGCATAAGTAAAAGGAGTAGGAGAAATTAGTACAGAAAGTAGTAGTAGAAACTAGAAGAAAGTAATAGTAATTAGTAGTAGCATAAGTAAAAATAGTAGTAGATTAATAAGAATACTAATAGCATTTAGCACTAGCAAAAGTAAAAAACAGTAGTAGAATTTAGTAAAAATAGTAATAGAATTAGTAAAAATACTAGTGGTAATTAGTAGTACGAATAGTGAAAGTACAGGGTGGGCCAAAATAAACCAAGGGGTGTCCAAAAATTTGACTTAAAAGTGCCATTGTGTCTCGGGTAGTATGGGCAGTGGCTCCGTCCTGCTGAAGCCACATACCAGGTCTGTTTTCAAGAGCAGGACGTAAAAAATGTTCTATCATAAACCGATACCGCTCTCCATTTACGGTTACAGCACTTCCATCTTCATTCTCGAAGAAGTAAGGCACAATGACATTTTCGGATGTGATCCCACACCATACTGTACACCTGATGGGGTGCAATTGGCGTTGATGAATGGCTCTTGGATTATGAGAACCCCAGTACCTACAGTTCTGCTTATTAACAAAGCCATTCAACTGAAAATGAGCTTCATCACTCATAATCAAATCTTTAATAAAGTTGATTTCATTTCTGGGCAACTCTTGAAATTTAACTGCAAAATTTAGAAAAAAAAAAAAAAAATTAATAAACGAAAAAGTTATTAAACTTTTACACCCCTTGGTTTCTTTTGGCCTACCCTGTAGTAGTAGTAGAAATCGAAGTAATAATTAGTAGATGTAGTAGTAGTGATCAGTGGTAGTACTAATTAGTAGTAAACGATTCGCATCAAAGCTAGATTCTTTAACATCTCGCTGATTTGCGCCCACGCCCCAACGGAAGAAAAGGACGATGTGACCAAAGATAGCTTCTCTGAGTGCCTTGAGCGCGCATACGAACAGTGCGTCCGTCACGATATAAAACTCGTGGCCGAGATGCGCGAGTGCGAGAAGCTTGAAATGCTAGCCGATAAGCGATAGGAAAAACGCCCGGAAATTTTATCAGAAGGTACGGTGACTTCTTGAAGATTTCAAGCCCGGGGTAATTTTCTGTAAGAATCAAAACGGCGACCTGACCACCGATATCCAGAGTACACTCAAACTGTGGAGGCACGACTTCTTCACGCTGCTTAACGGTAGTGGCGCGGAAAATATTGAAGATGATGAACCCGAACCCCCAATCAATGAAGACGGATTCGAAGTACCGGAGTCGAAATACTTGCGTATAAATTTTTTTAAACCCATTCATGTATACCAAATTTGAAAATATTAACTTTTATAGTTAGTGGATATCGCATTATTGTAATTTTCATATAACACCGTTATGTAGGCGCGGGGTTTTGATCCGATTTCGCACATTTTTAATACATATATTGGGCTCAGAGAAATATCTGTACTCCTCATTTATTCCAGTTATCCGCTGCACGGACGGACAGACAGACAGACCGACATGCCTTAATCCATTTTTCTTTTTATTTTGAAAATTTTTGTAGAAAACTGGAGGGTTATTATATGGCAGAAAAAATACTAAGTATAAATACAACAAAAGATTCATATTAAACGGATAATCACGAAGTTATACAATTTAGCCAAAATCCATGATAACTTTATTTATGTGCATATATGAATTGAATTAAGAACTATAAACAGAATAACCTAAACACATTTTAATTCCGCAGTTCGATATGCCAATTTTTTCTAAAAGATAATGATAATTTTGAGTAAACGGGGTGCATTTGACTTCAGCCTCTGCAGCGATTCAAAAGAACAAATGTGACCATGCGAATAAAGAATAAAAAACTTTGAGGAACGATTTGGACTCTGGAAATGAGAGTAGCTTTGATGAAAACTTTATTTATCACTAAAAATGCACAAGCCGTCAAACGCTAATGGAAGTTCAAGGGAAACAATTTGTCGTATATACTAAGAAGTGTACGTTTTATGCATATGAAGTGTCATATGATATATTCAAAAGATTCGTTTACGAATATGTAGTCGCTAATAACATACCATGCCCATCTAGTTGGGTAACTAACAAAGCGGCTGCAAAAAGTTGGCTGCACGGGTTTTTGAAGCGAAATCCTTCACTCACACTGCGAAAGTCTGAAGAATCTAATTTGGCAAAGCTCAGATGTTTTATAAAACCGGCAGTGGAGGAATTTTTCAAAACCTTTAGTCAGATATAAGCACAGTGTTCTTTTGAGCCTAAAAACATCTACAATTTAAATGAAACTAGCATAACTACTATAATGAGCGCACCTAAGATAACTAAAAGCTAATACATCTTTATTTAATCCAAACTGTATTTTTTCTCTTTTTATTGTAGGTCTTTAGTGTTAAAGGACAACGGTTTGTGGCGCAGGTTTTATCTGCATCACATTTCCACCGCAGACCTCTCACCGTCTGCAACAACTAGACGTATTTGAACCTTTCAAAAGATCCATCGGTGATTTTTAGGTTACTCATTATGGAAAGCAAATAAGAATTTACGACGTAGCAAAATTCAACCGATCAACCATTTCAAATGTCGTTCACTTCAAATAATGTATTAAGTGGATTCAAAGCTACTGGTATTTATCCTTTGAATTTGCAGATATTGGTGGGCAGTGATTTCTTAGTAGATTAAGAGTAGGATAATTTACTAGTTACCTACCTCCCAAACTCAACAGCAAGGGCCTTCAAAAATTCGCAATCACTTGCCGAAGTTATTAGCAGAATGCAAACTTTAACACCAGAAGAGGTCTATTTCGCGTTTGACACTAAACACAACACAGAGAAAAGGACCTTCTCAGAACCTAACTTACATGTTCAAGCTAAGAAAAGTGTTCAGATTCCCAAATGTTCTCTAAAATTTTCTAACGCAAGCAAAAAATCCATTCATTAAACCGAAATTCAAATAAAGAGAAGCGATCATTACCGACAAACCTTACAGCATCTGACAAAAGTGTCTCGATCTAAGCTCGGATATCGAAGAAGACGGTATGTACAAAAATGATCATATTTTAAAATTCAAGTTACGTGATGAAGAAGTTTTGGTCAACTCTGGGCAAAATAGTAAGAAGGCCTTTTATTACATTGGCGAGATTGATTCCCGATTCTGCCTACAAATAACTGGGTTTTTATTAAACCGAGCGTAGAAAACATCTTTATACCTCATAGGAACTTTTGAATTTAAACTCCCGACTCCTGTTAACCCTGCCTTAACTTCTCGCATCTGCACCAAATATTTATTTCGGGTTAATTTTGGCGGTTTCTTTACAAAATGATTTTTCAAAATCAATAGTAAAAGATGTTTATATTATCCCAAGCTTCAATAATAGTTTGAAAGGGTCAAATAATGTTTAAACTGAGAAAACCACGGAAAATATGCTTGTCAAATGTACCCCCGCAAAAGACATTTGTTCCAGGCTGGAGAGCATTTGAAAAATTTTATACTTTTTTTAAAAATGAATAAATTTTTTTTTTCATTACTGTGTTGAATGTTTAAAGCCAGGCGCTTCTGAAGACATGCTTTTTTAAAAATATACTTTGTTTTGTAGAAAATATATGATTTTTTTGTGAAAGTGTCAAATGTACCCGTCCTCTCCTATTTATTGTTCCACTTAAGCTTTCCTTAATATTAAAATGTAGTTTGAAAAATCAGAAAAGAAAAAATTTCAAATTTACCAAACTGAACAGCGTTTTGCATTTAAAGATTATTTAGACATTAATAAAGTAAAATAACAAACAGTCAACACAAAAATGCTTGGAAAATAGGGAAAATTTACTTAAATAAAGTGCTAAACACGGCTAGCAAATTATTATCTGCATATATTACACATTAGAATAGACCTACAACATAAAAATGCCACCGCACTTTAATATACCAACTAGGTACTATGTAAATACTGTAAGACAAACCCAGAAGATTTGCCTGCAATGCGTTAGGATGGTAAAACAAAAAAAAACAAATTCTAACAGCCGACAGGTAGCAGCAGTCAACGAAAGTATCGCAAAAGAAGATTGCAAATGTGGAAAGTGGAAATGTTACGAAGTATAAAACAAATTTATAACGAAAACGTGATATGGTTATTAATGGACGGACGGGAAGTTTTGCAATCAAGCGCACAAAAACTACACCCGTACCAGCGCATGCACTCTCAACAGAGCAGTCAGTCACCGCCGAATCCAGTATTTCAGAGTATTCCATATTATTTTACTATAAATTTTAGTGCATATAAAACGAAGCTCGAATGTTAGTGTATTTACGTGTGTAGAGTATCATTTTTATACTATCCTTTACTTTCTGATATTCACTTTAAACGAGAATATTTTGACTTGCATTACACAAATCTTGGAGATATAAAAATGTGAATAGCAAAAGACAAGCTAGAAATTAAAGCATATCGTATTGCGGAGACGTGCTAGACGAGCGAGCATGTGAGGATGTATGTATGTATGTACTAAAATAATGCATTTGTTTGCTTACCTATGGGTGTGGTGAATGAATGTGTGTGTGTGTTTAGTGTTATATGTGTGGGTAGTTAGTTGCATGTAGATTTTGCAGAAGAGAATTAAAAAGGATTGTTATCACATGTCATTGGAGTTGCCATTTACAAATTACAATTTTCTTACAGACTATAGCACAACTGTAAGTTTATTACTAAGGTCTCAAGGCATGTATGAACATAACCTTAGAAAATTAAGGAAATCAAAAATAAGAGTTCAAAATATTAACGAATAGACATTTTTCTAAGGAAAAGGCAAAAAGACGCGTTTGCTCCGCTGTGGAATGTTGAAATTGATACGGTCTAATAAAAAAGTGCCATCTAAAGAGTCTCTAACAACATTGAACATAAACGACAGTGAGAGTATACATTTCATTTATTTAGCTTCCAAAGTTTTAAGGTTTATTCGAAGCAATCGAAAGTTGTAAAAATGCTCATGATCTGATATTGAGGAAATTACTTTTTCAATTTTGTGAAAAATAATTACGATAGGTGGCGCTAGAGGCGAGTTATTAAGAAAATCTCTATATACAAATTATCTGATTTAATGAAAGTACTTTTACGAAAAATAGTTCCGCCAGATGGCTCTAGAATCGATTTATCCAGAAAATCGCTATGCTTGTGAAAAATTTCCACATATAGTTAATACGAAACAATCAAAAGCTAAGAATGGAACACTCGATGCAATGTCAAAATTTTTGAACTGAAATTCTGATGATTTTTTGCACATTTGAAAGACGAGCATGGAAAAAAAATATCCGAAAATTTACAAGACTTTATAGTTTTCTGTTCTTGAATGAACTTTTAGCTGTTAACAGAAACAAGATCATAACGATTGAGCTACTTTTGGCGAAATGACGGCATTTGTTATAAATGAAGCCTAAAATTACTGAATAATTGGCACTATGACTTTAAAAGATTATAGTTCCCAAACAACGAATTTTGGCTAATAGAGTCTTCTGCATAAGTTTATCAATATAAGTTATGGAGCAAAAATACTGATGCAATTCGAAATTTTTGAAGTCAAAATTTTTTTGATTTTTTTCCTTAAATCATGTGATAAAATCGAATTCCGAAATCGAATTCTTAGACAAATTTTCAAAACTTCCCATGATAAAAGAACTCAAAATCAAGCAAAAAAATACGTGCCTCATCGATTGCGATGTAGAAACTATATAAAAATGCCTGACCCAACTAAACTAATAAAAAAAATGTAAAACTAGAGAACTGTCGTCTATAATGGAAATAAATGGATTTTTCGAAATTCGACATTTTTATTATTGTCATTCAAAAAGGTACTTAAGTTTAAATCACATCCATTTCAGTTCATAACATAAACATATTTCTGTATTTAGAAATAAAATGAAAGCATATTTTTATTCTCGAAATACTGAAATATTTAATAACCTATTGGCATTTTTAGCTGGCAACCGATTTTGCATATCGTCACTGAACTATTTCTCACTAGGCATACTCGCTAGAGGATCAGACAGATATTTTAAAACATTTTTTTTCAACAGAATATATCGCGCCCTATACGCGAAAAAACGTAAGCAAAATTTTGAAAAAAAAAATATCGCTTACGTTTTTTTGCAGTTTGGGCTCGATATGCACTTTAAATCTGCGTTCAAAAAAATCACAATTTCTTGGCAGCAGATTTTCGTTAAGAAAATTTTTTTCAATATTATCGCGGAAAATCAATTCGATATCATGTAAGGTGAAATAAAATCCCAAAGAGAAACAAAAGCTTAATACATTTTTTAAATAAATAAAAATTGTGAAATGTTCGGCCAAAGTTCGAAACTTCTTGGAACAATTTTATTTATTTTCTTTTATAAAATATGGCAATTAATTCAGTATGGAAGTATAATAACCGCCCTTTACTGCTTTGCTACGACGAATTATGTTTTTTCTGACGCTAGGCCAGTTTTCGACAGGTATAATTGAATTAAGAATTTATTTTTATCGGCCTTCACAAAGAAGCCTTGCGACCCGCCTTACGACTATATTCAAACCCTAAAAATCATGTTGGACTCTCTGCAACGTTGCAATTTATTACTGCGAATTCCTTAAATTTAGCTCTCTGTTAGTCTTTCAGTACTGCTCCTTCCACGAACTTGATGTTTTCATCCGAAATGCTCGCAGATAGTCGGCCATGATACAATGAAACATCAACTAATTCCTTTCGCAAACGAAATTGTTTTGTCCATTCTTTGACGGGGGAATACCAGGGAACGAATGCTCTTAATCAGCATCCAAAAGTTGTTTGATTATTAGAAACATTTTCCATATAATCAATTGTATATAATATTGTAGTATAGATAAAAAACCGCTTCTTCCTTAAATTTAAATTGGTTTTACCTGGTTGCAATTTAATCAGATATTTCTTCATAAATATTACTGAGTGTTTTCTCAACAAATCCACCTAATTTTGGTTGATTTTGAATTACTTACATTATTATATTTCTCACAGGCATTAATCTAAAAACTGTTAAAAGAAAATTTTCTTTCAGTTATTTTTCACGAAAAAAAACAAAACTTAATTATTAGATGGTAAATGACAGAAAAACGAGAATTGTTTATGATGTAGAACACTCATTTTCAAGGACGGAAACAAATCGTTATTTTTATTTTTTCGGATCAAAAAAATTCTGGGAAGAAGAATTTGTTCAAAATAAAACTCGAATATAATCGAACTAATCCTTATTCCATACGCAATACAAATGAAACCTTATTTTTATTGAGAATATTTTCTGTTTGAAATCTTTGCATAATCGTTATTATGTGAATTTTATTTTTTCAATCAAAAATAATCTTTGGGATTTTATTTCTTCGGCACATGTTTGTTTTGAGATCACGTTTGATCGTTATGTTTAATTTTCTTCTTTTTTTTTTTGGTCTGAAATAATCGTTATTCCTCGATTGAAATTTTTCCGATCCTATCTGATAGATATTTTATGATTTTTTTTCTTTTCGATCATAAAGCATAAATCGTATTTCTTGCCAAATATTATTGTCATTGCCGACAATTTTTTTTTTGCGTTTGTTATGATCGCAAAATTTTAAATTCAATAATAACGAATATTTTTGTTAAAAAAAATACAAGTATGATCAATATCGATAAATAACGATTATTTTTGATTCAAAAAATAAAAATTCAAAACTAACGATCAAACTTGATCGAAAAAATTAAAACCACAAAATATCGATTAAATGTAAAAAATATAAGCGTTACGGTCCCTACATATTTACGAATGTGGCAATTAGAATCCATGCGAAGCTAAAACGACTGGTTAGAATTTAGAACCAATTTTTGCGAAAATTTTCAATTAAGAATGAATAAAGTCAAAAAAATCAAAAGCAATAATAAAATCGCCATTACCATGCATTTCACTTCATACAATTAAAAACGAAATATTATTTATTAGCATAGTCATAAAATGAAAAATCAATATAAGAATACAAAAATCTACTAAACTAAGCGAAAAAGAAAAAAAGCCAAGAAATTTGCCTGCCGTAGCTTGGCTTAGGTGTGTTAATTTTTTAGTTATAAAGCTTAGATTTTTTATAATGACTATTGTTGATATTTTAAGAGCTAAGAGCAAGGCTTCTCAAAACATTCGACGTGTCTTAACAAACTCATTTTCCACTTTTTATTCCATTTATTAAAATGTGGTATATTAAAGGGCAATTTATTTTATTTTTTTAATATTGGGCATATAACTTGCGTGCGGTTTGCTAAGAGCTGGCGTTACTTGTATGTATTCCATCGTTCCAATATATTCCGAACATACGTTGAAAGCTACTGTCATTGTACGCCTTTTCAGTACATGTTATTCATTTAAAGCGTAAACAATAATAATTTTTTTTCACTCAAATATATCGAACTTTGTGCCTGAAAAAGTGTTTTTGTGGGTAGTTCTTCTTCATTACTTTAATATGAAGAAAACTGCTGCCGAAAGTCATCGTATTTTGGTGGCAGTTTATGGTGAACATACTCTAGCTGAGCGAATGTGCCAAAAGTGGTTGCACGATTTAAAAGTAGTGATTTTGGCTTCGAAGACGATGAGCGTCCTGGGCAGCGAAAAAAGTTTGAAGATGAAGAGCTGTAAGCATTACTCGATGAAGATTGTTGCCAGTTGCAGGAAAAGCTCACGGAATCTTTGGATGTTACTCAAGCAGCCATTTCAAAATGTTTAAAAGCAGCTGGATATATTCAAAAGCAAGGAAATTGGATTCCACATGAACTCAAGCCGAGAGATGTCGAAACGCAGTTTTGCTTGTCTGAAATGCTGCTGGAACGCCACAAAAGGAAGTCATTTACTGGTGACGAAAAATGGATCCATTGCGACAAGCGCAAAAAATCATATGTGAAATTCGGCCAACCAGCCAAATCAACGGCTAAGCCGAATATCCATGGCGCGAAGGTAATGCTCTGTATTTGGTGGGATCAGAAGGTTGTGCTGTATTATGAGCTGCTAAAACCGGGTGAAACCATTAACGGAGAACGCTACCGAATACAATTAATCAGTTTGAAGAGAGCAGTAGCCGAAAAATGCCCGGAATATGCGACCAGACACGAGCCAATAATTTTCCATCATGACAAAGCTCGGCCCCACGTTGCTATCCCTGTTAAGAACTGTTTGGAAAACAGTGGCCTTGCCCCTTCTGACTACCATTTGCTCCGATCGATGCAGAACGCCCTCACTGGAATACGGTTCACATCATGTCAGGATATCAAAAATTGGCTTGATTCTTTCTTGGCTGCCAAGCCGGCGCAGTTCTTTTGGGACGGCATCCAGGGTTGCCCCAGGGTTCTGTTCTAACGCCAATTTAATTCAATATCTACATTAACGCTATTAATTCAGTCTTGAAATTCAGTTGTATAAAACTATTTGCTGACGATGCATTAACTTCGATTAATGGTAAGAACGAAAAAGATATAAGAGAGAAGTTGCAAAATGATCTAGATGCTTTGTATGTCTGGCTATGTGCTAACCGACTAAAATAAATATTGAAAAAACTAAATACATGGTAATTACAAGAACGAACATTGTTTATATTGAATCTATCAAAATAAATAATACGGAAATTGAAAACGTACAGAGAATTAAGTACCTGGGTATCGTAATAGATTACAAATTAAAATTTGACGGTCATATTGACCACACAATAAGTAAAATAGCTACTTAACTATGGTTTATTAAAAGATCCTGTAAATGTTTAAGTAATTATTATAAAGTAAAAGTATATAGATCAATAGTTGAGCCATACTTTATATATCTATTGTTCTACAATTTTCTTTATCATGAAAGATTCGCAAATTTACAAACTGCAAAAAATGCAAAATAAAGCTATGCGTTTTATATTAAACAAACCTTATGATACTGCAATAAGAGAAATACTACTCAGTTTAAATTGGCTTAGAGTAAAACAACTAATATTTTTTTACACAATGAAGTTTACATACAATATAAAGAACGGACATTTGCCCGATTATCGGAGCACAAGTATTAAATTTAGCTACGAGGTTCAGGACAAAAGCACCAGACGGAAAAATAATTTCAGATTGCCTAATTATAAAACAGAATCTGTAACAAACAGTCTTTTTTATAACAGTTTAAATTGCTTCAATCAATTGCCTGAAAACATTAAAAATTGTGACACTAATTTGTTCAAAAAAAGATTATTTGTTTATACAAAATCATGGAATATAAGAAAGAGTTTGTAGTTTGTGTTGATTTGAGATAAATATATCAATATTTCAGTATTTTGTATTCAAACATTGTACATATTGCTAATGAAATGTAAATAATAATATCTCTTAAGTGATTGTTTTTTTTTTGTTTTTGAACTAGACTCTACGAAGTCGTAATAAATAAAATAAATAAATAAATAAAAAAATTGCCAGAAAGATGGGAAAAGGCCATAGCTTCAGATGGGCAATACCTGGAATAATGCTATTGTACATCTTTTTCTTAAATAAACGTTGAAATTTTGGAAAACCCCGCACGAATTAAGTTATAGACCCGCAGCTGCATTGTTTACAAAAAAAAATATAATTTCAAATTACCTACTCGCATTCTTCCATACAGGTATGAATACAATGTAATTTGTTTTTAATTAAAAATCTACCCTATGTGTTAAAACAATTTTTTACAAAGCAGCCGTTCTACAGCTTAGATTTACATTAAATATAATTTAATTTTTTTTAAGACATGCAGGCAGTTGCCAACAAGCAGAGGTAAAATATCACTAATTAAAGAGAAAGATATATTAACTGGAAGTACAATGTTTAAATTAAATATATATATATATATATATCGATTTTCAACCATATCATATGGTACTATTTATCCTGAAAAATTTTTTATCTTAAATGACACCCCCCAACACTCCTCACATTAAGTACTGAAACAATGGGAGTTTCTTAAGTTTCTTATAAGGAAGGTATTCCATTTGTGGAATACAGCTTTCATTTCATCTGACTTTAAATATTGATTAAAATAGCATCACACTATTTTTTCTACTTGGCAAGCCTCAGAGGTCAATATAGTTACTATGTATGTAGGTATAGGCAACCAATAATTTTTACTAATTCTTTCTTGTATAATAGTTCTTGAAATGTTCACTTTAATGTCTTCATATAAATCTCTTCTATTTAATTACATAAATTTCCATCAGTCAAATGGCAACCATACCTTCCTACAATCTATTTACGTTTCGGTACTATTTAATTTTCCCTTCACTTCTGTGAAAACTTTCATTACTTTACGCTACGAACAGTTGCAACTAAAAGTTTCACATTTCCGGTCTAACGACAATGCACGTAGATAAAGACAATAATATGAAGGTAAAAAACAAAATAGAAATAGATAGAGAAAGAGAGAGAGGAGCATTAAAAGCATAAAAACACATATTAAACGTCGCCTTTTATTGTTTTAATACTTTCTCTGCTTAATACGTGTCGACTAAAGCAATATGCGTTCGTTATATGCTCACGTACCATGCATCCTTGCCAGATGTCACGTTGTGTTTATTTTATGTAAAATATTTTTGGTTTCGGTTGAATCAAATTTAACTAAATGTCTCTGCACTCTATCCTTTGCCGGCAGCATGATTTTATTGCACGCTACATTTGAAATAGCAGTGGAAAAATGTTGCTAGCAACATGTTGCAAAGATATAGTAAAGTTTTTCACCGCGGAACAGAGCACGGAAATATGACGAAATTTACCACATATTTTATGGCAAAGCATCTTACATTGATTTTGACCAATAATTTAATTTTTTTGCCATCGATTGCTTCTACTGCGGTTGAATACTTAGGTTTTCTTCTATTTTGTCAGCCGGGTCGGAGACTCAGGGCTGCTTTTCTGGTGAACTATTGTTAATTTACTAGTTTGAGAAACGAAACGACAAACTGGCACTAACTTAATATAAATATCTGCAGAAGAAGAAGCAAGTACAGTTTTAATTTTATTGGCAACACAAAATGGCAGCAACAAATCGTCGCGTCACGATTGTATTTGAACGCCCTAATTTTCTGACAGGAATAGATCAGCTGTTCACCGTCAGTCGACCCGTAGCCCGCTCTCCATTGGAATTTCGGGCATAAAGAAAGCCTTCACTCATTAGTAAATTTCTTGCCTAGCTGGCATTTCTTACATACTTCTTACGTATTTTAAGGAGTTTTTAAAAAATGTTCCTAGCGCCATGTTGCCAAAGCTTCGCTACATTCTTCAACGCATCAATGAGAGCAATCTTGTTGGGAAAGTGTTGTACTAGTTATTGCATTTAACCCATATTTCACTTTTGTATAATTTTTCAACTTTTACATAGAAAAAGAAAAATCACCAGCGGTTCACATATCTGACTTGGATCGCTAACCGCGTACTTGTCCGGCAAGTCGGTGATTGTGAATTCAAAGAAAAAAAGCTGATGGGGAGATGTGGGGCAGAGTCTAGAAAAAGAGCTGGCGGGGAGATGTGGTGATCACCGAAATCAATCAATCAATCAATAAATTCCGCTGTAATCGCCTGGGCGATTCTGGCCGATTTTTATAAGGCACCCCAGTTATTCCTTTGCCTTGCTAACTGTCGTCAACTGGAAACAATAAGCGAAGTCAAGTCCTTCATCACCTGGAATTTCCAGCGTAGAGGAGGCCTGGTTTTTGTTTATCGAGAGAGTGCTTTAACTTAAGGATTTCTCGTTGGATTTCGAGGCTGACATTGTTCTTGATATTAACCCCGGACAGGAGGTACTTCGTTTTGTCTTCGTTTACCTCCAGGCCGATTCGCTTCGCTTGTTTAGCTTGGAAAAGGCAGCAGAACAGTTACTTCGCATTGAGGCACTTCATTTTGGCAGATAGGGGTGATTTTTGCCTCCATTATATGGCCTAATGCAAGGATATCTATTTACGGTTAACAGCTGGTCTCGGCACTGTAAACTAACTGTTAGTCCTGGAAGAACGGAGCTAATTCTCTTTACCAGAAACTACAAGATTTCTAGCATTCCCTTGACATAGGTGGGTATCTTAGCTTGTACTATCTTATAGGGTTAAGTATCTGCACTCGATACTATATAGAAAACTTTCCTAGGAACTGAATTTTGAAGAAGAATCAAAGAAGGCACTGTTGTCGAGAACCATCGGCAAATTGTGGAATCGCTCGCCTACAGCTATTAAATGGGCATGTGAGCAAGTTGGTCAATCGATACTTCTATACCAGGTTCTTGTATGGTGGGGTAAAACTGTGGTAGGCAGCAAGCCAAAAAGGATACCTAGTAGGGGAATTTGGGTCACGTCAACGCTAACGCTGAACATATTGTTCAATATAATTTCAATAGATACTGCTGTGAAACTTCTGGCAGCTCAGACCGCCGACTCAGCCCAAGCATTCGATATCACATCTTCACTGGAGATGAGCCAGTTTCGTAGATTCATTACAAGCATGATCTGGTTTTGAATGTACTATCAGGGCCAGCGAAATACCTATTGTGAGTTTGGAGCACACCCCATCAGAATTTTTACGCATTGCGAAAGTTCGCACTCGAAATTTAGGAGCACAACCAAAAAAATCGCTCGGATTAAAAAACATGTATTTAATTTTAGAAACAATCATTTAAAAAAAAAGTAAATTATTATTGTCATTAAGTGAAAATTCATCCTATAAGAAGACATGTATCGGAAAAACAAGACAACTACATCTCTGAAAATCGATTCGACAATCAATCAAATATTTCTTTTCAATAACTAGAATCTTTCGTGATTGGTGCCAGCATGTCCGAAGGCCGAAAACGTGAAAAACATTAAGCATTTCAAAAAAAGGGGAATTTCATGAAGACCGATTTGTTCAGGTCTGTATTACATATGTTATTAATGTTGCTAAGTAGAAAGGATACAAAAATTAAAAATTTTAAATATGTTGTATATATTTTTTACGAAGGGATAACTGGAGAATCGGTTTTTTTCTGAATTCGTGTTGTTTGTCAAATTATTATTGCATATATAATATGTATATACCGTACTCGTCATATTTCAATGAAAGATATTTTTCAGTACTCTAACGATTAAAAAACTATTTTCGAACAACAAAATCGAATAAATAATGTAGCAATATTAGATATTTGTTCCGAAAAGTCGAGAAATTTGATTGTTAAGCGTTAATGAACGAATTCATATAGAAAATTCAAAACGCAGTGATTTGCTCTTTTTCGAAAATAAATCAGAATTATTTTTTTCAAATACAATTTCCATTTTAAGTTCCCGTTGCTCGTCCTCGCTTACTCAGCAGGTCCTCGCAGGTCCTGTGTACTGTGCTATCACAATGGGCCGCCGAGGGTTTATATGAACGCTTTGGAGCAACTATCTTAACGTCATCTAAACTAATCTAGACACGAGCGTGTTTGTTAAAATTCTGTAATAAGCTCTAATTATAAAGACTCAAACATTTTTCCATATAACTGAAAAAAAATTCGAGCATGCATTACACAGAAGAAATTTCAAAAGAATGTCAGCCAGAAAAGTTGCAAAATTAAAAGGTTTGCATTTTTTGGATGAAACTTAAAAACTACATACCCAAATTTATTTTGAAATTTAATTGATTCAAATTTCTAAAGTAAAACTTCTTTTGCGGTAGTGATTTTTTACATCACGTCAGGGAAGTAATGTCAGAATCGCGTCACGAAGTCACGACATGTGAGAAAAAATAAACATACACCCTGAGGCAGCGACACATCAATATGTATGTACGTATATATGTATATTAGGGTGGGTTAATTAAAAATGATGAAAGCATCATCGCGACTCTGGTACTATGAATCGTAACAAATATTTTTACCAAGGAACTACATAATTTCTACTACTAGTTTTACTAATTCTACTACTAATTACTACTACTATTTTTACTATTTTCTACTACCATTTTCAATAATGGTCCTTCTACTTACTACTAGTATGTCTATGAATTTCTGCTACTATTTTCGCTGATGCTACTAGTAATTACTTACACTATTAATTAATTTAGTAACTTCTAGTACGATTTTTGGTACTGCTACTCATACTATTTCCACTAGGTTTTTCTACAATTTTCGCTAATGCTACATAGAATTGCTACGAATTTCTACTACTATTTTTACAAATTGTGCAACCATTTACTACTATTATTTTAATTAATTTCTACTACAATTTTTATGAAGTTCTTCTATTATTATTTACAATAATGCTACATCTAATTACTACTACTATTTTTGTTGTATATTAATCTATATTTTTGTGAAAAAAATAACTAAAATTCAACAACAAAAAATAAATAGTTAAACCTTGTTAATATGTGTGGCATAATGATTATGAAATTGAATATATGTATATTGTACAATTATATGCATCATCAGTTTTCGTGTCTGTAGTTAAACAAGAAATATTTCGAAGCATGTTTAATTATTTTTAGAAACGTTTATTATTATTATTTAAAACAAAGCAAATCTCTTCCTTGGATGAATTTTGCGCATTACTTTAATTTTTCCTCGTCTGGCAACGACAACAGCCACCACACATACTCCAATTCCAACCACTACACCAATGGCCGGGTGCTTATATTGCATGCAATAATTGCGCTTGCACCGCCAGCGAACATCACTGCATATTAAATTCGTATTCGGAATTTAATTTCTTACTTATGTATCTACATATTTACTTTAGAAGCTAGCAGTTGGCGTCACTCTATATGCAGCTAACGTACGAATTAGATGGGCTGGTGGGAGTGTTGTCATTGTTGGCGTTGGTAATACTAATACCCAGATACAGATGTGTGTGTCGCATGTGTGCTGGTGTGTAGTTTGGTTTACTGGTGTTATATGGTCATTCGCATTGGAATAGTTTCGGATTTTCAATGCTTTGAGTAGCAACGTAGCACTCCACCAGCCGAGCTATGTAGCTTCCCCTAAGTACTATTTTGTTACTCTGCCACACCAACCGACACGCATGCACACCGCTCTTACGACTCCTACGGGCAGCAAGGCTTAGCAAACAAACGTTGAATGTTTGAGACGTGTCATTCGTTTATTGTGTGGGTTGGATTAAAAGTTGACCATATGCTGTGCTAGCTTGATATGTTCGGACATGTCCTGTTCCGTTTGGCGTGTAAGTAGAGTATAAGTCAGCTTGGCATTTAGCCAGTCAGGCAGTCAGTTAGTCAGTCAGTCAGTCACTCAGTCAGTTAGTCGGTCAGTTAGTCGGTGCACCGCTGAAGTTTTCGTATTCAGCAATCACTAGGGTATCGTCAGTACGTGCCGCTAGCCATTCATTGCCGCTTTGCTTCGTCATTCCCCCACATTGCTGCTGCACGCTCTTCCTTTTACTATTCTATTTGTCTTTTATTTGATTTTTATTCTCTGCATGTCTGCTGTCATGCTTCAATTCACCGCCTGACTCATTAAAAGGCAACAACAAGAATAGAAGATGCGTGGTTTTGTCTTTCGTTTCATGTAACTTTACTAATTATATGATTTTCTCTTTTGTTTTGCAATTAAAAGTGAAAAAGTTGAATAGATTTTGTAATGAAGTACATGATCGAGTTCATTGTCGTAGGTTCGTGAATGCGTACGTGCTAATTGTGTTTGGGTGTGTGTGTGTGTGTGTGTGAATGAAGATATATATGAATATGTGTCTGCTTGTTTTTGTTTTTTTTTTTGTCTGTGTTTAAGTTGATTTTCGTGATGAAAAAGTGTGTCGCTTTGTCCTTACGTGCTCGACATTTAGCATAATGAATATCATTCTTCTCTGTTTACAAGTGAGTTTATAGCTCACTTTACATAAATGGGAATATTTATATTCGTATACCAACCAGCTCGTGTGAGTAACGCAAAGTAATGTGGTCGACGAATGTTGCTCATACGCAGTGGCATATTTGGGCCGGATTCATATATGTATAATAGATAAGTAATTTAAAAATGCATGCAATGTGTCATTAATTTCATTAATTTCTTCTTTTTTTTTATTTATTTTGTCGTAAGTTTCGTATTCTAAATATTTTTAAATTAAAATGTTTCGAATGAAAGACAAGCAAAGGATGTCTATATTAAGCTTCCACATTTGAGAAAGAAAGAACGTCAAGTTAACCCTAGAACATATACCCGGGTACACCTGTACCTTTTTTGACTTTAAACCGATGTAACTGTGAAACCAGTGAATATATCCAAATGTAACTTCGGATCTAGAAAAACTACGTATTTATACGTCGTTTGGTGTATAGTTGATCATCATATGATGATTGGTTGAGGAGCTATGAGCTTCCAAAGTCGACACCCCCGAGAACGTATACCCGGGTACACCTGTACCTCAACTATTTTTATATCGAAATGATGTTGTTTATGCATTAAAAAAACGATGTTTTAATTTTTTTATTTGTTTATTTTATTTCTAAATGAAATATATATTAAAAGTAAATGGAAAAAGGAAATTATAAATTTTTTTCGTCTTTTTTACACAAATTGCATATAAATTTGTTTGTTGAATGTTCTATGCAAATAGGTCGTTTACAGAAATTGCATGCATTTCTAGTTTTTCGCCGTCGTTTTTCATCGCTAATGTAACAAATGAAGCAAGTGCCAACTTGCTCCTTCTTTTTTCGTGCAGCAGCAGCAGCAGATGTTGACGGCTCTGGGTCTTTGCGCTCGAGAAATGGAGTTTGGACATAGCTGCGAACAGCGAGTTGTGTGCCAATATTCCGCATGATTTGCGGGTTCACTGATCGCTGTTCAATCATTGGCATGCAGAGCTCCGTCGATAGCTGGCGCAGGAATCGCTTTCGCCTCATGTTAGTGTACGGAATGCTGCCGTTGTTTTCGAAATATATTATATATGCTGCCAGTGCCGTCAAATCAATCATGTTGAAGAAAAGTGACAACGGCCAACGCCTCGTCTGCCGTTGACAAGTGTATTCTCCGAGCAGTTGATCCATCACGTCAACGCCTCCTTTGGTTTGATTATAAAAATATATAATTTCTGGCTTACCAGTTTCTGTTATGGCACCATCGTCATGCATCGTCGATAGCAATACAACCGCCTTGTTCTTTTTAGGCACATACGAACATATTGCGGCATTTGGCATGAAGCCAAACAACGTTGAGCTTACTGCCCGATCTATATGCGCCTTCATCTCATTCGGGATAAATGTTTTGTTTTTCCTTACTGTGCCGACAACTGTCAAATTTTTGGAAAGCAAGTTTTGAGCCAAGTCCAGGGTAGTAAAAAAATTGTCCATTGTTATGTTGCGACCGCTACCACGGAATTTTCCAACTAAATCTTTTACCACGCGTTCTCCTTGCCGTGTTTCACGTCCCGTCGCAGCTTGGCCAGTATATATTTGACCTTGAAGTGGATATGCATTTTTGGCGTCGCATATCCACCAGACCTTTATACCATATTTGGCTGGCTTAGATGGAATATACTGTGTAAAGCGTGTACGGCCGCGGTATGGGAACAATTGCTCATCCACAGTTAAGTTTTCGCTCGGTTTGTAATGGTGATCCAGATTATAGTTCATCATTTCCCACAACTCTGAAATTGGTGCAGCTTTGTCTGATTCCATGCGACTAGTTCTGGTGTTGAAATTGTCAAATCTGAGGCACCGTAATAAAGATGTAAATCTGTTGACTCCCATAGCAGCTCGGTATAGTGGATTGCTGTCTATAGCCCACAAATCAGCAACACTTTCGCCACTACTTCGGTTGGCCCCAGTCTTTATCAATATTCCAATGAGGGCATAAATTTCGGTCATGGTAACAGGCTTCCAAATTTTCGCTGGTCTGTCTGGGTGTTGTTGGTTATCTTGAGCGAATAAAGCTTCAGCTTTTCTATTGGTCTGGCGACAAATTATATCCACCATTTCATCGCTCATGAAGCATTTGAATGTGTTTATAATTGACATCGTTTTGGTCGTATTTATGGGACCACTTTTTTGGCGCAACACATTATGCCGTCTTGTTTGGCGCACTTGACGCGGCTTGGAGTCCCATATAGTGCCATCACGGGCAACATATTGAGTTACATTCAAATTTATCGGCAAAGTTGCTTCTTCATCATCGTTATCATCGCTATCATCTTCGTTGTTGTCCTCTGACCATGATTCATCAACTTCTGCATTTTCATCTACATTTTCATCAGCAGAGAACTCTGCACCAACCACGTCATCTTCTTGCTCTTCTCCTTCGTTCACTTCGAAAACTTGTGAATCATCGTCACACACAGCGTCAAATAATGTTTGTATATATTCTTCTTTTTGAGTATCACTGAGCCTGTTGGTGAATAAATAAACACAAACAACAAATTTTCGTTTCAAATTATCGCACTGTAGTGTATAAACTTACCTATGATACACCTTCGCAGGAACACCGCCAAATTTTCTTACATTATCCATATTTTTTAGGTTTTTTTGTATAATTATTTATTTTATATTGTTTATATTTTTATTGTGTCCTTTTATTTTTCTACACAACCGCAACTCACAAGCACAAAATGGTAATTGAACAAAGTTTTGCTTAATTTTCGGGAATATCACTTCAACACCCTAGTCACAACTTTGCATGCGCTCTATTTTCGTAGCAGGTAATAAATACACCATGCAACTTACTTGACAAACTGAATAGAAAACCACCTTTTACTTGACACGCACGGCTTGAATGTGTGCATACATGTTAAAAGGGGAATCCCCTATTTCATTTTTATAATGAACAACAAAGCTTGCTTGCGATGTTTTTGAATTTTGTCCGTTTATGAGAAATTTTTTCATGGAAATGGCTTGAAATACAGTGTCCGCGTCCGGTTATTAGAGCGTCCGTTTATTAGAATGATATTTGTATGAAAAAATGATTGAAAAACCTGTGTACACAAAATTTGTCCGGTTATTGGAGCTGTCCGGTTATAAGGACTGTCCGTCTTGGGGAATTTCACTGTATATACAAATTATACCTTAAAATGTTCGATAATATCTAACTTAATGAATTCCACGAAAAAAACAATAACAGGTTCTTTGCAAATCATTAAATAATAAGCAAAATATCAGTTGGAGTACACCTGTACCCGGGTATACGTTCTCGTAGTAAAGGCCGGGTATGTGTTCTAGGGTTAAAAGAAATCTATTATTTTTTCTAAAAGATTGCTTTAGTAGTAAGTAACACGCGTTGTCTAAGGGCAATCGGGTTACACTCTATGGCGTTAGAAGGACCAGATTTCGTCCTAAAAAAAAATTTCAGAGAGTTTCTTGATTGCTTGGCCCAGTATTGTTTGAGCACGCACCAAAAATGGAAACCAGCTAAGATAAATTATACCAATTTACACCAATTGTACAATCTTTCTTCGATATTTCGGAATAGCCAGGGCTGAAGGTCAGAAAGGTTTTGCTACTTATTTGGTGGAATTGGCAGGAAGTCATCTACTATGAGCTGCTCCTTTACTGCCAAACTCTTAACTCGGACTTCTACTATCAACAATTGGACCGCCTGAAGGCAGTAATCGCTCAGAAGTGGCCAGCTTTGGTTAATAGAAGAATAATTGTGATATTGTGATCCATCAGGACAACGCCAGGCCAAGCACATTGATAGTGACTCACCAGAAGCTCCAAAAGCTTGGTTGAAAGTTTTGGCTCCAAGTGATTACTATCTGTTCTATCCTGTATATGGCAAATGACTTTGCTGGTGTAAAATAGAAGCTAGTGGAAATCAACTGCATCAGGTTTTTGCCAATTGGGACGAAATTTCTGAGATTATATTTAAAATAGCAACAAGTTATCGAACAAACGGATGTATATTTGACATAAACTAGATCATTCTAACTATGTCAAATAATATTTCAATTGACCCTATATTCAAATGATATTATTTCGCAATTTCCCGATTAGTTATCGATTAACATCAAATGGTGAAATTGGTTAAAATGTTTCTGTATCTATTTGAAAACCATCTACTCCTTCAGTGAAGAGATAGATGTCTAAGATTTAGCAGGTAAATGCATTTTCATAGTGTATTTTCGTTTTTATCGGCATTGACCGGATCGGACCATATATAAATGTCATACTAGTGGTTTTTCAGATAATAGGTTTTACCAAATAAAAATATCCATATCAAAAACCTGCAAGACATTTTTGATAACTCCCAAACACCACTTTTAATCACTGGCGACATCAATAGCTGGCACCCACACTGTTCAACCAAAATCAATAAGAGAGATAACACGCTTTTTAAATTTATAAACAAATCAGGCCTAATTCTTCTGCACGATAGCTCACCCACTCACTTCACGACACATCATACATTTACCCATGTTGATTTAACCATTGCATCCCCCAACATACCCTCACAAAATAATTGGCAAGTGGATCCTAGCTTATTCGGCAGCGACCACTACCCAATAACCACAACCCTTTTTAAAAACCAATCGAATACTATAAACATAAATAGACCCCGATTCAACTTTAGAAAATCCAATTGGAACAAATTTAACCTTCTAGTTGACACATTAGTCAGATCCAAGCCCCATAGCAATAATATAAATAAAGAGGCAGCCACAATAAATAAAACAATACTTCAAAGAGCAAACGAAGCTATTCTCCAAGAAAAATATTCCATGAAAAAATGTTCACCCTGGTGGAATAAAGAACTCGAAGCAAAGAAAAAAGACCGAAACCGATCGTAGAATAGATTAAAAAAAACACATAACATTAGAAAATATAGTAAACTACAAGAGAGCGAATGCCTTATTCAAAGGAGAACTCAAAGCAATGCATAACTTCACCGCTAAGATTCATCCACACATACCCACCGGAGAAACATGGTAGGTACACTATACGCCGATTTTGCAGTTTAAAATCGCATCTATCGATACACTGTATATCCCCACATGATTCTACACAAACAACAACAGATAAACGAATAATAGCTAACTTCTTTGGGAAACATTGGTCAAACGAAGCCAACGATAGCAACTTTTCACGGTCTTTTAGACATAACAAACACCCCTCCTTAATATCCACCAACAACTTTAAGCCTTATAGAACTGCTCTACAAATTGAAAACGTCATAACCTAAATAGAACTCTCAATGGCACTGTCTAAGCTTAAAGGGCACACTCCAAGCATAGATAGAATTGTATGCGCTATGATAAAAAAAAACTCCCCGACCTCTCTGAAACATCGTCTACTCCACCTTTACAACAACATCTTGCACTCCCAAATTCCTCAAATATACAAAAATAGCCTCGTCATCCGTATCCACAAAACCCAAACAAAGCCAAATCTTACATCAAATCCTACCGCTCTATATCCTGAAATCTTGTTTGCGCCAAAATACTGGACAAAATCATAGCTTACCGGCTATGGTGGTTTGTTTCCCGCAACAAATTACTACATAGCCACCAAACCGGCTTCAAAAAGGGTAAATCAGTGTCTAATTGTCTAGTTTATCTAGACCATAACCCTCTAGACCATAACCCTAGCATCAAATACATTCCCGACGACTGCACACAATTTTTAAACCACCGAAAATCACTTAACAACACCAAACCTACAGACCTACTTTTGAATGACTCCACAGACAACACTTTCAAACTAATAAAGTACCTAAAATATTGCAATATTTTAAATGAAATATAAATAGTACATAATCTATTTGCATCCATGCACACATATTTAAATCGCTTGAGGCCACTGTAGCCATAGCGCTAAGTTATTGTATTTATTAGTTTACTAAAAATACAATTGTTAATAAAAAAAAAAAGTTGTATAACTTATAGCTCGCTTGCAACAGATTTATATGACTCATATGTTTTAAAACTCCATCGTTTAGGTAGCTAACCCCGAGCTATTTACTTATCGGTGAAATACAGTTCTTTTTCACTAAACTGCATATATTTAATATGATTGAATTGCAATAACGTTTAGGGATTTTAACTTATGTACAGCTTTTTATAGAACGAATTTTTCGAGTAGACTGCTTGTTTTTTTTTGTAAAGACACCCAAACCGATTTTCGGTGATTACGCTTTCGTCTAATCATAAGAGTTGTATTTAGTAGTAGTATGACTTAGTAGTTTCATCTAATTCGGGTAGTCTTGTCGTGGTGCAGTCTGACTCCAACATAAATAACTATTCCAAAGTTTGCATGAATTCTAGGAAAATTATAAGAAAAATTGCGTGAAACTTCTCACTTTTTGCAGAACTTGCAAAGAAATTTCATAATGATCAAAAATTTTAATTTAATTAATTAATTTATTTTTTTTATATTCAATCTTATTTAAAACTGCACCATTTAATGAACTAAAATTAAATAAGCTTTGATAAAGTTTTTCTTTTAACTCCACAGCATCTCTTGCGATCCACTTTGTTTGTTGTCAATAAGGTGATTTTTAAGAGAGGCCTCTTCGTACAGATCTATTGCGATGAACTTAAAATATTTTTGGCTAAATTTACAATAAGGAATGGAAGGTAAAATTTAATGTTTAGTGCATTCCGAAATCCATGTAACACTAAGCTCCGTATACTCCATTTTCACCTAAAAAAAAAAAAGAATCAAATTTCTTTCTGAATTTTAAGTGAACTGAACTGGTTCCTGAGATATAGATATCTCAATTTATTCACGGCATAAAGTGATTTCCTTTAGTTACTAAGGTCATTTATAAGATTTTGATAATATTTTATTGACTAATTATTTGTATAGCTTATTATAAATACTTATTTAAAATGTCTGCATTTTTTTACAGTTACTATTTAATTTTGTCTTTACGAGTATTCAGCTGTTTTCGTTTACCTACTGTCTAGGGAATAGCATCGGTTTTTTATATCATCACTCAGACGTCAGACCAATACACGTAGGAAGGGGGCAATATCTTTCATAGCGCTGCACTCAAAGTCGTCAGCTGGTGTACATAGAATGCAAAAAATTGGTATAATGATAACAGCAATTACTGGCAGCAAGTTTTTCATTTTTTTTCTCTTTGAAAACACCAATACTTATATTCGTTTTTGTGCAGGTCGCAAATGTCTCGCACGTCTTACCACCCACCCACACACTTTGGTTTTAACTGCAGCAAGTTGATTGACTTTTTTATTTGACATTCAACATTCAAACGGGTGTGTGGCATGCAACAGCAATGGCGCTATCGTTAAGTCTTAGTAGCATCCAGCCATCATTCCACCATTATGAAACACTTTTGCCGCCATTATTTGCACTTTATTCACTTACCTGCAACCGCAATTTGCCACACCTCGTCCATTAACTGGCGTTCAGCGTTCATAGAATACTTGGTTTGTATTCACACCCTGTACGAGACGAGTATGTGTGTGGTGGTGTATGTGTGTGAGTAGTACGCCACTGTCATCATTGCAACCGCCACGCCACTTACTTATAGCCATTATGGCTGAAGCTAAGGCTTTGAGAGCGCTAGGTTGTCGCTAGAGGTCACCATCGTCGTCGTCGCCATTGCATTTGCTGCTGCTGCTGCTGCTGCTCCTACTGTTGATGCGTTATTGCAACGGGCATCGTTTTCCGGTTGAAAAATTATGTGCCTCGCTGATGGCGAGTGTTCGTGTGAATTTTGTTGTGCCTCTGCCACTTTCATTGCTTTTACTAAAGTCCCACTTACTCCACTTACTTACAGTTCACCAGCTTTTCTTCACCTTTCTACTTTCAATACACCTCCGTACAGTTGCTGCTGCTTCTATCCTGACGCACTAAGGTGGTTTACACTGGTATGAAAAAAAGGTTGCCAAATTTCGCAAGAGCTCGCAAAAAAGCTAATTAAAACTGTCGGCTTAATAAGATGAAGTTTACTGGCCGCTCAAAGGCTTCAAAGTTTCTCCATCAATCAATCAATTAATAGCTAACGCTATATCTGCCTAGGCGATTTTGGCCGACTCTAATAAAGCCGTCGTTCTTTTGTTTTGCTAACTAGCACCAAGTGACGCCAAGTCCTACTCCAGCTGCTTTTTCTAACGTAGCGGAGGCTTTCCTCTTCCTCTACCACCATACCGCGTCGAATACTTTCTGGGCTGGAGCATTTTCGTCCATTTGCAGTGCTATTATACTGTTGTTATAAAGGATGAGTGTATTCCTTTCACCGTCTGCGGTATTCGCCGTCGCAAAGTTGTAAAAGTCAAACAACCTTTAGGGTTATATTTTTCGCGAACACTCCAAGTGCCATCTCATCCGATGATAACAGCGTCCATGCTTCTGCGCCATACAATAGCACAGCCATGATGACTATCTTATAGAGCGTGGTTTTCGTTCGCCGAGAGAGGGCTCTACTGTTCATTTGCCTACTTAGCCCAATGTAGCTTTTGTTGGCAAGAGAAACTCTTCGTTGGATTTCGGGGTTTTATTGTTGACATTAATGCCGGTCCACAGCTTAACAAAGTTATCTACTTTGTTAAAATTGTAACTGACAGAGACGTGGGAGCCAAGACGCGAATGCGCTGATTGTTTATTTGATGACAGGGGTATTTTGTTTTACCCTCGCTCACATTCAAGTCCATTCGCTTCGCTTCTTTTTTAGCTTGTGGAAAAGGTAAAAATGACGGCGCGGTTGTTGATGACCAAAGATTGTTTTCCCACCACCGTGGCATTTATGGCAATGCTCGTCGTTCTAGGCGCGCATAGAAGTAATCTTTGATCACATCGTCCTTCTCGATACTCGTCCACCGGAGTGAACGACGGTACTTGGCGACTAAGTCTCTTTCCCACCACAAATCCAACATCGAAATTGTGCTCTTTTATTTGGCAGCTGTAGTAGACAAGGTCCAATGACTTTCTTACCATGTACCAGCCATTTCATTTCTAAGATGGCGGTGATGTCAACCCTTAATCTTACGAGGCAGCGGCACCTTCCCAATTAAGGATCCGGACATTCCAGGTGCATTCCCTCAAATCATAGACCTTGATGCATTGCCTGCGGTCGCTATCAAAACAGGAAAATCGAGTACGACACTTATAGAATTTTTTTCTTGGCTGTGGTTTTTACGTGGCGGGTCGCATTTTTTGTGTTTGAAGAACAAATTAATATGGAAAGCCACTTGCTCTCAGACAAACGCTTATCTACTGGTGAACAGACGCTGCCGACTTTAATTGGCCCCTTAACCCGAGTATGTTGGAGTGTCCCAAGTAAAGCTGGCTTTCTTTCAGCCGTGGCCCAAGGCTCCGCACGGCTTGGTTCCAACATCTCGTTACATGGATTACTCACGTTGCCTAGAGCCCACGAAGGTGAAAATAACAGTCAGAATAGCGTATAGTCGCGCAACTGTAACTGCATACCCAAATTATCAAAAAGCTTTTTTTACGTTACTTACCCCGGTCGGTGTTTGAACTGCGGGCACTCGCTAAACGTCCGGCAATGGCGGCCGAAAAGAACAGGAGAGCATTGAACCACAATATTGGTAATGCCACAAATTCTGAGAGTTTTATTAGGCTTCCTAGAATATATCTTTTATTTCTCTTGCGTTAGGTTGGCAAACTCTAGCCGTCGATTATGTGAAGTCGGCTATTTTATTTGACACCTTTTGCTAATCAGTTGACTGGTTAGTCGATTACTAGGAGCTCTAACAAATAAATCTCATATTGCTTGTGCGGAGTTAGGTGACACTCCATCAAACTCGATATTTCCCCCGAAACTGGTAGAGTTTCTCGTAGAGTTTATGAAGAGCCAGAAGGATGATGGATTTGTTTTTAGCTTACATGCAATGCACAAAATATTCTGATACCATTTTACGAATAGTGACATAAAAATTAGCCGTGTTTCGCAGTGGTTTTAATTTTATACATTTTTTGTACCACCTTAGTCACACACCTAGCGCTGTATATATATCTACATAAGTTTATAAGTGCAGATGTGCGTGTGATTGAATTTTGCTTCTGCCTCATAGCAACAGCTTCGTTATTACTTTTATTCGTTTTTGTTGTTGTTATTTTTGTAATTGCAATGACATGGTTGCTTCTGCAACTCTGCTACGTTGTTGCCATTTGAAAAATTCAAAATGCTTTTAACTTTTATGGCCTTAATGGGGTTTTATGCATTCCTTGCAATTTAACTACGAAATCATTGGAGTTTCACGTTTGTATTTAGGTAAAAATGTGTTATATACATATTTACGTCTGAGTTATGTGAATGTAAATAAGCTTGTGTTGGTAAATGATAAGTCACGCTCGTAAAAATATCGCGCATTTACAAATGAAGAGTTGTAATTCGAATTTTGGTTTTCTTGAAAAAATCAATCATAGTCAATTCGTATAGTTGAAACAAAAACAAACATGTTACTTTCGCTTTGCTTGTTTTAATCTACACCATTTCCAATTGTGAGTAAGAAAAGATCAATTGAAAATAAGCAGAGTCAATTGTAATTCAGAGAGTTTCAATTGGAAATAGGAATCGTCAATTGTAAATAAGACAGCCTCAAATTAAAATGAGAAAGTGTAATTTGAAAATAAGATATGTAGGGTAAATGGGTAAAATATAGGAAAATAATGACTTAAGTATTTAGGAAAGGTTGTGGCCACTATTACTGGAGGAGAATGTTGAGTGCATCTTCGTTTCATGCACATAATAAATTTTATTGTAATTATTATTTGAAAAATAGTAATAAAAATAAGTTTCTCATTTTTATTTGACGCTTTCTGGCTTACAACTGGCTGTTCTTATTTTAATTTGATGCTTTCTGATTCACAACTTGTATTCTTATTTTTCATTTAGACTTGACTCTTTCCAGTTTAAAACCAATTATTCGTATTTCAATTGACGACTTCTCAGTTGCAACTGACTACTCTCATTTGCAATTGACGATTTGACATTTACAATTGGAAATAGTGTAGTAGCGTTTGACTTACTAAATTATTAATTTTTAATCAAATCTTCAAAACCCTAAATTTTTTACTTAATGCTCTTCACTAGCTAACATGCGATATATATGGATGTACTAAACCCATCTTTTTTCTGCCGAGAAATCTCAGCATAACACCAACAGTAAAGCAAAATAAATTTTCTCAAATATTTTCCCGCTCAAATACCAACATTTCAACTAACCGCTGTGCGACTTTTGCTTTTTTCTCTACTTACTTTGACTTCTGTTGGCTGTTAGCAAAGCGTAATTAGAGAAAATCGTAATTGGAAATCAAACAGGAAGTAATTAACAATAATTTCCTTCTTACAATATTTGATGGCACACAAGTTGCAAATCATTAAGGTTGGACGCGAAGGGCGCCAAGTGTTATTGGTATTCAATATGAGATAGGAAAATAAGAAAATAACACCGCGCAGAAAACCAAATAACACATGAGTGCGTCGTTTAAGTTCAAGTATAATAAATTTGTGTTTCTGGTTTTTTTACACAGGGTCTGATGTTTGTTTTTTGAAGAACCTTAAAGCTTCAATAAGGATAGTGGTTGCAAAAAAATCATATAAATCCAAAATTATAGAATGTATGAAAATGTAAGAAGACAGTGCACTGAATGCTAAGAATATTTTTCATAGCTATACTGTTTTAATTACGTCCAAAATATACTTTGGACTTGTTAATATGAATATCCTTGGTAACTTTTATAGAAATTAAAAAAAAAAAAGATATATTTTAGGCCTTTATAAGGGGCTTAATGATCTTCCGAACAAGTACACTGTATGATAATAGTATGGCAAGTCCTGACTTTGTTAATATTTTTGAAAGTATACATATTCAGTTATAGGAAAAAACTATAGGAAATTTTTTGGTTTTTGTATGGCCTTCTAAATATTCCATGTATTTGCCTGCGGTTTTCAAAAAGTGGAAAATTTTTGTAAATATATGTCTAAGCGAAATGGAAGTTTAGATATATAACGTTAAATTTTACAGGTAACATTTTAACATATTAGATTCTATTCAAAGGTATAAATTTTACCTTCAAAAAATACCTTGAGAACTCAAATATTTTAGAAAATTATTCGGAGAAAAATTTTACTAGGGGGTTTTCACACCGAATTTGTTTGCATCCAAATTCTACATAAAATCCCAAATAATTTCATATAAAAATATATATCTGCTCTTTTAACTTGCAATCTGAATGTTAATGAAGGGGAACAAAACTTTCTATTGCAAATTTCAGGAGGACATATTTTCTTTATTTTCTATGAACTTTTAAGTTCTTTGTGCAAAAAATTTGTCTGAGAACTCCTCTAGTAAAATTTTTCGACAAATAATTCTCCAGAACCTTTAACCCTCTATCGACTTTCCATTTTGAAACTTCTTTAACGGCTTGAAACTGATTTTTTACATCGCATTGCGTACGTTGCGCTAATATCTTGTACCGCAAGTCATATCGATATCCTATCGAGAAAAACAAACAGAAATATCAATTAAATGTCGATAACTTAGACTATTCCAAAAACTAAAAATTACTAGTACTACTACTACTATTACAACAACCACCAATTACAAGTATTACACTGCGACTGCTAATTACTAGTATAACTAACTAATTACTACAACTATAGCTACGACTACGAATAATTACTACTACAATTTTTACTAATGCTGCTAATCACTACTGCTATTTTTTACTATTTTGTACTACTATTTTTACTAATGTAGTACAATTATTTGTTACTACCATTTTAACCAGTTTCAACTAATATTTTTACTAATGCTACTAATAATTTCTACTATTATTTGAAAAAAAACTTTTATACTAATTACTACTATTTTTACTAATACTACTATTTTGATTAATGCTAATATTAATTATTATTATTATTATTTCTGCTACTTTTTTTACAAATTGCTACTAAAAGTCTTACTAATGCTACTACTAATAACTACTACTATTTTTATTATTTTCTACTACTATTTTTAATAATGCGACTACCAATCGTTACTACTATTTTTACTAATGTCTACTTATATTTTCACTAATACCACTATTTTTATTAATGCTAGTACTATTCCTATTACTATTTCTGCTACTATTTTTACTAATACTTCTACTAATTACTACTACTATTTTTTATTTATTTATTTATTTTATTTATTTATTTATTAATCAACAACAAAGAATTTGCTTATAGACTATGTGATATAAGTATGAATATACATTAATATAATAAAAATAGTAGTAATAATGATAAGAGGACCCGCTAAGGCAAGTAACTTCTGAGCTGATTCTTAAAAGCTAATTTAGAAAATGCAAACTCAATGTCTAAGGCAGAAGAATAAGCATTAAACTGAGAAAGAGTCCTCCGTATGGGAGCATTAATCCCATAAACAGTTTTAGCAATACCTACAAAAACCAAATCATTACAGCGAAGAATACACTAAATACATTTTATATGAATTCCCGTTAAATTTTGTTATTTTTTTATACTAGTGGTCTTGCATATCTTCTGTTATAAAAACTAGATATGTTAAAATGGAAAAAATTAGTCAAACCCATGATTTCAAAAAATTTCAAAAAAATCAACCGGAATTTAAACCGTTCCAGACTTGTACATTATTGTGCCTTAATCATATGAGCGATTAAACAACATACCCAAAAGTTTTCTAAAAATTCGAATTAAAACTTTGAAAATTTGATGAAAACTTCTTGGTTTTTATAAATTTAGTGGAATGGAATGAATTTGAGGTAGGCCGGAACGCTGAAATCAGATTTTTAAGCACTCAGGCATAGCTTTCTATTGCGCCTAAGGGTTTGGAGGAATGAAGAGAATAAGAGATAGGGGAAAAATGATACGGAACAGGTGGGAATGGGACTCGTTACCTTAAACACCCTTTGTCCCGGCACCTACAGAAGTTCATGTTTATTCCATTTGCCAACAGAGTTTAGCCTCAGATTAGTTTCTTGGACAATTTTTGAAGAGGTGCGAGCAGTATCCAAAGCCTTTAGTGCAGCTTGGCTATCACTGCAGACTCTGATTTAGTATCCATGCCACCTTTCGCCAATTATCCATTCCGCCACCTTAAGTATTCCAAATACCTCCAAATGGTAAACCGTTGTCATTGTACCTCCGGCAGAAAAGCATCTGAAATCGCCGTCCAGGTGCCAACCACCTCCAGTCCCATTTTCTATTTTGGAGCCATCAATGTAAAATCAGTTTTCACCCAGCCTCCCAACAGAGTGCATGGGTCTCTCTCTCCATTGTTCTCTTGTAGGAAAGTTTACGGTATACTTTTTACCAAAAGAGACTTTCGGTATCAGTTTGTCATCTAGGCCACCAAACTACAGGGCTGTTCCGTTAATAGGGTGTTCACTACCAAACACCATAAGAAAGGTGAGAGTACACCATCCTGAGGGCAACTTCGCCAAACCTCCGCCATGGTGCAAAGGCCTTCTTTCGCCCCCACAGTCAGCAATCTTCTAGATAGCATGGAGTGAATCCACTTTATAGTTCTTTCTTCCACCACATGCTTTCTGGCCGCTGAGGAGGGTCTTCTAACATTTTTGCAGCTTGTGCGAACGTAGTTGTGCCAGCTTGCTCGGATGCCAGTACGTCGTTTCCCGTGCAGATAATCCTAGTTTTGGCTTCACCTTGAGGAGGGGGGAGAGGGATTGCATTTTATCCTTATTTCCAAGGTCCAGGCCTTTCAGAGGGTATTTTGCCCACCATCCTCCTACTTGAAGCAATAACGCCTGGCGGTACTTGGTCATTGTTCTAAAACCAGCCCGAACCAAGGAAATAAAGTACTTTTGTCAGTACTTGTACACACAATCGCACTTCCACGCTTTGATAAGGTCTCGTTAGTGATTCGACTAAGCCCATGCACCGCGACAAGACGGTTGCCTTCACAAGGGTATAAATTTACAAAGTAAAGAGTATAAAATAAAAAACAAAAGTTCGCTTTAAACATTCCATAATATGCCTCCTTTTTATACCTTAAATGCTAATTGGTTCACAAAAGTAATACCCACTAATATTATCCCAAAACTCACTACTTCAAACATATAAGCTCACCCCCACTCCTCAACCACACGCCCACTGTAAAATGCACGAAATTATTCGCATAGAAAAACTGCACTAAGCGGCTTTGCTGCTTAATGGTCGGTTATAGAACCATTACAACAAATTACCTCTGTCCTCAACTGCAAATCGGTACCATACAAATACTTATTCAATTTAAAGCACCACTCCGTAAAATATCAGACTATTGTTGTTGTTGTTGCGGTTGTTTAGTTTGCCACCGTTGATTGGTTGAATTGCACTGGGTGGGGCGGCTATTGCACGTCATCAATCAATCATACGATTTATGTATTCATCAAGAGCGGTTTGTGCGACCAAAAAGCCGCATGCAATTACCGCATTAAGTGACCAACAACAACAACAACAACAACAACAAATATCCTTTGAGAGGATTATTAGTGTTAACGACAACCAGCCGACCATGACCAGGCAAGTACTACTTCAAATGCAACAAAAATTATATCGATGTTTTTGTTTGCACATTTATCATTTAATGAACTCACAAATTGGGTGACCGCATGCATTTTCAGAAAACGCAAACACACACACACACACGCACACTCTAAAGCGAATGGTGTTTTATGTCCCAACCATATATATTGTAGATTAAGTGACAACAGTTAGAGCGGCAACAGCAAAACGAAAACCACAATTTGTTATGATTATCTATTGGCGCATACATACATAACAGTACACACACACACACACACACACGCATATAATCTGATACACTTCATGTATAATATATCATTCGGTATTGGCAATCGGTTGTGGGTAACTTGCAACGGAATTATTAGTTCACATAAATCTTTGCCGCACCATAATTCAATTTTAGATGTCAATATAAGTAAAAATGTATGTATGTGTGTGTAGCTATGTATCAATGAAATGTATATCAATATTTGAGTCATCATATTTACGGCGCCCGTCCTAGCCAAGTGTGTAGCGTGTCCGTGCTTCATTTGGTGTGTCCCGGGTGCGAATACTGTCTGCGCAAGTAACATCAAAAATTATAGGTCAAATGTTTTCTAATTGCGGTCACTCTTCGGCAGGCAGTGGGCAACCTCCGAGTATATTTCTGCCAAGAAAAACCCTTCTCACAAAAATCATTTGCTATTCTGTAGATCTCTCAATTTGTGTTATAAAACACCACAAATTATAGGAGAAGTTCGGCCAAACTTTAAGCTGTAATGAAAGCGTCAAATTATTAGATATTATCAATGCTGACGGAAAAATTTTTCGTTTGGAGCTAAAACCGCCGAGAAAAGAGCTAAAAGGAGATCAATAAACAAAGAAGTTAGTAATGATTTAAAGCTAATTTACTGTGTTGGAATCTGAATTCTCGAGCGTAAGAAAAATTGCTATTTAGAATTATTTCTTTACAAAATTTTATTTCCTTCTGTTCAAGTCACTTACGCTAACTTGAAGGAAATGTATCCTTGCGTAAATCGCGAAATGGAAAGAATGCTCGTGAACGGCCCACTTTCGGAACTATCGCTGAAGATGTGCCACTTGGAGGACTTCCACTTCCACAGAACTTCCACTGGAACTCAAGGCCTTTACACTCCCGGCCGTATGTGCTTTGAAGACGCTCTTCTTTTTCGATTCCGATATCGGCGAATATCAGACGCTTCTGGGTTTTCTCTTGTTCAAGATTCTCAAATATATAAACGTCGTTTAATTTACTGGACCAACAGCGGATTGCAGCATTTTTTGTTTCTTTTTACGTGATAATATTTGGCATTTACGCGCAATTGAATTATCAAGGGTTGACTGATTTTTATCCAGGAAGTAGAATTAGACGACATAAATGCTAGTGAAGCTACAGGCACATAACGTACGCTAACGACAAGAGAAACCCCACCAAATTATACTGTAGCAAAAGACTAAGGCGAAAATGATACTTGGGATTCATAAAATCATAAAACAATAAAAACGAAATTGGGTTTATTAGAAATGTTTCTGAAAGATGTCCACATCTAATACTATTCGAAAACAGAAATTAATAATAGAAAAACCGAAGCAATGCCAAAATTTGTGGGCCGAAATTCATTAGATCTTTGAACATTTGAAAGACGATCATGAAAAAAAATTTTCAAAAATTTACTAAACTTTATAATTTTATCTTCCAGAATGAACTTTTAACTGTTAAAAGAAAAAAAGATCATAACGAGTGAACCACTATTGGCAAAATGATGGCATTTTTTACAATTAAAGCCTAAAATTACTAAATATTTGGTACTATTACTTTAAAAATTCATAATTACCAAACAACGAATTTGGGTTAATATAGCTTCATTAAATTTTATTTATATATATATTCCTATTTAAAAAAAAAATTAGAAGGGAAAAAACTGTAGCAATTTAAGACTTTTGAAGTGAAAAATTTTTCGATTTTTTTAAATCCCGATATAAAAATTGTTCTTCTACTTTTACTTAAAACCAAAAAATAATATTTCGAAGATCGGTAATTTTTTCGCAAAGTTATTGCATTTTCAAAAAAATAAAAAAATTCATTCGCTAATGGCACGAAATCGAGTTTTTAGGCAAATTTTCAAAAATTTCCCACGACGAAAGAGCTCAAAATCATGCAATAAGAAAAAAATATGTCATCGATTTCGATGTAGAAACTATAACAAAAATGCATGCAAAAAAAAAGACCTGATTCTAACTCCATGGACGAAAGTCAAAATATAACAAGGTGCATTAAGAATATATAATTTTCTTTCCCAATTTTGATACTCAATTTATAATTCTGATTTACAATAATTTGTACTACACCTCGGTAAGAAGACTATAAAAATTAATACAAATTTACATAATGAAATCAAAAATCGTATATTTTCCACTTTTTTACAAATTACACTGATGTTTTTATATTTTGCTCAATTTCGGACGCCGTGTATGTTTTACCCAGATACCACTTCAAAATGCATTTGAAACCTCGCATTCGATTTTCTTTGTTTCTTTGCAATATTTCACAACTCACAAAACAATCAGAACGCGAAATTATATTCTTTATACTAGAAATAATGTGACATTAATCTCGTGGTTATGGTAAACTAATATTGGTAAAAATTACAGCAACAATTTATTTTGGATGCACCGTATCACATTAGAAATGGAACTTCTGTCAGTTTTAATTGGAACAAAAAAAAAAACTTTTAGTGAACAACTGTACGATGAAATTACTTGCGGTATACACATGTTATCGAAGACAACTGGAAATTTTTGGCGCTAAATAGTGCGAAATAATTTTAAATTTAGCTAAGCGAAGAGCTAGTAGCTAAAGAAATATGAGGAGGGCTCTCTGGGGTAGAAATTGGCAATTTGCGTGGCTTCGTTCGGGGTATGTAACGTTTCTCCGGTTACTCTTGTGAACGCTACTTTGTGTAATTTAATCAGGCGATTAGCTTTTGCGCGAGTGAACACTTTCAAAAGCTGAACATTTTTTTTAGTACCGCAATTACCAAACGCTCCCCCTCCTCATATTTTCATTACTGTTTTCATAGTTCAGCGCAAGAGATGTAAAGTGTAAGTTCTTTTTATACTACCTCAAAGGTAAAACATTTTGTAATAGTTGTGCACACTTGGTCCATAAAATTTAACTAGCCGCATCTAGCTCTGATCTTTTACAACGTAAGTGACAACACAATAGCAAAGAAACTTTCATTTAAACCACGGTCTGAAAAACAAATTTTTACTGCGTGCGAAACTCTGAAAATCAGTTGCGTGCATTTGCAACTGTCATCAGAATGTCAGCATTTGAATGACAGCGTAAAGCTAAAGCTTTGCTCTTTTTCGCATTATCAGCATTATATTGCAGCAAATGTGAAAAAGTTTACGCTTTTCCATATAAGCTTTACTGGATACGCTTTTTTTACGCCTGTTTATCCCTTGCACTTTTGACCTAAAAATAAATATAAATTTTTGGTGTAAAATGTAACAATAATATTTAAACGAGAACAATAGTTGGTTGTACTGCTGCGCTTCTAAATTTACCATCCATCATAAGTGAGACAACTACAAAAGCAACTGTCACAACAAACAGCCACAGATGCGAACGCAGCACACTCAGGCGAGAGAGAGAGAGAGAACTAAAGTAAAACCAACAAACAACAAACAACAAACACAATTGCGATTAAAGTAACAATTGTTGGCGTGTCAACAACAAAACAAAGCAGTCAAACTTCGAATGATGATGACGACCTTCAATGCTGTTGCAGGAAATTAAAAGCAAGTAATTTTTTTTTTTTTTACAAAAAAAAAAACAAAAACAAACACATTGAAGGCTACTAGGAAAACAATGCACTACAAAACAAAGCAGCAAGCAAAAACACACAAAAGAGTAGAGAGTAGAAGAAGGTCATCACAGCCACAATAACATAACAGAATGCCACTGACAGCAGCAAATGTAGCAGCAGCAGTTGAAGTAAGATGCCAACGTAGCCAACGTACGAAATATGATCACTCATACGCACTGTGGCACCAATAGACAATATTGTATTGTAAGTATTGTAAGTATCGTGTATCATTAGTGGTAAATGTATCAAATTTCGACGAGCACTAATAACTGAGCGCAATATGGGTTCGTGTGTATGTGTGTGTGTGTGTGTGCGTGTGTGCATCGACGTCAGCTACATTATGTCAATGAATTACTACTTAACAATATAACAAATTCACAAATCACACACACACACACATCATCATCACATATACAATATATTCTAGTTAAAGGAGCATAAATCAAGCCACGCAGCACAATTAATCATCGCCGAGCAAGTCAAGCAGAAGCCGGAGATGTAGACTTTGGAAATATAGTGAAAGGAATGCACAATGGGTTCAAATATGGATTTCGTGCGATTAATAAGAAATAACTAAAAACTAAGATATACTTTAATAAGTAAAAATGAGTCAAAGTTTGGATAAAATCGAACTTTAAATAACCGGCGCACGTTTTTTTCCTTTCAAGCACAAGAACTTGTTGTACCCACAAAAACCTATTTGTATAATGTTCTTAATTTCGAAAAATTAAATGGCTTTTGTTTACTTAAGTAAAAATAAAAGTAAATTATTAGATTTCAAAGGACCGCACCCATTTTCGATTGTTTGTTTATAATTAAAAAAAAAATCATGATTTAATCGGTATTTTGTGTTTTTCCTTTGATCAAGTTTGATTGTTATTTTTTAATTGTTATTTTTTCGATCAAAAATATTTGTTATTCTTGGATCTAAAATTTTGCAATATTTTGTGATTATTAAATTAATTAAAAAATAACGATCAAACTTGATCAAAGAAATAAAAAAAAAAAAAAACCACGTATTTTTGATTGCAAAACTAAATATCACAAAATAACGTTTATGCACTTATTTAAAACAAGACATTATTATTATTATTATTATTATTATTTATTAAGTAGTAAAACGTTATAATATTAAATATGTATCACTCAACTTACAGAATATGGCTTATGCTACTTTAATTCTTAAATGTATTTTAACGTAAGAGTTGTACATATGATAAGGAACATTGTATATAAAGTAAAGGGGAAAAACTACTATAAAAACCCTTATGAGACGACAAAAAAAGAAGAAAAAAAAGAAGCTAAGTTATAAACAAACGTTGTGACATTAGAGTGGTTCAAGCATGTTGCAGAAGATCTGATATTAATTGGTTATTAGAATAACTACATTTCTCATTAAACTTATCAGAGAGTTTTTCAATTCGTGACGCTATCATTTCTACATCGTTTTCGACGTGTAACCGCCTTGTGGAATAGTCCCAAGGTAAATTAAGCATAATTCTAAGGAGTTTATTTTGCCGTATTTGTAATCTATTTATATGTGTTTTTGCACAAGTACCCCATACAGGACATGCATACAGGATGATAGATTGGAAAATTACTTTATAAATAACAAGTTTGTTTTCAGTGCTGAGTTCTGATTTCCTGTTGTTTAAAGAATATAACATTATATTTATTGTTTATATGGTGAATGTGGTCGCGAAAGATTAACCTTTTGTCGAGTACTACGCCTAAGTATTTAACGGTATTTGACCAATTTATATCATGCCTATTGATAGTGAGGTTTGTACTAGGCAAGTTGCATGAACTTCTTTTTTTAGTAAAAAAGATAGCTTGCGTTTTACCAGCATTAAGTTTTATTTTCCATTTATGACAATAACTAGCGACATGATCCAGTGCATTTTGCATTTTGCTAACTATATCGTGAGCAGACTTATGCGAGTAAAAAACACCAATATCGTCAGCGTACATGGCGTAGTGACAGTTGTCGAACTTTGGGACGTCAGACACGTATATATTGAACAAAATAGGTCCTATAACTGTCCCTTGTGGAACCCCAGCTGAAACTACGGTTAGGTCTGAAAACTCGTTATTTATACAGACACAATAATATCTATTATTAAGGAAACTTTGAACAATCTTTATGAGATGGGTAGGAAATTTTAAATCTACGAGCTTATATATTAGTCCGTTATGCCAAACGGAGTCAAAAGCCTTTTCAACATCAAAAAGAACTAAAGCGGTGGACTTTTTGTAATTAAAACTTGATTTAACGTGATTGCATATTCTCTTGATTTGGTGGGTGGTTCCGTAAAATTTCCTAAAGCCAAACTGTTCATCAGGCAGCACATCATTTTCACTAATAAAATTAGTTAACTTATTTTTTAGTACTTGCTCAAATATTTTTCCGAGACTACTCAAGAGACTTCCAATTTCGCTTGGGGGTTTTCCAGGCTTTAGTATTGGAATTACTTTTGCCGTTTTCCATGTTTTCGGGAAGTATTGGAGTTTGAGGCATGAATTAATGATAAATGTAAGAAAAATTATTGCTATTTTGGCAATTTTCTAAGCATTACATTCTTTATATCGTCTAAGCCTGAGGATTTTCGTAAAGGTGCTTGTTGAATTAATAATTAAAAACAAGACATCTTCTAAATAAAAATAAGGTCAGATGTGCTTAGCATATCACATAAATATTAGATCGATACATTCGAGTTTTGTTTTGAACGAATTTTTGTCAATGATTTTGTGATACAACAAAACCAAAATAACAATTATTCACTGTCGCTGCCATATTTTTAATAAACTATTTAATAAAATATCGAAAACTTTGACTTTTATAACATGAGAGCATTCTTCCTTCCATACTATAATTTTCGAAATTTCGCTCAATAAGTTGAAATGTAAAATGTGTACCAAATTTTCGGGCGCAAGTTTTTTTTTTTGTTTTATAAAATATTTTACATTTCGAAAACTTAAGCAAATTACAAATTACCGTTATATGAGATGTGAGTGCGGTAGTTTTTTATCCAATTTCTATAAGATTTCGCTTACTGAGTTCAACTGTAATGTGTGTATCAAATTTGGTGAAGTTAGGACAGGTAGTGCCGGAAATATCTGTTCGCTCTAAATCAGGCGATGCCACTCCCATTTCCCCAAAAAGTTAACCCTCATATTATGGGCTCTAAAATTTGAGTATCGCTTATATTCAATGTCCTCTATCTGCACTTTTTACAAAAATTAGATGCTGATAAAAAAATCTTCCTAACTAACAAAAATTGCACGTCCTTTACTTTCTTATACAACAACATAACGCTCACCAAAAATGGTAGAGCAAGCTGTGCCGAACAATATAATAAATCTTATTATTTCTTTATTTGAATCAGACTTTGCACTTCTAAATTTAAAACTCAGTTGAATCTTGCAAACAACATTATTTTATGTCCCTGTACCAAATCTAGACGAAAATCCTACCGGAAGTAAATAATGTTCGAACTCGTAAACTTAGTAATATTTTATTAATTTTTAAGCACTGTTTTGGAAGTCAGTTGAAGTTATTGTTTGCTAGTTATTGGATAGCGCAGTATGATTTAGTTGCTAATATGAAAATGATTGATGGCAATCCTTTGTATTAATAAACACCAAATGAAAACAGTAGATGAGCCGAGTTTTTGCTATTTTCTGTATTATAAGAATGTGAATGGAAGATTTGGCTTTAGAAGGAAGAAAAAGAGAGAGAAAAAAACAGACCAGGAATAGCAGTCACATTGTGAAGCCATTAATGAAGGTAAAACTTAGAGGAAAAAAGGAAACACTTTGTAGCTTGCTCCTTGGCCCTAACTAACGATGCTACCAATCCTTTCAAAAACTTTTAATTAAAAATGGTAAGCAGCATGAACCTTACTCCTTCAAGGCTTGCCTTTGCTGTAGATAGCCAAACGGCCTTCGAAGCTCTAAAGTTGAAAACAACTAACTCGATCTGCATTCGAAACTGTTTGAATCTCTCTGTAATATCTTCCGCAACACATTCCCAACCTATACAGGGTCCCACGTCACAGTGGCGTCACTGGAAACGAGGAAGTAGGTACGAGTGGGTAAGCAGTGGCAAGACTTGAGCATACAACCCTCTCTGAGATTCTCGCTCTTTCAAGTTCCCAAAAGGGCCAAAGACAGGTGCACCAAATTAGACATATGCAGGATAGCGCGTTAACTTTGATCATCACTCAGTGAGCCAAGAAGACGGAGAGCTAAGATTTTACAAACCGAATGCCAAGCTTTTCACAGGAATACTAACGGAACACTCTCGCCTATCGATCACATGATCGCAAAGTTTGGAGTACCGTAAAACATTTCAGGGGGGACATTCCTTCGAAGACCTGGAGGACTGAGACTGGACTGGACTGGAGGACCTGCTGGGATTACCCAAAATATTGGTAGGGTTTAAGAACATGGAAGGATAGGCTGAAGGATAATCTCTTTCTGGGTTCTGTGCAGACCGAGTGAGCTCTCTATGAAAGCAGCCCTTGTAACCTAACCTATCCGAAAGACTGATTTTCGAGGTTTTATTTTCCGATACGATTCAACGGTCATACATAGGTCAGATCTGGCAACGCTATATTAAATTCTGGTCAGTTTGATTTGCTATTTCATGAGTAGGCAAACGTAGCAAGAACAGTGCAAATTGTGTAAATTTGTTTAAAAAATTATAGTTCAGAGCGGCAGTGTTACCGTGCGCTAAAACTGTCCTTTGACAAGGCTAATTTTTGGCTCAATGTGCAAATAAATAAGAGAATCTATGAAAGGTTCACTAAGCACCGTTACAGAATGTTTCCCTCAAAGCCGAGCGCTGAAGAGAACGTTTGCTATTAGTGAGAGGAAGTGTGACTGATTACATGTTTTTATTGTAGCGCGTTGCCTAATGCCATACTGCAAGTCAAACCATCGACTTTATTAAGAAAACATTTGGTTAGCGCGTTGTATCTCCAATTAGGTCAATTGTTTCGGTACAGAGATCAGTATCCGTCTCATGCTAGGTACGCGCCAACGGAATGAAAAACAAAGAATTATTTAACCCGGCACCACCTATAAACACTTTACTTAGTGCATTTTACAATTAAATGTATGATAATTAAAATTAGCTTTGATCCCACTGTGCCAAGGCATCGAAAGGAAGCTGGGAAGTGCACGGTGTGGAAGCGATGAGCCCCAATAAAGTTCCTCCTCCCCGCCCCAACCAACACATAATCCATGAAGGCGCAGCAACTGAAGCGCATTGAATGCACAAATACAATAACGAAATTTCACTTTAGCTACACATATCAAAAGCCAACAATAGATAATTCTATTCTCAACCTATTCGAAATACATACAATATATCTGCCTCAGAACTTTGTTGTCCACTTGGCGTTGCTCAGCGAGCGCAGAGGAAGTGCAGTCATTGCACATGTAGGTCAGCGCTTAGCTTACTATAACCCAAAATTTAAAGCAACCCATCAAATATACTCACATAAACGTAAACAAATGCAGTGAATTCCCTGTCGGAAATAGAATTACTTAAATAGAATTGCTGAAACAAAATTACTTAGCAATTAATTTAGTACTTTTTTATCAACTACAAATGGTTGAAATTTTTTCTTATTTCTTGAAAGCAACTAGTTTTATTAAAATGACGAAGTCTTAGGAGCAAGACAATTATCTGACTCTGCTTTTAATTTCAACTACTTTTAAATGTTTTTATTTCCAACTACATATTTGCAATACCTTTTTTCAAACTATTGTAAAATCAATATAATCACAAACTACTTTCATTCTGCCCGTTTCCAATTATTTAAAAATATCTATACTCTATTTTATTGTAACTATACATTTTTTATTTCCCGTTTAAATAAAAATACATTTTAATTTGAAATCAGTAAACAAATAAAAAGAATCACGCACTAACTCTTGAAAGTACAGTGAGTATTCATTTCTTGTTCAATTACCCAGCTTTACAGGCAAAAGATTAAAAAAACTCAGGTATAGGGTAGGTTAGTATGCACCTTCCGAGAGCTCAAACACCAGAGCTCTTGTTTAAAATCGACAATCCAACTAATCGGCTAATTGACTCGGCTAATTGACAATGGTTGATAATCGAATGACACGTATTCGAGTAACCGTTCATTTTCAACTAATCGCTCACCATTGAGTAGTCTAAAATTCGACTAACCTAAATTATTCGCATAGTGATAGTTGCTCACAATAAATTCATAAAAACTTCATTATATTAAAAAATGAGTTTTCTCAATCTATGCAATTATTCAAACCCATATAAAGAACAAATATTTATTGAAAGAAAACAGCTAGTCGAAAAATCGAAAATGAACTATTAGTCGAAAGGAAACGGTTATTCGATTATGTGAGGTCGACTTTTTTTTAAACAATTTTTGCTAATCGATTCATCGGTTAGTCGATTGGTCGATTAACAACAGCTCTAAAAAAACACATATTTTTTTAAATTTTTTCATTGTGTTTTTTTCGTACCACTTCATTAACAATTTTGTATTGTTTAACTGCTATGCGCAGTTATTGCGTATCTTGTTCGAAAGACAATCAATGCAGTTGATGGATATAAAACTTATAGTTATATTGGTTAAAAACATGTTTAGATATAGCTGGTCAAAAAAATTTTTTTTTTTTAATTTCGGTTTTAAAGTTTTTCTCAGAACTTTCGCAATAGCTTTTTTTAATTTCTTAATTTTCAGTTAAAGAAAAATGACCTAAATAAAAAACTTAAAACAAAAACAAAAAAATATATGAATAATAAAAATTCAACAAACAGTTTTTTTCCACCGGCTCTAACTCTGCATGTTTTAAACCAACCATTTTTATTAAGATGTACATATAATTTATTGAAAATATATTTGACCACAGAGAAATTATAATAACACCCATCGCTACATATACATGTATGGCTGATTCCATATCAGATTTCTAGTCAATGTTGCAAATTCCGATGGAATATTTTCTTTGGTTTTCATCAAAAATAAATTGACACGAACTTTTTTAATTCGCTAGAATTTTTTTTAAGGAGTTATAATCTTTTACATTTTCGATGAACTGCTTTTTTTCAATGACGGTGGCGTTTTACGATCCCAATACTTCGAAAACTGTTCATCGTAGAAAAAAATCTCCCTAAAGTAAAAAGTAGGTATTTCACTCTTCTTTGCAATGTTGTATTACAAAAATGTGTTTACAATATTTTTTACCCCAAAAAGAATAAATACTTTATAAATACTAAAAACAAATTGGTTTTTCTCTGATTTGGGCATTTTTGATTTTGCTTTTTTCATCTCAATAAATTTTCTAAAGTCCTCCGGAAAACATATTAAAGCATTATAATTGAATCAGAAGTAGATTTCGAGCTATAGAATTTAAAAGAGCCTCACCAGAACCTCCCAGAGCGTACGCCGACCAACGAGCCCCCATTCACTATGCGCGCTCCTAGCGAGGGCTAGTGGCATAAATTCAATTTCTAAAATTTCAAATAAAAGCAATCTTTCGCAATAATAACAATGATACTCGGCTGTCAGTATGTTTTATGAAATTCCTGCCGTTTTGAGTCTTTTTTCACAACTTGCAAATAAAAGTAGACGATGTTATATCAGGAGAACGATTTTAATGTCGATTTGCAAGGCCGCATTATTAGAAGTTTACAATGAACTTTATGATTTATTTGCTAATATCTGGGTTTCTGTGAAATATTTATGGCAGATATGACATTGACATTGCAAATTTAAACCCTTCTCTTCATCTCAGCTCTTGCCGATTTAATGCAAACCACGACTTGAAGTGCCATGCTTGCAATGGATGCTTGTTTTTCTTGTTTTCGATTGCAATTTTTCTTCATGTAATCCTTCTACTACAATTATGGAAGATCTGCAGAGTGGGACTTTGTTTCCACTGCTCTCAGTAAGACCCTTGCAATTAAGCAGGTTAAAGAGATTAGTATGCGAGGCCAGTTTTTAAATGACTCATTTAATAACAAACTCATTAGAACTTTTTAACAGGGCTAATCAAGAATAAACTCTATAGAATATTTTAGTATTTCATCGTACCACAGAAAATTATGCAGTTTCGGAAAAATTTCTAGGATCGAGATTGAATGATTGCAAAACTATTTCTTTTTCATTTTCAATTAAACTATTTCAGGCACATTTTGTTCAACCACTCAACGAATCACTCTTGAGCATTAAAACCTACTCACCCTGTGTTGAATCCGTTCGTGTGTGTTTTTCCTAAGAAGGAAAGTAAAACAAAAAAGCTAAGTTCAAAATTAAAAAAAAAAAAATATTCCATCGAAAATTGAGAAATGTGAAATATTTTATATATTTAATTGGCATCACTCTTTTATTACTACGCTCGTTGATCGGCGCACGCTCTGGGTCTGAGCGCGCGGACCGTGTATGCGAGTCTTTTAAATTCTATAACTCAAAATCTACTTCTGATTCCACTATAATATTTTAATGTGTTTTCCGAAAGACTTCATGAAATTCATAGAGATAAAAACAAATAATCAAAATTGCCCACTTTTGAGAAAAATCAATTTGTTATTAATATTTACAAAGTATTTATTCTTTTGATGGTACACAATTTTTTAAACAAATTTTTGTAATACCACATTGCAAAGAAGAATGAAACCGCTACTTTTTACTATGAGGAGATTTTTTTCCACGATGAACAATTTTCGAGTTACTGGAGCTGTAAAACGCCACAGTCATTCCAAATAAGGCAGTTAGTTCATGAAAAATTTAAAATATCATAATTGCGTCAAACAATTTTTTTTGCGAAATAAAAAAATACCTGTAAATTAATTTTTAATAAAGTGCATAAAAAAATATCTCATTGAAATTAGCAAAAATCGACTCCCAATCTGATATGGAATCAACCATATATATATACCTGTTGCAAGTTAAATTAACATAATTTATTTAACATTTTGTTTCAAATCAGTTGACCTCCAGCTACTTTTTAAATTAGTAATTTTTTTTTTTTTTTGTAGATTATCTGCTTTTTTCCACCAGGGTTGCAAGTGCATTGTATATTTGTATTGTATATTGTAAAATTTAAATATTTCAAAATATGCTGACAAGCTTTCGCCCTAGCAATACAATATTTGTGCAGCAAGCTGGCATTGTTTAGCTAGAGACATTCGATATTTGCTGGCATGTACTGCTACATTTATATACCTATGTATGTATGTAGTTGTGTCGCTCATTGTCTTTTGTCATTGTAAGAGTTATTTTTGTTATTGTTATATTGTTTGTATTCTGAATCTGTCCAACTTGCTGTATTACCGCCTCGAGGCAGTTGATGTATAGATGCATTGTGCAAACTGCCGCGCCGAAATGTCCGCACACTTCCACATATGTGTATGTGTGTATATGTTTATGTATGTGTGTATATATAAATATTGCTGAGTTGTTGTTTCAATTTGTTTGACATGTTTCATAATTTATTATTGTTTCGTTGCAGTTGTATGGAAACTGTACCATTGCGTCCATTTCATGTAAAATGCAACTGGCTTTGTTGCAAAGTTCCTGCTACATATTATGCCGTTATTTCGGTGATTGAGTACCGTCGAATGCGAATGAGGTGAACAAAAGGAAATTGTTGTACATATTTAAATAGCCTCAATATTGCAGCATCAATATATTCCGATTTGCTGTAGTTGATAAGTATCCTATAGATTGTATCGTATAATGTGAGAATGAGTCCAGCAAGTAAAGCTTCTTATGGCTATAGAAATATTTGCTTTTGTTTGTAGGCAGTTATTGTATATGTTATCTCAATCCATCGTTTCTACCATTTACTTCAGGGAGTGAATGTGGTTGATGATTTGAAGAAAGATAAGGGCTGTTATGGGAGGTTTATGAGAGGCAAGGAGTATGTTAATAAATTTTTTTTTGGCATCTATGGGTATTTACATATGTATGTATTTAATGACCGCTCATATGAAGCCTAACAAAGCATAATATTGTATTCAACAAGTTTTTTTAATTTTTCATCTAAACGAAATATTTTATTCACTCTAGGTTTTTTTTTAAATTTTTTTAAATTTTTCTCATGAGAAATCTTCTGTCAATTGATGGAAAAGAGGTTCGAGGCAAGAACCCTAGGGCCAGCTATATAGTTAAGTAACTGGACGAGAAGCAGTCAGGTAACTCTGGAACTTCTCATGCAAACTCACCTCCTTAGGTGGCTAGAATCCAAGACTGAGGAAGACACATCTGTTACGGCTGAATAGGGAGGTTTCCCTTTGAAGTCATCTCTGAGGATAATATAGAGACAGCGATTCGAAGCTTCCTTCCACACAAATCACCAGAGATTGACGGTATCATACTTGCTGACCTACGACTGACATTAGGTAACATCAAGCCAAGACAGAAAACCATATATAGGGCGGCAGTTAACCTCAACTATATGCCACGTTACCCAGGTTAAAATGTCTTTATCCCTAAGACGGGAAAAACCTCACGCAACAGACCCAACGATTTTAAATCATTAAATCTCTTGTCCTTTTTGTTGAAAAAAATTGGAGCGCATCTTAGACACCTAGTACATAAGAGGGATAATGAGGTCAGAACTCTCCGACGCTCAACAAGCATACTCTAGGAGTAAGGAGGTGGAAACTGCCCTAGACAGCCTTATCTTTTACATTGAAAAATCTTTGCACTACAACGAATACTGCCTAGCGTTGTTCCTAGACATAGAAAATGCATTTAACATTTAACACCATCAGCTGAGAGGCAGTTACTTCATCGCTACGCGGGCTGGAGCTATGGCATACCATGCCAGCTTTCATCAGGACCTTTTTCATGGGAAGGATAATCAAAGCGGAGTTGGGGGACTCCTCTGTGGTGAAATTCGTGTTAAAAGGTACAACTCAAGGGGGAGTTGTATCACCTCTACTGTGAGATATCACTGTCGATAGCCTGCTAAAAGAAATACAAAGTGGCGAAGAAAATGTGACAGCCAACGCCGATGGCATTGTCACTGAGAGGCCTGGTGCAAGGGCTGGTGCAAGGGCTACCCAATAAGTTTATGCGCTGGTGCCGCAGTCGAGGTTGAAACAGAAACAGTTCTATTCACTAGGAAGCACCATTTTCTACCAATGGAAAATTCAACTCTGAATGGAATACTGATGAGGAGAATGGAACATGCCGAGTAAATGGGCCTAATCCTAGATAGAAAACTAAATTGGGGGCACAACGTTAACGAAAGCTTCCGCCAAGCCACGATGGCTATCTACTCATGCCGAAGGGCAATAGTTAAGAACTGGGACTTAGAACCCAAAATCGTCGAATGGATCTACACGGCTGTTGAGAGACCAATCATTTTCTATGGCACAGTAATTTGGTGCTTTGCTCTTGCCAAAAAAAGTAAATATTAAGAAAGTGGAAAGAGTTTAACGAGTAATCTCTCTGTTAATAACAGGGGCTATAAACATTCAGCCACTAATGCGCTTAGTGTGCTACTTAATTTCTTCCGGATAGATCTATGTATATGCTAAGAAAGTTGCATGTAATACTGTCATTAGGCACTAAGTTCCGGTAGATAATGGGCATATCCTTATATCGGTCACAGTTAGATAATGGCCGAACTCATCGAACTGCCTACGGGAACCGATTGAGCACTTCCGATCAATTAGACCGAACCCCAGTTTATGACCCTATTGCCCAAAAGGGAGAAGTGGAGATTGGACGCGGTTAGGAAAAGCCGGAGATAGGTTGGTAATGAAAATGGAAGGAGTTTGATAATAACCCTGGCCAAATAACGGTGTAATCTGCTCAAATTGTATACACAGGATAAGGCTGGACAATACCGCGCCTACTTCTTCTGTAACAGTAATTGACAAAAAACAAACCAAAAAAAATTCTGATGATAACCCCACCGAATTTCGTATGCAGGATTGCGTTGGAGAAGTAAATACACAAAATCAAAATTTTTTGCAAATAGGCGTGGTACCGCCCACTTTAATAAGACTTCCCTATTTAAGACTCTATTTAAGATAATTTCTTTAAATTTCAAATGCAGGATGGTGTAGAAATACCAAATGTATGGAATTGGAAATTGTTGGAATACACTGCGTAACAAAAATTTAAAAAAAACCTGCGGTAATGATTTTGTTAATAGTTTTTATTAATATTAGTAGCGGGCTTACGAACTGTGATTTTACTTTTTTTGGATTGGCTCTAGTTCTTGAGATAAACGAAACTTATGAAATTAATGACAAAAAATTATATGACCCAGTTCCAGTTGTATTAATTTAATTATTCCTCAATAAGTTTTGTTATATAAATTAATAAAACAAGTAGTTCGTTGGTTCAAATATTTTATTTCCCTTGCAAGAGAGCAAGGGCAGCCGGTTAAGTCGGGTGAGTTAATACAACTAAACATTAATTCGACGACTTCGCCTAAATACCTGAAAACTCTAACACTCCCTGTCAGCCGCTGCACGCTATCGACCGCGTGACTTGTAAATGCAACTTGTAAATGGGCCAACAAAGTGGGTATACTAAATACCCCTGTTTTATATGTTTATGGGACAGTCGTGCAAAAAATTAACATTGGATTAGAAAGGAGTGGCCGATGAGAGAAATTATGGAGGTAGGAACAGCAAATCTAGTTCATGACCAACTGATAAGCCGAGAAAAAATCATTCTTCCACCACTTCACATCAAACTTGGGCTAATGAAACAGTTCATCAAAGCCCTTGATAAGACAGGTGACTGTTTCGAATATGTGTGCAAAAAATTCCCAGTCCTTAGTATGGAAAAATTAAAAGCAGGAGTCTTCGATGGTCCTCAAATTTGTACCCTTCTAAAAGACACTGATTTCTTAAACCATATGTCACAAATTGAATCTGAAGCCTGGCTAAGCTTTGTTAATGTAGTCAAAAATTTTTTGGGAAATCATAAATCACCAGACTATGCAAAACTAGTTGCTTCTCAATTTTCGCAAATTAGGAGCTAAAATGAGCATTAAATTACATTATTTAAATAGTCATTTGGACAAATTCCCGGACAACCAAGGCGATTACAGTGAGGAACAAGGTGAACCGATCTACCAGGGCATGAAAATAATGGAAGAAAGATACCGAGGTCGATGGGACGACCACATGATGTCAGACTACTGCTGGAACTTTATACGGGATTGTCCTGAGCAGCGACTTCATAGAAGGTCCTACAGAAAAACTTCTTTGTAATTTTCTAAAAATTAATTAATGAAAAGAATATATTTTTTTTTATTTTTGTATTATTTTGATACAGGCGCGCAATAAAAATATAAATTACTCTAAATCGACTTAAAAATCACCGACCACAAAATTTTGTTCCGCAGCAAACTTATCAAACTTTGCCAAATTTAGTACACATGATATATGTCAATGCTCAAGTCAATAAACATAATTTTAATTAACGAAAATTGCAGAAATGGGACAAATTCAAAAAAAGTTATATTCCAGTAACAAAAAAAATGTAATTTACTCTGATTAGTTGAAGAGCGAAAAACCAGAGTTTCAAAAAATGTAATTAAAGCAAATGGGTATATCTCTGAAAGTATTCGAGCATACTCTATGAAATTTGGTACTCTCTAGAGATTTAAATTTAACTGGGTTCCTTTAGTTCATAGGAGTTCACAGGAATTCAAGGGAGCAATCTGGCTGAATTCTAATAGATTTTTTATCACATCCATTACTTCGGTACAAGATTAAATTATTTAAAAGACTTTTAAATCAGCGTCGTTGTTATAATCACCCTTCCTTTTGAGACAACTAAAAGCTTAAGCTGAATCAACTTATACCTGATTGGATACCAAGCCGTGTTTGGTTTTTTTTAAACAAGTTTCGCTTCTATCAAACCTTAACCGTTCAGCTTCAAAGTTTTACTATTTTCAATGTAAAATAATTTCAACAATTACACTGCTGTCATGTACACGTCAACTGTCACTTAACTTATGTCAAAATAATAACAAACCCAAAGTTTGGCAGGTACAGTTGCAGCGATAAACAAATGTGGCAGCACCAATCGACTCTGAAGCCCTAAATAACTTCGCGCTATGCATAATAGAAAATTTTGCACACCTATTCACTACATACGTAGGTAGACGTTATGTTTGTATGTATACACATACACAAGCAGTTTTATGTACAAACATATGTGCCATTTTTTTTTTTGCCTATCACTTTCCACGCGCTCGCACGTCGTCAAAATGTATAGCAAAACCAGCACACACAGTCGCTACTGATTTCACTGTCAACGCATAAAACAAATCAAATTTAGATTTATGTATTTTATGTCAAAAATAAATGGATATCACATGTACGAATAGAAGATGAAATGCAAAAAAAACACACAACACAACACAACAATACAATAAAAACACCAAGACAAAAATGAGCCAAAGTTGATGAAGGTGCTGAGAGTGACTGACAACAGGAGAATATGGAGCAACAGCTGAACAGGCGCAGATGAAGCCATTAAAATATCATTTTAGGTGTGGAAAATCCAAGCCATAAGGTGACAGCAACAACAGGAAGTTAAACAAAAAAGAGCAATAACATGTCATGGAGATATTCCGAGCGAAAACAGCGAAAAAGTTCGCGTTACTTGCACCCTATTTTTGTTTGAAACAGCAAAAACAAAATGTCAAAAAAACGTATATAATTTTTGTATTGGCAATTGCGTAGCAAGTTTATTCCATATATGTTCACAATTATTTTGTACATACATACATGCATTTGTATGGCACATTTATACCCGTACACTTCTACCCAGCTAGTAAAAAATAGGTGAAAAGCAAAGACGCTTAAAATAGGAACATTTCAAACGATCAGAGCATTATTCCTAATACATCATACAGATATAGCATCATATTTTACTGGTAGCAAAATATTAATTACACTGTGCGACAGACTCAAAACAGACTTGGTTTCTTTAGTATTTTCTGTAAGTACACCTTTCCCAGAGTAAAATCTCGGCTTAAGTAGTTAATAAAAGTTCACAAAAGTATAAAAAACTTTTCAACTAAGGACCGGTCGGCAAATCATTAGGAAGGTGGATGAGTATATAATAAGCCTACTGGCCAAAATTGATCTGCACACGTAGGAAAGTAATAGCCATAATTGAAAGGAACCACTCCATATCGACAAGAGATGTCGCCAAAAAAGCTAAAACCACACATCTACTAGTTACTCGAATTGAGAAGAGAAATGGTATAAAAACTTGTAAAACGAAAATATTTCTAAAACGTAGCGAAAATCAAACTAAAAAAACACGCGTGCATCTAAGTGCGCGAGCCAGAAGTAAAACTTATTTATAGTAATAGAAATTAATAAAAAGTAGTCGTAGTAATTAGTAGCAGCATTAGTAAAAATTTTGGTAAAAATTAGTAACAACTGTGTTAGAAATTAGTAAAAAATAGTAGTTGAAAATAGTTAAAACACTGGTAGAAATTAGTCAAAGTAGTGGTAGATGTTATTAAAAGTAGTGGAAGAAATTAGTAGCAGCATTAATAAAAATTGTAGTAGAAATATTAAAAATAGTAGTAGCATTAGTAAAAATATTAGTAGAAATGAGTAAGGGTAGTGGTAGAAATGTGTAAAAATTAGGGTAGAAATGAGGAAAAATCGAGGAGGAAATTTGTAGTAGAATTGGCAATAATATGCGCTGCTTTTATTGTACGATTCTGACGCAACTTTCGTTACACGATGTAAAAGCTCACTGCCGCTAAAGAAGTTTTACTTTAAAAGACACTTGCCTTGCGCGTAAGTTGTATGAGACCCAACTGGCAAATACAAATTTTGTATGGCTATGGACGATGAAACTTATTTGCAAATAAACTTGGAGATATTTTCAGGTAACCAATTTTACTGCCTGCAGTCTAGATAAGATTTTTCTAAATCAGAATAACCCAAGTTTCTAATTTGCTAAGGCATTTGTGAATTCGGGCATAAGCACACGCCATTCTTTAGTATGGGAATCATCAACGTGAAGGAAAATACGCCTCTTGCCCTTTCTACATCGTAATAATAGTCCAACTATATTTTGACCGTATTTGACTCAGACCTATTACGCTAATGTCCCCCAAAAGTGGTTCAAATATAACACTGTCCATTACGTAAGGAAATACTTGAATTTTCCTAATGTGCCAGAGTTAAGACCTATTGAGCGATATTGGGCTGTGATGAAAGTCAGACTTTTGAAAGTTAGGAAACTAACCAAAACAGTAACAGAGATAAAATGAATGCGCAAAACTTGCTGACGGGCCGTTCAATAAAAGTTGCCGCTGTCCATACAGCAAAAAATAAATTTAAATATTTTGTTCCCCTATCATCACAATAAGTATTTTTTTTATAGTACTAAAAACAAATATAAAAACAAACAAACTTTATGCATTAAATGAGCGTTTTTTAATTCGCAGAACTTTTTTTATGTTGAAAGTAATTTAGGGTCATCAAAATTTCTGTCCTTGCCGCAATAAAAAAACAGCAAAACTTGAATTTTCTTCATAACCGTTTTGTTTATTAATCGATCGCACAGTGTAATGCACTGAGTAGTATTATTATTTTATTTCCACGTTTTCTTAGAATCAATTACGTCACTTAATTTTCTTAAAAGTAAAGTTCTATGTAGAGAGGTACAAAGTGACTTAGTTGAACCTAGTAAGTTAAGGAAGCATTCTAGAGCAAAGGATGTTAGAAGAACCCATGGTGTTCAAAATTATATTTTGAACGATATTAAATAAATAAAGTAATTATGAAGAAAAACACATTTTAGCTGTTTTTGGGACTAACCAATGATGGAAAATTTGATAATAATAAAACCCTCCCAAAGTAAGCTTTGAAACTGCCATTTTTTTACTTCGTATGGGAATCGACGCGGTCCAATAAACACTTTTTCATTTTCTTTATTAAATAACATTCAATGGAGCAAAATTTCTTTAAAAAATTATCAAATAAATTTTACCCAACAATATTATCGCAGTAATATTTTGTTTACAGTGATTTTAGTTAATTCGTAATGATCAACTTTTTAATCGCAATTGTTTTTTTTATTGCGTATATGTAAAATAAAATTGAAAGTTCTAATTATAAAACAACAATTAAACAAAATGTTTAAATTGTTTGGGAAAATATTTAAACAGTTTGGGTATGCAGGTGTACAGCCTCTTTAATTCTAATATAACAAAACGCAAATTTGTGTGGCTAGAAGCTGCCGTAGATTTTTTTTAAATTTGTTTTAAATTTGTCTTAATAATTAGCAACGGAAACTTTTGTTTCATACATATATCGCCTATACAAGTACATATTTTATGTGGTAAAAATTGCAGAATTACTGTCGGCATATAAAATTATTATGAATCCATGAGAGATTTCAAAAGAATTCAAAAAATAATAAAAAAGATCAACGGTAATTTGCAGCCCCTTCAAACTTTCACATTATTAAACTGAATTAAAATATGTTATAAATCTGCATTCGCGAAAAATTAAAAAACATTCTTCTAAAAAAAATTTTAAGCATCCATGAATTTTTTTTGTGTTTTTATAAATTTTGTATACAGTTTAAAACATGATAAAAAGTTAAAGGTAATTTTTAGCCCCTTATAACTTACACTTTATGAAACTAAATTTAAATAAGGTATAAAACTGCATGCACCAAAAATTTCTAAGCATTATATGTCCTAAAAAATATAAAAATTTACAAAAAGTTTTCGAGTTTTTTTTAAATTGTGTAAAGAGTTTGAAACATTAAGTTCCATGGTTTTGGTTATAGTATGAAATATATTTGTATACAAAATTAACAAAAAAATGGATTATGAAAAACTTACCAATATTGTAAAGAGGTCACCACTCGACCGGTGTTGCTCGCCATTGTAAATCAAATAAACCAATAATACCTTTTAATATTTTGACGTTGTAATTGAACGATCAAAAATCTAAATTGCGGTATAATTTTTGAGTTTCAACTTTATATTTATTTAAGTTAATAATTTTTAACAATAAACAAATGATATTGATCAAATTTATTTTTTTTAATAAAATTTCCATATCAGTGTAGACAAAATAAGGTTACGAATGCTCTAATATTTGTTTTAGAAGTTGTTATTTTTTTAAATGGTTCATTTGGGGACAAACAAAAATTATAATCGTATCGTTTCGTTAGAAACGTTAATATTGATTATTGCATAAAAAAATGTGCCTTGAATTTGGTAACCGTTGCCGAATTTTTAAATTTAATCAAACTTTTAAATATCTCGATATACTCAAAAATGGAATTATAACACTATCACTTATGCTCATGCACGTTAGAAGTTCACGGAAAATATTTTCACAGAATGTAAGAAGCAAATTTGCAAAGTCGTTAGAGAATTAGAAGTAAGATGTGTTAAAAAGTTGCTCTTCAGAAAATTTTAATGTGTAGTCACGGGTAAAAGTTTTTATATAAGAAACCGGTTTTGGATTTCATCCGTTCAACCGTATACGGGTTTATTGATCCGTACATATCAATTCGCGTTGTTTGATTTGTTTATTTAATTTTGTCCCATTTCTTTAAATTCCAATCACTCTGCTTACTTGGATCCCATTGGTTTTATAGGGTGGTCGCTTGCCGGGGCGTATGAGTAACCTCTTCACAACTAATGGCAAATTGCATATTTTCCACTAATAGTTGTTGCTAAGAGTTTACTCTTCTAATATTTCATTAAAATAGTGTGTCTGAAAAAATTTTTTTTAATTCAGTTTTACTCAAAAATTGGTTTTCAAAATTGCACTATTCTATAAGAAATTTAGAATTCAAAAAAGCCAAAGAAAGATAACTGAGTTATTTTTGCTTGAAGTATTTCTTAATGTTACATTTTTTTTATTTAATCATTACCAAATAATGCATTTGTGAAGGAATCTCCGTTATACTTTGTCAAATTTGATTTGATGACAAACCAGTTTCAGCATTGTGCCATCTTTAGTGCATATTTTGTTCTGACTAAATTATAAAAAAAATTACTATATTTCGGCTAAAGAACAACCCGAAAAATTTCAAGAGTTGCACTTTGAGGGAAGGCTATCAGAATGAATGCTGCCTGAAGACTTTTTGTGTTTTTTTTTTTTTGTTTTCAAAGCTATTTTTGTATCTTTCTTATGAAAAATTAACAAAAATTTGTAAATGCCTGGAGCAAAAATATGTATAACCTTTTGCTTTCACTGCATCAACTAGCAAAGTGAGCGAAGTTAATTAACGATACACTTATTAGTGAATTTATTTATAAAGGTGTCATGTGGGATATCATACAATAGTAGTTAATTAAAGGCTATAATATGGGAAGCAATGATATCACTCATAGTCAATATCTCCAAGGATATTAGCATGGAACATAATGCTTAAATTTTTTTATTTATTTATATATTTATTTGTTGCATACTGGTGGCTTAGGAAATAAGTTATATTTACACAATAAAAAAGTAAAATATTACAAAATATTATATTACAAACTTTATACATTGACTCATAAAGTATTAAAATAAAAAAAAGGTTTAAAACATAAACTTAAGACTAAATAACTAACTCATCTCTACCTCATGGATCACAACACCCCGACTATATGTAAATACTGCAACTACGCTACAATTTCCATAAAACACATTTTAAAGGATTGTCGCTTTTTCAATACTCATAGAAATTCCATCTTCCACAATAACGATCCTACCCAATCCTTGTCCAATCTTACAGCCGAAAAGATCCAAAAAAATTATTTCATTTTTAAAACTGTCTAAACTTTATAATGAAATCTACCTTGAGCATATACGTTAAAATTGCCATCGATAAAATATATACCTAATAATACACACTATGTTAAAATTATATTTTAATAAGTACCAATTACATTATAAGAAGTATCTGAAGGCCTTAGCAGCATAGCTACCTTAACTAGGTTTATAATTTATAATTATAAGCCCCATTTCGTAATTAATAAAATAAAGAAATGTGCGCTGTGTCGTCGGATAACTCGATTTTCATCGATTTTTCTCTACTCGCGCACTGCCGAGGTGGCCTGAAAGGACGAATTTCCGATCCGCTAAACCATTGAGCTGTCAAGTCGCGCCCTGCTGGAGCAGAAAATTTAAACTCTTTAATTTCTTGTGCACACTATTGTGTTTGTGCTGTTGCAGTTGTTTGGTTGACGGAATGGTCGAAACATAGAAAGCTCCGATCCATTTCACTCAATTTCATGAAAGACGTTAGCATGAATTACATATATACTTATATATTTCAAAATAACGAAAAATAGCTTCCATGTATTTTATATAAGTAAGACAAAGCCTTTAATCAGAATTTAATCCTATATCCTTTCTCATTAATGTATTTCTGTCTTAGTAAATTCGTATGGTGAAATAATCTTTACGAGTAATTTGTGTGCATTATCTCTAAATCACAAAGTCGCTGTGAGTTATGGAGCTTTTCAAATACCAGGGTACCCATATATTGCCCTCAAGGTTTTAGACAGCAGCCAGTGGATCGGTCGGTGGATAGGCCGTCCCAAACCTGTCAAAGCATACCTCTAGGCTATTTTTCGTTTGGGACTTCTTATAGTCCAAAGTCAGCATAGACAAGGCAGTAATAATTGAGAAATTGGAATCATTTTCAAAAGGTTCGAACGCGTTTCCGAAAATTGCAGCTTCTGAAAAGACCACTTTAGCCACAGTTATGTCCAGCATTCGAAAGAAATTACCCTTGAGCTGAATTAAAAGAATAATTCCTTTGCTGGGTAATGAAAACTGCGCCGTGGTATTTATCTTTCTCAAAGTGCCTCTAAATTAATCACACATTATCTAAGCATGAAATTTTATGGGAAATTAATAAATGAAGAAATAAGCACCCTACGTTCATTTTATTTAGCAAATTCACATCGTTTTACATTAGCCGTCATTCGATTTAGTATTTTCAGATTCATAGACCGTATATCCTCCCACGATTGTGTAACTTTCTTGGTTAAGACATTAAAAAGAAAAATGAAAATGTTTGTACAAAGTACGTAAATAAAAAATAAGATCTTCGTCCAAAAATAAAATTAAAAAAAAAACCAAAAATACTCCACATTTGTGAATGATCTCCTTCGATAACGTTAACATCGCATGTTAACAGCGCTGTTATTTAATCTGTATATGAAACTATATGTTATTTTATTTTACGTAGTCTACTGATTTTGTATCAGAAGATCCTTAGCGTAATTTTCCGAAGAATAAATTTCAAGAATATGAGGTTAAATGTTCCACGAAAATATATCTCGTTAAACTTTACTGTATATGTATTTACCTTTCAATTCGCTCAGATCATTTCTTCCACTCCTGTCTCACTTTTTGAAAATTAGTACAGACTTTAATAGAGCATACATAGAATTGGAGGCAACTTCAGGGAATTTGTGGATGGTTTTTTACTTGATATTTAAAATTTCAGAAAACATTTGTGTAATGTTCTTGAGAGCGGGGCCAGATTTTTGCTAGGAAATAGGTGTGGTTGGAGATAGAGATAATGGGAAGGCAAGCGATTTTCGCACGGTTAGCGTGACTCAATGGTTGAATGCTGGCCTAGCAACTCCGAACACCATGTTTCGATCCATGGTAAAGTCTAGAAAGAAAAGAAGTCTGATGAGGAGATGTGGTGATCTCCGAAATAGCAGCTTTATCACTTCTGCCAAAAATATCATTGCTTTCTCATATTATTCCCTAACAAAAACTTGGATTCAAGCTCAGTAAAATTACCAAAAATATACTCTAAAGACAAAAGCCCGAAAATAATATAGTAACTTCAGAAAATATTAACAAAGTGCGGGCCGACTTGAGTTGTCATAAAATTGTCACACAGTGTTATCGAATATAAATTTTTTGCAAAACAAACATTTTCCTGCTCGCTGGGTGGATTCAATGTACATTCCCATGTGTGTAGATATGAGACTGCAAAAATTATGCGCCGCTTAGGTGATAATCAGTAAAATGATGAATAACTGTATAATTTAGAAAGTTTTTGAATATTAGATGCTATCAAAAAATCAGCCTTTCAAGTCAAGTAATATGGTAAAGGAATTTAAAAATGTGATAAAAGCTCTTTATAAATTATAACTGATTGATGAAAAATTACAAACTTCCGTGCGTATGTCTTTCATACCTACATATGTACATCCTATTTCGCTTATGCAACACGAAAGAATCAATCTAAATGTAAAACAGCACACCATATTCACGACCAGAATTTTAAATGTCAATCAGTTGCCAACAACAAAGAACAACGATTTGAGTGACGATGAAAAAAAATGATGCTAAATGAAAAATTGGCATAATTTCCACATTCACCTACATCGACTGAACGAAGTGAAGGTTACGCCAAACAGCGGGTAATAAACAAAACTGGCACGTAAACTTAATGTTCCATTTAAACATTGCAAAAGGGGGAAAAAACACAATGCCTAGCAACTCAGTTGACGGCTGTTTTTTTCCACCATAATCTTAATTTATATAAGTTGATTGCTCATAGAAGTAACCATATGGCTACGAGACAGCTAGCGACTCCTTGCGCCTCCTTACGCCTCCTTGTGCCTTTAGCGTAGCAGTTGATTCTTCTGTACATATATAGCCTATATTATTCCTTGTCATCCCCTTGTGAGTCTGCTGCTATGCATCATATTGTACGGTAATTTATCAACAAAGCATTTTTTGAAATTCGTCATGCGTGCCAATTTCGCATCAAGAAGACATATGCAGTGCTTGGCATAAGGGATGCGAAAATATCTCATACATAAATATCTAAATGAGGCGTTCCTCAAAAAGAATATTATTTGAATTTCAATTTGCAAAAAATATGTAGCTTTCATTAAATAGATATATGTGTTTGCTTGTGCTTGATATTCCGTCAATCCTTGGGGAAAAAATAGTCCCTAGCGGGAATTACAAAAAATTAAGCATTGCAATGTCATGGAATTAAGGGAATGTAGGAGAAGTTTGGCCAAAATCACTGTCACTCCATACATGTATACACCACATAAGTACTACTATTTTCACTAACTGCTACTACTAATTTTACTAATGCTACTACTAATTACTACTACTATTTATATACTACTTCTACTATTATTATTTTTTTTAATTTTTAGTACTATTTTCACTAATGCTACTACAAATAACTACTACAACTTTTGCTAATTTCTAATACTACTTTTACATTTAAACATAACTACTGCTACTACTATTTTTGCTCATTTCTTATACTATTTATAGTAAATTCTACTACTGTTTTTACTAATTCTACTACCAATTACCACTTATACCATTTTTAGATTTAGTAAAACTATGATTACTAATGTTACTACTACTAATTCTACTACTATTTTTACTAATTTTTTTATACTATTTATAGTAAATTCTACTACTATTTTTACTAATTCTACTACTAATTACCACTTATACTATTTTTAGATTTAGTAAAACTATGATTACTAATGTTACTACTACTAATTCTACTACTGTTTTTACTAATTCTACTACCAATTACCACTTATACCATTTTTAGATTTAGTAAAACTATGATTACTAATGTTACTACTACTAATTCTACTACTATTTTTACTAATTTTTTTATACTATTTATAGTAAATTCTACTACTATTTTTACTAATTCTACTACTAATTACCACTTATACTATTTTTAGATTTAGTAAAACTATGATTACTAATGTTACTACTACTAATTCTACTACTGTTTTTACTAACGCTACTACTAATAACTTCTAATATTTTTACTAATATCTACTACTACTTTTGCTAATTTCTTGCTATTACTACTTACTACTAATAATTTTACTAATGCTACTACCAATTACTACTACTATTTTAACTACTTTCTTCTACTATTTGTACTAATGCTACTACCAATTACTACTGCTATTTTTTAGTTTCTGGCACTATTTTTACCAATTCTATTACTAATAGCTTCTAATATTTTTACTAATTACTACTACTATTTTTACTACTTTCTACTACTATTTTTACTTATTCTTCTACTATTTACTACTACAATTTTTATTATTTTCTACTACTATTTTTACTGATGGTACTACTAATTATCACTATTATTTTCACTAACTAATAATATCTACTAATAACGCCTACTTCCACCACTGTTCCCATATTTAACACTGTATCATTTTATGAAGTCAGCAAAGAAGCTTTACTTCTGGCTAATGTCATGATATTTGTGATAATTTCTACCATAATTGTGATGATTTAAAATTAACGTGTCGGTCAAATCACAAAATAAATATACATATTTTTTGTCGGCTGTCTTCTGGTTGCACCCAAAACGAATGTATGAAAAATGCCTAAAAGTATAAGGCCAATGTGATTAACGAAATAAATACAGAGTCATTTGCAGTTTCCGAGGCAAGTATTTTAGGTCCTTTACTTGTTGTATTATTTATAAACGATATTAGATCATGTTTTTCTTTCGCTAATTTTCTGCTAAATGTCGATGGCCTGAAAGAAAGTATAAACGAAAGTTTTGCTATTATGCTCTAGAGGAATATTAAAATCTATAATGCAATAGATCTCGTCTTTTTTTAAATGTTAAAAAGTGCTTTAAATTGACTTAAGCGAAAACTTATAGTGCATTACCGACGTATTATAGTAGCGTAAATTCACTCTCTTTCTTGGGTTTCGTAGGGCGGCAATTCTCTGATCACTATGCTATTAAATTATTATATTCATTGTAACGTGCCAAAATTGTGTTTTTGAATTTTGCATTGCAGTCTTTAAATTCTTCGGAGCCTATACCATTGTATAGTAGTTGTTTACTTTTGATTAATCTGAAGTCCTTGAAAAGGAGACGTTCTATACTCTCCCTGAATTTCTCCTTTGGTGCTATTAATGGCAGCGTTGATTCAGCTATTCTCTTAGGACTCATAAATTTCAGCATTCCTCTGCATAATTTATATAACTGTTTGCCGTTCTATTGTGAAAACTATAAAACTGAATATGCGCGCAATTCCACTTTGGTACGTGCCTTATTGAATTTAAGCAGATCTCGAATTTTATCTCACTTGATTTCTCTTATACTAGAAATTAACTTTTAATTTTTTGTATTATTTCTTTTTAATCGGTACAATTCTAGTATTTTCTTTAATCATTAGTCACTGTGGCTTATTTTTGTTTTGCAACAAGTCTGTAAGAAGCAGAGACCGAGAATAACTGGTTCGTATTGGATTCTGTTATTCAGTATTGTCCTTTTTTGGTATATCGCTAAGAGAATGATTTATGTTAGACATTTTGGAGATAATGACTGTGAGAAATACAAAAGCTACGAATGCAAATAACAACCGAAGTTTTTACGAAAATGTGTTTGTCTAAGACGTGTGCTACTAATTTTTATTATGGAATAGAAACACTTTACTTGAAATTATTCGCTTACCTGCTTGGATACCGTTATATTCAAAAAAATAAAAAATAAAGTTAAAAGTCAGACGTAAAGGCAAACGGAAAATCAAATCAACTAAAAGTCTAACCGAAGCAGAAAAGCGAACAACTTTTATACCAGTTATAAATAGTGATTTATTTTTTAAACCACAAAATAATTAGCAATTTGCGACATTTTATCCAAGTCCTGTTTCTTTTCGGTCTCTAGTAAGAAGCCATTGTTTCATAGACAAAGGAGTAAAAAAATAAACAAATAACTAGTTCAGGACCATTTGAAGACAAGTTCTGGACCGTTTCGCCACTATTTTTGGACTAGATACTTCGTGACCAATTCAGGACCTATGAGTAGTTCGGGACTGGCTCACCACTAAAACTACTACTACTACTACTGTCACAACAACTACTACAACTAATTACTACTACCATTTTATACTAATGCCATTTCTAATTACTACATACTACTATTTTTGGTAATTTGAACTATCATTTTTAGTTTCTAATTTCTAAAACTATTTTTACTAATGATACTACTAACTACCACTACTATTTTTACGAATGCTGCTACTTATTACTTTCTATTACAATTTTTACTAATTAATTTTGAAATTTTCTGGATTGTGTCTTTTGTAGGTTTTACAAGAGAAAGTTTTAAAACTGCTTCAAAAGTCAGTTTATGTTCATCTCTAACAAAACGAAAAGAAAAGACCGCTCAACTCTCAGCAAGAGTTTAACTGAACTTATCCACTGGAATATTAATGATGACGAACGGGGCGTATACGCGACATAAAATTTCCCCTTCTATTTTCAGCTAACTGATACAAATTTTATTATTCCACGTCGCACTGATATAAATAAATAAATTGTGAATAAATAAGTGATGGCAATATTAATCAAATATGTATACATATACACATGTACACAATTCAGTTTCAAAATTTATATTGTACATACATTTATTTCTCTAAGAACGAGTACCCGCTGAATAAAAAAAATAACTGCGTGCGCGTTTCTGGTATGGAATTAAAGCTATGATTATTTTCTGCATAACATATACCAAACGATCGTTTTTTGTACACTCATGCGATAAACAACAAGTCATTGGGGAAACTAAGGCGTATGAAAAATATGCAACGTTTTCAACCTCGCGTAAAAATGTCGCTTTCTCTTAACCTTTCAAACGCACGCCCATATTCGAGCTCTTGTTCCGAGCAAGCAAGATAAAGGTACAACTATGCACGAGTGAATAAAGGCGACCCAAGCAATAATTTTAATTTTCCACTTTTCTTAACAGAAAGCACTTAAATTTCAGGCACAACAATTACAACCCCAAATTCAATAACCAATAAAACTACGCAGCGCAAATACTAACATCCGATACAAACAAACTACTTAAATAGCTATGTTATACAATACTCGTATATGTATGCAGTTGTTGTGTGTGTGTTGAATAGAAATGGCGAACAAAATTTAATAACCTGCAATCAATGATCAGGAAACAATAAAAACTTAGTCAAATCAAATGGAATTTCTAATTTTTTTTCTTTTTTTTTTGTTGATTGCTCCTTTTTTTCGACCCTTCCCTCCTCTTAAGCAGGCGCAAGCAATTTATTTTCGAAACTTTTTGCGTTTCTTACAGCCACATAGAGAATACTTCAACTGAAGCTGTTGTAAAGCAAGAAAATTGTACAATACATGAAGGTCAATGCGGGTATTTGTAATGAAGACTTGCTACAGCAAAACTCAAGGACATTGTTGAAATTGTTAGATGGTTTGGCTGGCTTTTGGGCAATTAGTAACAGCAGTGGCCAAATCAGCATTAACAACAACGGTTGTAGTTGAGAGCACAAGTTCATTATTGTGGAATGTAAATTGTAGTAGCAATTATCGTCGACTTACCACTACACTGCTATAAATGGAACTGTAATTTTTTCTATATACGGTCACAGCTTAAACGCTACAAAATCAATTTAAATCAATTAAACAACTTACTGAAGAAAGTGCATTGTTTTTAGAAACGGACCATTCTAGATAATTTTCTTTAGGGTTAAGTGAAGTCATTAGGTTCTGTGGGCAAACCAGAAACTTAGAGCGCCTGGGAGGACAGCATTATGGCAATCATTGGCGGAATATGAAAATGTGGTGAACAATTTTATCTTTACATTAAGTCATGTTTTTAAATACCTATGTTTGTATATATTTTTAAATTTTGGGTCTATTTTTTAAATTTATTTGCACTGATTTTAGGGCATGTGCCAAACAATAGCAAAAAACTAGTAGCAAGTTCATTTGAATGGAAATTTTTGACAATTATGAGGTGAATATAAATTGCCAGCCTCACAGGGCTAGTGAAAAATTTTACAAGCAATTGGAAATTTTCCACAACAAGCAGAATAAATAAGAATACCGATATTAAAAAGTGCGATAATATGGTGTGGCTGGCAATAATAAAAAACAAAATTATATTACTTTCAATTATATCAATATTTTCTTAATAATGAATCAGAAAATAAAAAATTAAATTAAATACAATATTAAGACATTGTTTATGGTTTTAAACATAAGTATTACCAAGCAAATTCTTGGGCAGCGAGCGGTTTGCTACAAAATTAAAATTGGAAGGTCTATTTAATGCATTGCCTTTAACTCTAAAGGAATTGAAATGGGTAAAGGTAGTATTTCTCTTTTATGGACATAGTTTTCTCCTTCTCAGCAAGTAGATACATAGCTGTCAAAGCTTTCCTGCCGTAAAAATTTACCGATTGGCACAGCAGAAAACGAAAATTTCTTCACCATACTAAAAAGATATCTCACCATAGAACTTTGCTAACATTTGGCACAGGCCCTTAATGGTAAATTTTGTTTTGTGAAATTCTTAGGAGAGTGTTTGGGAGCTGTAAAGACGAATTTTTTTTCGATAAATATATAACCGATTTTGAGCATAGAGTACGATACACGGTACTTTAATTTAATATACGATTTATTAAAAAAAAATTCTTCGACGCATGACTTTTTAAGGTAATTTGGCCGCCGGACCCCCTTATGATTATACCTATTGGGTTGACCAATTCTATCTGGAACATTATAAAGTCGCGCTATTCACGTTTCTGAAGAGGCTGGCTTCGATTGCACTTTCCAAAAACTCAAAAGTCCTTCGCCCAGTCAGGACCATAACTCTGCGTATGACCAACAAATAAATCACAATTTCCCGCAATACTCAAACCTAACCCCACTGGTGGTCCATTGATTGTGTTAATGGTAGAGGTATTTGGCAAATTATTTATCTGATTGAAAAAATATAAATAATACTTTTTTGTTATGGGTTGTAAAATAAAACAATCTGGGTTTTCTGGTATATCCCTCTACTCTTTATTTCGCTCTCTTTCCCTCTCTCGCCTTTCCTCTCTTCACTCTCTATTTTTATCTATCCTTACTGCGCATGAAATTTGGCATCTTTTTTAACAACCGGACCATCTATGAGTAAAAGGCCATTCGAGTATGTGGAATTCTGTGGTGGTAATAATTTTTCTAACCTAGGAAACTTAGGTACTTTTTTTCAATTTTTAATTTGTTATCTAGTTCAGTTTTTATCAGGGACTAAAAATAATCGTTATTTTGATTTTTTCGGATCAAAAAATCATTGGCAGAAATTCGTTCAAAACAAAATTTTAATTTATCTTTCCACTGCTAATGTCACACACTATGCAAAACTGATCTTATTTTTATTTTGATTTTTTTTTTAAATCATTGCATAACCGTTATTTTGTGGCAAATTGTTTTTCTTGGATTGTCATTTTTTCTATTAAGTTTGATCGTTATTTTGAAATTTTTATTTTTTCTATCAAAAATAATAGTTATTCTTCGATTTCGAATTTTCCGATCATATTTGATAGATCTACTTAATTTTTCTGATCAAAAATAATCGTTATTCTTGTATTTACAATCAGTTTTTCGAACATAATTAACGCAAAGGAATTCGTCAGCGATGACAATAATATGTATTATTATACACATATTATTATAAACATATATTAAATCCAAGAATAACAATTATTTTTGATGGAAAAAATAAAAAATAAAAAATTAAGATCAAACTTTATCGAAAAACAAAAAATCCAAAAATAACAAATAATTCTTCCCGAATAATTACACGGACCCCTCAGAACAACTTTTTTTTGCCTTTTTCTTTAGAAATGACTGATACGTAAATTATAATGCTAATTATCTCTTAATCCGCATTCAAACCCATTTTCAATGACCATTTTTCTCGCTTGTCTTTAAGGAATCTAAATTAATTAAAAAAATCAAAAAAAATTTTGCTTCAGAAATTTTAGCTTTGTTTGTTTAAAATTATTTTAAAACTTTTTGCAAATTGGCTTTGAAACCTAGAGTAGCAACGCTAAATTTTATATTCATACCAAATTTTTCCACCTCGTATGGTTCCCAAATTAACCGAACTTAAAGTTCTGACTGCTATGGCAAAAATTACACTAAATTCAAATTACGAAAAATCGCACAGTCGCAAAAAAATGTTTCAGCCCAAAATAAAAAATACGTGTGCATTTATTTTCGATGAAAAAAAACACAAAAAGAAATATCTCGATGAAATCTGTGACAACGAGTGTAAATCTGGTATGCAAAGGCCCATCTATATTTGGGTTTAATTTGCCAATTACTTTTCATATCGAAAGAATTTCATAGTGCCGGACAATAAAATTGGGACACGACGTTTTTACAAGTTTTGACTATTTATTTTGTTTGTTTGTTTGTTTAATGTGTATTAGTTTTTTTTTCATAAAAATATAGCTCTATTTAAAACCAGCACCGTTCAAACCCACATTTAAAACTTTGTAGGAAAAATAAAAAAATTCAACAAAATTTCATCAAACTTTTTAGTTAGAATTTTCATAACAATTCTAAGTTTCGAGTTTACCCAATAAATATATGTGCCAGTTCCAGTGAGCTAAAAATTTCCATCAAATTTTGTTAATTTTCTTGGTGTCAGTGTCAGCCATTTTCTTTTATACAAAAAAAAATTCTCAAACGTAATTCGAATTAAAAAGTTTGAAAATTTAGGAAATTTTGTGGAATTTTCCTATTTATTTTTCCTACAAAGTTTGAAATGTGGATTTGTACGGCGCTGGTTTTATATAGAGCTATACTTTTTTATAAAAAAAACTAAAAAAAAAACATTAAACAAACAAAAGAAAAAAAAAACTTGTAAAAATGTTGAGCCTCAATTTTATTGGCCGGCACTGTACATATACTAAACATATAATAATTTCTGATTATTAATAAACTATCTAATTGTAAAATAAATCTGCTGATTCAGCGCGGCTGTTTTTCGCAAGTTCAATGCTAAAACCCACGCTCTATTCACTTTTGAAAATAAACATCTTTAAATGCTTATAGAAATTTATCTTACAAATGACTTTAAACAAAATTTCTTCAACTCACGATTATTCACTTAAAAAATAAAAATAAAAATGTTGGCTTTGCCTGAAAAAATTGCTTAGCTTCATGAAATCCACAAATATTTACAAATATCCCTCCACCGCTATTACCCGCACACATAAGTACGTAAGTATCTATGTATGTACCTATGTATTTGTGTGGAATTTTTCAATTTCTGCCAGGTTGTCATAAGCAGAGTTTTTAAATCCTTTGAGTCTACAAATCCACTGGCTACACAATTATGTATGTGTGAGTGTATGTTTGTGTTTGTAAGCACAATATATCCCGCATTATTGTTTAGGTGCAAAGCTAACAACTCAGCGAGTAGTTGTCTGGAATGTGCTTGACAAATATGCTACTGCCGCAAATAAATTGCCATGTTTCACACAAAATTATTTTTCTTTGCTCTATTTTTTGGGTAAATGAATTTTCGGCAGTAAATTTGTCAGTCAACAAAAGCAATGTACGGACGGGTACTTACTCAACATATCAAGGTAAAAGGTAAAGGAAGTAAAATTTTAAAATTCACTATTGTTCAGTTATTAGGTTGATACTGGAATTTCAGAGGCTCTATAGATTCTAAGTGGGATTAAAGAAGATAAAAATAATCAAAGAAAAACTGAAGGGCAGTTCTTCACCTAAGTCAATTAAATCCATATGTGCATATTGCGGATTACTTGAACTAACTCGAAATAAAAATAAAACTGGTTACTGGCATGAATTTGAGCCTAAATATTAAAGGTTAATTAAGGTTGCCTCATGCTGCTGCTTACAGAATCAAAAGACGTGCCAGCTGGCCCAAATACAAAGAGGTGCTAGTGTCGTCTCTCTCTAAAAATTCTTCTCTCAGTAAGCTCAGCCTACCACCACCACACCACAACACATAACTGATATACTTCTCTCGGTTATTTGAACTCATCGGTAAAAATTTACGAAGCTATAATCGGCATTTTAACGCCTGCAACGCAATATTTGTCTTCCCCTTCCCGGTCATTGTTCCTGAAAGAAAAAAGAAACCACATTGGTGGAAAAAAAATTACCTTCCCTAAGGAAAGAGAGCAGAATATTTTTTTAATTAATCAAGACGTAATGGCTCTTGGGACGCCTACAAGGCAGCTCTAAGAACCTTCCAAAAAGCTGTAAAGAAGGTTCAGAACAATTCGTGGAAAAAATTTTGCAGTACCATAGAAGAACACTCGGAGGTAAATTGCCTAAGAAAGGTTCTCGCAAAGAGCTCCACTATTCCATCAGGTATCTCCAGAGGCCGAATAAGGAATGGGCATCATCATACGCAGAAATCCTAAATATACTAATGGGCACTTTCCGGGGTGTATCACTGTGCCTAGCAATATAGCGCGCTCAGTTAGGCCCTCGAATACCTGATGAAGGTATCGCCGCCCAAAATAAGGCAAAAAAGGGTAATTAGCTCTTTCCAAGCATATAAATCTCTAGGTTTAGAGGGTCACTTTCCCACCGAGCTGCATGCGGCAGCGAACATCTTAAGTCCTATGTTGTCAGCTATCTAAAAAATTTTTCTTTTGATATGACTTACATTCCTAAGGCCAGCGCTGTAGCAGAAGCCATCTTCATACCTACAGTGGGGTAGACCATCGCACGTCAAACCAAACGATTTTACAACAAATAAGTATCACGTCTCTCTTTCCCGAAACCTTGGAGAGACTTCTGGATAGACACATCCAGCAGTATTTAGTTGCGAGTAAGATATCAAGTTGTAAACACGCCAAAAGCACTATAAGCAGGTCTGTTGATATAGCACTCCATCAAATAGTCTTTAACAATAAAAAGCCTTAACTTTCGAGGAATTCACTTTGGGGACTTTCCCTGATATCGAAGGAATAACATGTTGACGAAGTCCATCCAAAAATTTCTAGTACAGGTTGGCTTCTCTAAATTTAATGCAAAAATAATCGGTTTCTATGAAAGAAATGTAGTATTTTTCCCATGCAAAATAAATGGAAAAATTCTAAGCTCAGGCGTCGCCATTTCTTAAATACAGAATAGAAAAAATTTTGATTTTTTTCTGCTTTACTAAAAATCTGATGGGGGTGGTTTGAAGAACTTTTTTGGATCATCCTATACTTTTCTCTATCTAAAAGGGTTAATCACGGAGATATCAAGTCTGGTGCAAACAAATAAATTGTGTATATGATATTTATGTGTATGAAAATGTGAGTGATGTTTTTATCGGATGTGTAAAATAACAGCAGCAAGGTAAGCAATTCATCACAACAGTAACAGCATTTGAACATTGTGCAATATAAAATTGTTTGTGTAAATTTGTACATACATTTTTATGCACATATATAGCTAAGTGATTTCAAGTGCATATGGACGAAAACAGTTTTGTTGTTGCCACTCAGCGTTTTTATCCACTAGGCATCGTTAATGTAATTATTTTATGTTGCGCATGTACGAAAAGGAGGCTCCATTGATCAAAAAATACAAAAAAACATACATACAGCTTTAGATAACACAGGACTAATAGAAAACTCCTGCCATATACTTTGCAAATTTTGTTACCTTGGTTGCGACTTATGTGGCCTGTAAGGATTTAAATTCGGATGTGAATGATTTCTTTTATTTCATTTTTATATTTTTTTTTTGAAACATGAAAAATATGCCAAGTCCGTAGAGTAACCTATCAACTTCTAAAGCATTTCAAAGGCACATGTTTTGTACTGCGTTTAAGTGAAATGCGGCGGAACCATCCAACCAAAACTACGCGCACGTTATTTCCCCTCACACATTGCTTTTCGAATTAAGTATTTTTCTAGGAATTTTTTCGGTACAATTTCAACCATTCTTTGCACACACTCACATGGAAATTGTAAATTCAAACCACCTAGTTGTCATCATGTATGTGTGTAGGTGTGCCGTCACATCATCGCTCACAACATGACATAGACAAATTGTTGCTACATTTTACTACATACATACATATTTTACTCAGCGCAAGCAGCTGAAACGCGACGAAATTTATTTCTACATTTCTACACATTCGTCTAAGCGTATTTTTCCTAAACCACGAATCCTTTTTGTCATTCATTCATCTCTCTCCTCTTACCGGCGTTGCTTTACTTTTCAACAACAACCTAACCTAACCTGAATTCAACTACTAAACCCTCAAATGAGTTGAAATTTCATGGGTTTTTGTTATTGTTGTTGTTGTTATGTGATTTTAGCAATCCATTTGCTGCATACTAGTTTGAAAGATTGAATTTTTGCGGCCAAAATGGAAACGTTGATATTTTCATTTTTCTTAGGCAACGGAAAATGAGAATAAAAAAAACAAAATTGGAAAAACATCTTCAAAGTCGTGAAATTGAATTAGAGTTGTGTCCGTGTTCAGGCACATATTGCATTCGCCTTTTGTTTCTGTATCTCCCCGCTCCCCCTCACATCTCTGGTCGTGAAATTGACTTGTCACAACATTTGCGTTAAATCTATGCAGGAGGGGTGTACCATTTAGATTATTTGCAGCTGAGAACACATTTTACTTTAAAAATATGTATCTTATAAGAAGATTGTATATAAATTAATTTACTGCTTAGAAGAAGCATTTTCGAGATAACTAAACAATATTGATATCATGCTCAAATTTTTGTAGGTGTTACATTAGGTTAGGTTATATAGCGGTTGCCCTCATACCATTGCATAGAATGAGGGCACACTTAGACCTTTAGGGTCCCTTGTGATACCAGTTAGGCAGTATGTGCTGTACGTTCCCCTAAAAACGAGTTCAATTTGATTGCTTGATGAAACGCTGGAGATCGTTAGCATTCGCTGGTAGTCGAAGAAGTATTGGTGTAGGCACTCGCTAAAGCAGGGCAATAGCAAAGGTAGTGTTCGATGCTTCCCACCTCCTGCACGTCACGGCAGCTGCGGGAACCCCTCCTACTGGAATGCCATATTGATTAGACCGAAAGATTAATCTTTGTCCACTCTGGGCTAGAGCTGACGGGCTATCTTATAGGTGTGTTCATTGGCCCATGTTGCGTTTGCCAGCTCAAAGACATTGGGCTTCAACCAGAGTCTTTACGAAGAATTGGTATTCCAGCGTCGAGCGAGGTATTTATACCCGTCAGTTCGGCGGCTACGCAGTTACCTGGTACGTCGCTTGTATTCTATTGTCTATTGTATCTGTCTGCCAGCTTGTTTAGAAGTTTTCTACACTCTATCACAGCCATTGGCGATATTATGAAGCAATCGTGCGATTTCCTAGAAACTTGACTATCGGAGAAGATACTTACCGCTACCTCGTTAAGTTCCGAGCTTAACAGCCAAGGCGCAGCTTCTCTTATTGTTGTAAGCTCAACCTGGAAAACGCTGCAGTGATCAGGCAGTCAACAACTGAGTTTGAGCGAGAGATCCTAAGAATAAATCCCACTTCCAACTCTGTCCTCCAATTTTGACCAGTAAGTGTAGCGTACTGTGGTGTTGGTATAACACCCGATATCTACGTCCTCCTCCCATTCACTTATCGAAGGAATGCTTGTGGCGAAATGGTTTGTCTGCGCGACAACTGGAGTGCCGTAATCAGCTCACTTAAAGTTTGCAGGATATCCGTTCAGAAAATGTAGTAAGGTTTCTAGGGCTTTAGTCAGCACAGAGGGTAATACTCCTGCGACTAGCATACACGCCTTCCTCTGTTTCTTGGTAAATGTGTCCTTAATTATAGATTTCTCTAGCGACGCCGACCAAACTGAAATAAAGTATACTATCGCTGTGTACACCCAATGTGTAGTGTGGGTTTTGATACCCCACCTTGAATCTTTCTTTCGCATTGCGCCTCCAGGTAAGCTTCCTGTTCAGAATAACACCCAGGTATTTAACCTCGTCCGACAGGGTTAAAGGCAAACCGTTCAACGATAGAAACTGGAACTTGGGAATCTTATTTTTATTTGTGAAGAGAATCGTTAGAGTTTTTGCTGGGTTGGCATTAAGCCCGAATGCTTTCGACCAGGTTCTTACAACACCCATTGGGTGAAGTCATTCACTTAGAACCTGAGGTGCTTCCTCACTGACAGCAGGGCCAGGTCAGCCTGTGTTCCGCTGGCATAGCAATCATTGAGAGAGAGAATCCAGAGTAGCGGGGAGAGGACCCCGTCCTGTGGGGTAGCGCTTGTTGCGTATCTCGGGATGGATATTATCTCTACCTCCGATTAAATCGGTCTCGTGCCAAGAAGGAGAATAAAAAATTTCCACAGTGATCGTTCGAGTACAATCTATATTAGACATTTTTCGATCCACTCCGGTAAAATGTTACTGGAAGCCCCTTCGATATCAACGAAAGTCCCTTTGGGGACAGTAAGTTCCTTCGACGTTTTGTACGGACATAGGCTATGTTTTAATCCGTTAGGTGGCGCATGAGTCGAGATATTCAGAAAATCCATATTTATGCTGCGACATTGATGATATTAGAATGGTAAGGTGCTGGTGCAATAGAAACAAATTTTGTGGAAAATAAATGCGCTAGGTGGTGCTAGAGGCGAGTTAGTTCGGAACTTTGTGTCTATGATTCGATTTCGATGAAATTAGAAACGCATAATGGGAAGAGAAAATGAAAAATTGTTCCCCTAGTTTATATTAGAAAGTTATGGCGCTGGTGCAGTGGAAAACAGTTCTATGAAATATTGATGCTATAGGTGGCGCCAGAGGTGAGTTGTTCAGCAAAACTCTAATTTGATGAAATTAGAATCTTTTAATGGGGATACGACGACAAGTACTTTTACGAAGTCATGGTAGAGGTAAATTAACACTTAAGTTAGTTGCAGCTATTTTTTGGAGGCATACCATAGAAAATGATGTCAAAAAATTTCTCCTAATTTTAGAGTCAACTTCATCTTTACTAACGGGAAATTGTTTTTTTTAATTTATCGTAGCTGCATTTTAAGCTTTAAAAATATATGGAAACCTAGTAAGCAACGCAGACGAATTACAATGTATAATATACCACACTTTTCTCTTTTTTCTTGCAACAAAACTGCCTCTCCAAATATCCCAGGACACATTATTGGTAAACAACGGGCTGAGGCGTCCCACTAGTACGAAACATATTTTTAATTAACGTACTGCTCACTGTAACACCACAACATGCACACAAATACCCATACAACGCTATATATTGTTTGTTGGCGGCAATTTAGAACACAAAATGCCGTTACTCAGCAACACAATTTTTCAGCATCGCATCGGGCTGACGACGGCATTCACACCAGCGTCTACGCCCCGATCCACCATAAATGTCCCACAACAATGCCGCCAAACATGACATGTTGAACTTTTGCGAAATTTCGATACACCCACACACACACACACACACACAGAGTAGATACGACTCAAAGCGGGTGTTTTGACGCTGTTGCAATGCTGCTTTTTCATTCATTACAAAAATCGCTAAAATTAGCAAAGTAATTTTTTTTCTCTCTCTGGTCTTTTATGCTACATTTACACACGGCTTGCATGATAGTAAAAAGTAGTGTATATTTTGCACAAAAATAAAAACTACATTACACAAAAGTTATACACAACTAACAGCTGCTGCTGTAGCGGTCGACAAGTTAAGTGATAAGTTCAAAATGCCATCGGCCGACATCGCTGCCACATCTGATGTTGCTTAGCTATTTAAAGCTGTACAAAAGCTGAACAAAGTTACCGCTCCGAAAGGCGTAAACTCTGTGCGGCCGGAAATGTTGTTGCGCAACAAACGCTAATGATGCTCATTTGCTGCTGTTGCCTTTTGTTGTACAAAAACAGAAACAAAACGGTTAATAAAAAGTTCTTGTGACACGGAGCGGCGCTAGATGGGCAGATATTAAATATAAGCTGGGCGCGGCCGGCTGACAATCCTGCTGTAGATTTTTTTGTTGTTTGTTATAGTTTGTACTTATTTCTACTGGCGATGCTAATAGTTTTTGTTTTTTAACATTTTTGTTATGGTGTTACTTTGTTCGCCATAAAGTTCGAAAGTCAATGTTTTCAAACAAAATGTATGTTGGCAATTAAATATTGCAATAAAAATGGTTTGTTGTAAAAATCTATTCATGAAGTAACTTATATTTTATCTAGAGCTATCCGCGTATTTGTCTATTTGCTAATAGAGTCCTTGCAACGACATTCTAGAAACTAACATTCAGTGATTATTATATGATTTATGTAATATGTATGCTATTGGGCCTATTTTATTTATAATCTTTATAAATGGCACAAGCTCGAGTTTCTGAACTCAAATTTTATTCGATTGTAAAGAGCAATGAAGATTCGGTGTCGCTTCAATTTGATTTAGATAGAGTATACTCTAGGTATGAAAGAAATCACCTTTTCTTAAATATTGTTAAATGTTTTCATATGATTTTTCCTAGAAAGTTGAATAAATTAAAATCAACTTATTCGATTGCTGTTACTAATTTGAAATTGGTAGATCAGGTTTAAGATCTAGGAGTGTATTTTGACTCTTAAACTCAAATTTACTGTTCATATTAATTTCATTATGACAAACGCCTACTCCATGTTTGAATTTGTTCGTCGTAATAGTTTCGATTTTTCTGATTCATTACCCTAAAAAAATTTATACTGCCTTTATTAGGTCTCGTTTCGAATATGCATCAATTATTTGACGTCCTTTTCTTTCTTCGCATGTAAACAGAATTGAGCATTTGCAAAAAACTTGTATCAAGTTTGCACTAAGATATCTTAGCTTTACGGAACTAGACCTTCCTATATGTCACGTTGCTTACTTCTTAATCTTAAATTACTTGTGGATGGTGTGAAATTTCTATCCTCCTCTTTTATCTTCAATGTTCTTTCTAATCTTGTTGATAGCCGCGAAGTTTTGCAGAGAATACCGTTGAATATTCCTCTTAGAAATTTTAAGCATTCGGAATTATTTTACGAACATTCCGCAAAGTCGAATTATGCTATGAATGCACCTAGCGTGCGAGCCTTCTGGGAAATTAATTCCTCTAAGCCCTCAGGGAAATTAATCAAATCAATCAAACTACCTTTATTCAAGTTGCTAAAAAGCTATATGGTATTTTAAATACATAATTAGTAAGAAACTTTTGTATTCATAGACTGAAATAAATAAATAAATTTATCTGTCTTTGGTATATCGAGCGAATCCCTATCTACACTCTGCAATAATTGGGACAAAATTTGTTCTCTATTCTACAATTTTACTCATTTTCTCCAGGTAATTTTTGGGTATTACAATTGGATTCCTCGTCGCAAACGTATACAAGAAAATGGTCCAGCCCAGGTGGCGGTAGAGGAAGAGAAAGATCTGCTCCGCATTCGAAAGGCTTTGTATTTCCAATAGGTGTTAGGAAAGAAACTGGGGTGCTATCTTGTAAACGGCCAAAATTGCCTAGGCGGAAGAAGAACAGGTGTATTTGTTTATGTCTTAAAATTAAAAATCTCTATGAATTCAAACTCATTCGAATTGAAATCCCAGCTGCTCCTGTTTTAAAGATATTCACATTTTGCATTTTTCTGATATGCACGGTATTTGCAAAAGGGAAAAGGCGCATTTCTCGATGACTAAAATATTTGTATGTATTAAATGTTGTAAAATGTATGTAAATGTGCGAATGCATGTGTGTGCATATATTATATGAAGATATAGATACCTTTTTGCCGGTTTTTTGGTTTTTGAAGTAAAAGTTTTTTTAGCGGCAGTGATTTTTGACTCCGCGTACAAAATTCGCGTCAGAATCACTTTAAAAATTTCTATCAATATATTTACTAATTTCAACCACTATTGTTGCTAATTCTGCTACTTATTTTTACCACTACCTTACTAATTTCTACAACTATCTCTACAAATTTACTCCACTATTTTTTTCTAATGCTTCAACTAATTACTACCACTATTTCAACTAAATTTTACCACTGTTTTTATTAAAGCTACAGCTAATTTCTAACACAGTTTTTACTTATTTCTGCCACTATTTTTACTAATATGTTCCACAATTTTACTATTTGGTTCACGATTTTCACTAATGATACTACTTATTTCTACCAATATTTTTACTTATTTCTACAACTATTTTTATTTATGCTACTACTAACTTCTACAACTAGTTTTACTACTTCAAACCACTATTTTTGGTAATTTTTTGCCGCAATTTTTACTGTTTTCTACTACTATTTTTACTCATTTCTACCAATATTTTCACTATTTCCTACCACTATTTTTACTAATTTCTACTATTATTTTTACTTATGCCACTATTAATTACGACTACTTTTTATTAATTTCTTAGGTGATCTTTTATTTTATGTTTTTTTTTATTATTTGTTTTCTGTTTTTATACTACTTTTTTGGTTGTTGGTTTACCAAATAGTAGTTACACATTTAAAAACATAAGATGCTATTATTTAATTATATTTTAAAATATGTTGGGATGAAAATGCCACTACAGCTGGGGTACATAATTTTGAAACCTTAAACGACGTTTGCTGATTTAAATAAAAACAAAATGAAATTAGTATGATTTTAATTTCAAAAATTTTGGTTTTTAATTATTTCTGTTCCTATTTCATTTTTTTTTTTAATATATTTGAAAGAACTCGACATGATTTTAATTTACCGTTATATGAGAGGTGTGCGTGGTTTTCTATAATTTTCGAAATTATCCTTTCTGGCTATAAATACAAAGCGTTCATAATGTGATAGAATTTGACAAAGAAGTTTCGAAGATATGCCTATTAGGTGTGAGGTGGCCGATACCATGGCCAATCCTAGCGTTTATTTCATTCTCAGCCCAAATTTCGAATTTTTGATTTTGTTGTATTTTACCGTAATATGAGATGTGATGATGACTTTTACAGGTTTCGAAATTTTTCTTATTGACTTGAAATGAAATGTGTGCACCCAATTTCGCGGTGTGTGGAAGTATAATTTTTGAAATATACCGATTTTCTCGAACGCCTATTACAACAAATTTTTTCCTGTGGTTTTGCTCATGCAATGTCATTCTATTTAAATTTGAGCAAATTCTTTTAAAAGTAATTTAATTTTTTTTTGTAATTTTTTTAAATTACCGTTATATGCGAGGTGGTCATGGTTTTAGTTCGTTTTTTTTTTTAAAGTTTTCAAATTTTGTTTATTGACTGCAAAAGTGATGTGTGTACCAAATTTGGTAAACTTCAATAGCATGGTTTCGGAGATATACATATTTGCTCTAAAGAGGTCGGTGGTTTCTGTCCGATTTTAAATATTTTCAAAATTTTGCTTGAAACGCAATATGTGTACCAGTGTGGATAGATATTGGTCAAGTAGCTTCGGCGATGTAACTTTCTTTTATCAAATGGGACAGCCACGCCCAGTATCCAAAAAAAAAATTTACACGCGTATTACTTTCCTAACCCAATCCTATATATAAAATTAAACCAAATTTTTTTTGATTTTCACAAAACACCGTTATGTGGGCGTGGTAATTGTTCGATTTTGCCTATTTTCAATACCAAAGTAACTTGGGTACAGGGCAATGTTATACCAAGTTATATCAAGTTTCGTTAAGACAGCTCAATAATTACTCGAGCAATACGACCCGCAGATGGGCGGACCGACAGACATGGCTTAATCAATTACGCTACTTATACTAATAATTTTGGTATGTATTATCCCTATATCTATCTCAGTTGCTTTATGCTGTTACAAACAAACGTTAGGTGAACTAAATTACATTACCCCGGGTATCAGTGCGCTTGGTGGCTTTTGATTTACCCTTCAATTTATATAAGTATATTTCAAACCAGAAACTTTTGCACTTTACTACGAACATAAGCTCACCGACTATTAATGAAAACCATTACGAATTTAAGTACATGATTTTTATACAAACACTTTGAGTTAGTGCAGTGAACACAAAACACAAATCTCGCTTACACGCTCACTGTTCAAATCGATAAACGTAAAAGCTAAATAAAATAAAATAGAATGCAATAAAATTCTACCTGAGTTATTAAAAAGCCATAAGCGTGGCAAATAAATATTTATGAACATATGCATTCACATTTTCCACACCACAGTTTACAGTAAGACTATTTTACACCTCTTCTACTGCACACGCGTTTGTCTATGGCTTGCATCGCATCGAGTTATTCCCCAGAGTCATAATTCAACCACAGCCATTTCCTACACCAGCAGTTGCTGCTTTATGACAGTAGCTTCTTGCTTACTTTACTTTAGCTTGCATGGAGAATGGCACACAGCTGCCGCGCACCGCCATCATTATCACTACGTACTTACCGTACGAAAATATTTCACAACCAATGCATATGGATATTCATTCATTCACACACAAATACAATTTATACATACGTACAATACTTAGGTAAATATGTTTGGCTGTATTTACGTGCACTATGCTTTGTGCATTTCAACTGTATTTCACCACAGTACGGGGGAATGTCTAAGAGATGTCCTTTGTGCAGTCAAGCATGGAATTTTTCAATGTGCAACCAAGTGAAATTGCATGCACCAGCGCTACAGTAGCGGAATGGCATCCCAAGCATAGGATCTATCTCATAGTAGCAACAACATAACACTCTATCATGTCTGCAAACTTTCAAAGAAGAAGAACAAGCAGGCGAGAGGCGAAAGTACTCTAGTGGATAGCTTAACTCCATTGCGGTTTCCGAAGAAATCAAACCATAGCGTATTTTGGTGGTGTTGCTTTTAATTTGCTACCACCACGCATCAAGCAAAGGCAGGAGAGTAGCAGGAGAGGAGCAGGAGAGGAGCAGGAGAACAGTAGTAGAAAAACAGAACCGACGGCGGCATAAACCACGCAGCAGGCAGTCAGTCAAACAGCCAGCTGCAGCGCATTAGAGATTTGCAACCACACGCACACACAAACATGTGGTTGGTTTCTTTCTTTTTTTTTTTTTTTGAGGGGGTGTATGTCCTTGCGCGGCAGGCGCATCTTCAGCTAAATTGGCTGTCTTTCGAAATCAGTGCAAAACTTGTGTTTTTGGTTTTTCCATCATGACATCTTTTTTTATTTTTGTTTTTTTTTGGTACTTATTTTACGTTCTTTTAAGTTTCTTGGGGTTTTTGTGTGCGTGTGTGTGTGTATGTGGAAATGTGAAAATTAGCTCTGTTTGTATATTGCAATCACGCCGCTCCAAGTACATATATTGGTTGAGCTGATGGGGAATGGTGGTAGTTATTGAAAGTATATTTGTTTTTTTTTTTTTGTTATGAGAGAGATAAGCAATTGTAATGCAAATATTTTTGTAGCAAATATTTTTAAACTAATTTTCTTAATATTGGGTTGTTTTAATAGTAACTATCGAAACAAAAAGAAAGACAGGTTTAAAGGCTATGTGCTGGGTTCCATCAACGTTAAATGCATATAAATCTTAGCGTCCGGATGGGATGTACCCTTATTTTTTTAGCAGGGTATTAAGCCGATATCTGGAAGTTTCTTAAAAATACTGAGCGCTAGAATTACCAGAAACATTCTAAAGCTATAACTAGGCTAGTGGTAAAATTTAGTAACAAAGCAAGTTAAAAAATAATATTTATAATTACAAAAATGCTAATTCAATTGAATTTTGAACTTCTTTTATCAAACGTTATAAAACTTGACTAGAAAAACTTTACAAAGCACACGTGAAAACAAAATAATAAATAAAGTAAACTGTAGTTAATAGAAATAATTTGGCGTCTACATACTATAGATTGATATTTGGCCGATCTTCTCCTACAATTTGTAGTATACGTCTTGATGTTATAACACAAATTGAGATACCTACAGGTTTACACCGACACCGAACGGCAAATGGCTTTTGTGAGAAGTTTTTTCATGGCGGAAATGCATTCGAAGGTTTGCTATTGTACACCGAGGGGCAACCGCTATTAGAAAAACTTTCTATAATTTTTTATGCTACCTGTTCCGGCCAGAATGTGAACCCAGGACTTACCCAACATACTCGGCTACAGTCTGGCATGCACATTTAAATATTTTATATCCTTGTGTATAATTTAGTTAAAATTTACTTAAAATTTACTTAAGATGGCAACCCTTTTCCAAAATGTACCTATAAACTTTCTCTTAGCAAACCAAATGGTTTTACAATCATATTTTACTATTTAACATAACTTGCATACTTATATAATTTAATTAAATTCAACTTTTCGAGCAGGTGGCAACATTTTTTAACATAAACCTTCTCCTCAGCGAAACGAACCGAACGAACCATTTGACACCCATATTTAATTATTTGAAATAACTTGTGCATAATTTTATTAAATTCGACTTTTCAAGCAAACGGCAGGTATAGATCTTCTGCTCAGCGAAAGGAACAATTTGGCACCCATATATTCCTATATGTGTAATTTAATTAAACTTGACTTTTCGAACAGGTGGCAAGCTTCATAAAGTAAACCATGCACATTTTTACCAACGAACCAAACCAAATACATCCATGCTTTAATACTTGATATAACTTGTGTATAATTAAATAAAAGTCGACTTTTCAAGCAGGTGGCAACACTCTTCAAAATAAAGATAGCTATTAACCTTTTCCTTAGCATAACAAATATTTTATACTCATATTTTAATATTCTATATACTTGTGTATAATTTAGAAAAATATTTCGCATTGAAAACAGGTGGCATCACTATCCAAAATATATGTACGAATCTTTAGCTTGTCGTGACGACGCATTTGTCACCCATATTTTAGTATTTCATATAACTCGTGTATAGATTAATTTAATTCGTTTTTTCAACTAGGTGGCAACCTTCATAACACTTAGCTATGTACCTTCTCTCCGCGACACCCCCATTTGGCACGCATATTTTAATATTTAATATAACTTCTGTATATTTTAATAAAGTTTGAGTTTTCAAAGAGGTGGCAACCCTCTCTGAAGCAAAAAATATGCTTAACGACCCTTTCGCATACCTACCAAATATACTTTTACTTTATATACAAAATTTGATAAAACTCTGTCGAGTCGATTCGAACAAGTTCGTCCACAAACACCGTGACACGAGCTTCTGATATATAAGATAAAAACAAGAAAATAAATAGCAAAAATGAAAGGACTTCTTAAATTGAAATTCGACATTCATCAGAATTATCTCTGATTCGCATATTAGAAAAAAAAACTTGTTTACATTGCCCTAACAAATAAATAATCACTCCAACCATGAGACCCGATAAAAATCTACATCAACTTTTTATTTTTTAATTATTTTTAATTTCGTAAACGTTTTTTACGTATTTACTTGCTAGATACATTTTTGGGTTTCCATGTTTTTCGTAATAAATAACATTTAAATTTGGATTATAGTTTACAGCTTCACTTCACTAAATTAAAAATTTTTCTAAATATAAAGTTTTGGTCATTACTTTAATTCGGGTTTAGGCTAGTTCACCTTCTGCAGCTTCTTTAGGAATTTCTTTTTGTAAATTCCCTTAAGATTATATTGCACGCTTGGGTCCGTTCCTTTCTTCAACCAATACAACTGGGAACTGCATACATCAAATTTTGTCTTTAATTTTATTCTGCTTATGGCAGACAATTTCCCCAGCATTTTATTTTTCGTTAAATTCTCAAACAAAATGTATTTCAATTTTTTCGGAGCTGAACTCGATTGCGTTGTTCCTTGCACAAAACCCGATGATAAGATGAAAATTCAAATTCTTTATTTCATTTAAGCATAAACAAATTTGAAAAAATTTACGTCAAACACTTTGGATATAACTAAATTTTGCCAGGGTGAAGTTGAAATTGTTATTATATCATTAACGCAATAATGGGTCAGAATTTCTCAAACGGATCACCTGAATGCGGTGAAAAATTATTTTTGCTCGTTTTTTCATTTTTTCTGTAGGCATTAATGATGCAAACAAAAACCCGGTTGGATTTTCTAAAAAAAAATTTTTTGTTTAAAATATTGTTAATAAATGTTTTTCGTCATTTTTTTCAAATATCAATTACGAGCGATCTATTAGACCGATTTACGTGATTCGACCGCCATCGGCATTCAATATAAATTACGTGTAATTTTTTCCGAATAAAAAAATTGAATCTGAGTCAATTGTTTATATATTTGTTTATAACAAATTGAAAAAACAAATGTCTTCTGCGCCATATTTCGACATAAAAAAAATCATATAAAAAGATAGCTCGCAATCTTGAAAAAAAGTTATTTAGCCTTGAACGTCATAATGCAGCGTTTGGAGCGCGCTCAGAGGTGATGCGCGCGGCCGTACCTAATGGAGAACGTAGAAGTAATGTAATCTAAACAAATGTTTCGAGAATACTTAAACACCTATACAATATTTCGGTCACTTTCACAATTATTTCCTTAACCAAAATGTAATGGTTATTCACATAATATGTATAACACTTTTCATTAAAACTTTGTCATGCTTGGTTGTTTATTATTTAACTATTTTCAAATATGTCATTGATTTTCGGCCGTCCACTAAATGCATGAGAGTTTAAAGAATTAACGAAAAAAAAACATGGCAGCTTGTTTATTGATATATGTATGTATGTAACACATTGTTTGACGTTTGATGAAATTTTCAGTAGTTTTTCTGAATAAATGGCTTTATATGTGTTTATCTGTGTTAGTACATATATAAAAATATGTGAACATGTTGTATTGGTTTATTTCAAATTTTCCACACATTTATATTGAAGGAAATTGGATAAATTTTTAATTGGAAAAGTTTTGACATTACAAGTAGAAAAATGTCAAAATATTTTACGCTTATGATGTTTTATGTATTACTTGCGTATTATTTATATACATACATAAAAGGTTATGAATGCATAGTAATGAGTATAAATCTCAGTAATATTATGTATTCAAAAATTTGTGAGTTAATATGTTTGTTACCTTTTCAAGCCCAAATGGGTGAATAAATTTATATAAAAGTAGCTTCTAATCTGGTTAACATAGAGGCTATACTTTAAAGAAAGCTCCCAGCTGCCAACGGCTAAAAAAGTTGTAGTCAATTAAACAAATAAGTTAAATCTCATATTGCTATATAGCGACTGGGCAGATTAGGGTATATGTTTAGTCCCACTATAAAGGTTGTCATAAAAGCACCATTTAAAAAGGAGTTGCCACCTGCCTACAAAGTTAAATTCAGCAAAAACAGAATGTAAAATCAAATATTGCAATATGGGTACGTTTAATGAAACTGAATTTACAAAATATTTTGATAACAGGTTGCCACCTGTTTAAAAGTAAATTAAGTTAAATTCATAAATTAAATTGAATTGTCAAACTAGAAGTTTAAAGGAAGGTTAATTTCAAAAATATGTTTGGGCAGGGATGCCACGTGTTTAAAAAATTAAAATTGGAAGTACTCTTGGAGAGAGCTGTGACTTGCTTGAAAACGTAAATTAAGTTAAGCTTTACTTAATTAAGTTAAACATTTCGATTTTATATATTAAAAAATGTGCCTTATTAAGAGCACATACTAAAACTGTTTCTCAGCACAATTTAATTTTATTATACTTTATTTTAACTCAAAAAAAAAATTCATTTAATTTATTGAGCTCGAGGCCAGGTTTTTATCTCCTCTCACATCTCCTCATCAGAATTCTTTCTTTCTAGACTATACCAAGGTTTGGACCATGGTACACGGAGTTGCTAGGCAAGCACACAACCATTTTGAAAAATCGTTGTTTTCACAATTATTCCCTAAATAAAAATCTGGTTTCGGGCTCAATAAATTACACTCGTGTCGAAACATATAAGGCCAAAACAATACAATAAAAATTAATTTACTTTTAGAAAAGTGGCAACTATTTTATGAATTGCTTTAAAAAAAAACTTTAATCTAAACACACATTAGCTTGAGATCGTCTGATTTCCCTTATTAATATTTCGAAATAGGTGACAACACTCTTTAAATATATTTTAATTCTTAAGACCATTTGGTCCAATTTTTTTTTTGTTTTCTTTGTAACTTTGGAACGGTGATATATACTGTCTAAATTTTTCAGCTCAGGTGGTATTTTTATAAAACAATATTATGTGCGAAAATTTAATTCTCTGACTTAAAACTGGACAAAGATAAATTGAAAATTACGAATCTTAGGTTAAGGGACCATTTGGTCCATAGTATATTTTCTTTGATTTTCTTTACATTAATTTTCCAAAAATAAGTATTTATTAGTTTGTTCGATATTTTTTGGCACTACATGATGAGCAAAACAATGTTTTTCGGTTGGTTTTGCAAATAAACGCACTGCAAATGGAGCATTTTACATCAGACTCAGACTTGCAGCAACTACAAATTCCTCGCTTTCGAGCTCCTGAACTAGAAGCATTTTTAGAGCAGGCCACTGGTGCTGGGTTTTACCAGAGTTGAGTAAATAATAAAATAATAATATTTAGCAAGTATTGAACCAAACTAAATATAAAGACTAAGATTAAATTAATATTTTGTATGAAAACTGCAGTATGGACCAAATGGTCCTCTAACCTAAGATTCGTAAGTTTTTTTTAACCTAACAGCAGGGTTAAGCTGACTTCCCTTGAATTCCATAATTTAACTTAAGTTACTTTTTGAGGTAGGTGGCAACTTTTCCAAAGGTATTTTCGAAATAAAGCTTACGTAAACCGGCTTTTCTTGGTGACAAATCTTTCAATATTGGATTTAACTTATAAAAGTTTTTGTATATTTTTTTAACAGGTGGCAACCCTCTCAAAAATATTTCTGAAATTAAGCTTACTTAAATATTTCAATTTGACACTCATATTTTAAATTCATTTTAAATTTATTTTAACGTAATTTACCTTTAAAAAGGTGGCAACTCTTTTTCAATACATTTTCGAAATAAAGCTTTATTAAAGTTATTTTGTTTGATAGTCATACTGCAATATTTATTTTCATTCATTTTATTAACTAAATTTAACACTTAAATAGGTGGCAACTCGCTTAAAAAAAATTAGCTGTCATTATACATAACGGACTGTTTATGTGTAAAATCTTACCTAAATCTGTATTTTTCTTAGGACCAAAGTTTAATTTCCAATTGGGATGCTTTAGGAGCTTTTCGGTCGGTAATATTTTAAAAGCAAACAAAAAGTTTCTTTTTTTCTCCTACGCGTTTCGGCGTCTTCCGCGCCCTTCATCAGGGTGCAAATCTGTTCAGTTGTCATATAGCAATATCTACTTTAACTTATTTATTTAATTGACAATAACTTTTTGAGCAGGTGAAAACTCTCTTATATGTTTACCTTGAATGTTAATCGCTATTATAAGCTATTTACGAGCTAAATTTTATATAAAAAAGGGCGGAGACCCCACCACTTTCCAAAATCTATTAAGCACTTATGCGTTTAGCAATTGAAAAGTACTAACTTAAAATTTCCATCAAATTGACCTCGCATTTCGATGTGGAAAAAGCAATTTCTTCTAATTTAGAATTCCCTTTTATGTATAGCTAGTTTCTGGCAGTTTCTTTGAAGTAAAATTTTGTCTAATACATCTTTGGCGCTCTAAAATCACTGCAGTACAAACGAATGAAATTTCACGCCGATTTGCATGGCCCATTGCTACACAAGTCAAGAGAATGTAAACTGCAGATTGAACTGCCAACTTGATTTCTCGCCAAAAGTTCGACTATTTCATGCATTTCTGATTAAAATCACCCATACACATACAGACAAAGTTCCATGTACTTTGCACTCGTATGTTAGTCCTTTGAGAAGGCAAAGATTCGACCAAAAACTTTGCAGAATATTTGAGTTATTCAAAGACTAGAAACGACTCACACACATCGGTATGCCTAAATACTTCATTATTGCAGGCCGAACTTAATATTTTCAAAGAACCAGCTTTTCCAGAACGTTCAAATTCAGCTGTGCTGTTTGGTTTATGACTTCTTGCATTTCTATGTGTGTGGTGTATACTTAAAGTTGGTGCAACTGCTGCATGACGGCAGGCCTGTTGGGGCGTGAATTTTCATTGCGCTCCATATTTGATGACGCAATACAGCCCAGCTGCCTGTCCAAGGCTACACGTGGAACGACACTCAACTACTGCAACAAAACAAGTGTGCAGCTCACATAGTTTGGCTATGTCCTGACTTGGTCTTTACTACTGGCATGCAAACATCAATTCTCAACGGTATTGAGTATGCCAATGCCAGCGGCAATTTCTGCCATTACAACAGCCACGCTAACTTTTGTCGTTCCCCCATTTTTCCATGCCTTTACCTTTCCCCTCAAACTTTCAAACGCACACCCATGCATTTCCATTTGTACATTAACATTACTTCTGCTGGCGGGCTGTTGCAGCGTTGAGTTGGCATTCAAAGTGTTGTGCTTCATAGCAGTAAAATGCAGTGAAATGTGTAAGGACAAGTGCAACATAAGCACCACTAGCCAACCAGCAACTAGCAACCAGCGACAAGCAACTAGCAACAAGCACGGGAATGAGCTGTGCAACGATTGTCACATTGTGCAAAGATTTAGGCGGTGAAAGCGGCACAAGGCTAACGCGGCTGGGACAATCGTCGGCCGTAGCAAAGTGTTTAGTTCGTTGGCATTGCTGTGGCTTTGGCCACTAGGATTGTGGTTGTAGCAAGGCTATGAGTAGTCTCGTGACTAAATTGCTCTAGATGTTGATTTGTTATTGTTGTTGTTGCTATTGTTGTTGGATGTGCCCGAAATTGCACTTTGCACGCAGCAATTAAAGCAAACTTTACGCGACAGCTTGAGTGGGTTGGTCGCATGGCGTCGTAACATGTAATTCTTCTTGGCCTGCTTACAGTTGGGTTCGCAGTTTAGCTTGTTTCGGCCACATGCTAATTTTGAGCCAGATCCGCCATACAAAGTAAATATGTTTGTTCGTTCGTTCATTTATACCTGGTCTCGTATGGACTCTACACTTTTGGTTAATATTCTCATTGGCAAATGTAGGTGAATTGTACTGGGCTAAATGTATCACACCAAATCATTTATGGATCTTAAAGGGCACAACTAGTATAGCACTTTAAAAAATCTTTTTCTTTGCATTTGATTAACGTCCAGTAATATGGAGTGAAATGGAATTAAGGTGGGCCGACAAACGGAAATCGGGTTTCCAAGCGCTCAGACATAGTTGCCTAGGAAAAAGGTGGAAATGGGACTTCGTTTCCCTCGTTTAGGAATCTGAGAAGTTTGCCGAGGAATAGAGAATGGGCGATTTACATTCTCAATACGTCTAACCCAAATATACTTCACCGCAGCTTAGCAAAGGCAGGACAGACACAGAGGAAATACTCCGTGTTATCCTCACCATCCAGGATGGATGCGCACATTGGGTAATCGATGATGCATATGGTGGTCATTTGTTGCCACCGTATATTGTGTCCTGTAGTCAACCCAACCCGGGTTCATAACTCTTTCCTTCCCTGTGTAAGAAAAAATATCGCCACCACTCTTTCGGGTATTTTCAGGTGTCGGTGGTGCACCAACGGTTGTCATGGATTTGATACACCTAACCGTTTCTGCTATGTTTGACCCTATAATTGGCTGCGCTCCAATGAGATCTGCCAATAGCCCGCAATTAGCTAATCCGTCAGCCAATTCGTTGCATGAGCTCAAGCTTATTCCATTTTCCAACAGAGTTCAGCCTCAACTTAGTTTCTTTGACAATTTTTGAAGAGGTGCCAGTAGTCTCCAAGAGTTTTAGTGCAGCTTGGCAGTCACTGTAGACTGTGATTTGGTATCCACGCCACCTTTTAAAATTTATTCGCTCAAAAAAAAAGCATCTGAAATCGCCGTCCAGATGTAAAATGTCCAGATGTCAATGTCTCCCAAAGGAGTACATGGATCTCTCCATTGTTCCCATAAAGGAAAGTTTACGGTATGCTTTCTACCAAAAGAGAGTCTCGGTATCAGTTTGTTATTTAGGATCAAAACAAAAGGTATTTCCAACCTTCCAAATAACTTTCTGTGTCCGGAATAGTCATCATTGTGCCACAACCCAAAAGAATGTAGTCGACACATAGTTTTCCTTGTCTCCTATTTGATCGTTACGTCAAAGAGTAGGAAATCCAAGAAGGCATTCAGAGCCGCTGCTGATGTCGTGCTCATGGCGCCCGGAATACCTATAGAAGTCTGTTTAAAGCAGACACCGTAGATTGAACTATGGTTCTAGGCCACCAAACCACGTGATGATTGCTCTGGTTAGAGCTAAGTATTTATATCCAAAGTACCACAGCTGGTCTCAGGTTCCAAGTCTTGCTAAAGGTTAACTGAATATTCTCAATAGTTTTTGCACTACATTATTTTGCCGAGGGTGCGGCTCCTCGCTCAAAACGTGTGCTGAGGCGCCCACGCTGAATTCTGGCGTTATATTCTGAACTCTGTTATACATGACCCGTTCTTATTTCGCATTAGAAACAAATTGTTACTTAGATCTAGCGCCGAAATATTTCATCCCGCTTAGGTTTTCTAAACATAACAAAACCATCAAAGTTCGTCTCAGGCATGCGCGTTTTTGAGTGAATTATTATTCAGATAAACAATAAAATTCTATTCATACATTTTCTATTTCAAAACTACTGGATTGGCGAATGAAAATATTTTCATTATTAAAAATTATTAAAAGATAATATTAATTTTTGAGCTCAAGGCCAGTATAAGGAAAAGTGAATGTTGTTGTCTTTTTTCCCAATATACTTTCGTTATACTGGCCTTGAGCTCAAAAATTAATATTATCGTTTAATAAAAAATTAGGCCGAAAAATAATATACATATGAATACTCCTATTAAAAATTATTTTAATGGCAAATGAAAATCCATTCGCTATTCCGATTTATTCGAATGAAAATTTATTCTAATTTTTCCGTTATTCAATTATTCAGATTTCTAATAACGCCCAATCTTAGCTCGCCCTAATAAAAAAAAAATTCCCAGCTGGGTTAAAAGTGAGTTGCCACCAATTCCAAACATTTTACTAAATTAAATTAATAGAATAGATTAAATATCGCAATACGGGACCTAAGGGGCAAAGCATTTAACAGACTAAATTATAAAAAAAAAATTTGAAGAGTGAGGTTTTAAATATTGAATACAGTTAACTTGATTATATAAAAGAAATATTACGAAATATGAATGTCAAACGAAAGAGATTTAAGAAACCTCTATATCCAAAACATTATAATGAAGGCTTCCCACCTGCTTCAAAAAAAAAATTTGATTACCTACATAGATTAGATTAAAAAAATTCAATATGGGTGTCAAACGAAAGTGGTTTATAACTTATTAACTCTGAAATTATTTGGATGAAAAATTTTCAAAAATCAACAGGTAGTTTGTATTCGCAAATATTTTCAAGAAATTCGTATTAAAAATTTATGGAATTTGGAAAAAGTTTTATAACTTTGAGCACTTTTGTCATATCATTCAAATTCATTCAATGAGAATTGTAGTAGAGCAACAAATCGCATCGGGTACATAAACTGGGTCCGTTTATTTGTAACCGCGTTGCAAAAGAACACGCGGTAGGATAACGAATTGCATGTAAAGCAACAACACTAACTCGGAAAAATATGCGAGTTGAACTAACTCTCTGAAATGATAACCGACCTGAGATGCGCTATTGTGAATGAGCCTTAAGAAAATACACGAGAAATTTAGATTTAAGACCTAATTCCTTCTTATTTGCACAATATTTATAAATATATAACTCGTCAGCCTAAAATTTGTTTGCACAACTATTTTTCGGTTTAAAATAGCACTAAATAAATCGCTTCTTTCCTGAAAGAGCCCAACAGGGTTGCTTTTGCACCGAAAGGAAATTTTATCCGAGTTGGAGCGTTTTTTTGCAAGTCGGCTACAATAAAACGGGCACATTATTACAGTAATTCAATTAAAGTAAAAGTCCAATCCAACGCACTCAACATTTCAACACCCATCTTTCATCTCCATGTGTGTGTTTTTTCCGATTTTGATTAAAACATATTTTCCTTTTTGGTAGGTTATGGCATTATCATCTTTGATATCAAATTATTACTAGAAATTCCTGCACGCGAACATTAAATCTCCTTTTTTTCGGAAGCCCTTTGAAACATAATTCTCTTTTGCTTTATCATTCATTTTCAATTACAATAGAAAGTGAAAAAATAGAAAGTGAAAACCACAAAAAAAACACTCGCTAACCGTTTTTGTCATCAGTAAAATGCACATTACACAAATGAAAGTGCAAAGTAAAATCCTGCGCTAAACGTAAAGCTACATTATGTAAATCTACAGTATGAGCAAAAAAAAAAATCAGATTAATGTTAAAAAACTGAAATCCCTTGGGCAGTGAAAAAACCTCAACTTTTTCCACATGCAAAAAAATAATCGAAATTTTCGACGCGCATAGTACATTCCATTTTGATTCAGTGGAAATGTGATTTAACGCTAAAATATGCCACATAAAATCGCATTAAATTTTGCGCACATTTGGTAAAAAAAAATTTTATTTCTTCTTGACTGCTGCGTAAATTACTGTTTTGCAATGCAATGTGGCACAGCTTTGCATTCATAAACGAAATCATAGAAAAGTAATCAAATCATTGCAATTTTTTGTGCGCCATATTTTCGCACAGCATCAAAGCTTAGCAACTTTTCGACCCTTCCTTCCTCCCTAGGCATTTACTTCGAAAATTCGAATACGTAGGTAGTCGCGGCAATCCGCCTTGCTTACTGTGAATGCTAGGATAATGTGCATTTTCATGCATGTGTGTCTGTGCATGTGTATGTGTGAGTGTGGGTGCGTTTGTGTAGTTGAGCGAACTCAGATGCAATTGAAAGACTACGCAAGCTATGAATGGGTAACATCATACTTAGAGTAACAAAATGTGATGGCGGGGGAGAGGGCGGCGGGTCGTTGTTTTTATTGAAACTGTAATGAATGTGTCTATAGTGATTTGGTTACGCATAAATTGAGTTATGCATCTGCAGCCACACATCCAAACAAACAGAATAGAAAGCATGCAGTGCGAAGAAGCGCAAAGGATCAAAGGGAGGAGCAGCTGCATCGCTAAGCAAACGTACGCTAAAAACGTAATTTATAGCGTTGTACATATGTGGACAACTCCCGCCACTGTTTCACTCTAGGCACTAACCCTAGCGCTACTATCCCTCAGAGCTTCCACCAAGCACGTTTGCTTTATTCAACCAAGTTCGCTGTCGTACTTTGTCATTATTATTGCTACGCTTCTGCATAGATGGCAGTGCAAGCATTTCGCCTATGATACTCGCAAAAGTGCGTAAATTGCATTATAATCGCAATTATCAACAATTTGGCACAGGGTAGGTGATCGAAACTTTTGCAACCTTTTGTTGATATTTATGCGGTAAACAAAACGCTCATATCAAGCGGCCGTAGCAAATTGGAGCAGCAAAATCGGCGGTATGGGAGTTTCCGTGAAAATTTCAACCATAACTGGAACAAGTAAGGAAGAGTCTAAATTCGGGAATTTTAAATTGAAATATACAGTACCTGTTGTACACAATGAAAATAGTATGCTATTATTATCTTTGTACGCAATTTGCAAAAGAACACTAGGGAGGATAACGCATTACAGGCAAAACAACAACACAAACTAGGGAAAATATGCGAGTTGAGCCAACTCGGTAAAATGATATCCGACCCGAGATGTAGTGTTAGGAAGTGTAAAAAAAACTTTGCTATTGTGAATGAGCCCCAAGAAAGTATATAGGGCATCTAAATTTAACACCTAATCCGTTTTTATTTGCATAGTGTCTTAAATATAGGCCGACATCAACCTTAAATTTCCTAGCACAACTATTTTCCGTTCTTAAATAGCACTGAACAAATCTCATGTTTCACGGAAGATGATAACAGAGTTGCTTTAGCAACAAAATGAAATTACTTCCGAGTTGCAGCGTTCGTTTAGAAGTCGGTTACAATAGGCCCATTTCTTTGTACCCGATTTGCCAAAGAACACTTCAACTCGGATAAAATTGCCTTTAGTTGCAAACGCAACCCTGTTAACAACTTTCATAAAAGATGCGAATTGATTAGTGCTATTTAAGAACGGAAAACACATGTAATGCAAATATTTTGATGTTGTAGCTATATATTTAGAAATACTATGCAAATAAATACGTATTCGATATTAAACTAAAATTTCCCATGTATTTTCATCCGGCTCATTCACAATAGCGCAGTTTTTTCACTCCCCAACACTACATCTCAGATCGGATATCATTTTACCGAGTTGGCTCAACTCGCCTGTTTTTCGAAGTTAGTGTTGTTGCTTTACTTGCAATTCGTTATCCTACCTAAAGTCCTTTTGCAACTGGGTTTCAAAGAAACGGGCCCCTTATATAAAATTGAAGACCACATTTTTCCTTAAGCAAAACCGCCGATGTACTAGGCCTATATCTATGATTTAAGTCTTAAAATCACATATTCGTGTCACAATAGGACATAGATGCATGTGGGTATTTTTAAAATTATCTTATATCCTGACTCAATAGTGAAAGGGTTTGTAAATAAACAGCTCTCTCCTCCCACTTGTGATATTGGCTGTTTAATTTGAAAACTGGGTTGCCTTCTTCGAAAAACATGTATGCGGATTTTAAAAATAAAGTAAGATAAGCCCATGAAATTTATTTTATTATATTTTATTGCTTTTTATATTATATGAGGAAAATATACAAAGGCTATTCGGAAAATTAGTATTTTTACGCAAACATAGTATTAAAACAAATTTATTTTTTTTATGTAGGAGGTAAGCGCTTTGAAGACGGAAGATTTCAATACAATCTACAATATGCACAAATTTTCCTTACTATTTTAAGATACCAAGGTTGACTTACAAATGCAACTATAAATTTCCTATTCCCAAAATGCAACTCTACATTGAGTAGCATCAGAATTTAAATGTCACTATTTACAGAACCTTTTACGATTGAATCATGGTCTTATAATCATAATATAAAAGCCAAACTTTTTGCTACTCACCACGTAACCCTCAAAGTTTTAATACTCGTACCATTGTTTTCAGCCTAAACGTATGCTTAACAAAAAGATAACAGTTGTGATATCTTTGTAATACGTTATTTACGTGGATACACAATTGTTGGATTCCGTCGTGCAACGGGCTTTTACTACTAGTTTTATATATGAAAATTAATGAGAGTCCTTTATAGAAGTCCAAAGTATTCAGCCGATCTCTATGAAATTTTTACAGAAGGTGAATGTGGTCTCCGGGCCAAATATAGTACCTATATATATAAATTTTTAAAAGTGTACAGTGTCACGCCCACATGGCAACCATTTCCGAAATATAAGTACAAAACTTCTCCTCGCCAGGGCGGACTGTTTGACAGTCATATTTTAATATACCCATATGTTAATATTTCATGCAACTCGTATAATTTAATTAATTTTCAAACATGTGGCAAACCTTTCCAAGATAAAGCTAGTTATAATCCTTCTCCTCAGCGAAAGGAATCGCTTGGCAACCATATTAAAATAATTCGCACAACTCGTATATCATTTAATTAAACTCAAATTTTCAAAGAGGCAATTAATTTTCAAACATATGGCAACCCTTTCCAAAATAAAGCTAGCTATAAACCTACTCCTCAACAAATCGAACAGTTTGACACCCATATTTTACTATTTCATTTAATTTGTGTATTATTTAAATAAATTTGACTTTTCAACCAGGTGGCAACTCTATATATGCTATAAGGCTTCTTCCTAGCGAATCGAATAGTTTGGCACCCATATAATATGTTTACAATTAAATTAAATTCAGCGTTGCAACCAGATGGCAACCCTCCTCAAAATATAGCTAGCTATAAACCTTTTTCTCAGTGAAATTAATTGTTTCATACTCATATTTTAATATTTTATAAAATTGTGTTTCAAACAGTTGGCAACCTTCTTCCAAATATATGTAGGTACGAACCTTCTCCTCTCAGAGACGAACCATTGGATGTTCATATTTTAATATTTCATATATTGTAAATTAAATTCGACTTTTCACACAATCCTCATAAAAGTTATCTGCTTTCCGAGACGAACCGTTCGACAACAATATTTTAATATTTCATATAACTTTTGTATATTTTAATTAAATTTGACTTTTCAGACAGATGGCAAACCTCTCCCAAGCATCTTTACGACTTCTTCTTCTTCTCATATTTACAAAATTTTCATAACAATCATGCGAGCCATTTCACTGGAGTGAGACCACACACACCGGCACTCGATGTTTTCATATACAATATAAGATATTAGCCTTTTTTAAACTGACTTGTTTTTTCCACTAGGGTACTCATTTCCATCCCACTTCTACCATATTGTTACTTTTGAATCAACCAAGTTGTTTTCTATGGCTGCACTTATACAACTTCGATGGCAACACAATCTGCTTAAGGCTAGGTTTAATTATTATGCTAAAGTAACAACAACAACAACAACAAAGTGTATGAACTTAATGAGTACAACATTTGTGGCTAATGAAAAATATTGGTATCCTAGTTTTACCCGTCGACTCTGCGCCAGACTGCATTTAAAGCAAATTTACAATTTCACAGGCACCACAATTTTACATACTCGCTTATTTGAAGTTTTTGGAAGGTTCTATCTACAATAAGTGTGTGTGCAAGTGTCTGTATTTTAAATACGTATTTACATTGCTTAACATATTTATCTTTACTTAACCCTTACTCTACGCTTATTCACAAACCTTTCATTAAGACAAGGAGCTGGCATTACTGATTCACTCACACACACACACATACAAATGTACATAAAATACATGTCAAAGCAAAAATGGAAATTTCTTTACTGACAGAATGACAGTTCCGTCAGTTGTGGCAAGCTGTCAAGAGAGTGATGTAACGTTAACTTTAACAACTTAATTTGTTTTACACTCAAGGAGATGTTAAACCGCCGCACACACATACACTTACAAATCTGCACACATACATGCCGCCATGTTTATGTCCAACATACGAAGCATACGAAAAGTTCATGCTCATACTACTTAAGTTCTATGTATGTATGTATGTATATTTGTATTTATTTCCGCAAACTTACAAATAAATAAATATATACAAAGAAATATTCCCCAAATGCCACAAACGGCAAAAGTTCAAAGTCAATAAACTGGCTAGCTACGTACGAAATTGCAGTATTGTTTCAAAAGCGTAGAGCACAATGAGCTTAGCCCAACAAATCTACTCCTAAATGCACACATATACATACACGCACATACAGCCCTGGTCAACTAATTAGTGTCGATGTACTGATAATCAATTCTTCTTGTCTGCTTTAAAATTTGCAATGAATAGATTCATCTTTCAAATGGCAAAATTTTTTTTAATTACTTCCGTTAGTTTTTTTCTTTAAAAAAAACAATCGGTCACATAATAAGGAACGCAAAATTTTATTTGCATCTATTACGAGTATCATATATTGCATAATTTGGGTATATAGAAGAAGGCAACACATGTATTATATTCCCAGGTATTTTAGAGTTTGAACATAATGGGTAAAAATAAATCCTGCGACGAAACTATGAGAGCCATAATAGTCAAAAGGATGGTTTTTTTGAACGCTCTACACTTTTTGAGGTGAAATAGAACCGTCAAAAAAGTTCCACGAAAGCAAAGATCCCGTATAACGTCGACTAGAGAAGACAAATTCATAGTGCGTTAATCTTAAAAAAATTCGCCTTAAACAACGCAAATGAAATTCGTGTTAGTGTTCTTGGTGAAAACAACGCTTCTTTAATGGTAGAAAGATTTAAGAGGCGTTTGAGAGCAAAAGGTTTATTCGGAAGGATTTCTCGGAAGAAACCCTTTGGAGTTCGCTATCAAACATCGCAATTGGTCAATTAAAGAATGGAAAAGAGTGGGTTTTTCCGATGAAACAAAAATTAATTGACTTTCACCAGATGAAAAATCTTACGTTCGGCGTCCCCTATTGAAAGCGTATAACCCGAAATATACCCGCCCTACGATTAAGCAGGGAGGCGGTAACATTATGATCTGGGGTGCCATTACAAAAATTGAGGGTTTAAAATTAAATGATGTAATGCTTAATTTTTGTGCGATGAAAGAATGCCCGTTACATGAAACAGGACAACAGTACAACGATCCGAAATATACCGCACGAGCAACACAACAGAGGATGGAACAAAATAAAAAAAAACATTGTGACCTTCATGTAGCCCTGATCTGAACCTCATTGAAAATCTCTGGGAGCACTTAAAGAAAGAAGTTCGATTGCACATAATAGAAAATTTCGTCGATCTAATGGCAAAGGTCCAGTTGGAGTCGGAAGCCATGCCAACCTCTGTGTGCGAGAAGTTAATCGAGTCAATAACCCGGAGGTGTGAAGCAGCGGTCCGAAATAAGGCGTTAGCAACAAAATATTAACTTCACTACAAAACAAAAAAAAACATTTTGTTTAATAAAAAACGAGACGTTGTTAATTATATCAACGACGGTTAAGGGCTTGTTTTATGTAATTATTATAAAAAAAAACGCAACATATTTTAAGGATCTTTAAAAATAAATTTGTATCGAAGAAACATTACTCTCAGCGAAGTATGTACCGTCAAATTATGAACCCTTTTACTACCATACCATATGCGGAGTATCTACAAAAATATTGCTTATCTTTTTGGATATATATTAAATCCTATAAACCAAAAAAAAAAATGTCAATAAAAAATCGAATGTCCTTCTAAAGGATGTTATGTCTTGGGATTATATGTCCCATTGGTATATAAACGAAACATAAATTAGGACTTAATATCTCATTGGCAGTATTTTTTCAAAACTATCAAACAAGAGTATCCTCTTCAATTTTATTTACTTTCCTATTTTGATACATTTTTAGACAAATTTATTAATTTTTATTTTATTTATGGAAATTAAAACTGTATTAGGATTACGCACGGTCTCACACAATTTAGTGAGGATCCTTTCCCCTAAAGTTCCTGATGGGGCTGGGCTGCTGTTCTTATATTCAGCTCTGGAGTTACATCTTGGCCACATTTTGATGCCACTTTTAATCGATACTGCTTTAGAGAGGATCTGCTGTTAAACTTAGCCATTGATTCGGTGCGTGATTTCATAAATTTATGTTTCAAACAACTGACTGGATGCCGAATCTGGTTTCTTGGGAAAATTAAAAAACCTTTTTGACATAAGAGTTTGGTAGCGATTTTTGCGCATGGATTCATTTTGAGACCAGTAATCTGAAATCTCAGGCAATTTATTATAGCCCATCACAAGTGAAATTTCCAGCAATATTTTAATTTCATCTGCATCAGTCAGTTTTTTGTTTGTTTTCAATATGTCGAATCTCTCATAAGTGCACTGTGCAATAAATATAAATAAAGATTCTGGGAATACATACTTAAATAAAGGGTTTTTCAATAGGGACGCTACAAAAGTAGACCAATCGTGACAGCAAACGACGCCATAAGGCATCATATAACTCACAGTCACCTACTTGGTTACTCCAAAGCACCTCAATTAATTTAAAACTTGCAACGTACAAAAAGGAGGGCAGCCCCCACAGCATCTTCATACAAGAATTTTTAAATATCTGCGAACCCTTTACCAACTGGCAAATGTTATATACCGACGCATCGAAAGACAATGGCGTTATTGGTTTTAGTGTCGTCGACCTCGAATCCACCATTATGCTGGGATTACTCCCTCCTCAGGCCTCCGTGTTTACCGCCGAGGCAACTGCAATACTCCATGCTAGCCGCATAGCGAAAAAGAGACGTCCAAGTACATAATATGCTCTGACTCCCTATCATCGATTCAGGCAGTTCTAAATGTGAATGAGAACAACCCAATAATATCCGAAATAAGGGGCATTCTAATATCAAACCCGTACGCAATCAAGCTACTCTGGGTGCCCAGTCATGTTGGGATACTGGGCAATACTCTTGCGGATAATGCAGCAAAAATGGCCACTGGATCACCACTGAAATCAATTCATATACTAACCAAAAACGACATTAAACGGGCAGTTTACAACCAACACTGCAAATCTTCAAATCTATTCTGGGCAAGTTACAGTAACAGATACAAAAGAATAAATCCCAGTCATTCCGCACCTTTGTTCCGCGTTGAAATATCTAGAAGGCAAACCGTAATACATACACGACTCCAACTTGGCCACACGCGCTTAACACATAAGCATCTCCTCGAAAAATCTCCAAAACCCAACTGTCCCTACTGCAATTCCGACTACCTTACCGTAAGCCATATCTTAAAATATTGCTCAGAACTTGAAAGCATTCGCCAAGCAATAAGCAATAACGACTTAAAACAAAAACTTAGAATTGTTAATACCACTAACATAAAAAAACTTATCAAATTCATATATAAACTAAATATCTATTTTGAAGTGTAATTAAATCTAGATACATAAGTAAGTAGTCTGCAAATATCACAATTTTTTATTCTTATTTTTTGAAAGCCGATGGTCTCGTCGCTAGTGCTTAAATCACATTGTTTAGGTTTAAATAAAAATAAAAATTATGCTTGAAAACCGTCGAAAATTGGGTTCAGCGTCTGGACTTCTGCAAGCATCCCAAACCGTTTTTGTTTTATTTAAAAAAAACTTTTGTAGCGTACCTATTGCAAGACCCGATATTTCAAGCCCCATGGATTTTCTTGGAGTTGGAGGGAGCAAGCTCTTTGCTAATAGAAAATCGAGGACGAAATAAAACCGAAGGTTATCCCCATACTACCAGGTTACTTTGGTTGTTATTATTCATTGTTTGCGCGCCGCGATCATATTCAATATCTGAATTGTTATCTGAATCTTCCCTAGAGTTGCTCGAAAGACCATCAGTTTCTTCATCGAAATCTGGCACATACGCCGAACCGGACGCACTGAAATCGCTTACCTTGAAATCGCTGCTGTTTGCCATCGCAGACACTTCGTCTTCCGTCAACTTTCCACCTTGGTTCTTTCGATTCATTCTACAAATCATTAAACACAAAAATTGACTCCACATTTTCATAACATAAATTAAGCCCAATGGGATAATATATCCCATTTTTATTGTTTGAACACTACCGTTGGGATATATCATCCCACAGGCACAAAAATACAGATTTCACCATATATGTATTGTATACCCATTGTTCCTCACTTACCTGAATGTTATTTATAACGTTGTTATAAAGGTCCAAAATGACTTTTACTTATGGCATACACTTGTTTTCTCTACGAAATATATGGATTTTATAAAATCACGTGCCCATACTAAACACGACCAAATCAGTTGACGGCAGAAAGTGAACACATTAAAGTACCGATGGGACAATTTCTTACTTAAATTAAGTGAATATTGGATTTTTTCGATTTTTTAAATTTGCTCTGGGATCTATGATACCCATGGTAGTGAAAGGGTTAATAGCGAGATGTTTGAAATTTTTAATAAAACAAATTTCGATATCAGTGCGTTGCTAATTAGTTGACCGCAGCTGTGCATGCCCGTTGAGTAGCAATGAAATGAAATAAAGTGAAATTAAATGGAGTGAAATGTGGCTGATTGCATGTACAGCATAAACTTATTGCTGCTTCAGCAAACAAAAACGCACAATACAAATTTTAACAATCAAATACGAATATATTTTGCTTGTTGGATTATTTTGATTTGTTTGTGTGCTTAATTTTCGACAAATATGTAGTTAGTGTTGCACGCACACACACACACACACATGCACTCACTACATAAATCAGTAAACAACCAAAGTTAAAATATGAAACAATGGCGGCGCTACCTACCTACCTACATACATACCGTACGTGCTTTCAGATGGCAACGTTGGAAGTGTCCTACATATATGAAAAATATCTAAATAATTCCAACTCGCTTTTGTTATCTGTAAAATGAAAATTTTCTTTTCAGCAAATATTAATATTGTGACAATTGATTTGCATCAGCAAAACAAAAGAGAAACTGATGTTAAACAAATATGTACGAATTTATTCATATTGCATATTAAATACAAAATTATCCCAACTCAATGAGCCGATCCTGCAAACTCAAAAAAGAATTATCTCGATTTAAGTAAAGCAGCTATAAAAAGAAAGATAAATGGAAATTAATTGGCGCTAAAAAAATATTTACTACTTTTGGAGAAAAGAGATTTCCTTTTTATGTTGTTGGTTTTTAAGCATTTTGAAAAACTTAATTCTGAAAAAAATATTGCAATTTGAAAAAAGAAAATTACATCCAAATAAAAAAAGATAATTTTTCTTCCGTCCGTTTTTCAGTGAAGCTTGCAATTAAATAACTTTTCAGTATTCTCTTCTAAAGAGAGTTACTTGCTAATTTCCATCTAGCATTTATTTTAACATCAGGGCTGCATAAATACGTTATTTTTATCAATAATAAAACTTATTTCTTATTTGCTGTAGTAAATGATATTAGAAACGGTAAGTGTGTTACAAAATAAAAAACTGTTTCAATAACACTAGCGGACAAGAAATCTAACTAGAAAATGTCCGAACTTCGGCTCCGGCCACCAAAATGCAGTTTCGATTTTGGCTCGGCTTCGGCAAAAAAAAAACGATCTTCCGCCGACAATTTGTCAATATTTTAAATTTATTTAAAAATTGTCTAAAGTTTTACTCTTAGATATTATGTTTCACTTTAAAAAAAAAAGTTCAAAGCACACAGAGCTTTAAAGTCCACCTATAACTAAAGAGTTCGACATCTAAAAAAGCTTGATGGCCAAGGAGTGCGAGATTACCCCCTCTCGAAGAAATTTTTGCCAGAAAACCTTTTTAATATTGGTTTGGATTGTTTCTAAAGTTTATTGAAAAGGAAAACGGAAATAACTTTATGTTTATTAATTTGTCTCGAATTTTGTTCAAAAGTGTGCAATTAATTCATTAATAAAAAGGAAATTAATTAATATGAATAATAGATTAATAAACTTAAAAAAATTTATATACCGAGAATTTTAAATTGATAAGATCTTTCGCTTATTAAAATTAAGACGTGATTCTAATGAAAACCAAGATTCCCTGCTTAATTTTATTGAAAAATTTTTCACCTTAATTGAATTGAAAAGCTTTCATCTTAGTTTTACAAATTATCTTCTTGATTTTATTGAAAAGACATACCCAGTCGTAATAAAAAGGTGCTCTTATTGAAAAAAATCATAGAAAAATTCGCTAAATTTTGTTCTGATTTATAAGGCATTTGATGTAGTCTTTTCGTTCTGTGCAATTTTCGAATTTGCACGTTATCTATATGATTTTCAGCAATAAAAAATTGCGAAATTTTTGAATACTTTTTCAAGCCAATGTTTTCTCCTTTATCGAGTGTATCGAATAGAATATTACGCAATGCTGCAGGTCAGCTTTACACCGATATACAGTATCGAGGGATAGGTGAAAATATCAATAAGCTATTATTTTTACATTAAAAGTATCTACAATATAAAACCATTAAATTTCGAGCAATCAAAAAATAAGTTGTTTGTCAAAAATTTGTATATATCTTTATGTGTACCGTTTTTAATACCAATAAAAAAATATCTGGAGTTTTAAAAAGTTCCTTGATTAATTATTATTTTAGTACTTGAAAATGTTCGGCTCGGTTCGGTCCTAAAAATCGATGTTCGGTCGTTCTCTAAATCTACCATATGCCATCTGGTCATTATTTCAAATGTAAAATTGCTTGCTGAATCCGAAAGTGAAGTCTGAAATTAAAACAGTACAACTTTGTGTACAACAAACACAATTCACCGATTCCACTGTCAATGTGCATATTATTTGTTAGTGTATATTTTTCTTGTTGTATACTCAACCACCACCTGGTATGAATTCACCTTGGCACTAACAAAATACATAAGCAATACTAAGCGAATTCAGATTTTAACAATTCACTCCCAAAACTACACAAACAAAATACACAATGGTTATCTTGCTACTGCGAGAACGAAATTAGCTGATGTTAGCTTTTTCTAATGCAAAGTTTTACAAATAACTAAATTAATATATTTCACCAAAAACTAATATGACATTTTTTAATTTCAATTTAAAGATATGAGCATATTAAACATATGACCACAATGTATTGGATTTTGACTGTTATTCTCTGAATTATTTTATTTTAAAGTGCTCGCTTTCCACGAGCTACATGCTTGTCCTATTTTCGCTTTACGCGGTGGAAATGTCAAAATTGTTTATTTTGTTTACATTTTCACTTTCTACTTACGTTCGAATTAGAAAATCACCGCCTTGTTTCTTTTTCTTTTGACTAACCTGGAGTGCTTGTATTTGTAATGACGCTATTATCTTGTATGAATTGTAAACCTCACTATGTAATTGGTGATATGCATTCACTTCGATATGAGAGGATTTACTTTTGGTTTGGAAATATTAAATTAAAAAATTAGAAATCAACCTTATTCAAAAATATGTGTACTGGTCTAAGCAGTTTAAAAACTTTTCCTTCTTATGTTCATATCGTACTTCAATTCTATGACATTTTATACAGATAGCAATCCATCCAAAATTCCTAGTTTGACCAAGTGGTATTTCAACCTGCAATGTAGGTTTAGAATTTCGTAATAATAAATAATAATGATCCTAGGAGCGCTTTAAAATTATCCAAGCTTGGTATATTTCCCCAGTATAGTTCTCGGTGGACTTTCTTCTCTTCCTCATTCCTGTGTTAAAATGAGTGGACGCTCCCTTTTTCGCGAATTTATCCGCGATCTCGTTTCTCTCAATACCAGTATACCTCGGAACTCAGAGAACCCCTACTCAATTGTTCAGACCAAGTGTGTTTAGCTTGTCAAGGTACTCCATCGCCAGTTTAGAAGTTACCGGGTGTGGAATTTGAGTGCCTAGGCATCCGCTTGGCTGTCCGTGATCTGGTTCTGGTAGTTGCTGGTGGTGTTAAAGAACGGACATATAGAAAGATTGGCATTCGCTTTCCCTTGGCTTCCGGCTATCTCAGGCCCGGACCATATCTATCTTTCCCGATACCTTCCTCAGTTAATGAAGCATCCGTGTACCAGGTTATTATACTCTGGGTTTTCTAATATGTTTCAGATATATTCACCCACTCCTTTTCATACCTTTCATGAGGATGAAATGGTATTATAACTTCCGTCCAATGTTTGTAAGTATACGAAGATGAAGAGTTAGACCCATACCCAAGTATACCAAAATGATTAGGACTATGAGCTGATTCGATTTAGCCATGTCCGTTTGTCTGTGTGTATGAACCCAAACTAGTCTCTCAGATCTATAATGTATTAATCATTTGTCGGAACCGAGCAGATCGGACATTATATAGCTGCTATATAACTGATTGCTCAGATATGAGGTTTTCCATTACAACTCCCATACCAAAGCAGCTAAGAACATGAAATTTGGCACTCATTTCACTTATAATTAAAACAAATTATGGCTTGATTGATTGCTCAACTATGAGGTTTTGCCTTAAAACTTCTATATTTAGACAGTAAAAACCGTGAAATTGTGTAGGCCACTCACTTATCAAATCAAAGGTCTACTGAGAAAATCATCAAGAATAGGTTATTTCCATATGTGCCTTAATCTTTTTATTGTTCTAGAAAAATACAATTTATTCTATCATAGTAACTTTGCTTTATTCTAACGGACCTCATTTTTTAGGAGAAAAATAAATAGTGTTTTAAAGGTTAATATTTTTTACACTAATTTTTTTTTTTTTTTTTTTTTTTTTTAACTGTAAATATTTATTGAATCTTCTCTGTAAGAGACTAACAATAAGTTTTAAAATCTTAATTTAATTCTTAAACCTACCCCCTATTGGGGGAATGTGTTTGCTAAACGGGCCCTTATATTAACTGCCGGGCTGGAAAATCATTTCGTCTGAGTCGAGTTTGTGTTGCTTCATCGGTGAGTGATTGTGCTAGTTGATTTGGGTGCATGTTTAGCTTGTCCAAATACTTTTCTTTGATTTTCGCTATTTCATCTTGAACGGATGGGATGTTGAGGTCTTCATGGATGTTCTTATTCCGAATATACCACGGAGTTCCGGTGAGTGTCCTAGGGATTTTTGATTGAGCCCTTGGAATGATGTCCACATTACTGGCGCATGCATTACCCCACAACTGTGAGCCGTACGTCCAGCATGGCTTTATAATACTTGTGTACAGAAGTACTCTGTACTCCAGTTTTAGTGGGGATCGCGAGTTCATGAGCCAATGAAGGTTATTGGCTTTCAGTTTCATTTGGGTTTTCTTAGAATCAATATGCTTGCGCCACTACACTAATAATGCAATAATTTAAATTATTATATATTCATTAAAATTATGAAGACTTCGGTAGCACTTCTTTACTTGTTGTTACTAAGTTCAGTTTTAAACTTTTTGTAGTAGTTAGCTAAGCCTTTTGGTGAACCAACGTTGCAGATTATTATTATTATTTTTATTATTATTATCATTATTCATTAGATTTAACAAAATGCTTATATCTAACAAACAAAAAGGAGTACTTTCGGCTCTATTTTACAACAAGTGTCTGTTAGAGGTTAGTTAAGGTATTATTGATAGGGTTATTGGTATTTTAGTGAGTTGCATTGTATGGGAAAATAATATATCTTAATAATATTTTCCGATGAGGCAACTTTTAGTAGAAAAGATGATTTTGTGTCCTTAAATCATTTCCTCCTCTCACTGTTGTGCAGGTGGTCCACTCGTCCAAGAAGTGGTTGGCTATGGGCAAGTCTCTCTCGGCATTTCTGTAAGAATGTGTTCGTGGGTTTTCTGACCTATTTTTATTTGTTGAAAAAAAAAATCATTAGAACCCTAAATGCTAGAAATTGTTACAAAATATGATAGTCTGCCTTTTAAAAGCTTTTATTTAATCGAAAGTTGATTGTCAGTGTATGTTTCAAGCAAGTATTTCCTCCATGTTGCTGGCGAAAAGCCCATCATTACTAAGCTCGTTACCCAGTTGCGGTTTTCACCCAGAAAATTGTTGACACATGCGGTTACATATTTATAGATATGTGTCTTACTTAGTAGATTATTACTTAAGGGAGCACACATCATCACGATGCATATTCACCTTTATCCACCCTTCATTTACTGATATTTGTGTGTACGCTTCCTATTTCAATGCTGTTGTTGGTATTCTGTTAGCGAAATTTCCTTCTGACATATTAATTAAAATGGCAGCAGAATATGGCAATAACATCATGTACATAAAGTTCACATACTCAGACACAAATGCATTACGTAAACGGATTTGGGAAATACATTTGCAAACAGACTTTGGGGGATTACTGTCAGTTCTGTCAGCTAAGTTTAATGGTGAAATTGCTACTTATGCCGCTGTTTCTAATGCAGGCTGCCGTCGCTTAAATAGACATCTGACTGTCGAAAATGTACTAAGCTCTACCAATTTCATTAGCGGCGGCATCAGGCAAATTTGGTCTGGTATATTTAGTGAATAAAGGGTGCTATTAAAGGTCGTTAAGAGCATGTTGATTCGAGATTAGAGATTTTCATGCAATGCTATAAATTTTCTTCTTAACACCACGGAGCTAATTTGCTCTAAAGTTAAAAAATATCTGCCTTAAAATATAGACTGTCATCCTTTATAGCGTGAGAAGCTCAGTAGAGAACAAAGTTTCCCTCGGAATCTCATAGTATTAGAGAGAAAACTAAACAGGCGGTCTAATATTTCAGATAGGTTGCGCAAAGCAAAAGTAACTGTATACTCCTGCAGTAGGTCAACTGAAAAAAGGTGCGGATGCAACTCAAAATAATAAACTGGCTCTAACGTGGCGGTAGTTAGGCCACTACTATGTTGTGGTTTTTGTTGTAGCGGTTATTCAGACCCTGCAAAATCGGCTTACCACGGTCGTTATCGTCAAACTCATCTAGGTGGTGGCCCAAGAGTCGGACCAATCAAAAAGGGATATTGGATGAGTAGGTTTGAGGGGAAATGTGAATATATGATTGGTATCGTGCGTAGCATTTCGATATGCCGAGCATACATCAAGTACGTTTGGGTTTGTACTGGATAGATAGGAGTTGAGTGACATATAACTTACAAAGCAGGTGGATCTCTTCCTCTACCATAGGTGCTAGTTTGAACCCTATGGCGGCATTCACAGGGCGACAGTTAACGAAAGTTGGTATTGTCTCTCGGTGAATATCGTTTAAGACCATTCAGTGCGCAGTCGGGTCCAGTAGATTGGTGGTGTATGTCTGGATCTCGTCCGACAGTTTATGCCTTCTGTCGAACTTAGGAGGCGGTTTATCGACAAGCAGGTGCCGATTTGGATAACCATGGCAGTGAGAATCAATGAGGAAACGGAATAAAGTCACCGAGGAGTTGTTAGGTGAAAGAGGCAAATTCGGTCCATTAAAGAAACGAGCAAGGTCGGAGAGCTAACGGTTCACCTTCGAGCGAACAGTCGTCGACATAAGAGACTATGGAAACTCCCTCGGGGGCTGAGGGAGCTTCGAGATGTAACGATTAAACTATACCAGAGAGGAGACAGCACTCTGCGCCTCCTTGTTCAATCCTTCTTGGTTTTGACGTTGAGTCTCTGAAATATACCGACGATTGCCGACACGCATTCAGTCTCTGCGGGAGAGTGCATGTCTCGATAGGTACAATGCCACTATGACGGTTCTCTCACAGGGGCGATTGCGGTTAAGACTAAGGTCCCCTGTGCTTTTATGACGTTTAGTGCTATTGATGTACTGTGTCCCTTCCGGAAGCCATGTTGATGCTTAGCCGGGCCCAAATTGTAAATAATGTAGCTCCAAAAGTCTTTACCATTAGCGAAAGAAGGTAAATCGGGCGATGGAATTCACCCGTTTGGGCTGATTCTCCCATTTCTGCCGATTTCCTCGGTTTCCCTAGTTTCAACAAAGGTAATTGGCGCGCTGGATTTTGCAATTTACGTAACCTTCTGGTCAGCTTCCGTTGGTCCTATTCACAGAATGATGGAGCTTGAATTTTCAGCTAAGATTGCTCGCGCATCTCTTCGGGTCCGACGAAGCGCGGTATCGGCTAAAACCCGGCTAATTCCGGTACGTAGGACCAGTTATATTGAGAATGAGATCACTAGTAGAAGGGATGAATAAAGTCAAAATTCTTGCGTGCATACTCATAATGAGAACAACGCATCCAAAAGGCTGTACGTCCTACTGGACTAATTTACCCGTGCAATTGGCTTATTTCTGTAGAAGCCGTCACGACGAAGAAGTATTTTTAACCCTTCTGCACCTCCCCACTTTAGAACCTTAGATGTGTGGTAGTCTGAGATCTTCTAACATTCAAAGTTCAATGAGGTTTTATAGCAGTAAGCTAACCTAACCTAACCCTTCAAATACGGAACTATTTCGGGATAAATTCGTGGTTGTTTCGATAAAAGTTTTTTACTCATTCGGGATCATTTGGCAAGCAGTCTCGGGTTTCAACGAGTAGTAATAGAAAGAGGAATAGAATCGTAATAATGAAGATGATGCATATATTTCGGGGCTACATACTCCATCGAGCTTCTTTTCGGAATGGACTTATCTGCATCTTGAAGTCCATCAATAGGATCTTATTTTTTAAAGCTCAGTTACTTGAACAAAGATTAAAACCATGGAATTTGTGTTTTGCAACGGTGCTGCAGGGCTTCATCTAGAACTAAATTTCACAGAAAAATCTAAAGAATGGAGACCTTTTATTGATGCTTCTAAGGTTTTTTTGAAAACCGTTTTACTCTACAATGGTAAGAAATACCGTTCCGTTACCTTCAGTGCCCTTAACCAATGCAACAAATGTGAGAGATATTATACAAATTTCGAGGTATTACATGGAAAATGTAAATATTCTCAATATATATATGGATTATATGTGCTATTTTAATATTCATAGCTATATCTACTGGAGTACAGGGAGGATATACAAACTTTTGCTACTTTTTATGTGCATGAGACAGCCGTTGAATAGATAAACATTACGTAGTGAAAAATTTTAGCTTTTAACTCGAAATTAAATAGATAAGAAAAAGCATTGAAATCTTTATCTATATTATTATATAAAATTGATTATATGGAAAATGAGTGTAATGATTTGAGTCTCGAAGAACTTAACCGATTTTAATGAATTGTCTATTTTTAAATGAAACATGAAACGAAAGACAAAAAGAGTGGACAAATTTTATTTTTTAATCGATTGAAGAAAACGTACATTTGGGTGCATCGCATTCCATGCAAAAAAAAATTGGTGCTGTTTTTTCATCGGTATTATAAAAAAAATACATGGAAAATTTAGATTTAAGACTTCATTCGTTTTTATTTTCATAGTATTTGTAAATACATAACTACATGAACCTAAAAATTGTTGACACAACTATTTTCCGTTCGTAAATAGCACTTAACCAAACGCAGCATTCATGAAAGAGGCTAACAGGGTTGCTTTTGCCACTAAAGGAAATTTTATCCGAGTTGGAGCGTTCTTTTCCAACTCGGGTGCAAAGAAACGGGCCTAATTTATCACAGATATTTTTCAACTTTTTATTTATTTTCAAATAAACCTACTCCTTCCTCATTTTATTCAGGATTCCGTTGACCAAATTTTTGAAGTTTTTATGCAGATAATTAAAGTTTAAACTGTTCCATCGGCTGGCGTGATTTTTATGTAGAAATATTTTTAAAAACTATTTTCGGAAATATTTTGGCTGAAGAGGCGGAGAAACCGCAACCTTTTTTGGTGGGGCACCCACAAAAAATTTAATGCGCTGTACTTTTTGAGGCGTAACAAAGTACTTCGGGATTTTTGCTGGTATAATATATGTCACAAAATAATAGTTATCGATTACTTAAACAATTTTTTTCAATCATAATTATTGTCCAAAAATATTTTTCAACTTTTGCGAAAACTCGAATGCAAGCAGTGAGACTTATTTTGGTTAAAAAAAAAAGAAACTAATTCGTAAATGCAAAGTGTCTAACAAGTTTTGTTATATGAACTTAGCATTTATCCTAAGATTAAATCATCACACCCCCAAATCGCCTGTATCCCTTATTTGTACTTTTGTAGGTATATACCTGATTATATTTTATAAAATACAAATATATCTACTTATGTTAAGGCCTTCAAAGTATGATTTATGCGTTTGGAAAATTAAACCTTAAGTACAACTTTGTTAGTATAACCAACGAATTATGCTTACAAAACCCTCAAAGATGGTCTAATTTCCTGTACAATCCTACATACAAAGCTACACTTTTGACTTTATATAGTACATATAAATTTATTCAGAACGAATGTCCGTGTACTTCGTTCAAGTTAATAACTTAGTTATTAATTAAATTTTCACATTTGAAGTTTGCTTGCAACAAGCGACCGACCGACCGATCCTTCGTTGCAACATTTTATCGCAGCCAATTGCTTTGCGGTACACACATACATATGTACATACATGCGTACATTTACATATACACTTGCGGTCAATAAAAACGCACCATCACTTTGATATGCTATCTTCAGCTATATGAATAACTGTAAATTTGAAAAAATTTCTACTAGATCTAGTAAGCACTGAGAAATAAATTATTTTTTATGAAATTGTGCTGCACCCTGTTCAGTTATGGTATTGGTATTAGATGAAGAAAAGTTATCTTCTCGGCAAATAGCAGCTAGAATTGGTTGAAGCCATTCAAATATTGTTCGTCTTTTACAAAAAAAAAAAAGAGAATAGTGATGTGTTGGAGCGTAAAAAGGAATCAGGTCGTTTTCGAAAGTCAACTGAGAGAACAGACAACATACTGCGGCGGATAAGTTTAAGCGACCGCTTTGAAAGTGCACTTTCTACAATATAAGGGCGGAGATGCAAAATTTTCACCAAGTGGATTTAAGTGTCGAAACCATACGCCGACGGCTTATAGATGTGGGTTTATATGGCCGACGCCCTGCCAAAAAGCCACTATTAACACAAAAAATTAAGGCTGCGCTAATTTCTTGGGGTTAAAAGGAACAAAATTGAGATCAAAATGATTTGCAACAGATTATGTGGTCTGTGTGTCGTTCAGTTGATGAGAGGTTCCAGGATAATAGTGTAGTAAAGAATGACAAGTTTCCTCAAAGTCAAATTATTTTGGGGCTGCTTTTCATACCATGTTTTTTGGGGCCTCTACACCTTGTTGATGGAATAATGAATGCACAAAAATATGCGACAGTGTTTAACAATTTTTTAGTATCCGCAATTGAAGAGCATTATTCTTATACGGATAGCCCAATCTTCCAGGATGTCTCAGAGCCATGCCATCGTGCCAAATGGGTATGTTTTGATTGGAAACAAATCTTGTATAAAACATCTATACAATATTGGTGTATGTGATCCTATTCAGCTCGAATTTTTATTTTTAGTTGGCGAATACATTTAACGTTCTAGGGATTCAAAGCTTAGATTGGCCTGGAAACTCGTCAGATTTAAACCCTATTGAGCACTTATGGCACATAATGAAGTGTGAAGTTGCTAAAAAGAAACCAACTAATAAAAGTCAATCGATAAAGATTTTAGATCTGTTTTGGTATGGTCCCGTTATATGGAAATCAATTGAGGTCCTAGTGAATTCCATGCCTTCAAGAATTAATACAGTTATTGAGGCTAAAGGAGGAACGACTCGTTATGAGGAAAGCCTATTGTGAGGTCTATATTACTACCGTTAGTCGTGAAAATGTTTTAGTCGCTTTAACTGCACATTGTTTTCTTTTAATTAATACTGAATATCATCGAATGAACATTTTTGTTAATTTTTTTATATTAATTGGATATTCCTTATAAAAACCATTTTCGAGAAAAATACCTGTGGATAACTAATTTACACTATGTTGCCAAACAAATAAAAATTACCCTAATATTTTAACATTATAAATAACCTGCTCATGTGATCTTATGTCAATTATATTTAGTGGTGCGTTTTTATTGACCGCAAGTGTATTTACATCTACGCACTAATTGTAAGAACGTACACATACTTACAACATATATGTATGTATGTAGGTTTGTATATAATTGTGTTATGCAGGCATTTATGAATGTACGCAATTGTTGCGTTTAACATGTGCTATTGTTATAATGGTCATTATTATTGTTGCTATTGTTGCTGCTTATGCATTTGAGTATAATTTAATTTTCACATAAATTCTACAAGATAATGCAATTGGTATATGATGACCCGCAGGGAATTTTGATTATGAATAGAACGCATACTCGCTTGCAGTTATTTTGTGGACATACATACATACATGCACATACACACACATACATGTAATTTATATTTATATAGTAGTTATTTATGATTAATGATCATACTCGTAAAGTTTCACATTTTAGTTATTTAAGTATGCAATTATATAGATATTTATGATTACATAATGTAATAGGATTGTTCCATAAATTATAAATATAATGCATGCATTTTGCGATTTGGAAATTTCTAATGTGCACACCACTTTACAGACATAGTACAAATGTCCTTATATGCATGCGTAAAATGCATATTTAAATTAATATTACAATTTAACGTTAATGCGAAAAGTATTCATATTATTTATTTCCTTTATGGAATCGACTTCACATTTATTTAAATCCAATTAAAACACTTCCAATTAAAAAACTGGTAATCGCCAAGTAAGTAAGATATGCACAAGGTGGTGCAAAATTAATTCTTCTATTTTGTTTAAGAAACATTTCTTTTACTAAATTAAAAATAATTTTTTTAAAGTGATGGATCTTTATTTGGACCTTTACAACTTCTTTCTTTTAAGTGGTATCCATCACGTAGGTAGCTGGCGCCTAAGGTGATGCATTTTTGTGCCATAGATGGGAGCACTGCATTTTTAAAATATTAGTGATAATGAAATTTATTTTACATCAAATTAAATTTTACTAAATTTATTTACTAATTTAAAATTTTACTGAAAATGAAATTTATTTTACATTAAATTAAATTTTGTTAAATTTACTAATTTATAATTATTGAATAAAACGCTTTATTGAGAATCAGTTTTAATGTGAAAAAATTTTCATAAAACAAAATGACATCAATCCTAAAACTAGTTGATTCTAAAAACATAAGTAAATGTATAGCAAGTTGTTATTTGCTACAGTATCACATTGAAATAGATAGATATATTTTTCAACACCCTTCCTCAATGTGAGACTGTTTACATTAAACTTTTTCTATTATTTAATTTAAACTCATTAATTTCACAAAATGACAGTGCTTTGTTTTCGACAGATTTTTTGTTAGAACATCCGCTATCATATTTTCAGTTGGAAGATATTTTATTTCCACATCGCCATTCTGAACAACCTCTCGGACGAAGTGATGCCTGATATCAATGTGCTTTGATCTTGCATGATAAACTGGATTCTTTGCCAGATTTTGGGCGCTAAGATTGTCGTCATACAGGACAATAGGTGTATCAGCTTTACCACAGCCAATTTCAATCATTAGACGTCTCAAATGCAATGCTTCCTTCGCTGCTGATGATAATGCCATGTATTCGGCCTCCGTGCTGCTTAATGCCACGCATCCTTGCTTCTCCGACTTCCTCGAAATGGGTCCACCAGCCAGGAAAAACACATATCCAGTATAAGATCTGCGATTGCTTATATCGCTACCCCAATCTGCGTCTACGAAACCTTCAAGCGCCTGTCCACATGCACGGTAGTTCAACTTTAAATCTTTTGTAGCTGCTAGATACCGCATTATATGCTTCACACCTGTGACATGTTCACTATGTGGATTGTTATTTCTTTGTGCCAACTTCACAACCGAGTGGTAGATATCAGGTCTTGAAATTAAAGCTAGCCACATTAACTCTCCGATTGCTGACTGATATGTCATGGGATCTTCAATCACACATTTTTCACTTTCGCAAGCTACTTGAAATCCTTTGTCTAATGGAGTTGTGGAAACTCTACACTGCTCCATGCTGTGGCGTTGTAACATATCTTTGATATAAAGGGACTGGTTCATCGATATGTTGCCTATATCGCCATCGCGCTGAATTTGCATACCCAAAAACATCTGCAACGGGCCCTTATCAACGCATTCAAATTTTGTCGAAATCAGTGATTTGATTCGTATCAAATCTGTCTCCTTTTGGCACGCTATAAGTATGTCATCTACATAAATTAGTACCAAACAAAGGTTACCTTTTATATCCTGCTTATACAAGCATGGCTCATTCTGACACTGAATGAAACCAATTTCACTTAGTGCTGCATTCAGTTTGAAGTTCCACTCCCTTCCAGCTTGTTTCAAGCCATATATTGCTTTGTTGAGCCTCAATACTTTTTCGCCATTGGTCTTTTCTACATATCCCTCTGGCTGCTTCATATACACTACATCTTTTAACTCGCTGTTTAGATAAGCCGTGCACACGTCCATTTGATGTAAGTATAGCTTCAGCTCAACAGACAGGGCAAGAACCAGACGTATCGTTTCATACCGACACACCGGTGAAAACGTTTCTTTATAATTTACGCCAAACTTCTGCGCACATCCCTTGGCTACCAAACGAGCTTTATAGCGTTCAACAGCGCCAGCTTTGTTCCTCTTGACTGTATAAACCCATTTGCAACCAATTACCTGCTGGCTTATTTACTAATTTAAAATATTACTGGAAATGAGATTTATTTTACATTAAATTAAATTTTACTAAATTTATTTACTAATTTAAAATATTACTGGAAATGAGATTTATTTTACCTTAAATAAAATTTTACTAAATTTACTAATTTCAAATTTTACTGAAAATGAAATTTATTTTACATTAAATTAAATTTTGCTAAATTTATTTACTAATTTAAAATATTACTGAAAATTAAATTTATTTTACATTAAATTAAATTTTACTAAATTTATTTACTAATTTAATATATTACTGAAAATGACATTTATTTTACATTAAACTAAATTTTACTAAATTTACTAATTTAAAATTTTACTGAAAATGAGATTTATTTTACATTAAATTAATTAAAATGAGACAATGCAAATAGCTACTGGTAAGGGGTGATTTTTAAGAGCTATCTGAAATTTAAAAAAAAACCACATCAAATTCAGAAGAAATTCGATAGTGCGATCGGTGTAATTTAATGTTTGATTATTATTTCATGCAAATATTGGCCATGGCTGCGCCTCAAATGCTCCATCCGCTTAGTCCAATTTTAGCCTACTCTTTTCAACATTTCGGCCGGTATATTACGAATAAGTAATATGCTGGTTTGTCGCTATAGACCTGAGCCTTAACATAGCTCCACAAAAAATTGCCTATAGGCGGCAATTGATAATCCCCAAACGAGAAATAAACTGTGGCACCGTCTTGTTGAAACCACATGATCGCCAAGCCACTTCTGTCTGTCCATCGTGTGAAATCGGATAATAACCATAACCCTCATGACGGTGTTTTCTGAAAAAGAAAACCAAAAATTTACATAAAAGTTACTTTGCTCAAATTTTTCACTGCCCACTTTAAATCAAATAGGTATGGTGGCTCAAACCACATAAGATGACCACATGACCACATGATGATTTTTTCATGACATTTACAATGTTTCTCTAGCTATGCCTTTGATGTTAAATTTTTATAAAACTCTAATCGGTTCTATACACACAAAAATATAAAAATCAAAATTTTAAACTTTGCACGCAGTTTTAAAAATTCAAAAGTTTTTCAAATTTTTAATCAGAATTTTTGGGTATGCAGTTTTGCAGCTCATTTAACTGAACCATTATAACATGTGCGTCTAAAGTGACTGAAAATTCCGGTTGATTTGTGATTTTCTTTTCATATTTTTTCTTACCTACTTTTTCCATATAATGAGTGGATTTTATATACAATAAATTCCCGTTGATTTTTAATATTTTTTGTGCTGGTGGTCTTAAATATCTTTGGAATATAAACTACATTTGTTAAAAAAACAAAATTTCAAAAAGTTTTCAAAACTCAACGGAACGGAATGTATCGAGAAAATGTGGCTTAAAATATTGCGAATATTATAAAAAAAGTCACAATGTGATCAGTTGGTTTACTGACAAAACTTTACCAAACTTAATACACACATTAGACTTTATCCCTTAAATAACGCTGTTGTATAGAACTCTAGAAATTCGACAATAACAATAAAATTTTTTTTTATTTTATTTATTTATTTAAAAGAGAAACAACTATAAATAATTATTCCACTTACTAACTAAAGCACTGACTACCAGGGCCTTCGGCTTGAGTAAAAAATTTAATTTCCATCCATTACGTGATATACATATATACATATGCACATACAAGTATAAAGGAATTATTAGATATGAGCTAAGGGAGTGTATTAAAGTAAAAGGAATAATAATAATACATGCAAGTAGGGGTATTTACAAATTCTCTTAAATCTAAATAAGTTTCGTAAAGAGTTTTTTTTTTTTTATAGGATTATATATTCAGTTTAGAAAGTGTAACAAATTTTGCAATTAGTTCTATATGACGGTCCACTGTTTGTGCAAGAAAATCAATAAAAGTTAATGAGTTGGAAAAGAGACTTCGTGGCACCGCTAATTAGTTTGTCTCCGAAACTGCGTTGTCGAACTCTACCAAATTCTATTGGATTTGAGTCAAATTTTATGGCGCTATAAACGCCTTTAGGGAGTGCAATGTGGTATGGTCGATCTTCTGGGTATGCAGCTACAGTTGAGCGACCATACTCATTTCCGACTCTTACGTCCTCGTTCGTGCACTCTGGGCAACGTGGGCAACCTATGTGCGAAGCCAACCCATGTGGAGCCATGGATCGCGGCTTAAAAAGAGGAATTAGCGACTGTCCACCGGTAGATGCGACTGTAATCGGGCGTTTGCCTTGAAGCAAGCAGCTCGCTATGCAATTGTGTCCTTAAAACAAAACAAACGAACTAGTATCTGGTTGTGCGCTAGGCTTGTGACACGCTACGTAAAAATTATAACCAGTAAAAAATTCAGCCAACTTATTAAGGAATATGGTTTGAGGGCATGCATTTTAAATATCCAAAATTTTAATGGGGAAGAGCCGCTGCCCGGTTGGTTGGTGTTCTCGTAAAAGAAAGGGTTGATGTAACCGCCATAAAACAAATGGAATGGACAAGGCAAAGTAAGAAAACCGTTTGACCTTGCGACATCTACTACAACTGCCCGGGAAAGGAGCGCCAGTTCGGTGTTGCGTTTGTGGTGGGAGAGAAACTTCGTCGTCAAGTACTGTCGTTTACGGTTCGCATCAAAGTGAGATTCTTCAATATCTCACTGATTTGTGCTCACTTCCCTTCAATGACAGGGTAGGTAAGTAAGGGATGTTTGGTCACACCAATATGCGCTTATGCCTCTGCGCAGCAGAAATCTTGTGTCTAAATACACAAGGAAAGCTCGACGTCGGAAAGCTGCAATAGAAAAAGGCAGCTACTAATTTCACTACTCGATTCTCACACAATCTCCCGAGGAGCTCTTCCCAGCTAACCGGCATTCGCGAGCATTGGGATTACATTTCTCTATCACTACGTATCGCCGCTGAGGAAGTCATTGGATTTCAGCGCGAGCTGTATGGGAACGTTACCGGGGATTGAGAAAGGAAGGGAAGTGATTGCAAAGAGCGCAAACCGCTGATGACGGCATTAGTATTCCCGTCAGCAAATCTCGATGTAGGTCGAATAGCAATAGCATTTCATACAAGGTTCTATCGCGTATTATGTGAAATACTGAAACCAATCATCAACGAACTGATTGGATCTTATCAATGTGACTTTAGACCCGGTACGAGTAAATATACCATCGACCAGGTATTCATGATTCGCCAAACATTGGAAAAGACCTGTGAGAAAATGATCGACGCACGTCATCTGCCCTTCTACTTTAAATCAGCTTACGACAGCATAAGAAGAAGTTGGCTAACTATATGCCGCGATGTCTGAATTTTGCATACTTGCAAAACTTATACGGTTATTTAAAATGACGCTAAGCAATGCAACCAGCTCATACAGAGTTAGGAAAGGTCTCTTCGAGTCGTCTATCTTTTATAAGAGTGTGAACTACTGGCGTATTCCGATGACATTGAAGCTATGGCTTTTTCCCATCTTTCTGGCAATTTGTGGATCTCATCCCAAAAGAACTGCGCTGGCTTGGCAGCCAAGAATGAATCAAGCCAATTTTTGATATCCTGCTCTGATGTGAACCGTATTCCAGTGAGGGCGTTCTGCATCGATCGGAGCAAATGGTAGTCAGAAGGGGCAAGGTCTGGGCTATAAGGCTGGGGTAAAACTTCCCATTCACTGTTTTCCAAATAGTTCTCAACCGGAATAGCAACGTGGGGCCGAGCGTTGTCATGATGGAAAATTATTGTCTAGTGTCTGGTCGCATATTGCGGGCGTTTTTCGGCAGCTGATCTCTTCAAACTGATTAATTGTGTTCGCTAGCGTTCTCCGTTGATTGTTTTACCCGGTTTTAGCAGCTCATAATACAGCACAACCTTCTGATCCCACCAAATACAGAGCATTACCTTCGCGCAATGGATATTCGGCTTAGCCGTTGATTTGGCTGGTTGGCCGAATTTCACATATAATTTTTTGCGCTTGCGGTTGTCGTAATAGATTCATTTTTCATCACCATTAACAATCCCATGCAAAAATGACTTCCTTTTGTGGCGTTCCAGCAGCATTTCGGACAAGCAAAGCCGCCTTTCGACATCTCTCGGCTTGAGTTCATGTGGAACCCAATTTCCTTGCTTTTGAATATATCCAGCTGCTTTTAAACGTTTTGAAATGGCTGCTTGAGTGACATCCAAAGATTTTGCGAGCACTTCCTGCAATTGGCAACAATCTTCATCGAGTAAACCTTCCAGTTCTTCATCTTCAAACTTTTTTGGTTGCACATGACGTTCATCGTCTTCCAAGCCAAAATCACCACGTTTAAATCGTTCAGCTAGAGCATGTTCACCATAAACTTCCACCAAAATACGATGACTTTTGGCAGCAGTTTTCTTCATATTAAAGTAATGAAGTAGAACTCCCCGCAAAAACACTTTTTCAGGCACAAAGTTCGACATATTTGAGTGAAAAAAAAATTATTGTTGTTTACGCTTCAAATAAATGACATATACTGAAAAGACGTACAATGACAGTACCTTTCCAAAGAATGTTCGGAATATATTGATACGATGGAATACATACAAGTTACGCCATCTCTTAGCAAACCGAATAAATTTAACACAATGTATTTTGTGCACTCTCTCCAAAACGAAGCAATGCATTTTGATTTAAGAACATCCTGTGTACTTTATCACCATTAAAAAGTTAACACACAAGCTGCAACCCAAGTCAGCTATCTAAATTCCAATGAAGTACTTAAATCAAAACTTAAACTACATACATTCAAAGAGCTTTCGATACTCTCTTTATATACCAATGCTTGCAAATTTGTTCATAAATATTAAACAAACTTATCCTTGTAGCGAAAAAACAAAGTTCTGCTCACGCATGCAGCTGCTTTATTTAAAGCGGATACATCTTATTTATCTCATATTTATAACACCGAACAACATTAACTTAAAGAGCGAATTAAACTTACATCAAGTTAAGCATACGAAAGTAGTTTAGTTGTCAAAGTTGCTAGAGCAGTGAGAGAGCGCATCGATAAAATGGAAAAGAGAAGGATTTCGAAGCAAGAAGCTTAGCATACATTATACTGCCGCCGACCAAAATCAGCTACCAAGACAAGTTTGCCAAAAAATTATAAATAACAAACTTGCAAGAAGATACTAATACCCTAATGCAAGGAAGGTGGGTTGGGCGACTTACGAAAAACGGAGGCAAATGTCAGTGTCCAAAAAATGGAGCGCTTCATTTAATTTTTATGCTTGTAACGCTTTTCCAATCTTTTTTTGTTTTTTGTTTTGCATAAAACAGCAAAACTTCTTGTCCAGACGAACAATAACAAAAAAACAAACTTTTATCGAGAACCCAAAACAAAAATTACAATAGACGAGAAAAACATGCGCCAAATATGGCAGAAGCGAAAAGAAAAACACAAGCTGAATAAATAAAAGTTGCTGCCGAAGCTGTGCGGGTGAGACGAGTGACGGGTAAAGGTGGGGTGTTTGAGTGCCGCCAAATACCCGCAACGAATTACAAGTAGTACCATAGCTGAACCAAAGATAGCTCTAATAACAGCCATAGCAGCAGCGCAATGGCGTTGAGGTCGCTGATGCTAGCGGTGCATACGAAATTATCATCCTCCCCCCCCCCCCCCCCTTTCCTTCTCCTAGCAAGAGAACAAGAATGAGGGCGGCCGGTCGCTCAAGCAACTTTGGCTACCGAAAAACGTGTCTTTTTGACACTTTGGGACTTGATAACTTACGGTTTGACATTTTCTATTACTTGTCCAATGGATAAATCTGTTAAGGGGTCTACGAAGAGTGTAAAAGAGAGTAAAAAAAAACAATTGTGAAAAGAACAGAGAAAGTGTGATGACTTAGATAATTGTTGTTTGGGGTTGGGGTGGGAGAAGGAGTCATATTGGAATAACCATTTACTTTGCAGCCGTTCGTTCACTTGCAGTCTATTTGACATGCAAAATGTGTTTACGAATAGCCATCCAAGCAAGCGCTGACACGTCCCACTCTTCGAGGGATTCGAGGGATTGCTAGCAATTGTCTGTTTTTTTTCTTTTTGTTTTGTGAGACATGTTTCGGGCGTGAATGTGGTTTGCATAGAAAAAGCTACGAAGGAAGGTAATAGCATAAATTATGTTGTGCTTATAAAATTTTACTCTAACCTTATACTTCTTTTTCTCTGGTTGCCGTAAAGGTGAAGGAGAAGAAGTTTTAAAGAAATTCTTTTTTTTATAAATATATATGTATTGTAAAATCAATATGTTAATATGCTCTGCATACTCAGAAAACTTGATAACTATCCTTTCAAAACACCCAAAGAGTTCGGCCCAAAAAGCTCAAACTTTTTTTTTGGTGGTCAAATTATATTTTTATAGTAGTGATAAAAATTTTTTTCGAAAAACTAGGAAGAAATTTTGATGTATCAATTTTAGTTACTCATAATTTTCAGACATATGGAGTGAAATTTCATTAGCAAGTTTTTCCTTCAAGATTTTAATCCATTATTGCCTCTCGCTGTGGGTCTTTTCAACCCTTCATTTAGCAAGTGTCTCAAATGCTCGGTTAAAAAATTTGTGAGAGGGTTAAAAGGTTCTACAAATATATTCTTTAGGGGATTTTACAAAAACTTCATGCATAATTAAAAATCCAAAAAAAAATAGATTTATAGTTAATACACTCAAAAGAAAAATAATTATCTGGATTGGAAGCAATTGATTGGGACAGCTATCAAAAGAACAAAAAAATAGGCTTGAAATATATGAGTTTCGCATCCTGCTTTTTCTGAGATATATCTGATAGTTTTTTTTTGCAAAAATTTGTTCAATTGAAGTTCAACGTAGGGATCTAATGTTGTTCTAACGAGTTCTGGTACGCAGACTTACTGACTTGGATTCCGGGCGTAGTTCCCATAACAACATTATAAAACGTTAAATCAAATATTGAAATATGGATTTTATACGAAGGAGTTTTAAAAAAAAACTTTATTTTGAAGAGGGTTGTCACAAAATTTAAAAAATAAATAAAATTAGATTATTAAGTTAAAAAATATACGGCATTGGATACAAAGGAAGTAGGCTTAAGAAAACTTAATCATGAAAATGAGAATTCTAAATGTCACCATCATTTTATTATGTTGTACATGGTTAACAGTAAATGGCATGCTATACTGCGCAGTTAGCAACAACGAAAAGGTTTCAGTAATCAACCGCAATCGTCCTCTTCTGTTACATTCGAATTCACAACGTTAAGCCGAATGCCAAGCGAGCGACGAAGCCGCAGGAAAAAGCCAGTAATTTGTATATGGTTATAAAAATCTATCCATCCAATTTAATTATTTTAAGTAACGATCGTTGGTACCTACTTATTAGACTTCAAGTTAAAAAAAAAAGACACGCGGACACCTAATTGAGTGAGCCAGAAGTAAAACTCTATACGAGATATAGAATTAAATATGACGGAGAGATTTGTAAGACATCCTTTTTAGTTTTTTTAGCTTTTGTATGATTGAAAATAGTAGTAGAACCTTGTAAAAATAATAGTAGCATTAATAAAAATAGTAGTAGGAATTAGTAGTGGCATTGGTAGAAATAGTAGAAATAATTAGTAAAAAAAATAGTATTAATTAGTAGAAGCATTAACCAAAATAGGAGTAGAAAATAATAAAAATAGTGGGAGTAATTAGTGGTAGCATTAGTAAAAACAGTAGTAGTAATTAGTACTAACGCAAATAGAAATAGTAGCAGACATTAGTAAAAATAGTAGTAGAACATATTCCAAATAGTATCTAGTAGTAATAAGTAATACCTTTATTCAAAATAGTAGTAGAAATTAGAAAAAAAATTGTAATTAGGACTTGTGGTGGTAGTAACTAACAGACCCATTGATATGTTGCTACCTTAGTATGTACATATGTATTTTTTTCTCATACAAGCGTTATGTCGGGACTTCGTGACGCGATTCTGACGCGACTTGCGAGACGCGATGTAAGAAATCACTGCCGCTAAAGAAGTTTTGCTTTAAAAACGGATTATTTTCTACAGTTTTCGCAACATCTGTGTACGTTTTCAAAACTGCGGTAGGACTTAAAATTTACACAATCCTACCCAACAGCGTTGGTCGCAGTTACTTCTTTAGAAATCCTATTAATATCACCTGGCAGAGTTGGAGGAACGAAACGTTTCTATGTTATTTCTATCCTTCTATCTTATTTCTAGTGAAGAGGAAAACATGTTCAGTGTTGCTTTTCCAAACAGCTGATAGAGCGCAGAGAGTTTGTCATCTTAATAAGCTTGGTCACAAACTAACTTTGTTCATTCAACCATGACAATTACCATTTCACTTACCAGCACTGGAAATAAGAAGAATACTTATTTGAATTCCAACAACAACCCACTTCATAAGCATTGAACGAATCCAATTGTTTAGCATGCAATTTTCCCCATACCTAAAAGCTTAGCTGGAGATGTCAACTGGGTTTACTGCATCAAAAATTAAAGTTTTAAATGGATTTCACCAAATAAACAAAATCAAAGATTGAACTCCATTTTTACAAAAATGTAGCTATTTCTATGCATATCCATTTTACATATTTAGACAGAGTTTGTTGGAAAGCTCATTTAATATGTTAAAACTTTGAGTTGTTCTAAAGTACTCGGTAAACACCACATGCGGAGATATCACTGCAGTGAAAGGCCAAAATAATCAACTAGTTTATGAAGTGATATTTATTGGAGGTAGTCGCACTAGTTCGACACCTAAAATGAAAATACAAATAAGAACTGAACACAAACAACATTGTGTCGGCTGCAGCCAAAGAAAAATGAAATGAAAAACGAAACAACTCACAACAATTTCAAAATATAATATACAAAAAATTGTGTTGGGATCGATTAGGTATAAACTTCAATTTCAAACTGGTTCATCTTATTATTAAAAATTAGCGGTAATGTTCTGCCGCATTGCATGGATATCTTTGGGCAGTGTTCGGTCCAAAACCACTTCTGACCAAAAAGACGTGTCTTAGCACAGGCAATCCATAGCTTCTTTCGATCGCACCGTTATTGAAGCTGTTTGCTTTAATTGCCATTCCTTATAGCAAGCAGCTAATCGGCCGCTCCCTTGTCGGTGTGTATTTCTGCCATGAAAAGAGTTCTTACAAAAATCATTTGCCGAAATTGTCAAAAAGATAATATGTACCTATTCTCTCTCTGTTATTTCTCCCCGGTATTTCCCAAGATTTGATTTAGAGTATATAGACAATACACTCGACAAAATCTTATATGCTACGAAGAAGACTGATGCCTTGCTAGTAGGCGCACATTTCAGGATCGTCTTTCTTGTGGGATGAGCAGGGTGTACTTAGAATCCAATCAGCAGGATGATTTCAACTTAGCTCTGCTGACAGTCCGTCAGCATCAGATCCCATTTTGTTCTTTACCTGCGCTATTGCCGCCCATTTCAGGTAACGGAACTTCGACTCCGTCTTCATTGATTGGAGGTTTGGGTTCATCATCTTCTATGTTTCCACCATTAAGCAGCGCGGTACATTGAACAAGAGTCTTGCCTCAGAATGGTTTTTGAGATATCTTAAGCTAAAAGCGCGAAGATCGTAGTGTTCACCTATATTTGAGGTTATGTAGAATAACGGTTTTAACTTTCATTGTAAAATTACTGCGAGCATTTTAAAGTACAAGCCTTGTCCTTTCATGTCGGTATATACATATTATTAAGCATTAAATTTTTCAGTCTTAATGAAACCTTTGAAGTTTTATAGCTCTAATTTCCTACCATTGTTGCTTACGGCTCTCATCCGAACCCTGAGCTCAAACTTCAGTAATGGGTATATCAAAGAAAAAACTGATTTTTGAGCACACTAAAGCGCGTTTGAAATGGCAAGGGCAAGACTTTTATTGTAAGATTATGCAGTATTCTTGCAATAAAAGTTCACTCCGTCATGCGACATAACCTCAAATATTGGCAGAGAAATTCCTGTTCAGCGTACCGAAAAGCTTCGGAAAAGTATAATCCGGTTTCTAGTTCTGGAATCTAGATAACCTGAGTTATAATATCAGACCACTTTTTGAGCAAGACGGTGTAAAGTCCATATATATCAATTATACAACACAGGACTTATTGGACTTAATAAAATGGCAAAAGGACTTAAATAAATTCATAAAAAATAAAGAAAATATTAATTAATAAAATTATGAAATCTCTTTAATTTTTTTTAAGTGGTATATAATTTTTATAGAAAAATTTCTTTAAGGTAGTTAGTTTTCTGCAAAAATTATTGATATTTATAAAAGTAGATTTAATGAACTTTTTTTTAAAACTTATTTCGTTTATTATTGGTTCTTTTCAAATCATGAGTATAACTTTTTCTTACTTATTATTTAAGAAATTAGAAAAACATGAGACTTAAATACGAAATAAAACTCATTAATGTCTAGATCATAAAACAAATAATCCCAATTAAATGTATACCCAATATTTCGCTGTTCGATAGCAGTCAAGCTTTTCATAGCAGTGTCAACGGGATTCATTTTAACAAGTTGCTTACTTTAAACAAAGACGGACTAGTTGATTAACACAGCAAACTTGCAGTGTGCTAACTTGGAGCTAGTAAGCTTCTCTGCTGGGATAATTCAGCTAATAAACTAATATATTAGATACATAAACATCGATTCGGTGCGACTTACTTGCAAACTAAATAAATAGTATGTAATACAATACGTTCGTCATTTCCAACTTACATTTAACACTGCAGACAACGAAACATTCAACTTTGTTTGCTGAAATCCGAAGCAAACGCCAAAAATTTGGCATCACCAAACAGTATACACTTTGTTGTCATGCTATATATTTATACCTCAACTATATTTAAGTAAACATGTAGGGTATTGACAGGCAAACATACGAGGGTACAAACGCCACAATAAAGGTTTTTGGCATTTCAGGAATTTGATTTGGCCCATTATCGTGGTGTAAAACATAACGGAGAAGTTCCCTTGTTTCTCCCAAGAAATTTTCAAACACTTTTGGCAAGCAGTTTTCAGCATGTGATTTTGAAGTTGCTATCTGAACTGCATCTATGAGAATATCAGCTATAATTTTTGCTCTGGTGAAGTTAATCTAGATCATCATTTTCGATGCCGACTTTTATGAACTGGTTTTAAAAGATGCGTTTCTTTTTTGTGGGATCCATGCCATTAACTGCTGTTTGTTTTCCTGATCATATTTATACAACTAAGCTTCTTGGCATCGTACAGATTTCTTTCTGTACTGTAGATCATTCCGCAATATTGCCGATATTGCCATGGCATTCTACCCCCTCTAGCATTTCTAGCACAAGGGCTACATTTGTCTCGTCGGTTGAAGAATTCCCCCGTCCTCCACTGAAAAATCTGCAGTCTGAATTTTTATATATAACTTACAAAGAGTCTTAGAAAATGGTGTATTCATTTCAACGGGCTTACGTTGACGTCGAAATCCGTAACAGACGTGCGCGCGCGACGAATTGCTCGTTGCTTTAGTGCAGCTCTTTTCACCGACCATTCGTTTTCTTGCCTCCATTCCTATGATTTTATTTTTATATAAAATATTACCAATTTACGAAGCTTTTGTTAGTAGTCTCGTAGGTGTAAAGCCTAAAACACTGACCTTATGCTTTTCACAAATAACACAATAAACAAGGTGAAACATCTTGGTATTACACCGGATTTACACAGCTATAGAGCGATCAATATTTTCCTATAGGGCGCAGGACTGGTGACCAACCCTTACTAGGAATTTTGTGGCTAAGAAACCATGTGGAATTAAAACAGCGGCAGCGATTGACAATGAGATAAAGTTCAGCGCATGTTTTAAATGTTCTACTCGATTGGTTACCGATAGTTATCTTTATCGAGATAGCAACACTATCATACTGCGTGACTTGGGGTTGTGGCCCTATTCGGCCACCACTCCATTCTCAACGAACAGCTGCCTGAGATTAAATCGCTGCCCACTGCACTCATGAAAAAGGCCATGCATAGGGCTTAACTATCTTTACTTAAATTAGATGTCAACTAGTAGATGAGTGTAGGAGAGCCCTGTTCTCGACTTCTGTTCAATTCGAGATTACCCCAATGTAGGTTCCGGGTTGGTCCTATGCGTTCGATATGGTTGTCTAGCTTAGAGAGGTCGAGAGCGGAATTGCTGAAATTTACTAAATTTACCGGCAATCCTGAGTGCCCTATGACCTACCCAAAATCAGGGCTCTTTAAGGGGGAAAGCACATTTAGCGCCCGAAAAAATTAATTTTTTGCAGTTGATTTTTCGATAATTGAAAATTAACAAATTTTTTAAGGAGTCATAAATTGCGATGTTGGCAAGGTAGACTATAATATTTGCGTTATTCGAAAATTAACAAGCTCCAAACAAATAAACTACGGTTTTGAAAAAAATGTCGTTATACTTATTATTATTATTATTATTATCTTTAGTGGTTTTAAACTGAATGTTACATGATAAATTGGTTCATAAGTTTTTTATTATCACTTGCACAATTTTGAAAAACATGGTTTCGATAAAATCTCGTTTGAAGTTTGCGGTCAAGAGCTCAGCGTAAAGAAATACTTACAAACTCATTGCAGACTGCACAGCAAGTTCTGTAGCAACTGCAAGAACCCCCGCTCAAGGGAGTGAGTCGAACACATTATGTGCGAGTGCTCAGGGAACGCAACCTTGCAAGTCCACGGACGCACACGTGGGCTGACAAAGCCCGTTGTGATACCGTTGGCGGGAGCCATGCATTTTCGTCTTGCCTTCTCTTAGAAGGTCAACCACCGAATGCGCCTTACGTAGCATGGAAAATCGGAAATGCTCAGGTCAGCCAAACAATCTAGAAAGTTTCCGAATTGGTTTCGAGGCATGGCCACTTCGTGCCTACAACTTCGGCAGAAATCATTAGTTAGGCATCCCAATCTCTTTCAACCATTAGTCTGAGAGGTGGCCGGTCCAGGCGAAGCAGCGTAATCCGACAGGTAGGCTCCATGGACCTCCTCGATGAGTTATCTGTGTTTCAGGAAGATAGAGACATCCCCGCTTCTAGAGCAGCATTTATCATAGTTAATTCTATCCCTTTCCTTGCCAACTCGTCTGCTGCGCAATTGCCGGGAATTTCATTGTGCCCAGGGACCCATGGCATAGTCATGGAAAGCTTAGACGTGAGAAGATTGGGAGAATTTCTGCATTTTATGGCAACTCTGGACGTTGTTTTGTGAAATTTAAGAGATTTAATAACCGCTTGACCGTCAGACTATATTCTGGCTGTCAGAATATATAGTGGCAGGTCTGTCTGTGGGAGTGGGCATTTACTTCTGCCTGAAAAACGCTGCAGTGGTACGGTAAGCGAAAGCTGAATTCCAGCGCTAATTTGTTGGAGTGAACCCCGCTGCCCACTCTTTCGTTAAGTTTGAAACCGTCTGTAAAAGCAGCCATCGCCTCTGGGTCTAGGTATATGGCATCTTCCCATTCATTCCTCTCTGGGATTTTTATGTAGAATTTATTGTCCATGCAGAGTAGAGAAGTAGTGTAATCTATCTTCCTTAGTATATTCGGAAGAGCTTCCAGGGTCTTTGCATGCCCATACTTTAGCTCTTTCCACGGCTGGATCGCGTTAAGCCTGGCGACACTACAGTCGGGCAGAAATTTGTCATATAGATCTACCGAGGGAAGGTTTAAAATTACTTCCACAGATTTAGTCGGTGTAGAGGGTACTGCTCCCGTGGGCAGCTTGGTAGCCGTGCGCTGTACTCGCTACCTCTCTCTGTATGCCTGTGGGTTACACAAGTTGTGGAAACAAAATGGCAAACTTGCCGATTGCTTTTCACCAAGGTAACAATCCACTTAAAACAATCAACCAACCACCCTCGTATTTGTAGTTTGAGATCAGAGTTTGTAAATTGGATGGAGCGAATGATTGCACGACTACTTTGTTAGACCACTTGTCGAGATGCAAATCCGCACAACTTTTCCGTACGCAAAGGCCAGTTTAACTCGACGCTGATATCGTCAGCCAACAGCCACCAGCCACCAGCCACCAGTCACCAACCGATGGCATGGTATGGGCACTTAATCAACTATTGATTGTTAACTGTTCGTATAGTAACGTTGTTTGTACATCTAGTTTGTTTATTCTTTGCCATTTCTGATGCCATTGTTGTTTTTGTTGTTCGTTTGGTGAAGTTGTTACTTTGCATAGTTTTTGTTGTGTGTGTTAGCAACATGTTTTCTTAATACTTTTTGACTTTTTGCCCTTTGTTTGATGTCAAGTGCGAGGGAAAAAGAGAAGCGTTACGAGATTGTGTGGTGTGTGTTTTTTTTTGTTTTTATATATATGGCGATTAGTTCGACTGTTGAATGGCAATGAAAATCATAGATTTTGTTGAATGCTTCTAGGGTTATGTAAATGTTGGTGGCAGCCATTGTGCAACACTTGTGTCATCAATACCAAACTATTGTTGTACGCCGATGTTTGTTTGTCAAAGTACTTTTGCTTGTTTTCGCCTTGTAGCTGACTGCCATTTTGTTAGTTACTCATTTTTGTTTGTTATTTATGCAAAAAGTAAAGGACAAAGTCACTCACCTACAACAACAACAATGAACCAATTAAAATTTCACTTGCCACAAACATGTCACTATATTGTGTTAAGCTTTGTTACACTGTCACTGTGTTGCAACATTTTTCGGTGACATATGTTCAATATATGTACATATATTAACATGTTACGAGTGCGCTTGTTGTAAATACTTATATATATATATATGTTGAAATATTTTATTATCAAGAGAGTGCCAAAACCTCGTATGCTTATTTTTTGTTTTTTTTTTGTTTATCGTGGAAATATTGCTTAACTTTCATTTTTCCTCTTGCCACTGCTGCTACTGACGGCCATGCTATTGAATTGTTGTGTTTTTTGAACTTTGTATACACTTACAAAAAAATTTTATAAATTGTTGCAGTTTTGCTCGCTAAAGTTTCAAATTTCAACAGCTTCGCTTGCTCTAAAGCTGATGGCGCATTAAAAAGCTATGAAAATGCTTATATAATGGATACTATTTTGTTTGTGTTTAGTTTTTTTTTTTTTCGAGTAATAAGAAAGGCATTAAGGCACCATCAGTAACTTTCTTTGCATATTTGATAGGTTTAAAAGCAAGCAAAATTTATTGAGCTATCCAATTAAGGTGGAAGGAATAAATTATGGGATACTTCTACATACCTAATTGCATATGAAAAGCCATAACTTAAAAACTAGTAAACGGAGTTTAAACCAATTTTAACAATTGCACAAAAATTTGGACCGATCGGATAAGATCAAACTGCGTATGGAGAAGTTTTTGCAACAGTTTTATTGGGCAATGAAATTGGGAAGTCTTTTTTTTTTTGAAGTCATCAGATGACGCTATTTTCGGATAAAATATCTCTAGGCCATTCCAGGACCTTCCGATACTGGATTGATTCACCACTACAACTACGATTACTCCTACTTGTACTACTACCATTTGTTTTTTTAGACTCATAGAACTTTAAATTGAAATAAAACACATAAAAAATGAATTATGATGCCAATTTTTTTTTTATTTGAAAGATATTTTCATGACATTTAATATTTCAAAATAATTTCTGGCATATGTTCGCCACGACTAGCTTCGGTGAATCGGATGCGATCAGTCCAACTGTGAACCACTTTTTGGAGAAACTGTGGGCGTATCTCGTTATTAACATGAGTTATGTTGACTTTCAAAGCTTCAATTGTTGCTGGTTTATCAGCATAAGCCAGAATCTTTACATAACCCTAAAGAAAAGCTTCGGTGAATCGGATGCGATCAGTCCAACTGTGAACCACTTTTTGGAGAATCTCGTTATTAACATGAGTTATGTTGACTTTCAAAGCTTCAATTGTTGCTGGTTTATCAGCATAAGCCAGAATCTTTACATAACCCTAAAGAAAATAATCCAATGAGATTAAGTCGCATGATCTTGGAGGCCAATTCACTGTACCATTTTTTGACATAATGTTATCGCCAAATTGATCTTTCAGCAAATCGATAGTTCGAGTGGCAGTATGAGGTGTGGCACCGTCTTGTTGGAACCAAAATTCTTGCAGGTCGATGTTATGCAAATTTGGAAAGAAATAATCGGTAATCATTGATCTGTATTGATCACCATTTACAGTAACATTCGCCCCGGTCTCATTTTTAAAGATATAAGGACCGATGACACCTCCAGCATGTAAATCACACCATATGGTGCATTTTTCAAGATGCAATGGTGTCTCTAGAGTTTCATGAAGATTATTCTCCCTCCATATACGGCAATTTTGTTTGTTCACATATCCGTTTAGCCAAAAATGAGCTTCATTACTAAACACAATTTTTCGATAAAACAATGGATCAATTTGCAACTGATTCAGGTACCATTCAGCAACCGAACGACGCTTTTTATGGTCTTGGGGCTTGAGTTCTTGAACCAGTTGGATCTCGTATGGCGCAAAATTCTCCTTGTTGTGGATGGACAAAGTCCAACTTGTTGAGCGCGGCGGCGAATAGACAAATTCGGATCTTCTCCAACATTGTCACTTACAGCAATAATATTTTCTTTTGTACGTACAGCGCTTTGTCTTGTTGTTGGTTTTTCGACGAATAAGCTGCTCTGATGCTCGATTATGTGGACCATAAAATTCACGAAGTGCTCTATAAGTTTGGCGAACAGAACACTGATTTTTAAAGTAAATTTTCACAATTTGTAAATGTTGTTGCGGCGTCATACTTTCCATGATGATTTGCCAATGCTTACTGGAGAGAAATGTCAAAACGAAATGCCATTTGCCAGCTGTCAAGTGACAGCTATCCCTATCGAAAGTTCTATCAGTCTAAAAAAAACACCCGTTATTACTACAGCTACTAACAACTGCTACCACTACTAATTAGTACTACTAACACTAAGGCTACTAGTGCTACTACCAACTACTACTACTATTTTTGCTAATTACTAAAGGTTTTTTTTTAGACGTGTGGTTTTCATTGACTCAATACTTTTTTCGGACTTGGTCTTTTTGACAAATGTTACTTGATTTATACTCACTTGGGTTTGCCATTTCATAACAAACAGACTTACTCCGGAACAACGTTCGAAAATTGTGCAAACAGCAGAGTCGGTAATCCGAGCAACCACGGGTCGGTTTCACACAACATTTACTCTCGTGGATAATTCGCATCCTCAGAGACGCCGTACAGTGCGCTCCGAAACCCCTATTACTGCTGTTGAGCAGAGTATCGAAGACGACCCACCTGTTTAATTGAATGAGTCCATCCGCCATCACGCGCAACAATTGGGCCTGTGCTCATCCACTTTATAGAAGAATTGAAGCCGAATGACAATCAAGCGCCTCGCTTGTGCGATAAATGGGCCACCGATCCCGATTTCTACAAGAAAATTTTGTTCAACGATGAAGCTCACTTTTGGTTGAATGGGTAAGTTAATAAACCAAATTGTCGCATTATTGAGACTCCGTTACATCCTCAAAAAGGCACTGTTTTATGTGGTCTATGGACAGAGGGAATCATTGGTTCATACTTCTTCAAAAATCAAGCCGACCGCAATGTCACAGTCACTGGGGGGAACGCTATAGATCCATGATTAATACCTTTTTTCGGGCCGAATCGGAGGATGTTGATGTGGGCGACCTTTGTTTCTAACAAGATGGCGCTACATGCCATACAATGGTGGTATTCATGTCAACGAGGTTATTGGGTTATCTGGTTACACGTTTTTAAATTTTTTTGATGAGTTTTTACATTTTTGAAGTTTTCTTTTTTATTGCAATACTAGCTTGTACCCGGCAGACATTGTCCTGCCCATATTTATTAATTAATTTCACTTTGCATTTGCATATCGGTCTCTGTCTCATATAAGAGGTGTGCTCGCCGAGACGAATAGTTTGACACTCATATTTTAATTTGGTATGCCCTTGTGTGTAATTAAATTAAATTTAAAAAGATGGCAACCCCCTTCAAAATATATCTTTAAACCTCCTCATAGCGACACAAATGGGTTGAGCCCCATACTCAACTATTTCGTATAAATTGTGAATAATTTAATTAAATGCGAATATTCCAGCAGGTGGCAACCCTCTTCTAAATTTAGCTAGCTATAAACCTTTTCGTTAACGAGCGGTTTGGTAGCGTATTTTTATGAATTAATAAATTTTTATAAAAATGTCAGGCAGTTGGCAACTCTTCCAAATTTTTTCGCAATCAAGTTTCCTAAACCTATATCACTATTGTTCATTTACCCTATAAATTGAATTCAATTAAGCAGGTGGAAAACCTAACCAAATATACTTCACTAATAAAACTTTTTCGCTTGATGCCAGTATAGTAGAATGCCAATAAATTTACCAATTTACCAGGTGGCAACTCCTCCAATAGTTTTATTTCAAATATGGAAACGAAGTGCGCTCAAACTTCGCTTCCATATTTCAATATTTGATTTAACTTTTAATAATTTTAGTCAATTTTTTAAGCAGGTGGCAACCCTCTACAAAATTATTATTTGAACTAAGTAACTGACTATTTTAATATTGCTATCGTAAATGCTTATATTGTGCCTTTAATTGAATTACATTTAATTGCAGTAAGTAGTTTTGATAAAAATCTGCAATTGCCTTTAGTTATATGCGAAAGGAAACGCATGTATGTATGTGCATTAGGGTGGGTCTAATTATATGGCGCTGACAAAAAGTTCATAGCATCATAGCAATTTCGTTACTATTGATCGTACCAAGTATTTTTGTCTAAGTAGCCATACCTTTCCAATTTCAAAAAAAATTATTGAAAATATTTTACTTATTTTAATTATTTCAATTATTGACATTTCTTTTTGTGTTTCCTGTACCAGAATAGCGATGATGCTTTGAACATTTTTAATCCGCCCACCCTAACGTGCATACATAATAAATTACTCATACGCCCTGTTGAATAAAATCTACGTGCATATTTTAAAGTAAATTTTAATTGAATTAAATTAAATTAGTTCAGTTGCGCACTGCTAACACGTTCAGTTGATTGACAAAAGACGGTAAAAACGGTATGGTAGAAAAGAAAGTGGCAATTATTGCATTTGAACAGTCGGTGATAGAAAAAAAGTTGATTTTCTTTTGCCAGTGAAAATCCCATATTAAAGACAATTTGCTTGGGAAGTATTTACACATTTTTAAGTTTGCCATCTAAAACTAAATACAAATCCTGGCCGTAGAGATATAAAGTTGCAAAATGAGCACATCAATCCCGGCATTTGTGGAACAACGCCGCCCATCCCCGCACGGAGCTAAACCCACAGCGTTGAAGGATATCGATTGGTTCATTTTCTCTATGCAAGTAATTGGACTCATGCCTTGCTACAAAATCCGAAATCAATACGAGATTGCTGCTCCTAAGGGCTATCAAAAAGCTTACACCCAAATTGTGTTCCTCATCAAATTATCATTGGTTGCACTGCATTTGTATACCTTGACAACGCCAACTTTGAGTTGGGCTCTATTCACAACTATCCGTACTGTTAATTTCAATGTAGTTATGGATTTATTTCTATGCATTATCGATTTCATTGTTATATCTTTTGTGAGTGCACGCAAAACCAAAGAGATGGTTAATATAATTAATAAACTGCTAAAAGTTGACGCATGGCTTGAAAAAATTTCTTCGCGCTATACTGTGGACCGCGAGTGTGCCACTTATTTTCATAAAAAATATCTACTCACGATATTACTGCTGATATGTCTTAACATTTATATGCGCTCAGGTTATGTCCACATAATGTTTCTCTTTTCCTACATAATGTTGGTCATATATTTGATGGATATGATCATTTGTAGTGTATATTTTATATTTATATCAACTCTGTTGCACATCATAACAATTCGATTTCGCCAACTCAATCAGTTGGTAGTTAATTTTAATGTAAAATGCAGTAATCGCCGCCACGAACAGAGTGCTGCACAAGTTGCACTAGAAATTCAAGGTGATGAGAATTCTTTGGGAGCTTCGAATATTTTTCGCATTTACAATGAGCTTTTGGCGCTGTACAAAGCATTAAATGATTATGTTGGTTTTGCTACGCTCATTCACTTCGTGTACATTTTTTATGCTATAACATCGATTGGCTATGTAGTTTACGTTTCAAAATGGTTTGAAAGGGGATTTAATAAGGACGAGTTTATTTGGTATTTCTCAACTCTGATTTATCATACAATTAATATATCCCTATTCACGCGTTGCTGTGATGCAGCTGCCCGGGAGGTAAGAACTGATTATTATGGGTTACATATTTTTGTGCTCCAGAGAGCTTTAATTTCTTCCAACAGCCTGATCAAAGATACATGTGCTTGTTTTATTTACCGTTACAATAAATTTTACTAATTTACATCAACTCGTACATTTTTCAAAAGTATGCGAGATTTAGTGCAGTGGGATACACAAGTGTCTGCCCTAAGGACACAGGCAGTCAGTTTCTCAAAGATACGAGCTTTTAATATCATAAAATTATCGGACTTTTCGTTACCTAATACAGACAAACATATTGGATTACTTGTTACATTGCTTTACGGGACTATTCTGTCTGTTATCGGCTATTTTGTTACCAGTAAATTTTATTACCGCAAATTATAGCCGCAATTCTGGTGTCAATAGATGGTCGAATGAAAATGCAATGTTGCCTAATTTCAGTACAAATTATGAAAACCGCACGGCAAATAAAATTTAATTTGTATTATTAAAACTTTTGATTGATTTTGCGGTTTAAGTAAAGACTAAATATTTTTAAATATATATGTACATTACTAAATCTCTTTTGATTTCAAAATTTGTTTTGTTGATATGGCCACATTTTTAGCACCCAATACCATGGTAGAAACAATTCACCGGTAATAAATTTTGCTCAGAGTACGAGAAGGATATAAAAATTGCCAGGGTGTTTTATTGCCGCTGCTAAATTGAGCTAATAGTATAGTAAATTCACGCTGTCGGCGGTACATTCGAAATACAAAAGAATCGAGTGGCGATTTCTGATCAAACCTGGGGAAGAGATTTTATTCACAAAGAGCATCAAATTGTAAAAGAATGCGCCCATATTTCTGAAGTAGACAGTACAGAAGACATAGGTTTAAAACCTAAAATAAATAAAATCCTATCTAGAGGCTTTCAATAAAAAAAATAAAAATAAACAATTGGATGTGGATAAGTTTTGTGCGAGGTTTATGCTAAAACTGGCGTGTAAGATTTTTACAATTTTCGATACTTTGCTTATTGACCTCAAATGCAATATGTACACCAAATAACATGAAGTTTGGTGGCATAGTTTTTTGAATTGGTAAATTTATTACTACACCCCCATCCTTCATATTAAATATGAGCGAATTGCCATTATATGAGAGGTGTGCGTGGTTTGTGCCCGGTTTTAACAATTTTCGAACCAAACTTGGTACATTTTCCAAAAAAAAAAATTTATTTATTTAGTTACTGAATATCGCAGTCTTTTTGATTTTCACATAACAACATTAGTGGGCGTGGTTAGTGTCCGATTTCGCCCATCAATACAAAAGTACCTTGGGTCCAGGGCAATGGGTATACAAAGTTTCGTTAGGACGCTCAATATTTATTCGAGTTATCCGACTGACGGACAGACGGACGGACGTACAGACAGACATAGCCTAGTTTTGATATATATGTATATATATATATATCTATATCTATATCTATCTCGGTTGATTAATGCTGGTACAAACAACCGTTAGGTGAACAAAGATATAATATTTTTATTTATTTATTAGAAGAAAAAATTATTCAATTCGGTAAAAACTTCCAGCCAGTCTTTAACAAAATTTTTCGAAAATGCCTCACTGTACATCCGCATGTACGAAATTGAATTCAAACACTAGTAGCATAAAATTATGATTATGTTATGTTTGGAATCCTGTGCACATTTCTTAGCGGTGAATTTTGTTACCATTGTATTTGATAATAGCGACAAAATCGATTTTTTATTTCCTTTTTGAAAACAAAATGGATTTCGCTGACTTACGGCCGTTTTCTCACCTGCGTGCTAAAGTGAGAATCATAAAACTGCCAGTTAAATTTGTCGCCATGATAAATACCAAAGAATTGACTGCCTACCAAATGTGTCGGCCTTTAGTTTTTGTATAATTATTTTCCAAGTCGTAGCCTGTTTCGGCATTTATCCATTTTTAAGTTATTTTAAAAGTTGAAATATTATCTAGAAAATTATATAGAAAAAGCATTTTTACAAATAAGAAAAAACATTAACAATTGAATTTTAAATAATATTAAAGATCAGGTTGGAAAAACTCCTCTAGCTATTGTATATTTTTATGAATGGCTCTATTTGCGGTATTTTCGGAACAACTCTAATAAACGTATCTAAATCATAGTCCAGTTGATAAGCTTATAATATTATTTTAATTTTTTGTACATGTACTAACTTATTTGCAAATTATTTACCATTTTTTTCTCTTAGGCAAACAAAACTAAACACCTCATTTCTCAAGTCAATATGAAGGAATATAATTATAAAAACCAAATACGTGAGTATTGCGCTACCAACACTGTTTAACACCACTTCTATAAAATATTTGGTTTTAATTCCAGATAGACAACTTTTTGGCGAAAACTATAAAGCAAAATGTTCAGTTCACTGCTTGTGGATGTTTAGTTATTAACAATAGTACTTTGTTTCACGTAAGTAATCACGTCGAAACGATAAGGTTATTAATTACAATTAATCGTATAAAATTAAATCCGAAAAAATGGAAAACCATTTAGCAAGTTATAAAAAAGTGACTGTTTAAATTGTTCTTTGTTAAATTATAAAAGCTTACGCTACGAATTCAGGGGCTTAAACTAATGGAAACTTAAACTTTTAAAATATCGTGAAGAAATAATCGGTTAATTTTAACCGTTACGTAAAATAAAGGCGACTCTCAAAATTATATAAAAATTCTTTCTAAAAGCAGTCGCCCTCGACAGGCAATGGCTAACCTCCGAATGTATTTCTGCCATGAAAAAACTTCTGTCAAAAATCATTTGAGACAACACCAAGACACAGACTACAAATTGTAGGTGTGAGCGCCAAGTTTGCAAACCGGTTTTTTGGTTAATCGTGACATCACTATATTTAGAACATCAAATAAGTCTATAAAGACACATTTACACAGAATAAATTTGAATGCCGTTTTGTAAATATTAAATCAGATTAAAACAATTCAGATATTTACATATTATGTTAAATGTAATTTATTGAACGAGAAGATTAAAGTAAATTGCCTACGTTTTGCTTTAACACTAAAATCATTAAACTCTTTCGACGATTTTGTAGGAAAATATGATCGGTTCAGTTTGTTAGGTATACTTATTCAGATGACTCATTTATATCATTTTGTGTTGTTGGAAAATGCATCTCCAAATTTAGGGTTTCCGTTTAGCGTTATTTATATATATATTTATATTTATTATTAAAAACTGTCTAACTTTAATACGAACCAATCATTATAATCTCGAAAACAATTCCATTTTCATTGTGTTTTCAGAAGCAACTCTGTGTTCACTAACTTTTTGCCAAAAAGAAATCGAAGAATTGTCGTCAATAGTTCATTAAAATAAAAAATAACAATATAAACAAAACTGAATGAAGAAAAAAAGAAATCTATACAAAAAGAGAACTACTTGGTGGACAGAAAGTGTAGATTTTCTGTTAGATTTTGGGGAGGCAAAGTCGGTGCAGCGAAAATTTGCTTTATAGAAATCATTTCCCTTACGCTTGCAATCCCACCCATAAAAACTGAGTACGATTGTATAAAGAAAAACCTATTCCTTAATTTAAATTTGAAGATTATTATACAGTTTAGGTTACCAGGACACACTAAAGAGGGCACTTTTTACATTAAATAAAACACTAAAAGGAAAACAAAATATAAGAGTTTTATTAAAAGAAAAATAAGTTCAAAAGGTTGCACTTTCATTGCCAAATTTCACTTAGAGCGAACGGTTTTAATAAAAGAGAAAAAATATTGCTGAAAACATCTTCTGAAAACAACTTGTTTTCATTGCCGTGTGGATAATACCTGATTCCCACAAATGATCTCAGATATACATATGTATTTACATACATACATAGAGAAAGTTTACTGCAGAAAATATGAAATTTATTTAAGTAGTATTGATAAAATCTTTTAGGACAGCATTCCTATCGTTTTAAAAACTCAGCCACATCTTGTTCGAGTTTTTCTCACAAGGTATCATTAAAACATATACTCTCTCACTAATACGAATGATTCGAGTTCATAATTAACATTTGGCTATTCGTGACATGAAGAATGTTGAAAATGATTATCTTGAATGCTATATTTTAACGAAAAAATTACAATTTTTTAAATGGTATTATGTATATGAAAGGGACCTGTAAATTAAGCCGATCTCTAATATGTTTTTAATAAATAATTTAATAACTCAGTCAATAACTAAATCTGCAAATCTGTTCTTACAAAAAACATGTATGTATAAGTATATTATCGATTTGATTATTTATGATTTTCTTCCAAAAAAATAAATAAACTAAACGCCAGTTAAAAGAAAATATTTACCCTTCCAATAAATTAAACTTTCACTCTTTTTCAGATGTTCTGCGCTGCGACAACTTATATGGTAATACTAATTCAATTCAGGCAACTAGAAGATGAAAAGGAATCACTATATTCTCAAGATAATTCGGAAGAGTATTCGGGAGATGATTTAGAATACGAATATTATTCGTATTAATATTATTCGACCCGAATCCATAATAAACCACCCAAAAATGTACAACTTCTATAAAGACTCTGATCTACTTCGTCGTATCTAATCTAACATACATTCACCATGAGCCCCTACTTCTAACGTTTTGTCACACGATTTATATAATGATTGTTATTGCAATGTAAGTCCTTTATAAAATAAAGTACATAAAAAGATGAATCTCAGAAACACTGCTTCTGAAATTAGAATACGCGTTCATTATAAACGTTTGTTCTTCAGTTTTTTTTAAAAAGGCTTGAAATGCTTGTGGCGATTTGGTGATGAAAAATTTAGACATCGAATTCGGATTCAGATGGCAAAATGTATTTTCGTTTTCTATTGTTTCTGTTTTCATTGATTTTTTTGGTAGAAACGAATTATAAGAATAGCCATATAAATTGCTAACCTATATAAACAATTTAAATGTTATATAATGTCGTTTTATATGAGTATCAAACGAAAGTTGTTTTAAACAATATTAGTTAGCAAATAATTTTGAATAGGGTTGAAATCAAATTTTGTACGCAAATTCAATTTACAATGTTATATAACTCAATTCAAATTAATTCCTTATTTAATAAGGTTTCAAAAATTCCCTTTTGTTATTTGATGGGAAATTTTGGATAATTTCGCCGTCAAAAAAATAAAGTCTGGTTCCATTAATTTTCGTGATGCTACCATTCGGTCTCTCGAGCATACTGTCTAATCTTTTTTCGAATATCTTTCGTTGAAGGTAAACCCAGAAGCCTTCTGGAATATACCTTCATGGAGATGATTCCGAAGTCATTCGCGTACGCAATAACTTGGCAATCTTCCCACTTTTGTCTCAATGACAAGTCGCGGTGAGAGAACCTACATATATTCCCCTTTCACGAGGGTCTGCAGGGCAGATTCCATTGGAGTAGGCATGTTAATAGCGATAATCTCGTCCGCGGAATTCTACATCTAAAGCGCAGGTCAATTAGCCTTCCAAGCATTTTCAAAATAAACGACGAAAGATAACTTTACTTCAAAAAACATGATTTTGCTTCAAAAGACATTCTCCTGATTGTTTCACAAAGTGTGAAATTCCATTTCACTTTCACCCAAAATACTTGTAATAATTAATTGTTTATACTCGTCCTAAGTTAGCTTTGTAGAAAATACTCTTGTTCACTGAAACCATTTTTTTAAAAAACTTTTGTTTAACTTAAAAAAAAAAAACACATGAACAAATAGGAGTTTTCATCGCATTTAAAAAATGTATTATGTTTTGAGACTTCTTCACAAATATTTCGGAAAAATGATAAGACTTATGTGAGATGGGCGGATTTTAAAATGCGAATACTGGATTTATTTATAAATAAACATAATTTTTTAAAATATTTAAAAACCAAAATAACTCAAATTCTAAAAGAATTTAAGATTTGCAAAAAAGGATTTAATTGATTTATTTGCAACGAAATAAAGAAGGTAAAAAAATTTCTAATGTTCTATTATTAGTATAAATCGATCAATTTTTAGCTGAGTTAATCAAATTTTTCGTAAACCTATCTTCCAGAAAAGGCCATAGACGGCATGAGAAATTTCAATTTCCGTTTAATAAATTTTTAAATATCCTTTTGCAGGACTTTTTATCTCTTTAAAACAAAATACTTAAAAAATTATTTTTAAACAAATATTTGAAAATATAAAGATAAAAAAAAAACTATTTTTAACAAATATAAAAAAAGTGATTCTAAAAAATGTTTTTATTTATGAAAATCCTAAAAAAATGGAGGTAATTTTGAATAGCTCAAACTCACTTAAATCTCAATAGTATAGCGAAATATTTTGGCTGATGTCTTAAAATAGATTGAATTTTATAATCCCGTTTTTTTTTTGTATTGCGACTTATGCACCTTAATAGGTATATACTTTGCAATATCATTTAAAATCAGTAAGACACTGTTTTGTTTTTGTAAATATTTTATTAAGAAAAACAAACTTCTTAAAATCGGTACTTTATTTGAGAATCAAATTGTTAGGAACACTATCGGGCCTCGGCAAACAAGGGCAAACCTCCGAGCGTATTTCTGCAATGAGAAGACTTCACATAAAGATCATTTGCCGTTCGGAGTCAGCGTAAAACTGTAGGTCCCTCAATTTGTGCTACAACATCAAGCTACACATCACAAATTGTATTAGAAGTTCGGCCAGACATCTAGCTATGTGATGTTAGTGCCAAATTATTATAATTATTATTAAGGAACGACTAAACTCCAATTTTTAAGGCCGAACCGAACCGAACCAAAGTTCGGCCAATATCCGCCGAAGCCGAACCGAATATTTATCAGGTCTAATATAATGAACAAACAAAGAATTATTTTAAAATTCTAGATTTGTTTTATTGATATTAAAAACAACTGTATAACTACATACATTTTCTTGTAAAAATAAAACAACACAAAAAAAATAGACCGAAAATAACAGTTACTTCTGAAAACTGTCATTGAAAAATTCGCTGTGAAATTTATTATTATTTAAAATATTATTAATTAATATTTAATTAATATATAAATAATATTCCATATTTTTTATTTAATGTATAAAAATAAATTTTTTATAAAATTAAATATTTAAATTTTATTTGAGTAGTTTTAATAATTGTAAATAAAATTATTTTAATTTTTTTTATAATTGAATAGTTTGGTAAAATTTATAAATGAAAATTTTACATAGTGACAAAAGTTTAATAATATAAAAGTGTAATACACCAATTGATTTCTTATTTCACCGATAAATAAATTTTAAGATCATTTTCCCCAATTTTTATGCAAAATTTAAAAAAAAGAACAGTTATTTTTGATTTTTATTTTATTGATCTAAAATAACAATTATTTTTTTTATTCTCATGTTAAAAATCATAAATAACAGGTGTTAATTACTTTTATTTTATAAATTACAAATAACTGTTATTGCAGACTTTTATTTACAATAGTCATCAATATAAATCGTTCGCTGTCTTGTAGCTTTTAAGTCATATAATTTTAATAATAATTTTTTGGCAGAAAATACATAAGTTCTTGGGGAACCCAAAAATTATTTATTATTCATATTATTTTCTCCAAAAAATCAAATTGACTTTTATAAGCATGACTTAAAAAATAAAAGTCAGTGACTTTTATAAATAAAAGTCTTCAATAACTGTTGGTTTTGATTTATAAAATAAAAATTATATACAACTGTTATTTAAGACTTCTAAAATGAAAATCAAAACTAACTGTTATTTTTTATTTATAAAATAAAAATCAAGATTGACTGTTTTATATGATTTTTAAAATAATAATAAAAAAATAACTGTTATTTAATGAATAATTAAATAAAAGTTGCAAAATAATCGTTAATGAGCGATTTTTATAATACAAATTGTAACTGTTACGGGCTCTGAAAAACCCCTTTATTTTTAATACTTGAAATTTAATAACTTTTTTATTCTCATGTAAAAAATAATAGCCTATTGGCATTTCCACCTTGCAACCGATTCCCTAAGAATATGGTTATAAATCTAACCTACAGCGCTGAATAATTGTCCACTAGCAATTTTTTTTTTTAACAGAAAATATGGGCTTCAAAAATTATTCAAAAATTTTGCTAAGGCTATCACGTAAATTCGAAAGGCTTATTTGACTTTTTTTTTCAAAAGAGAAATATGTTAAGAGTAAAATTTAATTCAACTTTTATACTAATCAAAATTAACAAATTAACAAGCTCGGTTTTTTTTTGCCGAAGCCGAACCAAACTTTATTAGCCGACCATGGCCGAAACCGAAGCCGAAGTTCGATCATTCTCTAATTATTGTAGATAGCCAAAATATTGAGATAATCTTGCGAAACAACAAACTTGAATTTCTACCTAGCTTCCAAACCGCAAACTTTTTGGTGCAAAACAAAATTAAATTCATTTCACTATCGAATTCCAACATAAAGTTTTACAGCTTACAGCCGCATAAGTAGTTACTTATACTAGGTATATGTGTGTGTGTGTGCAGGCATATAAAAAGAATTATGCTTGTAGATACATGCAAATAAGCAAAACCAATAAATTTAACTACAGTGCTCTCATATTTCATCAATTTTTTTTGTTTTTGTACACTTTTTTTCTATACTAAGTTTTTAGACTCACCCCACCCTCATTGCAATGAAGGGTAATGTAAACAAAACCGCAGAAAATTTACTTCTTCGTTGGTTTCGATCTTCTCGATTGCTTGCTTGGTATTTGCATTATTTGTTGTTGGCATACTTCTTAGTTACTTACGGTTATTTGAAGTTATTATGCAAAAACCAAAAACTTTAGCTGTTGTGCTGCCCGCTTTACTACACTTTCTTCAAAAAAACAACAACAACAAAAACCCCAACCAAGTTGTCGATGCCAAAGTCATGGTCGAAACCATTGAAGCCATTGACTGCTTTCTTTAAAATTAGTTTGCTTTGTCGATTTGCAGATCTGCAGCGGCAAGGTTTCCTAGGCACTGAGACAGGTCTATTTTGTTTTGTAGGAGTAATGTCGTTTTTGTTTTACAAGCAACAACTTCTACTAACAATGAGCGGAGTTTTGAAGTTTACTAATGAGTGAAACCGCACAATTGTGGTGGGGAAACTTTGAGTGAAAAATGTATTTACGATTATTTTTTTAATGAACTATGGCAGTTTCACACAAACGCTATTTTTACACATACATATATACTTACGTAGTCTAGTAACTATGGGCGCATTTTATTGTACCCGACTTGCAAAAAAACGCCCTAGAAATCAGATAGAATTTCCTTTAGTTGCAAAAGCAACTCTGTTCGCATCTGTCATGAAAGTGGCGATTTGTTTAGTGCTATTTAAGAACGGAAAATAGTTGTGCCGGCAATTTTTAGGTTTTTGTAATTATATATTTACAAATAATATGCAAATAAAAACGAGCTAGGTCTTAAATCTAAATTTCCCATGTATTTTCTTTGGGCTAATTCACAATAGCGGAGTTTTTTCACTCACCAACACTACATCTCAGGTCGGATATCATTTAACCGAGTTGGCTCAACTCGCATATTTTTCCGAGTTAGTGTTGTTGCTTTACATGCAGTTCGTTATCCTACCTAGTGTTCTTTTGCAACTCGGTTACAAAGAAACGGGACCTGTGTAAAATGAAAAATGTTCTGGGAAAATTGTTTAAAAATATGTTTTACACAATTTTAACTGCTAAAATTTGTTTGCTAAATATACAGCTATGGCCACAAAAATAGAAACATCGTCCTTGATGGTACATATTTAAATAAAATATATAGTACATAGGCTTAGATTTGATTCTGGATCAATTACCTATTTTAAACCATTATTAAACACTGTCTGCATTTCTAACTGTAATCATAGTTTTTAATTTACCCTAACTCCAGTTGGTCAAAAAAATAGAAACAAATTGTGTCAATGGGTAGAAAATTTATTTTTATTATTAATTTCAGTATTGTCACTAATAATTACCAGAAAAGCCTCTATTTTTCTTAACCTCGGTTATCCTTTTTGGTTTGCGACATTTATCAATTGGAATATTATACCACGTGTGCTGCATTGAAATTCAGCTGAATTTGCAGGTGAATGTTTCCCAACTTCAACATTCAGGTGCTGCCATAAGTTCTCAATCGGATTTATGTAAGTCTGGTGATGGAGACGGTCAATCAAAAAATTAATTTTTTCCCTGTGAAACCAATTTTTTGTGTATTTTTTGCGGTATGTTTAGGATCGCTATCCAGCTGAAAACGCCACTTTAAAGGCATGTTTTCCTCGTCCCATTGTTATATTGCGTTGGCTAAAATATTCACATAAATTTCTTTCGTCATAATTTCATCGATGCGAAAGATTAACCTTACTCCATAACACCACGGAAAACAGCCACACAACAGAATACTTCCGCCACCATACTTAACAGTGGGCCTCGTATATCTTGGATTGTGAGCTTGGCCTGGAGGACGGCGAACAAACTTTTTGCCATCCATCCCAAACAAATTAATTTTGGTCTCATCTCCAAAGCACATTTCGGCACTGAACGAATGCTTGCTCTGAAAGGATTAGCCAATATATAGTATTTCGTTACACATAACATGCGACTTTGTTGATGTACCTTTTTTTGAAAGTGGATCTTTTCTCGATACCCTCGCCCAAGTGGTTATGTTCTTCCAAGACTTTCCTAATCGTTCTTGCACTAACTTCAAGTCCTATAGAGTCTTTCAGCTCACGTGACGAAAAAAAAAACGGATTCGACTTAGCCTTCCTCATTAGCAAGTTTTTGCCCGTAGTGCGATTCACTCACTTTAAGCGATCCGACAATCGCAATTTTTGTCGACAATATTTGTCGTTTGCACTTACGATTGTGTGATTCACTAACTTATTCTTAACGACACTTAACAGCAGTCTCGTTTTATTTATTCAATGTAATAAAGAGTGGAATCTTTCTGTCAAACTAAATGTCAAAATAAGCGAAAAGCACAAAGAGGAATATAGAAAAATGAAACAAATGCGTGCTGCGAAATTTAAGTTTGAGTCTGTTTATTATATTTCATTAAAGTGAAATAATATACTAGTTTATTTCAAACTACAAACATTTATAATTCCTTTTTATATATTGCAATGTTCCATTGTAGCAGAATTTTGGAATCTCCACTGAGTGATTTGGTAGAATAGTCATCAATTCGACTCCAAGGAATATCTGGAAATATGCCATGGTTTACGTTTTCAAAATTCGCGTTGTGGTCCAGTGAATTTAGGATTTACTTACATATATTTAAATTTTTTTAATTAGAATCATCTACTAAACTATATTTCTGATTTTATACTTCGATTCTTGATAAAAGTTTGCCTTTACCATTCTCACATTAATTGAATGGTAGATATGGTGGTTGGCATAAACCGCCTCATGATTATTTGGTGGCAAAATAGATATATGCGTGCAATCGACGGCCCCAATAGATCCTCTCCCAAAGGGAGACGACACTGAACCACAATGTGTGCTTTTTGTGCTTTAGCAGTTTGACGTTCAAGTTGGGTCATCGAAAACCTCATTTTCTGGTGAAATAATCAATCATTGAATGCATTTGTTACCCGATGAATACCGGCTTACGGATGATTGGCTCATGGATATTCCCCATTGCTCACCTACGGGTCGTTAATAGCAACCAGTTGCAAAGAATCTCAAAGCCGCTAGAACTTACCAATTTAAACGTAAAATTTTAAATTGCATACAGGCTTAAAGATTACACGAGCTACCTGTTGCTCAGCCGATTTTGCTGTTATTCTCGAGGAGAGGAGAAATTAGGTATTCAGCCAAGTCTGGAGTTAACCGACACAGCTTCTGAAATTCTGTTGCATTCAAATGAAAGGAACTGCCCACATTCCGGAATAAACGTCGATCCACTGTTGGAGCGCATACTTCTTCGTCATCTCGTTATAAATCATATGCCAAATATTTAAACGGCATTATTTAGTGTTCCTTTTTTGTAATTACAAGAAAACAAATCACCCAATTTTAAATGTATCTTTTATTGAAGTTGAAATCACGAATTTTTCTTTTCTCGATTAAGTTAACAACATCAAATTTGTTGTAGTTTAGTTTTTGATTATCGTTAGCTGTGGTCGTTAGCTGTGGTCGTTAGCTAGTTGATAATCGAAAAGTAAACGACAACAGCTGATTCGGCGAAGGCGAAAATCGTTAAAAAAAAAGTAGCTGCTGAATAGCAACATCGTTAAAGTTTTCGTTAAGGTGAAGCACTGCAGAAATACTACATTTTTGCGGTCGACCTCGTTTTTCCACAGTTTGTGGTGCGCTGTAAATATCTTTTTCGGTGAGGACTTAATAATTTCGGCGATATCTCTTATGGCTTTGCTACTCTGTCGGAGAAACTTGATCATGTCTCTTTCGGTAAAAGTAAGATGGTTTCCTCGACCCATTTCGTGCAACTGGACCAATAAGAATATCAAATTCGTTTTAAAATTTTTATAACAAAGCAACACAACTTTCTCCACTGTTTTTTTGTTTCAACTATAATACATCTTTCAATTTTTTTCTATTCTTTTGGCCAGCTTGGTTTTGAATAAATTAAAAACTAAGGTTACAGTTAGAAATGCAGACAGTGTTGAATAATGGTTTAAAGTGAAATAAATGGGTAATTGATCCAGTGTTGTGCAACCACGGTTAGAATCAAATGTAAGCATATTTACTATATATTTTATTTCAATATGTGCCATCAAGGACGATGTGTCTATTTTTTTGGCCATAGCGTATAATTTTTTTTTTTATTGCCCAGCCACACTGTAGCTGCAAAAGCCAGCACAGGATATGCGAATCGACGGAGGTATGCGATTGCCCACGCACACACACACACGCATATACCTCTATGTATATGAAAAACCAGCGGACGTGCAAATATTGCAATGAAATTGCTGCATTTACATTACTGCGCAAAAACAATAATGAATAGCGAATTGGCTGAATGTGTGAAATGCTTCATTTTTTTGTTTTTTTTTTGCTTTTTGATTGCCAACTAAACAAAAACATTTGCCACAGTTGGCCAGTTGATGGTGTTGGGTATCTGATGGCGATTGGGTGTCAACAATGACGCTTTATATGCCGTCAACATTACAGTTGGTTGTTGTTGTTATGTTATTTCCACGCCGCCATGTCAAGGGTGTAATAGTGCGCGCGCTGTGCCTTGTGGAGTTGGAATTTTAATTGAAATAAAAAAAACAAAAACAGTTGATAGCTGTAGAAATACGCGTCGAGTTTTCATGGTGCCATCAACTATGCAAAACAAGAACAGAAAACAGCCTATGGGTTAGAGTGCAAAAACTACAAATTCAGGCAAACACTCTGTGTATGTACAGGAACAGTAAAAACTTCAAGTCAATTAGCATTATTTGATGTTTTGCCCACAAAGGTGTGCATATCCTATTTACAAGCACATATACATATGTATCCAGAGTGAATTTTAGTGCAAATCGTAGAGCGAATCAAAATTTCGAGCGTTTTAACCAGTGTTACCATGGTGTAATGAAATAAGGTGATGCCACTTACATAACCTCGCCTTTTCTGCATGCCGACTGCGACCATGCATTTGGAAGTAGGAAAAAGGGGGGAAAATTAGTATTGGTTTTATTACTTTTTGGGTACTATCTCCAGTGCTTTGAAGATTTATTCAAATATTTTAGTTTTTTTTTCGCAAATGCCTTCTGCATAACAAAGTTGATTTACATTTTGCGGCGTGAGGGAATCTTTTAAGTCGTTAAGCATTTCTTGTACGTAGTTTTGACCGCAGTAAATTTAAGCCCCATTCATTTTTATAAAAATTGCTTCCAGAAACAATAACTCTTCCGCAAAAGCGCAACTAGGCTTTATTAACCCGATTTTCAACAATTCATCCAACCACGTTAAAATATTGTCTGGGGACTCTATAGGAAGGTAACTGAAGTTTGCGCATAATATACCCAGCGATATACTCGACCGCGTCCTCGTGGAACTGATTATATCGCTCTGTATACTGTAATCATTCGCAGCGACGGCGGAGGTATCAGATTCAACGAGATATTCGAAGAGGTATTCACAGTGGTGACACATGTAAGAAAATTGTGGTACGAAATGTTAAGAGGCTAATGAGTTCCACGCCATAGTCAGAAAAAAACGCCAACGCGAAAATGAATAAGTGCTGTTCAGCATGTATTAATACCAGGGCTGTTAAATAATTATTATTTATTATAATAATTAGGTACCGATAAATTTAATTATTTTTTTAAGAACTAATTTAAAGATTAATTACAGTTATTTTTACTTTTTCAAAACAAATGACAAATAAGAATAATCAAATAAAGTAAAGAGTCCACGTTTTGGTGCAAGTGAGCTTTAAATACTCAGAGCATATTTTTTTGTGTGCTGCTTCGACGTGGTCTACAACTACTGCCTCATTATCGTCCGATGGAGTTAACTCTGATTTCTCAGCAGTCGTTTCGGCTGCAGTCTCCTTGTCGGCGCCACCTTCATCTACACTGACTGCTCTTAATGCTCATATTATGATATGTATGATCCAACACGTCTTCATCGAAATCTTGTTCTCCTACGACCGGAATTGTCGAAATCTATGCTGGAGTCAACACTGGATGTTGAACGCATACGGCGATCTCTTTGTGATTCACTGTGTGCTAGAAAGTCTTGCATATTATAGCCTTAAATAACTCTGCGAGCTTACAACAAAGTTATTCGCTAGACTTTGGCGAAAATTTTTCTATTTGCGGATAAATTTTATGATCGAAAATTCTTTTAATTTTAAACGAAACAAGTGAAGGAAAAACAAAAGCCAAGAAACAATGATACCTGCATATATTTTCTTAGCAAAATTGTTACAAGTAATATGTATGCTCCATTTTTCTTTCTGTTTTGCCCAGAAATAAATAGAGTTGGCATTACTCTAAGGCTGGCATGCGGAAATTTTCTAACTTACGACAATCACCCCTTAAATGACCTCACCTTTTTTTTTATTACACCATGAATATTACACATTGCCGACTTAAAAAAAAAAAATGTTTTAAGAATGCCAACGTTAGAATTCTAATGTAGTTCTCTAAGGTTTAGCGAATCATTGCAAAATTGTAAGGCAAGAAACAAGTCGTATTCAATAAGATGGCAGCAACAGCGAATTTCTTCAAAAAATATACATGTATGTATTTTTTTTTTTTGGTTTTTGGTTTCTGGTGTGGCAATTGTCAAAGCCAGTCGAAGGCGAATTTGTTGGGCGGATTGAGAAAACAGAAATGAAACAAACATAGAGTGGCTGGCAAAACCGGTCAAAGGGTGGACTTTTTAGCGAGGTTTTTCATGAGATTTTTTTTATAAATTTTTCTGTACAAATATAGTTCATACTATAACTAAAACAATGTAAATTATTGTTACAAACTCAATACAAAATTTATGAAAACTCGATAAATTTTCATTACAATTTTTATATTTTTTATAAATTTTTCGAGTATGCAGTTTTATACCGCACTTAATTTTAGTATAAAAATCTTCCAAGGCCAAAATTAAAAAAAAATATATAAAAAATCAACGGTAATTTATGTTCACTTCAAAGCACTTTATTTTACTAAAATTTAATAAACTATAAAACTGTAACATCTAAAAATGTCTAAGCACCCTTCTAAAAAATTAAAAAAATTTTGTTGCAAATTTCTTGAGTTTTTATAAATTGTGTATAAAGTTTGAAGCATTAATTTATATGGGTTTTTATAGTTTTCACGATTCTACCGGTTTTGCTCGCCAGTGTAAATAATTTTTTATTTACAAAATCGAAAGTCTTTTTGTACACAAATGTTCATTTTGACAATCCCAAGGGCAACGCAAATTTAAGTAAAAAAAATCAAATCAGCTGTTTTTGAGACCACCTTCTACAAATTCGCCTTGACACCAAATATATTAGAAATATTAAGAAACACAAAGGATAATTCATTTTTTTTTTATTTTGTTTTATTACTTTTATATAAAAATAAAACTCATACTATAATTAAAACCCTATACACTAGTATTTCAAACTTAACAAAAAAATCATAAAAATCAACAAAGTTTTGATGAAAAATTTATTTTTTGAAAATTTTCCGAGTATGCAGTTTTATAGCATATTTAATTTTAGTATTAAAATCTTCCAAGCCCAAAATTAAAAAAAAAAATTTTTTTGAATCAACAGTAATTTATATTCACTTCAAAGCACTTTATAAAATGTCTAAAAAAATTCTTCTAGAAAATTAAAAAATTTTGTTACAGATTTCTTGAGTTTTTATAAATTGTGCATAAAGTTTGAAACTTTAATTTAGATAGTTATTTTATGGTATGAACGATAGTCTTATTTAAATTAACAAAAAAAATGTATCATGAAACCCCTTGCTGATATTGTAAAAAGGTAACCATTCTACCGGTTTTGCTTGCCAGTGTAAAAAATTTGTTATTTACAAAATCGAAAGTTTTATTGTACACAAATACTCATATTCCCAATCCCTACCCAAAAGTAAGGCGAATTTAAATGAAAAAATCAAATCGGCTGTTCTACAAATTCGCCATGACACCAAATATATTTGAAATAATAAAAGTTAAAAAAGTACAATTTATTTTTTATAATTAACTTAAAACTTACATCAATTTAAAATCCATATTAGAAACCAATTAGAATACAACCTTAGAATATGATTAGATATCTAATATTTTTACTATATCAAGGAATAAGACTCTTTTTGTGTTATCAACATTTTCTCTACCTTAGAAAAACAGTATAGTTTCCTTATCATTAATTAATCTAAATCTCTGTTGTTGGGTTTTATTGGCGAAAAAATTGTAAAAAAATCAAAATTAATTTCTAGTTTCTCCAAACTTAAATTCCCCGTGTATTTTCTTAGGGCTCATTTACAGTAGCACCGTATTTTTTACTTCACAACACGGCATTTCATGTCGGATATCATTTTTCCAAAACAAATACTATTCGGTTTCACCCGAACTTGAATTATTTTCTGCTTTGATTTTTGAACATTTCTCACCCTAGTTAAATTCTTTCCAACAAATTAAACAAAAGTACTGCATTATTTATCCAAATATAAAGTTTTTAGTTATTTTTTTAAATTAGCGCTGTATGAGAAGTGGGCGTAGTTTTGCCGCTTTTTTAAGTATTCATAATTGTGCTAACTCTGTTCAAACGCAAAATGTGTACCAAATTTTATAAGTTTTATAAATTTGGGTAGCTTTGGGTAAGTACCTTCTTGCAACCTAATTCTATATGTCAAATTAAAAAACAATTACCTTTTATTACTACAATGTTTTATGGATATTACGAATTGATAGGTTTTAATTCTTGATAGCTTCGATTTAGATGGTTTCCTCTTGACCAATGTATTCGCCATTAGGAGAAAGTAATGTTTCATCAAGTTCTGCCTCGTTGAAGTCGGCATCATTAAAGTTTTCGATTTCTTCGACAGCCAGAGGCTTCAGCTTTCTGAAGAACTTCATTGCTATCTTGATTTTGCCATATCGATTGTGTCCAGTGGCAGATCATCCTCGTTATCGAAGAGGCCCAATTCAGTTCTTATGGGCAAAACTTTTTAAGACGATTGCATATCGGACTGAATGCCGGTTTAAAAAAGTTAAAAAAGCAATTAGGTACGAAAGGAACTTATAAATACTTATAAACCTTATAAATCAGCTTTTTATGAAATTTTTGTATAATGGCTGCAAAGCTGATGTAACTTTTAATGAAAACAAACGCAACTACGTATGTGTCCTGCATCAGTTTGAAGCCGTCATAAAATTTATTTGTGGAATCACCTATACATTTCTATTTCTCTTTTTTTCCAAGAATCATTTACAAAAACAATACCGAACGAAATGGTAGTAAATGTATAATATATAATTCTAAATTACAATAAGTATATTTATATAGTTCCAAATTTCTAAGTTCAGAGCGCTAAAGGCTTCAAATTATTCTATTGTATTAATCAATATATAACTTACAATTATAAAACGGCTTTTATAAGTCATACTACAAACATGTTACATAACTTTATCAGGACGTAACTTTTTGTTAGTATTACATTAAAATTCTGTAGTTATTTAAAGATATGGCATTTTATTTATACTTTTAACAACATTAAAGTCCATCACTAGCAAGATGATATGGTACTCATTCAAGGTATCGCTCTAAAAGAATCGTGTACCCATAAAAATCGAATTAAAAAAAGTCGATACAAAAAATAACGATACTAAGTTAAAAATAAGGATTAGTCACAATTTCTTATAAAACTTTATATGTTTTTCCTTTAGAAATTTTTGGCACAAGTACCAATTAGGTCGTCATATTAACATGTCGAATTGGAATGTCGATTTTGAAAATATTATAACTGTTCCGGTCCATAATTTCATTTTTATTTCACAAATTTTGGCCCTCTTTTGTTTCGGAAATTTTTAATTCAATGAATTTTTATCATTGAGTTTTTTTTTAATTTTGACTTATATGGTTTTCATAGTAGAATGAACTAAATTTTTATAAAATATTAACTAGAATGAAATAGAAAACAAATATATTGTCAAAACTTGTTAAAAAAGTCGCTGTACTATAGTTATTAAACGTACTTTATTACAAAAGTTTTTTTCATAATAATTTTGAATAAGAAATTTTCTTTAAAGCTTTTTTGAGGAAGATAGCTCGTAATTATTAGGAAGGCTAAAAAATTTATATCGCTGATAGTTACTATAAATTCATAAAAAAATAACTACATTTGAAAATAATTATAAAAATAAAATTTTCTTTTTTTTGTATGAAAATTTTTGTAATGCTTCTATTTAATATTTAATACATTTTTAAACATGAACTGAAAATTATATTCAAAGCACTGTAATTTTTTCCTCGGTAACTGTTCAATAAATATCGGAGACCAAATATCAAAGTTTGCGATAGAGAATTCCCCCAAAAATTCGTATCGAATAACAAAATCGCTAAGTTGTGATATCGATACGAAAATTTTTGCTAACTAGATATAGAATAGCTAGTGAAGTGTTCCTTTCGGTTATTTTTATTCCGCTTGATTGCCATAACTAAAAATTCTTTTGTAAATATTTTTTTTTCAAATTCGATACAATACTAGGGTTGAAGAATTTCATTCCGAAAAATATCGATTAAGTAAAAGATATCGGTATCAAGTGCCAAGCGCATCGATATGGTATTGTATCTGATCGCAATTCAAGTGCCTATCCATCACTACAAAGCCAGTTAGTTGTGTAGTAAGCTAACATTCCACGGCGCTTACATTAAAGCAGCAATACAAGAACTACTCTTATACTGATAAACTCACTAACTGATTTAGAGCAACAAAAACTACTCGCCAACATTTAAGCAGTTGCAGCTTTAATATCCACATGCTTCCAAGATTCTAAGCAGCACCCGCCAACTTTCCAGTTCATCAGTCATGAGTTTTTAAGAGCGAGAGAAGCTGGTGAATAGCCAGAATATACTGGTGAATATATCAAAGCTGGTGTTGGAGAGCAAAGTATGAACATACATACTATGTATGTACATACCTACATACATATTCTCTCACCCAGGTACCGAGTAGATACTAAAGATTTGACTTCGACAGCCAATTGACTTATAAATAAAGGTTCGATTGAACTTGGGAAGTAGACGACATCATTACAAAGAATGTGTATGTATATATGTTTGCTTGTATTATACATATGAACCCAGTGGGAAAATCTAATGCGTAGTAAAACATAAATAAATAAAGGTAATGTTTCGTAATGCCTCATAGTCTGCACATTGCATCGTGGCTGAATCTGAACACAGTGCATGTTCTGGGAAAGTAAAATGTCGCTTGAAAATTTTTTGAAGGCGTTCTGTAAAATTCAAAAGCTTAAAATAATTTAAATTAATAAATTATTTTAAAAAAATATGTGTGCACTTAAGTGCTCGAGCCAGGAGTAAAACTTCTGCGCTGATTTTACAAAGAGGTATATAGATAAATTTGGAAGAGTTTTACAAGACATATTTTTAGTTTTTTTTTAATTTTAGTATGAGGGGAAATGATAGTATAAATTAATGAAGATAGTGGTAGAAATTGTAAAAAATAATAGTAGTAAGAAGTAATAGTATTAGTAAATACAGTAGTAGATATTAGTAAAAATATTACGAAAAAACGGTTAAAATAGTCCTAGAAGTTAGTTAGAATAGTAATAGTAATTAATGTAGCACTAGTAAAAAATAGTGCTAGAAATTAGTTAAAATGGAAGTAATAATTAGTAGTAGAATGAGTAAAAATATTAGTAAAATTAGTAAAAAATAGTAGTAGAAATTAATAAAAATAGTAGTAGTAATTAGTAGTAGCATTAGTAAAATTTGTAGTAGAAACTAGTTAAAATAGTTGTAATTAGCAGAATCATGAGTAAAAATGGTAGTAAAATTAATTAAAATTAAAATAGATGAGCAGAAATAGTAGTAGTAATTAGTAACAGCATTATTAAAAAATAGTGGTAGCAATTTGTAGTCGTACATATAGTAGAAGTAGCAGTAGTGGACGTAGTGATAGTAATTAGTAGTACTACTACATATTATTATATATTAGTAGTGGTAGTTATCAGTGGTAGTAGAAGTTGTAGGTGTAATAGTAATACTAGTTATTAGTAGTAGTAGTAATTAGTTATTGTAGTAGTAGTAGTTACCACCCCAACTACTACTGTATCTTTAAAAAAAAAAGCTTCAGCTAACCGCCATGTCCAAATGAAAATGTGAAAATATAAAAAATAAAAAATTACACTTTTTGAAGAAATAAATTTAAAAAAGTATCTTTTTTAATGTTTCCGAAAAAAATTTGGAAATGAGTTGGCAATTTTTTTCCTCGCATTTTAATGTTTAACTAATATGAACACTGGAATTATCAAAATCGGTCAGTTTTTAGAGAAGTTTTGTGCCTTAAAAAAAACAATTTTGAAGACGAAAAAGTACGATTTTCACAGCGTAATTGAAATCGCCGAAAAATATTGGAAACCAATTTTTTCGACGTTCGTAATATAAAGGTAATGTAAAAAGAAAAAAAAAGATAAGATTTCGCAATTAGAAAAAAACTTCTCGCTTTATTTTACAGTTTTTCTTTGACAAAGGCGAAAACGCAAGCCAGGCGGCTGAAAATTTAAAAAATATGCGATCACTAAATTTCAGAAATCTTTTTGGAGAGGGTTTAAAAAATCAATTAAAAAAACATTAAATCAAATATTGAAGTATGGATCCTACATGAAGAAGTTTTAAATAAACTTTATTTTGGAGAGTGTTGCCACATTATAAAAAATAAATATTGTAAAATTAGATTATTAAGTTAAAGGAAATATACGACATAGGATTCAAAGAAAGTAGGCTTAAGGAAACTTAATCAGGAGAATAAGTCTTCTAAATATAGATAACCAATATTTGATTTCGTTGGGCATTTCTAACAATAAATTTAGGTTTCACTAAACTCGAATGGCATGGCGTACCACGCACTTCCCAATGTGAAAAAAGTTTCAGCAACTAACTCTAATCGTAAATTATGAAGTAGGGTTAGATTTTGTTTTAGATAGTAAAAAAATAAAAACCTTAACCGAAAATGAATTAAAAGTTATTACATTTGGTGAAATAATATTATATAGTTTAGAATATTTTTCACTATTTGCAACTTTTGCCTGCAAAACTCGTCAAGCTAATATTCCTAAATGTCAACTTCGATTCCATCAGCAAAATAAGAAAGAACAGAACGCAGGGGAACGAAACAGCCACTGACAGGTGAATGAAGTTGAAGACGAAAATAAATCGCGTGAAGTTCACATTATCCCTCCCGTCGCTTACCTTAAGATGAAAGTTATCGAGCAACTGTTTTCGGAAATTTTTCCATGGTAGGGAAAAAAGTAATGGGTTACCCATTTTCTCACTGGGAACATCTCAATACCTACCGAGCTATGTAAAAGTAGCAATCGACGCAACTGCCAGCGGTTACACTGGTGTGTACTCAAGTTACAAGTACTATGTTTCGAAGGGAATATGTACGCACGTGTACTCACTTCCCCTCCTCGCCGGGGGAATTATTGTCTGTATTTATAAATTGGCGTTGGGATTGGACTTACTAACCGTTAACAGTAGCTGACAGATAGCGGCAGAAAAAAAAATACAAATGTACAATATACATACGTAGATCTGAAAAAAATGGAAGCAATATTCGTATCAGTATCGGCAAGAGCAACTGACAACAGCCCGTTGGAATTGAGCTCGACTAGAATGAGCCAGATACCAAAAAGGGCGTACAAATGTTAGGTATGCATGTGGGAATCGAATGGCCTACACGAAATCATCGAGATAACAATAAAATTGTAACAGCGGGAAGAAAACAAACTGCTCCTCTTTAGCACACTCACAACGGATTTGTTTATCATTCGATATGTGTGGAAGTACTACATATGTACATAGATGCATCCCCACTTCCAAATCTGCATATGTACATACATACATATATCGTACTTACTATATGTAACGTGGTTGTTTTGTATGCTTGTAGAAAATTAGTAAAATGAAATGAAAGTCATAACGCCATTTGAATTCAGTCACACAATTCACAGATGAGCCACACTTATGTTACAAACTTATGTTACAAATTTCTAGCTGATAGATTGAAATGTGGCATATCTGCGTATCTGCTTATTATTTGCATGCCGGCAAATGGTAATATAATATGCATAAATCGATACTTTTGTTCTACTCCCGATTTTGCATAAGTTATGCATATCTTTAAGTATACCTATTAAATAAAAGAAGCCTGCAAGAAAAGTTTTATGAAATTATAACTCTCGCTATGGCGCACAGTGAAATGGTTTCATACATTTTTAGGCAAAAAATAGAAGGAGCGCTCTAAGGATAGTGAAATTTTTTTATGTGTGTTTCGTTAAGGTTACTTTTATTAAAATTGCTGCCAGTATTAAAACTTGGTGCAATCGGGCAACAACCACCCGCTCATATAACCAAAACACATACATATATGTCTTTAAAAGGAAATTTGGATAATGGACATGGTGGCGCCCACTTTGGAGGTGTAACTGCCGAAACTACTGTATCCAACTCTATCAAATTTAGTACACACTTTCCGATTCAACTCAATAAGCAAAATTTTTTTCATACTTGTAGACGCTCACTTATCATATAACGGTATTTCTCTAAAATATAGTAAAAAAAATGTTTCACTAATTAGAAACTCTACCAAATTTTATACAAACTTTTCGTTTCAAATCAGTAACCGTAATTTTTTCCAAAATTGTAGACATCGAACAAAAACCACGCCTACCTTGCATGTAACAGTATTCTTTCTATTATATGAAAAGTAAGATATTTCACTTATTAGAAACGAAATTCGTTATTTGAATTGACTCCCTATAGGGCTATGCCGAAGTTTTGAAATAGGGCCGTGACATCACACGTGTTAGCGTTTTATAAATATTGAGGTTCGAAATGTTTGGTTAGGTTCGGGTAATCAATAAAAATTACAATCATGGGTTGATCTCTTAAAGTGTCTAGTTTGTAAAGATTTCTAAATATTCTTACTACGAATAAATAGGGATGGTCCAAAATATTGAAAGATTTTATTCAATAACTATGATTTCTTTAGAAACATCGTCCACTCCCAAAATTTGGTGGCATCTTATACTACTAATAAAATACACACATCAGTAGTTCCGGTAATTCTATTGAATTTTCTTGAAAACTTCAATCTATAATTTATGTAGTCTTTATTAGATGATTTTTCGACTTCCTTGGAGAGCATTTGTGCCATCAGTTAGCAATTTTCCTAAATTTTTTTAGGAAAATGTATTACTTTTTGGAGAAAAAGTTATAAACTTTGCCAATTCTCTAAAACTGCATAATTTTATTTTTAAAACTCGATGGTCTAAAGTTTGAGTTTGTGAAGGTATCACCAAATAATACCACCGTCAATTAAATTAGTTGATTAGAAGTATATTTTAAAGTTAAAAGTAAACATTTGTTAATTAAGAAAAGATATGTCAATTGCGTGCGCTCGCACACGTCGTCTCTCGCTGCTCGACTCTCTAGAATCCCTTGTTCGGCTTGCCACCCTGTTCCTCATTTGGCAGGCTTGCCACATGTAGTTGACAGCTCGGCCACTCCTGATTGATCGTCTCTCCGGGACGATACACCGCTGTTATCTCCGTTAGTAATTTCTTCAACGTCATTAAGTGATTCATCAGCTTCGTAGTCGTCATCTACAAAACTGTTGCGTACCCACGGTTTCATCTTGTCGTTCGTAAATACACCTGCATACCGCTTTCGCTGCTTTGGTATATCTGGTAGATCTTCTACCACGTAGCGATCGTTGGGTAAAACCTTCGTCACAATAAATGGTCCTTTGTACGATGGATCGAGCTTGTGGGAGGCACCAGTGGGTGGGGGTACAAAGTCAACCACCACTAGATCTCCTTCGCTGTATTGCCTTGGTGTCTGATGCTTTGCGTCAAACCGCTGCTTCCATTTAGCTCTCTCTGCATTAATTCGTTCTGCTGCCAGCTTCATTCGGAAGTCTTCGTGTTGAACCTTGTCGTCATTCACGTCGTCTTGCACCGCCTGAATCAAGCGATTTGCTGTCACGTCACGGAGCTCATAGTTAAAAACCAAACTATTCGGACTCTGCCTCGTTGTTGCGTTGCTTTGGGAGTTTATGCACCATTGTAGTTGCGGTAGTGCCTCGTCCCAATCTTTATCGTTTTTGATGCTGCATTTTAGTGATGCCAAAATTGTCTTATTCACACGCTCGGCCTGACCGTTGGCGCGGGGCGTGCGTACTGCTACTTTAACATGTTTGATGTCGTACTTTCCTGTGAAGCTTTGGAACTCCTTCGAGGTAAAGGCCGTTCCCCTGTCAGAAATGATTTGCATTGGGCATCCAAATGTCGTAATATATTCTCGTAGTGTAGTAAGAACTGGTGTCGTCTTTGTGTTGCGTAATGCTCGTAGTATTACATATTTGGTGAAGGCACACACGATGACCAGTATGTAAATGTTGCCGTGTTTGCTTCGTATAAATGGTCCCAGATGGTCGATGTGTACACTTCTGAATGGAATTGGCACAACTTCGCTAACATGGAGTTGCGCTTCCTTTTTGCCGCCTGCAACCTTGTTAATACAACATTCTGGACATGATGCAATATATGCCTTAACGTATGGTCGCATACGTGCAAACCAAAAGTCTTTACATAAACGTTCGCAAGTTTTGTCTGCGCTGAAATGTCCTGCTTCATCATGACATGATCTGGTAAGGCGCCATTTCACACCCTTCGGAACTACCAGTAGTCTGTTACCGTCGATCTTGCGATACAATCGTTGTCCTTGCGTTATGTAGTCATCCTTCAACTGACGTGCGTTAAAGGACTCCTTGCCATTTAGAATATCCATGATTTCTTTAAGTGTCGGATCTTGCCGTTGCATTGCTGATACCCAATCGTTATCAATATCAACTACTCGGTATATTGACTCAGCAATCGTCGTCGGTTCTGTTGGTGGAAGTGACGGGCATCTACTTAACCCATCAGCTAAAATATTATTAGCACCTGGGCGGTGAATGCATTGAAAATCAAACTCTTGGAGTTTGAGCCACCATCTTGCCACTCGTGGTAACAATGGCGTTTTTGCTTTTGTTACTGCTACCGCGTTGCAGTCGGTAATCACCTTAAAGTTATGTCCAATTAAGTACATGCGGTATCGTTGTAGCGTTTCAACTATTGCCAGAACTTCGAGCTCGTGGCTGGCATAGTTGCGTTCTGCGTCGTTGCATTGCCTGCTAAAGTAGAACACAGGTCTCCAATCAGCACCGTCATCGTTTTGCATTAACACACCAGATAGCCCCATGGAACTCGCATCTGTGTGCACCTCGTGTGGTTTCGTTGCATCGTATATCGTTAGTACTGGCTTCGTTGTTATAATCGATTTTAGCTTCTCAAAAGCGTCATTCTGTTCTTCGTTCCAGATAAATTCTGCATTCTTTTTCAGCAACAGCGTTAGGGGACGTGCTAAGATACCATATCCTTTAACAAATTTTCGAAAATAGCCGGTTACTCCCAAAAATGCTCGTACTGCTTTCGTCGTTGTTGGTTTCGGAAAGTCTTCAATTACCTTGGTCTTGTTTTCACCAGGACGGATTCCGTTGAAATTTATGTCGTGACCAAGAAACTGGACCTGTTCTGCTAAAAATGTACTTTTCGATGGTCTAAGCGTAAGACCTGATGCGTTTGCAGCTTCAAGAAATTCTTGGAGTACGTCGATACCTTCGTCAACTGATTTCGTGGCTATGATGACCTCGTCTACATAGTTGACCACTTTGTCACGATGCTTAAGCGTTTTGATTATGTTTACAATAATTTCCTGAAAAACCATAGGAGCGTTGACTAGACCGAAAGGCATAACATTATGCTCAAACAGTCCCTCATGTGTCAAAAAAGCTGTGTACTTTTTCGACTCTTCGTTCATTGGTACTTGATAATAGCCGGAAGTCATATCAAGCGTCGTGAAATATTTATTGCTAGCTAGTCGTGAAAGCTGCTCTTCCACTATTGGCATTACATAGTTCTTTTTAATCGTAACCTCGTTCAGCGCTCGGAAGTCAATACACATTCGGCTCTCGCCGTTGGACTTCTTTACTAAAAGCACTGATGCTGCGTGTGGGGAACTGCTTGGACGAATGATGTCGTTGTCCAACAATTCCTTTAAAATGGTTGATAACGTTGGCCGTTGCGAAAATGGAACTTGGTAGCGTTTGCCCAAGATAGGCTCTGACGTCGTTACCTCAATGTTCATTTGCGCGTTCTTGCATCTACCAATTTGGCTTATATTCTCTGCAAAACATTGTTTAAAATGAGATAAAAGATTGAGTGCCTTGCCTTTGTCTTCTTCAGATAAACCACTGGATACGTTAAAGTCAGCTTCCTTGACCTCTTCCAGATGTAGCACTCCGTTGTCCATCACCATGTGATACCCGTTGTTTTGAAGAACGTCGCGACCCAATAAAATTTCGTAGGGTAGCAACTCATCAGCGACAATATACAATGTCACCTCACGTTGGCCTTTGTCAATTGTTGTCCTCACATTTACTTGTTTTGTCACATGCACCTTGGATCCGCCAAAACCTGTGAAGCATCTATTCGCTTCCGTTGTCTGCATACCATCTGCTACTGATGCGCGTATCAATGAGCATACGCTTCCGGTGTCTATAAAAGCTCCTAGTCGCTTGCCATCAAGCTCTACTATTTTTATAACCGGAGGAGCTTCGTCGGTTTCATCATGGTCGCCAATCTTCGCAACTGACGTCTTCTTGTTGCAATTCTTGGCTTCGTGACCAATTTTTGTGCAAATAGTACACCGTGGTTTCCGCTGAGGCTGCGGACACTTAACTGCCATATGCCCGTAGTCGTTGCAGTTGAAACATTTAATTTGCGTCGACTTTGCAAATGTTTTCAACTCGGGCTTCAATGTTTGCTGTGTTGGTACTGTCGGAGTCACAAACGTACTAGCGACTGGCGTTAAATTTTTAAGCGCAACCAAAAGTTGACTACATGTTGTAAAATTCATTGCAGCCAATGTCTTGGTTAGTACCATATCGTTAAAACCACTTATAATGTAAGTGTTGATGGATACATCATCCACCATACCTTGTCGACCTATCGTTAACATGGAGTAATAATACTCCACATAGTCTTCGCCGATTTTGCGTTTGCGCTTCATAAGCGTCTTATGCGTTTCGGCAGCGTTATGTGTGGACGGAAAGTCAACCTTAAATGCGTGCACAAATTGTGCCCAGGAACTGAAAACTGTTTGTGCGTCCAGCCATCGTTTGGCCATGCCTTTCAATTTGTGCTGAACTGCTATCAAAAGTATATCTTCCTTCCAACCATAGCATTGTTGTAGCTGCTCACTTCGGTTTATGAACTGCATTGATGACGTCGTGCCTTTGAGGGGGTCGTATTCAGGCATTACACCAATCATATCCTGAATCGACATCTTTGGATGAGTTTGCCTTCTTAGATCACCAGCTGATTCCCAGGTCGCTACACTTGAACTATCACCATCGTTATCGTTGGACGCTTGCTGACTTTCATCGTTGCTTGGTATCGGCTGTGGATTACGATTCATTGTACCAATAGCTGACGTTAATCCTGCCATTGCTTCTCTCAAACTGTTGAGTTGCATCCGTAAATCGTTTGTGGATACCACGCTATCGTCTTCAAGCTCACTCGGATCGATTTCATCTGCACCCAAAACTTCTTGCAGTTTAGATACCTTAACTGCTTTGGTACCTGTCGTTGGTAAATCGTTCATCCGTAGTAGCGCATTCAACTGAATGACCTTCAACGTATTCAACTTGATCATTGTTGATGATAAAATAAAAATTTATTAGTAGAAAGCAAATATTCTTCAAATAATTTTATTTCACCGTCCTAATATTAAGAGCCTTCAGTGTACTTTCTGCCGTACTGCTGTTCTTCTTTACTTTCGTTTTTACGTTGCTTGTTTTTCTATTTCGTTTGCTGTAGTTGCACAGCCGTTGTCGTTCATTCGCTTCTATCGCGAATTCGTTTTGCCAATTGTCTTATTGGAAACTCCGCTCGCACACACACACAAGACTACAAACCCAGTATGCTGTGCAAATTCAAAGTTTGCCCGTTGACTCGTTGTTGCTGCGACGTTGACTTGGCGTCTCTTTGCTCGTTGCTGTACAGTCGAGACTGTTCTTTGCAACACCGTTGGCGTCGCTCCGCTTGTAGCTGCGCAGTCGAGACTATGCAGCAAAGTTGGCGTCGCTCGTTGCACGTTTGTGTGGCTGCTTCAACCGTTTGGTCGTTTCGCGACTGGACTTGCGCACTTTACCTTTTGTTGATGCTTATCCACTGTACGTTGTATTGCTTTGCTGGTTGTCACTGCTCGTAAGACGTTGACTGCGCTGTCGCACCGTTTCGCAGCACTAATACTTGGCCGCGCCGTTGAAAGACTTCTGTACAAAGCGTTGCTGCGCCGTTTTGCTATACGTGCACGTTTGCGCTAGCTTTGCTTGTTGAGATTCCCGTCGTTGTAGGCGTTTGGATTCATAAATCCCACTTCTGATATGTGAAGGTATCACCAAATAATACCACCGTCAATTAAATTAGTTGATTAGAAGTATATTTTAAAGTTAAAAGTAAACATTTGTTAATTAAGAAAAGATATGTCAATTGCGTGCGCTCGCACACGTCGTCTCTCGCTGCTCGACTCTCTAGAATCCCTTGTTCGGCTTGCCACCCTGTTCCTCATTTGGCAGGCTTGCCACATGTAGTTGACAAGTTTTTGTTGGCAAAATACCCCTGTAAATAGTTACATTCGTTTGCGAATATCAACTATCAATAATGATCTTGGGATCACCCTAAATTATATATGTATATGTATGTAAATATCATTGAAAAGATTGCTGAAGATGGTGGAGGTAAATTCAACTGTTGTTTTACGCTTTTTGGCTGTAACCGGTACCTGATTTGGAAATAAAAGAAAGCATAAAAATGTTGTGGCAAGGGGATATGTTTTGATTTTTTTTTATTTTCTGTGAACTTTTACGTTATTTGTATAAACAATTTGTCGGAGAAGGCCCCTAGTAAAACTCTATGGCGAATGTTTTTTTGTAGAATAATTTTGTGAGGGAGCCACATTGTTAATATATTTTGCTTAGGCAGGAAATGACAAACCTCCGAGTGTATTTCTGCCATGAAAAAAACTTCTCACAAAACACATTCGCCGCTCGGAGTCGGCATAAAACTGTAGGACCCTCAATTTGTGTTACAACAACAAGACGCACACCACAAATTGTAGGAGAAGTTCGGTAAGTAAGATATTAATTTTAGCCTTAATTTTCTCTCCTTTAGGCATAAAAATATTTGGCGGAATGCAAATGGATTTGAAGGTTTTACTATATCGATCTACATAGATCTTTCATCGGGACTTTGAATCAATCTGTGCCAAAAAAATGTTTTAACAACACAAATCGCAACGGTTATAAATTTTATTTAAAAAATCGCTTTTTAATAGTTATTTTTAAGCTAAATTTTAATAATTACTGTGAAAATAACAGTTATACATATTTTGCATAGAAAATAAAAGTTTTATATATTTTTATTTTTTGGTTAAAAAAATAACTTAATTTTTTAGATTTATTTTTTGCTTGGTAAATGAGTTGTTTTTGAGTTTTATTTGTTGCTTTGAAAATAAGAGCTGTGTTTAGCAACTGTTTAGTTACTTTAATAACATTATTCGTCGATATTTCGATCTCAATTTGAGATCATCTTCGGGAAATCTTAACTGTGCCTGGTTGAAAATGTAACACAGTATCTATCTGGAACCCCAATAATCATTTTAATCATGCTTGAAAATAAAAGTTATTTTTAAGTTTGATTTTTTACTTAGAAAATAATAGTTTTTTTCAAGCTTTTAATTTTTATTTTATTTTGTTTTTTTTTTTTTTTTTTTTTGAAAAATAAGTTTCTTTATAAGTTTTAATTTTTGCTGGGAAAATAAAAGTAATTTTTTAAGTTCTAGTTTTCGCTGCAAAAGGTTGAAATTTTAACAAGTCAAATTTAAAAAAAAAAACTTTTATTTTCTAAGCAAAAATCTAAAGTTATTTTTTGAGTTTCATTTTCACTTATACAATAAAAGTTTTTTTGAGTTTAATATATGTAAAAAAAAACAACTCAAAAAATGAATTTTATTTTCCAAGCAAAAAAAAAAAATTGAAAAACAAAACTATTTAAATAAAAAGTAAAACTTAAAAAATAACTCTTCCACCCTAAATAAAATAAAGAAGATTATTTTTATTTTCTAAGTAATAAGTAAGACTTGATAATTTTTGTATAAGAGTTTTATAATAAAACTTATGAAATTACAAATTAATTAATCTAATAATAGTCGGTGTAACAACATTTTTGTATAAAAAAAAAACTTACAAAATAACCATGTAGAGCCAAAAGATATTGTATAGGTGGTATCCCTGGAGCACAGGCAATAATCGCATGTATATTGTTTCTGACAATACATCGACTTTTTAAATGAAAAAACAAATCAAGTAAGCTAATATTTTGCTTAAACCCGTTCAATGCGTTTTGCTTAGATTAGTTTTTTTCTAGAATTAGAGACTATTTTTTCCAAGCTAAAATTTTAGAAAATTTTTATTACTGAGCTTTTCAGGAGGAAAGCATAGTATCTTGACCTATGGGTCTCTCCATCGCCATAAGTATAATAGATAATAGACTAATGGGTTGAATGTCTTCGCGATGATGTTGTACGTATCTCTGATTTAGGTAACTATCCGCCCTATGTTGATGACCTGACAAACCCTATCACTAAAACTATAACGTCGTTGTCACGTACTGCGTAGAATATAAAAACTACAACGACTGTTGTCGTCATAATAGGAATGAACCCCGTTTTTGCCGCATAGTTTAAGACGTAGTAAACCTGAAAACTGTCAGGCTGATGGGTTTTTGTCAGGTCATCTGCATAGGACCCCCTATTCTTTCTACCTTGTCGCTTGTAGTATGATTTCCCCTAGTTTTACATATGTACATATATCGACTTTATTTCGTTTAGACTTTAATTTCCTATAAGGCAGTTGAACGAACGCAACAACGAATATAATTTGGTTTTATTTTCTCTATTTGGCGACATAAATACCAAAATTCCATGTTTGCGTGCAAAACCTATACAAAATCCTACTATTATACAACATCTATACGAGTGTACATACATACATACATATATGACAATTTATTTATAAATACAACATACTTTTTTTGTTTGTATTTTCACCAAAAAAAATATGAATGTACTTCAAAATCCTTCCTCTACTACGAATAATTTGTCGGTTGTATCTGCTAGACAATTTACATACGTATGTATACAATATTTAAATATACAAATAGAATAAGCTTCCGAATGTTTTGTTGCATTTTTGTACATACATATGTATCTGAGTATTTATATACTTATATATTGTATATGTATGTACATATGTATGTACATTTACATTTGTTTTTTCGCGCCCTACTATTTCCCTTTGCGTAGTCAAAATTTATGTTGTTCGGTTATCATTGACTAAAGATAAGCGCCACTCAATTCGTCTTGCCGATGTGCCTTATTTCTTCATAATACCCACCACATAGACTCATGCAGATGTACATACATATGTATGTTTGTATACATATGTATATATTCCAGTGAATCAATTTTGTTTCACAAGTGCTGACTGTACTCGAAAACAGCTTATTTGTTTAAATACACATGCCGTTACAAATAATGCACGCATATTTATGTAGATACAAATTTAGCTATGCAAACATTTCTATTGTTGGTAGTTGAATATTTCCCATTATTTTTAGTAGAAATAAACAGAGCGCCTATTTTGATATTTATTTACGTAAACATTAATTTACTTAATCGCATATATAAATATTTATTTTCTATTTCATTCGTATATACTGCATATTTACTGAATATTATGGCGGTTCATTCCACAGTGCTAGTTGAAATATGTACATATGTATGTAGCTTGGGACCATTTCGGCAATAGTTCAGGACCATTTTAGGACTAGTTCTGGACAGTTTCTGCACTTTTTGGGAGCAGATAATTAGGGATCATTTGGGGACCTTTCAGTAGTTCGGCACTGGTTCACCACTACAACTATTACTACTACTACTCGTTACTACCACTACAAGTCCTAATTACTAACCCTGCTACTACTCCGACTGTTAACTGCCACTACTAATAATTACGACTACTATTACTACTACTAACTACTATCACAACTACTAATTTCTATTGCTAATAATATCTACTACTATCACTACAACTACAACTGCTGCTATTTTTACTAATGCTACTACTTATTACTACCACTATTTTAACTTATGCTACTACTACATTTTTTACTAACATCTACTACTATTTTTAGTATTTCTACTACTATTTTTTATCAATTATACTACTAAGTACTACTACTATTTTGACTAATGGTACTACTTATTATTACTACAACTATTTGAACCATATTCTGCTACTATTATGACATGTTGTGGTACTAATTACCACTACTATTTTTACTAATTTTTACTCATTTCCACTGAAATTTCTACTAATGCTACTGCCATTCACTACTACTATTTTTACTCATGTTGCTACTATTTACTACTACTATTTTTATTAATTTTGCTATTATTTTTATTCATTTCTACTACTATTTTCACTCATGCAAAAACTAAAAAGGACGTCTTATAAAATTCTCCCGCATATTTAACTCTATATTTCTTTGTAGAATAGGCACCGGAGTTTTACTTCTGGCTCGCGCACTCAGAATTTTTATTTAACAATTACCTACTTAAATCAGTCGAACTTCTCCGTGAAATTTTTTTTTACTTTTTCATTATTTTATCTTTCAAAGCAACCCAGTTTTTGCAAAGATATATTTTGAATATCTAAAAGACTTTTAATTTCGATACGCAACTTAATCGGTCCGTCAAATTAATCTTTTTAAATATCAAAAATGGGTTGTTATTATGATTATTGTTGGGGATTGAGCATTGCGTCCTCGAGCTCTATTGTGCCCCTTTTTGTGGATTAAAGAATATGCCTTAATCCAGCCTCCGATATAAATTTTAGCATTGACCCTAAATCTCTGGAATGCATAATGCCATCTGCTATTAGGTATTCGCCCAGATTCCTTTTGCGTGAATGTGTTTTGCGGTTTCCTTTTCTACTCTGGAGAATCAACAGCATTCATCCGAATAAATTTCCAATTTAGTCAGCTGATAGTTCAGCCTGCAGTGTCCTGTAAGAGTTTCCGCAATAATTCTGTGTTATTCTTTGATAGACCCATGCAATATTTAAAGCGTTTTAGTTTGTGGGAAACTCAAAACGCTTTGGAAAGACTTCGTTGACTGTCAATATAGCCTCCTTACCTATACTGCTTTTTTTGCTAGTTTGTCCGCAATTTTGTTTTCAAGAGAATCCACACATGATTGGTCAGACCAGTTTAAAAGTTACCTAGAGAGATTTAATGCATCATTCCAGTTCCGGTAAAGTCGGATGGTGTTGAAGTACGCACATCTTTCTACAAAGATAGACATTCGCTTTCCCATGGCTTCCGAGTATCTTAACATCGGACATATACTCCTTCCACCTTTGTGCCAAGTTAGCATACATTGGTTTATTTTATATGTTTCAAATACTGTATTTTGAGTATTTTTGTAAAGCTAAACTCAGGTTGCATAGTATCTCTCGGTATTGCAGTTTCGGGATATTGTTTCGCAAGGTTCGCAATCATCCCGCGATTCATATACCATCCTGTCGCTTTGTTGGTACTAGTCATCCTCCGGATAGCCTTCTTCGCATGCGTTTGGATGTCACTGTGAAGAGGTGTTAGCTCCAACAGAACCTCCATGACTGCCGTCGGACAAGTTCTCATAGCTCCCATTATGCAGACGCAGGACACTCTCTGTAGCTTTTTGAGCGCTATAATAGCTCCATGTTTAGTGGTATCTCAGTATTTTTAGGGAGCGACCCGAGATCTTTTCTGTCATGGAACTGCAAGTCATAAATGCTCTTACAGCAAAAACTTCCAAAGACGCCACAAATGTTATTCCAAGGGTTCCAACTGGGGCAAAAGTGTACCAACAGAATATTTTCGAAAGCTTAGTAAAGCAGTTAAGCAATACCCTCTTCGATAGAGAGCATGGGATCTTCCAGGAAGATTCTGCTCCAACACGCAAGCCAAAAAACATACAACAGTGGCTTGAAAGCAATATTCCCGAATTCTAAGCTACGGATGATTGGACGTCTGGAAGTCCAGATTTGAATCCATTGTACTACAGTTTGTAGTCAGAGTTGAAGAACATGGTCTGTCAAATACCCCACAGAAATTTGGAGAGTCTCAAAAAAATCTTTGGTTTGAGCGGGGTCGTCAATACCAATAGAAACTGTGCGTGCTGCTATTGATCAATGGCCGAATCATTTGAGGGCTTGTGTGAAAGCAAAAGGTGTCCATTTCGAATAAAATTTTGTGCAACGCTCATTTAACATATGTATTTTTAAATAACATTAACTATGTATATCAAAAAATGCATTATAATTTCACTTAAATACGGCCTGAACTTGTAACAGAACTTATAACTGGACTAAGTAAATAATACCATGAAATTTTCAATTCAGTAAAGCCAAATTTGATAATACCATTAATTCTTGATATCTAGGAATTTGAGAATAAGTTTCACTGCTCTCAAAAAAAAGCTGTACAGGGATTCTCGAAGAAACTTTCAAGACATCATTTACTTCATGACACTTCTATATGAGAAGATCTACGTCAACATCGGACTGCTTATACGAAAAAGCAGGAAATATCGCAGCATTTACAGAACAATTGCTGCAAACAATTTGCAAGAATTATCACATAAATCATAAAATTATGATATTAGGGTCTGAAAATTATGGACTAGCGATTTTTCTCATACCGTTAAATACCAACTTCAGTTCAGCATTTTTCTCAAGCCGCAGAATGCAGAATACCGCCCACACACACACACACACACACATACACACAGTCAATGATGAATCGTGAGACTTTAATGCTTCCTCAAAACATTTGTAAACACAATGGCTATATAATGAATGTAATAAAGTTACCGTAGCAAAATATGCAAAATCATATTATACCGCACGTGAACAAAAGACAAAAAAAAATCTAAAAAAAAATACACAAAAAGGTATTTCATAAAAACAATAATAACAGCTGCTGAACGCGCACGTTCGAGTAATTCACTTTCGTATCGAAAAGGCTGATGTTAAAAGTAAAGTTGAAGTTGAAGTTGAAGTTGAAGGCAAAAGCGAATAGCAGGAGCGCCCTACGCCAAACGCAACTTACATTACATTTGACTTGCAACATTTTACCATGACCCACGGTGTGTTCAGTATATTCAGTATAAAGTTCGTCGAAGTTTTTTTCGCCACGTTTTCGGTTCGCTGCACTTAATGGCAATTTTTTATGTATGTATTTATTTTTTCGGTTTTAATTTTTTTTCTTACATTTTACATGGTATGGCAACGAAAAGATTACAACATTGAAGACGCAGGTAAATGAGTTCAGTTGTAGGGGAAATAATGGACGAGAAAACAATAAGTAAAACATAAATGCATTTGTTATTATTATTGCAACAAGCCGTGCGGCAATGGTGATATTCCAAGAGCGAGCACGTACGTATGTAGATACTTATGTATATACATACATATGTATATCTCGACCTGCGAAAAATTGAAGCCATCCCAGCACGCCAAATGCTCGCGAACGATACGCATGCGAGTGAATTGCGAGACTTAACCCTACAAAGCTCTCGTAAGCGAATACGATTAGCGACAAACAGATTTTTGAAATAAAACGTCCTTAGCGGCAGTGATCTTTTACATCGCGTAACATAAGTCGCGTCAGAATCGTATAAAGAAGTCGCGTCAGAATGGATTTACAAATTTCTACCACTATTGTTACTAATGCTACAACTAATTTCTACCACTAATTTTACTCACTTCTACCATTATTTTGACTAACTTTTTCCACTATTTTACAAATTTCTACCACTATTTTTAATTAGTTTTACCAGTATTTTTATTAATGCTACTGCTAATTTCTACCACTATTTTATTAATGCTACTCCTACTTTCTACCACTATTTTTAATAATTTCTTAAGCTCCTTTTACTAAGTTCAGCCAGTATTTTACTAATTTCTACCACTATTTTTACTTACTTTTACCAGAATTTTTATTAATGCTACTACTAATTTATACCACTAGTTTTTACTAATTTCTTCCACTGGTTTTACTAATTTCTACTAATTTCATTCATGCTTCTAATTTATACTACTTTTTTTACTAATTTCTACCACTATTTTTACTAATGCTACTACTAATTACTACGAGTACCTTTATTAATTTCTACTACCACTTATTTTCTACCCGCACTTGAGTATTTATTTCAAAAAAGTTAATTAAATCCAAACAAATTGGCCGAAAAGGCCATCTAGCGCAAAAAGAAAAAAAGGCCCAGTTATAAATTTCCTGTACTAAAAACCTCTATATAAGTAAACATTTTCTAAGGATATTTTTTAAGAACTTAATTAAACAATAAACCATGGGCAAGGATTCAAGGAATAATATCTTCCTTAATTGAGCTCAGTATATGTATATCGAAATACCCATTAACCTAGTATTATTGATACCCAAAACTTCAACCTCGATTTCGGCTGTCGCACAGTATTATTGGTTTTTATTTTGTATTGTTCCTTTTTGCTGGAGAAGTACGGTACAATTTTATTATGCGGAAATAGTTCTCTATTCAAATACTTAAAACGAAAGGTAATCTGCTTTAGTCAACAGATAATCGCAAAGCATACGGAGAAAAAGCAACGCTGGTTTCTCTGTAACTTGCGATGAGAGACCGGAAAGTTTTGTGTTACCATTCTTAGAGGGATCTCAAAAACTTCGCATTTTTAGCATAAATGGTTTACATGGACTTACAGAGCATGGTTTTGGTTCGTCGAGGGAGGACTTTACTGAAACCTCGTTTGGAGAGCTTATTAGTTTTGTTGGGATACCAAGTTCAGGCATTGCTGCAAATAGGCAGCTTCTTCTCGTGCTATCCAAAACGGATTTGAAGTCGACGAAAAGATGGTGTGTATCTATTCTGCTTTCTCGGGTCTTTTCCAAGATTTGGCATATCGTGAATATTTGGTCGGTGGTAGATTTTCCAGGTCTAAAGCCACGCGAATAAGATCCAATCAGTTCGTTGATGGTTAGCTTAGGTCGTTCACACAATACTCTCGACGGAACCTTTTATGTGGATTGGGCGGAGTACACTCAAATCCCAATCTGCTAACATGCGTATAAAGTTACTTCGACTCCGTGTCATTGATTATAGGTTCGGGTTCATCATCTTCAAAGTTTTCCGCGCCACTACCATTAAGCAGCGTGAAGCACAGTTTGACTGTACTCTGGATGTCGGTCATCAGGTCACCGTTTTCATTCTTAGAGGAAATTGTTCCGACCTTGAGCCCTTGATTTAAAACATTTAATTTAATCAATATATGTAAGTAGAATTTTCAAGACTCTCGCGCCAAATGATCGAGTGGCGGTCCGCTGGGACAAATGCATGAAAGTTATGCACAAAGGTGAATTGCAACTGCTCAGTGTTCAAAAACTATATGCAAATCAATATGCTGGGGAGTTTATGAGTGTGAATGTGCGTGTAGACGTGTTTATTTTGTGTAGGTGTGCGTGGGAAAAATTTACACATTCCTATAGTGTTTTTATTTATTTTTCTTCACACATATCAACACGTAAAATACAAATGTATGTACTTATAAATGTAAGGTTGCAAAAGAATTTTCACACATTTTATGGTTTTGTGGGAAAAAGGAGATAACCAACAAAAATGAGTGGTTGAATGCTCGCCTAGCAACTCCGTATACCATGGTTCAAATCTCAATAAAATTACACTTGTTTCTAACACATAAGGTCAAAAATGATATAATAAATACTCATTCAATTGAAAGCGTCGTATAAATTTTGGAAGGTTGAACAAAATCCTCCGTTAAATTTACCAATATCTAAGGTCGAGGAAGAGTTAATATGAAAATTATTGCTGAGGTGCTCGGCTAGAACTCCCAAAAACTTTTACAGAGACGAATACAAAAAAAATAAATCAGCACGATGGGTCCTTTAAATTTTAAAGAAAAGTTAAATTGATATAATTCCAACTCGTTTTGGTAGTGGTGCTCTTGATTCCGAGTGAGTTCGAAATTCGATTTTCGTTCCGAGTCGATAACACTAGTGTACAAATATTTGATAAATGAGTGGAACCTCGTTGAAAAAGTGTTTGCCAAACTAATTTTGGATCGCTAAACACGAAAATGAGTATAATTTATTTTTCCAAAGAAGCGTTTTCGAGATATAGGCAAAACCCCTGTTTTCGAGGTCCTTTTGCAGTTATTGCCTTTTATGGGTATCGTTTTAAAGGTACATTCAACCTCTTTACCGTGATATATCTCTTGCGTAATTGGAAGAGTATTTTTTGAGTTACTACCGTCTCAATCCAAACAAACAAATAGGGGCATTTTCACGTTTTTTCGAAAATTGTTCATTTTTCATTATTTTGAGATACAGGGGGTTGCATAGGTTTGTCCCAACTTGGGTTTAGCTTTTCTCACTTTTGTCAAACACTGTTTTACAAATCGCAATTCTAAAAATTCATCTGAATTTAGCATAAAATTATGTAAATCTGGATATCTGGGTATTTTAGAAAATAGGGGCGCTACGTTGTGATCATAGATACTAATTCATTTTTATGTTTTATTTCACTCAATAAAAGTCGTTTATCTTTTTAAACTAATGTTATAATAGCGTACCTGGTCAACTTAATATAATAATATAATAAACCAGCTTGACGTTTGGCCGGAATTCTCCTACAATTTGTAGTGTGCGCATTGATGTTGTCACACAAATTTAGCGGCCTGCAGTTTAACGCCAACTCCGAATGGCACATGATTTTCGTAAGAAGGTTTTTCATGGCAGAAATGCACTCGGAGGGTTGCCATTGCCTGCCGAAGGATGACCGCTATTAGAAAAAACTTTTCTATAATTTTTTATGTTGATGTCGAGGCAAGTCGACCGAGATTGGAACCCCAGATACATCGAACGAAACGCGCACATACTAGATACTCGGCTACGGCAAGCTGCCGTTCAAACAATTCATCATTGTTATTTAAACATTATCTTATCAGGTCCTTTCAATAGTTCGGGGCTAACGCACCCCTACAACTACTACTACTACTACTAACTACTACTACTACTAGGTACTACCACGATAACTACTAATTACTAGTACTAATACTACAAATCCTTCAACTTCTACTATTATTACTAACTACCACTAATACTGTTAGTAGTAATACAACTACTAACTACTACACCTACTAATTGCTACTTCTATTACTAATAATTACTACTACTACTACTGATTATTACTACTATCACTTCGACTACTACTGTTACTAGTAATTACTGCTACTCGTTTTACTAATGATACACCTAATTACCACTAATATTTTTTACTAATTTCTACTACTCTTTTTACTAATGCTACAACTAATAATTTCTACTATTTTTACTAACTACTACTACAATTTTTAATAATTATGTCTCTTTTACTTATGCTACTACTAATTATTACTACTATCACTGCGACTACTACTGTTACTACTACTGTTACTACTACTACTTTTCCTAATGCTACTAGTAATTACTACTACTACTCGTTTTACTAATGATACTACTAATTACCACTAATATTTTTGTCTAATTTCTACTACTATTTTCACTAATGCTACAACTAATAGTTTCTACTATTTTTACTAATTACTTCTACAATTTTTAATAATTCTGTCTCTTTTACTTATGCTACTACTAATTACTACTACTATTTTCTCTAATTTCTACTACTATTATTTTGCTACTTTCTACTACCATTTTTACAAATACTACAATACTTTTAACAAGTGCTCCTATTTTTAATAATTTTTTCTACTTTTTTTACTTATAATACTACTAATTACTTGTACTATTTTTATTAACTACTACTACTATCGTTTTGCTACTTTTTTTACATATACTACTTTTAGTAACTACTACTATATTGACTAATTTCTACTACTATTTTTTACTAATTCTACTACATACAACTACAATTATTTTTACTAATTTCTACTACTTTTTTCAATAATTCTGTTTCTTTTACTTATGCAGCTACTAATTACCGTTACAATTTTCTCTAATTACTACTACTATTGTTTTGCTACTATCTACTACTATTTTTACAAATACGACTTTTAAGAAGTGCTATTATTTTTAATAATTTCTTCTACTATTTTTACTTACGCTTCTACTAATTACTACTACTATTTTCACTACCTACTAATACTATTGTTTTGCTACTTTCTACTACTATTTTTACCAACACTACTTTTAATAACTAGTACTATTTTGACTAATTTCTACTACTATTTTTACTTATAGTACTTTTAATAACTACTACTATTTTTTCTAGTGCTACTTCTAAGTACTACCAACCTCTATTACTACTACTAGTATTACCATAACTATTACTACTACTACTTGGTACCAACGACTACTACCTTTACTACTCACATATTTACCTTTCTGTCTCTTTATGAAGTCGTCAAAGAAGTTTTACTTCTTCTTCGCGCTTTTAGGTGTACCAATTTTTTCTCTTTTTTTTTGCTTTTTTAATGTACTTAGTAAGGAAAGCATTATTGCAAATTTTCCATAATTTGAATAAGTATAAAATGTTTCAATGCTCGCAGCTGTACATGAACATTATTTCCTTTTTATTTTAATTTAATTTCTTCAATATTTCTCAAGCCAAATGCCACTTTCGAAATCAATAAATTAATACGCTTACCCTCAAATATGTTTGTATTGTACATGTGTGTGTGTTTTTGTTTGAAAACGCCACAGTGAATTTAATTTAAAATGTACAGGACAAGGGCCACGCAAGTATGTAAATGCAAGTATACACACACACACACACACGCACATACAACAGACTATGCAAACTCAATTCAATACATGCGAATCGTCTTGCGTTGATTTATGTCCTTCATTTCGTTGAAAATTTATGTAGCATACGATAAGACAGACAGACAGCAGGAGCAGCAATAAGTAGAAAAAGTAACAGCATCAACCAAAGCAGCCAGAAAAACAAGAGCAGGATGTCAGGACATGTGAATGGTGTAAACGACGGCACTTGGAGGAAATTCATATATTTTTTTTCACATTACTTTCGCACGCACATACAAAAAAAAAACAATGCATTCTTACTTCTACATATGTATATACGTATGTATGTATAGTGATTTTCACGCGCTATATACCCAGTAGCAAATTTGTGAACCGATGAGTTTAGTAATATGAAGTTGTAATTCAGAGAATTCATAACCAATGCTCGCGACAGCAGCGACTGGCGGCGCTAACCACCGGCGCCAATAATTGTTGTTGAGTAGTAGCAATAACATAAACTCGTGCTCGCGGGTACCGTTTTCGGCTATCGTAGACAGCACGCGCTACTGATTTGTTATTGTAAAATTACGGTTTTTTTGCATGTTTACATTCCTTCCCAGAATGTCTACATCTAATTTCAACAAATTTGTGCATATTGTGTGACCAGCATTTGAAAATTTGTTTCCTTGTTTAGTTTTCTTTTGTACGTAGACTCGTAAAGGACAAAGGCGGTGTTTAAATATGAATTGATTATGTTTAAGTTTTTATAAAAAAAATTGTTATCGTTTTTTTCAACCAAATATATTTCTTAATTTTTCTGTATATTTTTGAAAATTTCAATGTTTAATTTGGGGAGCGGGTTGGCTTACTCTTTCGCATGCAAATGGCAATGAAGTAGCAAGTTGAGCACATTACCACTTCACTTGTTATGTACAACGAAGCAGTAATTTGCACCAATTTCCATTTCGATTGCAATGTTCAATGAAGCATCAAGTTGTACACAATACCACTTCGCTTACAAAAGATAATGAAGTGACAACTTGCCCTTATGAATTCTTCATTGGAAGATGTAAGTGAAGTGGTATGAATGAGTTTTCAAACACAAGCCCTGTACAAAATGTCATCGGTGCTGGAAGCTCTCGTATACTGGAGCTGCAAATTCCCACTTCATTGGAAAGCCTATACCATTTGCTACTGGGTACTTTCTATGTGCATGCATACATAACATACATATTTACTACAATAAATGCGTACTTGCGTTGGCTCTTCTTCCTTTTGCTTCCTTACCTTAAAAGCCTCGCCCGAACTCTTGAAAATCGTAAAAATGCAAAGTGTTAAATGCATTCACTTTCGCATTAAATTGAATGCTTTCCACACAATATACATTATACATACCTACATACATACAAAAATGCAAATGCGTATGTATGTATACATATATAGAAAGTAGATTATTTGTATGCTCCACGTATGCTCACTGCGTAGATTTCTTTGCCTGCCTTCAATCACATATTATTATTTAATGTTGCGGTGGTGTTGTATCCTTAAATTCCTTCATATGTATTTTTATACAGTCGTAATTGTGTACATATGTACATATATTGCAAAATAAAGTAAAAAAAATTAAAACATGTAGACAGGCTCTTCTCTCTCTCACACCGGCACAGTGACGCCACAATCATGTCAACAATATTTTACAGTTGCTCTTAATTAAGGCTGTGTTTTAAGATGATCAATTAAAAAAAGATTACAAGTGTGTACGTTATTCAGAATATTCGGAAAATATCTACTTATGTAAATGAAGATGTGAAAGCTCGTTGTACATCGAGTGCGAACGACTTCAAGTCCGAATGTCCGAATTGTTTAATTACGTGATTTACGTGAATATCTGCAGCATTCTACTTTGACTGTCATCCAACCAATGTTGGTTCATATAGTAAGTAGTTTTAATATTAAAATTGTATATTTTTTTTCATGTACTCCATCCTTAAGTCGTCGGCGATGATAATCAGCGCGTCGTTGAAGTGCAAGAATATCGATGTTTTTTATGGCACTGCATTTTTTGTTAAATAAATGTAAATCATTCGGTAATGAATTATTCCAAGGAATTAAGGATTAAAAAATTATTATTTATGGTTCAGAGCAAATTGTGTTGAAAAGGAAAGAGTTTGCATTAGGCTTGGCGCTATTTTTGATGTGGAAACTGCGTTTGATACCGCTGCACAGTGGGTTGCTGCTTGAGCTAGAAGTATGAAAGTTTAGTATATTTTTCTATAGGAGGACCAATTAAAAAAAAACATACGTTGTTTTTGTTGTTTGAAGTAAAACTTCTTTAGTAGTATGAGAGTGATTTTTTAGATTGCATGGTTCAAAACACTACCAAAATACTAAAACTGCGGTACTATTTGGAAATTCGTTTACTTTTTTAAAATTAAATTTGCGTAAAACCCCTAAAAATATATATATACATATATACATATATATATATTTTTTTGGAACCTATTTCCTGACAAAATATTACTTGACCATTTCAGAATCTTTCCGTAGTTCGGGACAGATTCATTACTACTACTAACTACTAGTGCTACTAATTACTACTACTATTTTTACTAATTTCTAATATTATTTTTACTAATGCTACTACTAATTAATACTACTATTTTTACTAATGCTACTATTAATTACCAATACTATTTTCACTAAAATTTAAGTATCTATCTCTTTGTAGAATCGGCGCAGAAGTTTTACTTCCAACTCGCGCATGTTTATAACACTTTTTAAGCAAATATCTATTATAAATATTTTTTAACATAATTAAGCGCATTATGAAATATAATCCGAATTACGAACGTGAGCATCATCATCATGCCCAATTTCTTTACCCCAGCCTGGATATTAGTATTAGCTTTTGAATTTTTTACTACTGGGGATTTTAAAAGCTCCAAGGCCATTATTGTTATGTATTTGCTAAAATTATGTAGATATACCGTAACCAACTTGTTAGATCGTAACGAGTAACTTTCAAACTCATGTCATTTATACTGACCTGATTCAGTGAGGGTATTTGATAAGGTCCCGCCTTCGACTTGCATTGAACCTTTTCACACTTATTGGATGAAAAACAAAAAGTTGGTTTTGGAAAAAAAACCTCGCCTAACCAATTTCGGTCCCTTGAATAACCGTACAAAATGTATGTAATTTGGTGCCCTCGATAACTCGTATTTTTTTCTTAGCCGAACGACTTCGTTAATTTTTAATCTAGTCGTATGTGGATGAAAAAGCAACAAGTTGCAAACCGTTGTAACTTTTTACTTTTTGATTTGGTTTTCATTCATTTAACTCGTAATGAATGGAATGAAATGCCATTTTAATATGTGCATCGTATGGAATGATAGAGAAATAGATCTCTATGACATCCACTTAAGATAAAGAAATAAAGAGATACCTGATATCCACAAAAACTACAAAAGTAGCTAACGAAATTAGCGAAATTTTTGTATGCAAACTGAAGTCGGCTACAAAACTGATTCTAAATAAATGAAGTGTATTAATTTTTAATTGTATCCTTCAGGTGGGATAAGCTTTTTGGTTATCAACTCCGTAGAAACAGGTTGCCTATTCATTTTTTAACCGATCACAATCGACTGTACTTTCACATTCATGCGTTAGGTCTGTCTACTGAGATTTGCATTGAGGGTGATGAAACGTCCGATCAAACTAAGTGTGAATATTCTTGGACTACGCTCAACAACGATTTTTTTATGTAGTAGTTTTCTTAAACTTGAAATAAAGGTGTCGAGTAAGTCCGCGCACATGATCGTCGTTTATGAGCTCCTTAAAACTGGCCTAATGTCTTCATAATTGAATGTAATGAGTTCGACCAGTTTAATGATGTATCACCGTAATCGCTATCGCCCAATCTAGCTAGCTGTCGTTGTTGTTGCTTGTACACACAAATTCGTTCGAACGCGAGCAGAGCTTAGGCATCGCGAGCAGAGAAGTGGCGAATCGAATGTACTTACTATGGATTTCAGCCGATAGCTCTAAAGTGGTTGCGAGCTTTATTCCTATCATTTAAGTTACTAAATGCGAATTTCGGTTGATCAACAGTTAAACCAGATTTCTCATTTGAAGCCCTTTTGAATTCGTGTCTTCGTTTCAGGCATAGTTTACTTAGCGACTTCTGAACTTGCAATGATGGCAGATAACAGAAAGTTACATAAACATAGACAACATTATTTAAGCTTAACATTGCTAGTTAACAGTTACGTAACGGGGGTAGTACATTCGACGTCTGAAGCGTCATTGGGAGCACTTCTAGACCTACCACCATAGATCGTCTAACCCCGAGGCTTAGTCCACTATGACAAATAAAACAATCAAATCGCGGAGATCGACTTTAGCCACAACTTCAAGTTTCACTTTCCCGACAGAAGTGACTTAGAATCTGAAACGCTTTTAAACCCCGAACTGCTTCCGATCTTAACGGATCTAAACACAAAACACCAAGTTCAGAGAAAAGAGCAGCCAGAATACAAATGAAATATTTATATGTTTTAAATTTACAAGTAGATTAACGCGAATTTGAATTTTCGGGTGTCAAAGAAAAATTTATTGACCCTTATTTAAAACCTAGCTTCGGCCACATTTCCGACAAAAGTTCCGTGCGGTTTCGCTTTCAGGTCGGCTTCGGCCAAAAAAAACCGAACTTTAGCCGAAAATTTGTCAATTTTTATTAATTTAAAATTTTTAAAATATTAGTTTTCTAAACCAAAGAATTTTTCTATAATTAATTTGAATGTTAAACCATTGATTATTTGTGTATGTATATATGTACAGTCAAACTTCTCTATTACGAACTTATGTACAAGGATGTTTTCTTTATAACGAATCAATTTCCAGAACACCACAATTTCAGTCAATTCTCAGTAAATTTTACTTACTTATAACGGATTCCCTTAAAACGAATTTTTTTATACAGTTTTTTTCTGTGCCTGTAACTCGAATTTTCATGCATTTTCAATCTCCCTATATACAAGTTTAACTTCGATTTTTGTTTCGTACCAGCAAAAGGAAGTTTCGAACTAAAATTTTGATAATAAAAATCAATAAACAGAATGTTATCACTAATCGTTTTTGCATCAGACCTCAGTTTTCAATTAATGTATAGGCTGATAGTAAGCAAAATATCGTTCCGTAATTACATTCCATGAAAGAAATGTGGAAAGATCAAACCCAAACAAAAATTACCAATTATTTTAAATAAAACTGTACATACAAACACAACCCTTTCGAACAATTCTATTTTACCAGTTTTCTATATAACGAAATTTATTTTTGTCCCCTTGAGATTCACTATATGGAAGTTCGACTGTATAAGTATATTGAACATTGTTGCTCTTTTTTCTATAATGTCCTCATTACGCTTGATGACTGCCATGAGGCTGTTACATTTCTCAGTAATGTTGCTCCCATAATTTTTGTTATTACGGTTACATTACATAATAATTGATTTTGGCAATAAAAGCCATTAGTGGCATTTATATGGGAACAAAGCTAATTTTAGTGTTTATTTCCGTAAATGTACAAATACACAAGAGCGGGAAAGTACATTCGAATGGGCAATATATGTATACCTATATTATTAAACGAAAAGCTAAAGCTGCAATCAGACGGGATAAAGAAAATACTTTTTCAATTCATTTTGCTGCTAGTGAATATTATACTTTGCCGTTTGAATATCTATAATATAATATGAGAAAATACTTCTCAACTTCGCATCCAAAATTTCGTATAAAAAATTATCTAATCGAAAGCGAACTTTTGGAAAAAATTATTGCCCCCGATTCAAATACCGCATCATCGGTGAATAGTATACACCCCTTTGCACAAGTGAATAATTTTTTCATAAATATTATATATAAAGTAAAGCAAAAAATAAAATTTTTTAAGGTTTTGCATTCACTTCGAATCTCAGTGATGTTATAGATAAATAAAAAACCCGATAATGCTTAGATGGTGCACACCTTGCCCACGTTTGTAAGGGAAGCAGATATCCAAAACAATAATTATTTGACCGTTGAGTTTTAAACAAGTCATTCAAACTTTGCTAAGTATTATAAAAGTCTTTTGATACTAATTATAAGTGAGACAAATTTTTAAAGTTATCGATAACTATTATTTTGAGACTGCCATTATAATAGACTTTTCGTAATAATGGTAAGTAAGAAAAAATGTTTTAAGTTTTCACAGATTTTTTTTTAGACTTACATTATAAAAGTCGGTAATGCTTCTGGGCAAGTTCAGGATTCCATATATTGTATATTGTTTTTTGACGTAAAGAACTTGGTCCCGAAATGATTTCGAACTAGTCTCGAACCGGTCCAGAAGTGGTTCCAAAACTTAAAAAAAATTTTCTTACTTGTATTAATTATTCAAAAACTTTTATAGTAGAAATCTGAAAATAAAAGTCTTTGAGGACTTTAAAACTTTTTTCTTATTTTTAATTATTATTATCGTTTACTCGAAAAATTTGTATCTTACTATAATAATTATTGATTAATTTTTACACTTTTCTCTTATAATAGTTATGTGTCTGAAGAGAAAACAAAAAGTATAATTTTTCAATATTAACTGTTTTTAAAACTATGAGTATAATATATAATAAGCAAAAAAAAGAATACCACGAAATTTATGTACAGGGATGGGTGAGTATGGGCAGGTTTTTGGTATAACGGTAGTTTTGTTGTTGTTGATATTAAAAAATTAAATATTACAGATTTTAGCAACTTCTATGAAAACAATACTTTTAAAATCAAAATTAAAAAAAATCACAAAAATTCTTAAACAATTTTGAATTTTTCCTACGTTAATCGCACTTAACAGTTACTCTCAGTCATCTCAAAAACCTGCCCGTACAAAAATGAAAAAAATGTAAAAAATGTCTTTTGGGGTTACGACTTTTCGCTATCCATGAATTTATTGGTATTTTTTCAAAAAAAAATCACTTCCGTCAAGGACTCCAAGCAATTCAAACCATGTAGCAGAATATTTGAATTGCTTTCATTCGCTAATATTTTACACTCATTTTTCTTCGGAAGTTTCGTCTGAAATTTTTTTAACATATTTTTTTCATGAAGGTTAATTCACGGCAAACACCATAGGTGTACCTTTCAACTGATGAAAATACTTTCCATGCCACGTCTGATGGCACCTTAATTGTAAAACCATTACCAGCTGCGTTAGAACTCCTTGCGTTGGCGCTACAACATTTACATTATTTTGTTATGGCCAATGACCGAACGGTGCTCCCCAACACCAAAAGTTCAATAGCACTAATGCCTACAAAATCAACGCCGATACTAAATACACAACAATTCAATAATAAATTCCCTTTCGAAAATTCCACATAGCCACCTTCAATAGTCCGCCACATCAACAGTAAAATAAACCAGAACATTCAGTTAATACTATAAGTATGTAGGATTTTATAAATAAGAATACTTACATATGTGCGTATGTGTGTTTTCCAAATATGCAGACATTTGTTGAAGGTTCGCATAGAGCAACCCAACAGGCAAAACCGTAACTTATAATAATATTTAGTAATAATTTTGCTTGGTATTTGGCCGAGTTCCCCCTTCAGTTTGCCATTTGCGTCTAGATGTTGTAGCACAAAAGGATGGAGCTATAGTTTTATGGCGACTAAGAGTGGCTGATAAATTTTCAAAGAAGCTATTTCATGACAGAAATATAATTTTTCCACGTTTTGATATTTCATGCGAAGGTCATTATGGGAACCGGTGTATACGGCGGCGATATTATTGGACAAAATTCTGTTTTAAAACTTGTATAATTTTGTCCACATTTTTAACTATTATCTCGCTACTCTTGTAAAATCAGCGATATTTCAAGACACTTCCCACTTCTTAACTGACAGAAACTTGACTATTTCTGGACCCACGGCGACTCTATGCACAACATGGATCAAGTAGATTAGATTGGACCTCAGCCTCCATTTCAATTTGCACCTAATTCCAACGGCGAACCTACCAAGTACTTAGACGGTCACCTTCGACAGCCTACTCTCCTTCTCAGCAAACACAACCACCATCTTCACCATAGTACAGAGCCATAGTACAGGCTCCAACAAGAGGCGCTACATGCCATACAGCCAACGAAACAATAAATTTATTGAAGGAAACTTTTGGTGAACGGAAACTTTATCTAGCGTCGTGGGTCTGTGGCGTGGCCTCCAAGATCATGCGAGTTAACGGCGTTGGACTATTTTCTGTGGGGTTTGGTTAAGCAATTCCCAAGGCACACAAATAGGCACCCGCTGAGCGCCAAACCGCCTGCCAGGCATGTCGAAAGGCAGAATTTTTGGACGAGATCTCAACATATATGCGACAATCATTGCATCTGATAGCATAAAAACTGGTCATAAATAGCAATTATTGAGAGATAATAAACATCTTCTTAAAATCTCGAGCCGAAGGTGCTGTTTTTGAAGTTAAACAACAAGCCATTGCTGGCTGACAGCTGCCTCATAACGCTATTAAGATATCTTACTCTCAGGATTTTAAAATCAGATAGTGTAGTAGACTCAATTTCTACCTATTCCGAATAGGTAAGTTGATCTGGTAGGATTTAAAGCGGACTCCGTTGGATGCCAAACGAACTATAACTCATTTTAGAAATTGGCATAGTTTCAGAACAATTAAAAAAGGCATACAGCGAGGAACAATCGGTACTTTCTGAGCATCGTTGAGCTATGGAAAATATAATTGACGCAAATGAGGAATGATTCCCATTCATCATTAGAGAACTTCTGTATAGAAAGGCATTCGACTCACTCTTGAACTAATCGAGATTTCCATTATATTTTCAGAATGATACATACTCGCCATTATCTAAACACTATAACCCCCATCAAATAAATTACTAAATACCACGCGCGGAATGTTAATCTTTTATTTAATTTAACGCTCAATAAAGGGAACATTGAATGTTGAAATGAGGTAAACACTTTTAATTTTCTGGGCAACCGCTTATTTGTTCAGTGCATTTTTAATGACCGTGTTTTGGGATACATTACTTACATTACTTCGTCCCTTTGGCGGTTTGTTAAATGCGGGAAAATTAAAAAAAAAAGGTTTCGTAAAAGGAAAAATATATCTGTAACCTGCAATATATTTTAATAAAATATAGATGGGCCCACATTTCTTTCTTTTCAATTATAATGATTTTGCAAATAATACAGAACTTTGACATGGGTTCGCTGCAATCAGCCTAATTGTTGGTTATTATGTTTAGATAACTCGAATAACCATTCGTATGAAGTTTTTCTACACATGTTTGCGGTGTAGTGTGGGATTGTAGTAGCTAAATAACATTTTATGGTTTAAAAACATGGCACTCATAAGTCAGGCTTTTAAGTAACAGGCATAAATATTTGTGTGCAAAAATATGTATGTATGTATATTTTTTTTTACCAAAAATGAAAAAGCCATCCAGCAAACATTTTCTGAATTGGATGCTTCAATTGGAATGTTAAATTAAATCCAGCAACGACTTGCCGTCGTTCTCAAAGCCTCAATAGGCCCGATTCTTTGTACCCGACTTGCAATAGAACGCTCCAGCTCGATAAAATTTTCTTTAGTTGCAAAAGCAACCCTGTTAACATCTGTCATAAGACATGCGATTTGACTAATGCTATTTAAGAACGGAAAATAGTTGTGCTAGGATATTTTAAGTAGATGTATTTATATATTTAAAAATACTATGCAAATAAAAACGTAGTATTAGGTGTTAAACCGAAATTTCCCTTGTACTTTCCTAGGGCACATTCACAATAGCGGAGTTTTTTCACTCCCCAAGACTACATCTCAGGTCGGATACCATTTTACCGAGTTGGCTCAACTCGCATATTTTTCCGAGCTGGTGTTGTTGCCTTACATGCAATTCGTTATCCTACTTTGTGTTCTTTTGCAAATCGGTTACAAAGAAACGGCCCTAATATCATCGGAGCAGGCTGCTGAGCACAGAGATGGACTTACAATATTATTTTGACTCAACTATGTATGTACGTACTATGGCGCATTTGATTTTTTGTTGCAACTAATAAAGGAATTTAAATTGCATCTGAAAGTAAAATATCTAAGCTTTAAAATAAATAAATACTGAGTGATTTAGAATTTAGCGTAAAAGTTTAAATATTTTTAACAAATATTTAAAAAAATTTTTTTTTTTTAAATTCATTGCCAAATAAGATATTTGATGATACTGCAAAAACCTTGTACTAAATAACCCTATTGGTAAGCACTGGTATTCTATTAAATCTTTTCCATGTATCAAAATTGTATGTGGCAGAGCATCTAATTATGATACTTCTGAAGAAGCAGTATTACTTGTATATTTACCAAATTTTGGGTTCAATAACCATTTCTTGGAAATTCAAAATTTTCAACCCAATCATCTCACAATATCTTTAATCATCTCCAGTTATTCGAGCCGTCACTTCATCGTTTTTAGTTTGTATTTGTGTAGCCATACTTTGAACTATCTACCCTCAGGCCGAGCTTTTTGTAGAACTCATTCTGAATCATTTTTCCCCCAAATTTTTGTTTTTCCTTCACCAAGGCGTGGTAGCGTATACCCCCCGAAATCCCTTTTTAGTCTGTGAAGCTTTTAACACCCCATATAGTTTGAAGTTTCTATACATATTAAAACTTTTGAGCTAAGTAATATTGGTTACGCTACTCCTAGGAGCTCACTAACTTCTCTGCTTCACAATTCCCCGGGATAACTCTGTGCCTAGGTACCGAGATTAATTTTAGGGACAATACTCTGAAGCTATCGAAAGAGAGGCAATCATTAAACATTGCGATCGCATTGTTACTGAGTTCATAGCTCTGATTGACGCTTGGTTATCGGAGTAAATTTTCACTGGAACACTTCACAGTGTTCTGGTAGCCTAGGTTCTTTCATTATCTTATTATAGCGGGATACTCGAAGAGAAGTGCAGGACATCTCGCTTGTATCGAGTAGTATCTGTGACTATATTATAGTCTGGAAATTTTCAAAAGAACACTCCGTTTCTAAACATCTCTACATATGTAAGCTGTAAACTTTCTCTGAATTCTGCTCCTCTACCAGCATACCGGAACAAGCAACGAATCGACTGGGCAAAATATAAAGTTATACTGTCGGCCTCTGTAAATAGGAACGCTTCTCACGATAAGTCATGCTTATCGCCAAGACCTGATGAAGCGACTCTCCCGGATACGAAGGTTGTTTGTCGAAACACACTGGACACACCGTCCAAAATTGATGAAGCAGTGCACTTTCTGACAAGATCCTGTAATGCTGCTTTTAAGCCTTCTGACCAAGCACCCTCCCGAAGGGAAAGAAGAAGCCTCATAAAGAAAGCAGGATGCCCTTTAACCAATCCAAAAGAACAGGTTTCTAGCAACCGTACAAGGATATACTCAAAATTTTCAAGAAGGCTCAACGCGAATCTTGGCAAAACTTCTGCAACAATCTTGAAGAATACTCTGAGGCCAACAGACTGCGAAAAGTGCTTTCGACTGGGTATCATCTCCCCTCTTGTACTGAAATGCTGAAGATACTTATGATCACCCATTTCCCGGGGTGCTCAGATATCATCTATAACACTTCGACAGATCATAAGACCAACTCTTCCCTAGAAAACTCCGTAAGGGATATCGTAAGTTACCCAGGGTGGAATGGGCTCTAATGCCCTATAAATCTCCCGTCCAACTGCAACCACCTAAGGACATAATGTGACTGCTGCTCTCACAGATCTCTACAGCTTGTCTTACACTTAGTACGAGTGGACAAGGGCTATGGTGGTCTTTCTACCAAAAGCAGGCAAGACTGGTGATGTGAAGCCGAAGGATTTTAGGTCCTTAAGCTGTACTTCGTTTATCTTTAAAACTCAAGAGAGGCTCTCACCGGCATGCCTACTCCAAAAGCATATCAGCTGAGAGTACATACCATGACGTCGTTTCAACGATTGAAAAAGGATTGGCCTTCAAAGAGTATATAGGCCCGTCGCGAGGACGGCGGGGGCCCCTGTAATTTGAAGAACCAAAAAAAAAAAAAAAAAAAAAAAGGTCATCTCCGAAATCACATTTCCTTTTTTCGTTCTTGATAACGCGCAGCTGATTCGTCTTGTTTACGTTCACAATAAACCGACAGGGCTTATTAATAATACTGTTCCAATTCAGCAAGCAAAATGCGCCGGACGAAGGAAAATAGTTGCAAGTGCACTGGCGAACATCATTCGCGAAAAATTTTTGATGACTTTTTTTTTTTTTTTTTTTTTTTTAGGTCGCGGGGGCCCCTGCCCCACCCTCGCTACGGCCCTGATAGGAAGCCTTTAACAACAATTACCCTGACTCGGTGGTTAAGTCTCCTCTTAGAGTGGGAGTGCAGCAGGAAGTAGTGAGCTTTGTTGGGCTGCTTCTCAAAACAAGAACTATTCTTTCCGAGCTACGGGATAGGTCCATATAATAACTCACGCGTTTTATTCATTTCCAAAATTGATTGCCGAAATAACTGAAAGTAATTTCTGGAATTGCTTTCTGGCTATACATTTTGTCTGGGCATGCCCTTAATATAACAAAATACTAGCTTGTCGTGCAGTGAAATTCAAAAACAGCAATAAGAACAACAACAAATTCTAGAACAACATATAAACTTGTTTCTAAACAAAAACTAACTCATCTACAGCAAGACAACTTCAAGTTGGTTGAATATGTAATTTTTGATTATACTCGCAGAATTTACTACTCAGGTGGGTATAAAAACAGCAACAATTCGAGATACTTACAACCGCAAATGCAAAGATAAATCTATGAAATGCAGTTAGGAAATTCTGTATAAAACAGACAAGTGCATATGTGCAACAACAACAACACAAATTTGCTATGGACAACAGCAACAACAATGTTGATGCCAAATCTTAGCCAGTCAAGCCAACGAAGAAATGAAAGTCAAAAGTTGGAGTATGTAGCCTAATGCCAAACATAACTGCTTCCACAAACTAATGCGACGCCTTAAGACAAACATAACTAACGAGTGCGCTTGTAACTATCTATCTGGCTATGGCGATTGTATAATTTTATATCAAACTTCTACAAAACTAAACTAACTGGCCAGTTGACTGTCGCCGGCAGTACAAAATGTCTCACTCTTCACCATCCGACAAAGTCAACTGTTTACTATAACACAACTTTTGCGCTTGGCTTAGCCAACTACACTTCTAACTTCATGCCTGCCTGCCTGCCTACCTGCAATCTTTGTCCATCACTTCCAGCCACTTTCTTTCTGAAAATACTACAGAGAGCAAAACATCTCATTGACCATCTTTCCGCTGCCCATCTTGCATCATTTCCTTGTATCTTGCATTTAACTGTTGTAGTTTTGGTAGTTTTGCTTCAAGTGCATGTTTTTGCTATTTCTTACATAATACTCGTACATATCTCTCTCTCTCTCTCTCTCTCTACTCATATTACTGTTTTTTGTTTCTAACATCTTCCTATCGACTCGGCACAATTTAGTTTCACTTTTTTGTTCGCGTATTTCGTCCCTACCAGTTGGATCACTTTATTCTCTCAATGCTTGTTTGTCTCACTTCTGTCCATTGTGAACATCAACACGTTGCCAACTTTGTTTTAAGACTAAGAAATTCCGCTCAGAAAATACCACCAATATCCAATATTATACATATTAATTGACGCTTATCTTGTGAGAAATTGATAGAGTATTAATATTTGTGTTTTAACACACTTCTAGTAAAATATCGAGTTTTTGATTTGGGCGTGGTTTTTGTCTGGTTTCTGTAATTGTCGAAATTAATATTACAGATTATATATATTATTTGGTAGAGTTTGATAAAATAGTAGCAAAGAGTTACTTTGAAGTAAATTTTGTTGGAAAAATGAATTTTTTGGAAAAAATTAGAAGGAATAGGCAGCGAAAAATGGCCGTGATCGATTTATTTTATCTCAAGGTTAACCTTAAAAATTCCAAAAAAAAAGTTCTATAAAGACTCACCGTTAAATATAGCTTATTCTGCACATATGTTCGTAATGATAGAAAGACTCTGAAAATGAGCTTAATCGGTTTATTTGAAAACATTCCTCCCATATAAACATAACCTCAAAAACGTCCAAAAAATGCCACAAAAAGGATCGGAAGAAAGTTTATTTATTTGATAATTATATTAAATTTGACAAGGGAACTTCAATAATTAGTCAATAAATATAGCTTACAAAATCAAAATTAAAAATATAATATGATATCACAAAGGAAGTAAAATTGTTCAAGAAAAAATTGTTTCAGTTATTTGTAAATTTGACATAAAATACTTTTCGAAAGATTTGGGTAATTATTTGTAATATTTATATCACACGTATGTACTTCTCGATGGCTGGGTAATATTAGGTCCATATCTTTGTAACCGAGTTGCAAAAGGCACACTAGGTAAGATAACGGGTTGGATGTAAAGCAACAACACTAACTCGGAAAAATATGTGAGTTGAGCTAACTCCATACAATTATCATAAACGTATTGCGATAGTCGAAATAGTATAATATAAATTATTTTCAAAAAAGAAAATATTACAAGGTTGCATGGTCGAAAATCGTGGAAAAGACTTATATTTCTTAAAGCATAGTTTCAGTGATACGATAGGTATTCAAAAGGTGTACATACTCAATAGATACAAGGTGGCGCAAAAGTAAACTTCCGATGTTTTTTGGCTGTAATTTAAAAAAAAAATGAAAAACTTTGATTCTTCTTGTGGATTATTTTTATTTGGTCTTTTAGTTTTTTTTACATCAAGTCGAGAATATGATGTCATGTAAATGGTCGCCGCCACAGTTGATTGTCATTTGAGCCCTTTTTATGGCATTTTCCATCACTTTGGCCAAAACTTCCGGCGATAGGTCCTCACATTCTTGACGGATATTCTCTTTAAGAGCTGCAAGAGTCTGAGGCTTGTTGACATAAACCCGCGACTTCAAAAAGCCCCACAAAAAGAAGTCTGGAGCGGTCAAATCACGCGATCTTGCTGGCCAGTGCAAATCGCCGAAACGGGAGATTAGGCGCCCGGGAAATGCATCCTTCAGCATATCGGTTGTGGCACTTGCAGTGTGTGCCGTTGCACCGTCCTGTTGGAACCACATGTTTTGCAATCCCAATTCATCAAGTTGCGGCAAAAAGAACTCGTTGATCATTGCTCTGTAGCGCTCACCATTCACAGTAACCGTTTGGCCCGCGACGTCTTCGAAGAAAAAAGGTCCGATGACTCCTCCAGCGAAAACAGCACACCATACAGTGACTTTGAGCGGGTGTAATGGCTCTTCGTGGATTACACGCGGATTTTCAGTGCCCCAGAAGCGTAAATTTTGCTTATTTACGTACCCGCTAATATGGAAATGGGCCTCATCACTCATGATTATTTTTGATGAAAAATCATCTTCCTCTTGGTGGTGATTAAGGATGGCTTGAGCGTATGTTAGACGCGATTGGCGGTCAGCAGCTAACAGCTGATGCACCGTCTGGACTTTGTACGGAAACATCTTCAAATCTTGTACCAAAATTCGCTGTCAAGACCGTCGACTGATACCCATTTGCGTGGCACGTCGTCTGGTCGATGTCGACGGCGCTTCCATGACATCCTCGGCTACAGCAGCAATATTCTCTGCAGAACGGCTACTCCGGGGTCTGCCACGCCTGGCAGCATCTCGTGTTGTGCCAGTCTCTTCGAGGCGAGCGGCTAAACGTCGCAGTGTTTCACCAGTAGGCGTTGGACGGCCAGGAAATCTGCGACGAAATTCACGTTGTGCCGAAGTCACCGACCGATTATTGGTCAAATAAATAGTCAGCAATATTCCGCGTTCTGGAGCAGTGTAGCGTAACATTGTTTATTAACGTGTATTTCGCATGTGTTTACTACACAAATGTCAAAATAGAACTGACAGTAAGGGCCAATCGCAAAATTTATAGCATTTTCTGATAGGAGGATTACTTTAGCGCCACCTTGTATAATACAAAATTTTGATCGAGTTCTTTAATTTTTTGTAAATTAGCATTATGTAAGGGGTGCACGCACCCCTATTTCTATAATTTTGACACTTGCAAGGGTGTACCAAATTTGATAGAGTTTTCTAACTTTCGCCGATTTTCAATACCAACCTACCATCAAGACCTATGAAACTGAGTTGAGATATCTTAATAGTTACTCGAGTTATTGGGTATAACAAAATATCAATTTTATCGAGTAATCTTTATTATCACCCCTCTTCATTGATTTCTTAAAAACTGCGACTAACTTGGTTTATTCTGCAATTTCATTTTTCGATGAACCGTTTGAGAAGTTCGGGTGGGGTTTGGCGGACGACCTAGTAAATGTTGCTCTCTGTTCCTCTCTGGTACAATTTGTGGTATGTACTATAACTACCAATACTCTATTATTTCTTAAGTTAAGCGGAGATAAATATAAATTTAATAATTTGGTTAGCTCGGTGTAATTTATAATGCCATTCATGACGTCATATATAAATATTAAGAAGCAGTACGCTCTTATATCCTGCAAGGACTGAACACCTAGCCAGTTTAGTCTGCCTATATAAGGAGGAAAGTAATTTTGTCAGGGCAACAAAACTTTGAATACTTACTTTCTATGTACAGGTCTATTAATATTTCAAGAGCTTGCAATATAAAAGAAGAGAGACTGATTGAATATCCAACATACTCTCCAAGCGTTTATCGTCCAGCTGCTTAGATAGATGACTCCAGAATACAAGACTTTCAACTAAAAGGCCGACTTGGTTCCTCACCGATATTCAGGGTCATCGAGGGAAAATCAGGGTCCAGATTGATTTCATTGTGCCAGACACTTACAATTTTGTTTTCGAATAGGAGAAGGCGAATTCATACCAACCAAACTATATTCTAACAAATTGTAAGCACAATGACAATGAGAATCGGTAATAATTACAACAAACCCATAGTTTTGACATTCAGACCAGCAGGCGAATTTTCTCAGCTGCTTTCTGAACACCACCTTATATGAATTCGCCTTGAAATGCGATATGTACTTAGATAGTGATGAAATTAACAGTCGTAAAATAAAAAACTGCACACGAGTAGAAATTTCTTTTAAATAAATTTTCATTTTACTTCAAACGTAAAAGTTCTTTTTATATAACTTTTTTTCTTTAGAAAGTCTTGGAAAAAACAACAACAGTCAAATCGGTATAGTTATGGCTGGTATTTCAGGAATCTCCTCACTAGGTTTCCTTCTAGGTTTTGTTCCAGGTGTTGATCCCCGATTATCCGCCTAAAAGGCAAGCATTCGTTGTTGCTATCCATCTTCCTAGTTCCAAACAATTCAAGTACGGCAGTCTGCCGCTATTACTTACCATGAATGTTTGGTTGTTGTTGGTTATAACCAAAATATATAATTATTGGTAAAAAATAAGTTTTTGAGTTTAGGGCCAGTTTCTAATTTGGATAGTATTGGAAAAAATCAGGCCGAAAATTGAAAATATATGTTTGTGGTATAAAATTGCATCTAATAATTTTTGAGATACGCTAGCGGAATATTTAGTTATCAAGCTTTCGATGATAAACCGTTCGTGCCCCTCAAATATCCTAGAATCACAACCGAATACGGCCACCTCTCTACATTTCATTATTTATAATGTAATTGATTCGATTTCGAGCTACTGTTAATCAAGAGCTTTATTTTACTTAAATCGTAGTTTAAACTTTAAACTGTATGAAAAGTTAGGTGAGAGGATTGGTTCGTTTAAGTGAGCTGCTTCTAAATGATTCTTTACGACATCTTAGCGGATCTAAAAAGTTACAGCTGTCGTTTAATCTGTTGACCGACAGAACTGATACTCCAAATTCGTACGCATTTCTCGCATGGTCTTTTTCCGCTTCCACCTGTACGTTCTTGTAGCTGTTCCACATATTTATACCAATTTAATGATAAGAATTTACAAATATAATAACAAAGATTTACTCTTCCTGTTCCATCCTGTTATGCCTTGGCATCCATTGTAGTCATACTGTTATGCCTGTTATATTTAGCCTTTCTGCCACATGCCGCAAACTCGTTTCCAGCACGTCGCCAACGCCGTTTCGGCTAATAAGCTCCTGAAGACCGGTCGGTCTGCCCACTCCGGTAAAGCAAAGCAAGAGAGAATTGCATGTTCACTAAGCCCATTTACTCAGTTTGGACACTGAACGCTGCGCTGCACTTGTCTGGTTTTCAATATTCTGTTTGTTGTTTGGTATTTTTTCTTTACTTTGGTAAAAATTCTGTTTGATTTTTTTTTATATTTTTTTTACTTGTTTACTTGCTGTTAGTTGGCACAAAGTTGCGTACTCTTGCACTTTTCTTCACATATTTTTGTCGGCTGCGCTCTGTTTTAATCATTTTCTCCAGTCTCAGTTGGTTTTCTTAGTCAGCATTTGTTTTGTTTGTTTTTAGTTTTGTTGTTAGAAATTTAATGCTGTTGTCTTGGGATTACCTATTATATAGAACTAGTGTTGGTAAAATCAGGTAAGGCAGCTGGATGCAGGTAAAGTTGAAGCAAGGGCGTTGGGCCAAGTTGAAACGAGCAATTTGGGTTGCTGTTGTATTTTAAATAGCAACTGTGGATAGTTCGCTGCATTTTTTTCGTCTTAGAACTTTCTAAACGGTTTGCATGCTTTTTGTTTTATTTTATTTTTATTTTTTATTTATTTTTACACTCTATCTAGACTCTGTAGACACTAGACTTACAGCTGTCCGCATTGTCAACTTCGTCTACTCAGTTGTCCTCTTGATTGTGGTCAGAAAATGTTAATTAAAGCCAAGAAACTGCTACAAACTACAGTTGCCTTCAATGTTTTTATACCAAGCGTAATTTAATTGAAAACTTCTCCATTTCTTTACTTTATTTTTAGCTTGAAATCTGCAACCTAGATTATATTCATTTCATTTGGGAAGTTTGCACACAGCAAGAGAGAAGAGTTTTTAATGCATATATACATACATACGTATTTATATAAATTGTATGATCTATTTTGTGTAATAAATTACAGAGTGAAATTTTAATGGCTGCAAATACAAAGTGAATGACAAAAAGTTAGTTAACCATCTAGTGAATTGGCTAAGATATTTCATTTGCATGCAATTTGGTTAATACTTTTGGGAGAAAAAAAAACCGTGGAGATTTAAACCACAGAAAAAGCTTAATAGCAACTTAAACTATTAATTATAAATTTGTGTAAATTTATCCGCCATGAAATTCAAACGTACTCAATTTTAGTGTAGCACTCCAGTAAAAGCGATTCACTAACTTTAGCGATCCGTCAATCGCAATTTTTGTCGACAACATTTGTTGTTTGCAGTAACGATTAGGCGACTCACTAACACATTCATTACGACACTTATTAACTGTTTTTTTTTTTATTTATTCAAAGTGATAAAGTTCATCACCTCTGTCAAACTAAATGTCAAAATGGATTAAAAGCACAAAGAGGAATTGAAAAAAAAAGAAGTGAATGAAATGATTAAAGGCAAATAAAATACTAGTTTATTTCAAACTACAAACACATATCTGTAATTATTTTTATATCTTGCAATGCTTCATTGTAGGGAATTGTGGACTGCCCGTTGGTAGAGGAGTCATCATAAAATTTAATAAATATTCTGAATCAACTGCAAATAGTTTTTGTATTAGTTTTAAATTAAATAAAATTAAAGGAGAAAGTGCCCTGAACCTAAGCTATGGGTCAAGACTGCCATGCTACGAAAGATTCTATTGGGATCATCTAAGCCGATAGGCTTTTTACAAAAGCAGGACAAGTCCTGGATCTCAACCGGGAAGGAAACCCTTGAACTTCAAATGCACATCCCTTTTCTGGAAACAAAACTGAGGAGCAAAGCACCCCCCTTTTACTTCTACAAATACCGTTAACGTACCAGTTTCGGAATTAAAGGTTAGATAGGCTATCCAAAGCTTTAAACTATATAAATCCGCAGAAGCGGACGGGATAATATATGCACAACTAATTAAGACACTGGAAGTGTCTGCGAAATGGCTCTTAATTATTTTCAGGGCCTGCTTCAAACTGAATCATATACCGTTGGTATGGAGAAATGTCTGAAAAGTTTTTATTCCCAAAGCTGGAAGACCTCACATATTGATCCAAAGGACCTTAGGCCTATCAGCCTATCCTCCTTTGCTCTTAATACACTTCAGAGGGTTGCTAGCAGCTTCCTCTCTGATACCATCGATAGTCGACTACTGTCTAATGACTAACATGCCTACCGCAAAGGTTTCTACTAGGGCCGCACTCCATAGCCTGGTCGGCTATATTACGAAGTCTCTCAGAGTTAAAGATTTCTGTCTCGTAGTCTTCCTGGATATTGAAGACGCTTTTAGCAACGTACTTCCAGTGGCTATAACTGACGCTTCTGGATGCATCCAAGTGATCCACCCGCTGCTGACCCTCAAGTGAGGTGTAACTCGTTCTCTTTACGAGGCGGTATAAAAGTAAACGACGTCCGCTTAAATCTAGCTATAAGAGCCAAGGTTCAAGATATGAATATGAACTAGAAAGAGAATACAGTTCAACGTTATGAGAAGGCTTCCTTATCCCTCAATGGTAAGAGAGCCATAGGCAAGATATGGGGCCTTAATCCCCTGATCTGTCGGTGGATTTTTACAACAGTCGTTAGACAAATTCTCCTATATCGGGTGATCGTATGCATTAGAAAAAATGTTAGCGGGGCGCTCAGAACCACGCCAAATGAGGTCTTGAAGGCTATTTTAGATTTCCGATGATTGCTCGCGACTAAAAGAGATATCCCAGTGGCATCCCGAAACCCAGGGTCACTCTTGTATTTTAAACAAGTTTTGCTTTCTTCCGAGCAGCACGGACCGACATCGGTTTCTGAAAGTAATTTTATTACAAGAATTCCAGGTAGGGAGGAGTCGAAAATATAGTTTAGCACTCCACCTGATAGTATTGTCATCTATACAGATGGCTCGAGACTCCACAGTACGGTGTGAATAGAAGTTTTCTCAACTCACTGAGGTCTTAGGTATGATAGAAGCAGCAGAGAAGCTTGGAATCAGAATTCTAGGAAGAGAGGTCTTTCAATTTTTGTGATAACAATCAAAGCTCTGAGTTCTTTCACGTTTAACTCAAACATCGCGCTGGACTGCCGCCTATCTACAGGAGATGACCAAACAGTACACACTGTAGTTCAGATGAACTTGCAAAACAAGGCACGACCAAGCAGATTCTTCAAGTCAAAGAACGCATTGGTGTGCCTTTGGCCACTTGCAAATTGCTACTTAGGGAATGTATGTATATATGTATAAGTAGTAAACAAGCTGACAATAGATGGAGTCAAAATACGGCTTGTTGAACCTCAAGGCAGCCTGGCCTAACCGGGCACTTTCTCATAGGAAAATATGCTGAAAAGCTAGGCGTACCTTTCCGAAGACGACGAAGAGGAGGAAACGGACTTGTATTTACTATGTAAGTGCCCCGCAGTGTGTAAAAGCAGACTACTGTATCAGGGATCACCATTTCCGAATGACCTTAGTGAGGTTACAATCACCGAGGTTAATTGCCTGTTGAGATTCATCAGCGAGGCAAAATGGTTTAGTGAGGGGTAATCTTGCTTCGCATGGTATAAATTCTTGAGGTAACATAATGATCCTTCTATTTATGGCCTAAATGTACCGCCGCAGGTGGCAGCCACTCCTACCTACCTACCTATTCAGTGATAGATAACGGAATCCAAATTTGAAAACGTCGGGTTGGGAGAGCTCGGAACTTAAAAATTGCATATCGGGACCGAATATTTAGTGCTGAGAAATACACCAAAAGTAAAATGTTACGAGTCTTATTCTTATTCTTAATTTAATATTAGAATGACTAAATCCCTTCTATATTTCTGGTTTCTATAAATTTCATGAAGGTGAAATTGTATTACAACTTTGGTCCCATATTTGTAAGTATAAGAAGAAGAACAGATATACCCTTACCATAATATACTAAACTAATCGGAGGCTGAGCTTCTATATGTATGAACCCGAACCCAAACTCACTGCGTAAGTTTCAATTATTGAAAGAAAAATAAAACTCAACATTGTAAGTATTATTTTACGAGTAAATGCAGAAGTTATGAAATACTTCTTAAATTTAAATCTAAAGGACGATCATTTTCATATATTTCCGATCACTCCTTCATATTGATATTTTCAACCAAATTTTCACTCATAACAGTTACTTGAGGTAACTGGGCAGAAGTCTTAAAATATAAATTGCTTTTTGAGACGTATCAAGTACGTCGAGAATTTGCTAATATATTTAGAATACAAATATGTTAACATTCCATGAATGGGTTATTTACTTGTGATAAAAAAATACAAATCAAAACGTAAGAGTTTAATAATAATTTTTTCGATGTGCTTATAACAGTTACGGTCCGTGGTTATAAGTCCAACACAAAAGCTAAGAACGTGAAATTTGGTTATCTTTTCACATATCTTAAATAGAAACCGCTTCAAAAAAACAATCGAGATCGGGTCACTATAACTTAAAACTGTCGTACAACTGATTGTTCAGATATGCAGTTTTGTTTAAAACTTCCATCAATTTTTTAGACAGCTATACCCTTGAAATTGTGTGAGCTTTTTACTTGCCAGTCATATAATGTATATTAAAAGGGTTCACTTTAAATTTTTGTATATACTTAATTTTTGAAATTTATATGAGAAAAATTAACTATATTTTAAAGTTTAATATTTTTACAGGTAAAATGCAGCAATAACTCTGAGTTAAATCTTTTTATATTCATGAAAGTTTTGAAGGCTTCGGTAGGGCCGAAGACAGCACTTTCTTTACTTCTTGCTTAAACAGTTAAACACCTTTAAGGTTGAAAAAAGGATTGGTTTAGCTAAATTTATATGCAAACGCTTACTTAACGCTGGGCCAGGTAAACTGACTTTATGTATAATAAACCTGCTATACCTTCATTAATTTGTTTACTTTGCCATTTATTTTGATCATATAAAAAACAACAAAATATTAAACGAATGCGTTTTAAAATTGCATTAAGGAATAAGATTACATGACTATGAAGAAAAAAGATAATAATAATAAAAATAACAATAAAGATGCTTGCCACAAATTGACTTCCCTTGCAGACAGACTTTCAATTAAGATTAAAATCTCGGCTATTGCAACCCTTTCGGCTGTCGACCGTTCAACACGAAAGGCAAAGAGCGTGGGAGTTTTTCTTTGTTGCTGTATGCTTTGTGTTTGTTTTGTTAACCAGATGCGGACAGATTTTAAACAACTTTATTAATTTTCTAATAACTTGCAGGTGACAATATGTTGTGCGATGCAAACAAAAATGAGCCAAATAAAAGTAGATTAAGGAGTGAGATGACAAAATTTTGCGTTTAAAATGCCAAAAAGCACCCAAAGTTATGACCAACAAAAAAAAAAGCAAAAAATAAGGAAGTGAAAATAAAAGAAATTAGTAACAGCAACATAGCTGCTTTTATGAGATTACAAAAATCGTAAACAAACAAAAGAATTTCCATATACGTAGTAGCAATACGAAGCCAGGCAGCATGAAAGGTCATAAAATGAGTGAATAGCATAAAAAGTGTTGGCATAGAACCAGCGGTAATAAAAAAGGATTTAAAAAAAAACCCCAAAGCAAGGAAGGAAAGTAGTGAGAAAGCAAACTAAGGGATGAGCCGAAAAAAAACTTAACAACTGTAAGGCAAAAAACTGTGCATAGCAAATATGCCGCCAACGAAACAAAGGACTGTTTGTTTTTTTTTTATATCACTACCAACATTTTCAGGTCCATGTCCTCTTCGTGATCAACGTGGCAACGCTATGGACCAAAACAATGCGCGGAGAGCCAAATGCCACCAAGTCAATATGCGCCGCAAAAGAGAAAATGAAAAAAAGAAGCTCCAAACAAAGCAAAATTGTAACGGCCGGCGCAAATATGCGGTTTCAAAATTAATTAAAAATCATAACCAACAAGGAAAATAAAAAAAAAAAACGTAAGGCGTAAGCGAACAGTAATGTAAGTGGCAGTGGAAATGTAATCGCGGTGGGGAAGAAATGTTTTGAATGCAAACGCATTGTTTTTGAAGATACTCGCATTACTCTACCATGGCTGTTGTTTCGCAGAAGAGGAATGAATTAACATGAAAAGTACAATAAAAAGAAGTATACAAAAAATTGCAAATATAAATTCTCGTGGCTGAAAAGAGAAGGTATAGGAAAAAAAGCAAGCTAGTACAACAACAGCCCATGAGCTATATTAATAAATTTTAAAATTAACAAATTTTTACTGCATATCTATCAACATATTATGACACTGAATTTCCGCTACATTTTTAAATGGGGAGGCCGAAACGTCTTTATGGTCTTTAATTTTAGAATTCTTGTTATGAAGCGTAAGGTACTTCGAACCGCGGAAAATATGGAGCAGTTTCAACGAAACTTGGAAAAATATTACCCTTGTCTTGCAAATGAGCGAAATCGCATAATGTGATATTTCGGTTTATTGGTAAAGATACAAGGTCCTAGTGAAAAATTTACGGCAATAAAGTTTTCCTATTTTTTTTTAGATAACATCATTTGAATCATAATTAAATACAAACATTATGAAATGTTAGATTTAACGCACACTATTTTTTAAACATTATCATCAATTTCAAGCCAGAAATAAGGATTTTCTAAAGACCTGGACTCCAGCGCCACCTAGTGGATCAATTTTCCAAAAAAGTATTACTCGTTGAACTCCCATTACTCGGTTCTAGTTTCATCAAATGCAGAATAAATGCAGATTTTCTGATTAGCTCGCCTCTAACGCCACCCAGCGCATTTAGTTTTCATAAAAAGATTTTTTATTACAGCAGCACTATACCTTTCTCATATCATCATTATCGAAGCATTAATATGGATTTTCGGAATATCTCTATCATGCGCTACTTAATGGATTAAAATATAACCTATGTCCGTGGTACTGGTCAAGGCAATATACTGTCCAAATTTTGTTAAAATCCGTTAATCGAGTTCTGAGCTACGTTTTAACAAAGAATAAAATAATATAAATATAGATAAATATAGATATGATAAACATAAATATTTGTTATATGAAATATGTCGTATGAAATTGCCTTAAAAATATATTCATTACATATACAAAACATTTCTGAATTTGCAAGTTAACCATTTCATTTATATTAATGGAAAAGCCTACGCAAAACCAAATTCTCTGTAAATATAAAATTTGTACGTACATATGTAGGTGTAACTTATATATAAAAATCGTGTGGCATGTGTGTTTGTTAAGAATGATAAAATACAAGATTGCGCATTCCGCGGACTTATAGTCTCTTTGTCGATTTGACAACATCCACCCATTCGCTGACGAAATAAAAGCATTTTATACAAACAGTGCTAAGAACACTTTTCAATCATTCTGCCATTTGTCCGCTTCTTCTGCGCTTCTTTTTTAGATTTTTTTTCTTGCTCTCTCCTTTTCTAGCTATAATTACGTCACTATCAGTTGCTCTCAGCGTGAAAGGCGCAATCTTGTTTTCTATCATTCTTGGGAGTATGTGGTCGCACTCCTCCGAAACGGTTCGACCAAGTTTTATCAATCGTGAAGGATATTTTATGCTTGCGAAAAAGAGAGACACCACCTGTTTTAAAAGTCAAATTTAATACAAATATACGCAAGATATATGAAATATTAAAATATTGGTGACAAGCAAACCGTTTCGGAAAGAAGGTTCATACGTAACTTTTATAATGGTTGCCACCTGTTTGAAAAGTCAAATTCAGTTAAATTATACGCAAGTTATGCATAGGAAATATTCAAATATGGGTGTCAAACGGTTCGTCTCGGCGAGTAGAAGGTTAACACATATATTTTGCAGATGATTACCACCTGTTTGAAACGACGAATTTTTATGAAATTATACATGGATATTAAATCCGAATTAACTTTTATTTTTGTTGTAATTATCTTGAAGTTGGAATAAACTGAAATACTGCTATTTTTTCGGCTCCACCATTTTATGTATCTTGTTAAGAAAAAGTGTTTTAAACAATAAAATATCAACTTAACCAAATTAATTTGTGTACAAAAATGTTTTGATTTTGTTAAAAAAAATAGATGTGCATCAACACCAAACGGAATATAGAGAGCGCACTGATATTAAACATATCAATCGGATTGTTTCGCTGAGGAGAAGGTTTATAGCTGGCTATATTTTAAAAAGAGTTGCCACCTGTTTGAAAAGTCGAATTTAATTAAATTATTATGTGAAATAAAAAAGTATGGGCGCCAACAGTTTGATTCGCTGAGGAAAATGCGTATAGCATATATGTATATGGTTGCCACATGCATGTAAAGTCGAATATATGTAATAAAATTAAACACAAATTAAATACTAAAATAGGAGTATCAAACGGATCATTTCGCTGAGGAGAAGGTTTATAGCTAACTATATTTAAAAAGAGTTGCCACCTGCTTCAAAGTCGAATTGAATTAAATTATACACTAGTTAAATGAAATAGTAAAATATGGATGTAAAACCATTTGTTTCGCGGAGGAGAAGGTTTGTAGGTATATTTTGAAAAGGGTTGCCATCTTTTTTGAAAGTAAAATTTAAATAAATGTTACAAAAAGATATAAAATATTAAAATATGAGTTGAAAACTCTTCCTTTCGGCGAGTGCAATGCACACACCTATATGTTTGAGAGGGATGCCACCTGTTATAAATATAGGCAAGACAAAGTCTTCTGTATTAATCTAGTAATATATAATTTTAAACACTTTTATCATATCATTATATTTATCCAAATATGTAGGTTGTTATAAAAATTGATATTATTATTATAAAATATCTATGTTACTTTACTAATACATTTTGTATTGCCTAAAAAAGTGAATATGTTTCTTTTTAGAAATAAATAGGTTCAAAATTAATACAGAAATACATATTTTTGGTTTAATATGATTAAAGTTCGGCTTGAATATGAACATTTTAAAATTAATTAGATTTTTTATTTGAATAAAAAAAACTACAGTTAAATTAAATATGATATTATTAAATTTGTAAAACAAAATTAAATATATTTACATAATTCAAAAATGCTTTTTTTATTATGAAATGTTGTAATTATTATTTAATCACGTTTTTGGAGATTTAACAATGTTTTTCTCTGAGTGTACACATAAATAATAAGCCCAAAGGACTAAAACCAAAATCCGGAACTGTAATAACAAAATATTAAATCACGGACATACATATATACCACCCAATGATTGTGTAAATACTGAATAAACAAAATATTTGTATGCGCATTTTTTTACAACTGTATGTATGTATATCTTTTGAGATGATATCTCTCTCTGCCTCCTACAACAAACCTCTATTTTTTCCATCACTTAAAAAACCCATTCAAATTTAAAAATGCTAATTTAGAAATTCTGCCGGATTAAAAAATGCATTAATGTTAAAATTAAAGCTAGTAAAATTTACTATTTTCGCCGAGTGGTATTAAAAAAGCTTCGTACATTGATAAGAAAGTATAGAAGCAACCAAGGAAGAAGTGAAAAGTAGTTTTCAAGAAGAGTATACCCCTCATCCTTTAAGAAGAAGCAGAACAAATTTAAATAGAACCATTGGCAGCTGTAACTAAAATAATTAATACCTTTGATGGCATATAATCAAAAATATATACATACCTACATACATACAAACATACATAGTACATAGATTCCGAAAAACAACTGTAATTTTCGCACCAAGCAGACGCACTGTAGCGCCGAGTAAGAACAGCCGAAAACTGAGAATTTCACCCAACTCAACAACGCCCCACCAATGCAAGTGCCATCCATCCATCAGCCCTCGATTGTGAAGTGACAGAACGAAGTGGGCGAATCAAGTGGCCATTGGCAATCAATGAACTCTCAATTGCATTGAACTGAATTGCAATGAATTGAATTGCAATTTACTTGCCATAAAATGTCTTAATTTATACGAAAATCAGCAGCGTTTGTACACAAACGCAATGTTGGGGGACGGACGCAGATCAGCTAGACGCAGGCAAAATGCTAGCAAATCCTTTGGCACCTTGCTTACGCGGCAAGCGGCAACTCTGGCAAAGAAAATGCGTCGGAAATGTATTTTACGGAATTTTTTTCTCGTCATTTTTTTTTTTTTTTGTTATTCGAAGCTAAGTGCATTTATAGCATTTTTAATTTCAGTAATTTGAAAATTGCACTTTTCAATGCTCAACTCAGTTTAGCTCATTTCAACAGAACTCAATTGCATGCGCTTGATTGGTTAAATATTGCCATTGAACGCCCTGCCAACTAGACGCTAGAGTTTGGCTATTTTTTGTTTTTAGATCTATTTTCTAGTGTTTTTTCTTTGCCTCATGTTTTTTTTTGTTTCTCAATATCTTTTAGCTTCGCTTCTCTCAACTTTGCACTTTGTTGTCGTTGTTGTTGTTGTTTGTGCAACTTTTAATCCGCGCACAACTAATTACTGCACTAATCGATGGAGTGAATGGCGCGTGACAGCCGGTATAATGGTAGCAGTAATGGTAGTAGCAGTTGCACGTTGCATGTTGCAAGCTGACTATTGCGAGCAATGGCAAAACATTAGCAATGGTAGTGGCAATAGTTGGCGCGTTCTCCTTGACATAAAAAATAAAAAAAATAAATTTTTTAAACATTTCCACATACAATCCGTTAGATCGAATGAAGCATTACTGTTAGTTTTTCGAGTTTCCACTACTCTCGGTGTTTCATTTTATATTGCTATTTTTTCTTTAGTTTTGCAATTTTTTTTCTTAATTTCTTTGCTTGTCTTTAATACTTTAGTTTGCCATTTTTTTTACGTAGTTGGCAAGCAAAGGAAATGTAATGAAATAGCTACAACTATTTCAAAGTTTATATAAGAAGAGAAAAAAAAACAGCGGAAAAAAAGCAGTTGACCCAAAATGAATACAGAGTGATTCTGAAATATACGTGAAAGTGTTGGTACGGAGGTAACGGAAACACTACTGATCGTTTTGTCATTTTCGTGGTGCTTACAGCGACGGTCAAAATAATAGCAGTGCGACATTTTGTTCAATAAAATCCTATATAACTAAAATGAAATCGGTTTACTCCAAATGTAGTAAATATTTCTTAAATGCGAATACATTCCCTTTTTTCCTTCGATAGCTGTTGTTCTGCAATCCACATAATTCTTTTTTTTTTTGTATTTATGAGTGTACGGACTTTGATTTGAGGTTATTTACTTGGAATGTCCGAACCCTTAATGGGGAAGTTGCGGCTGGCCGGCTGGTTGATGTTCTCGTGAAGGGAAGGGCTGACATTACCGCTATCCAGGAACTGAAATGGACGGGACAAGGTAAGAAAATCATAGAAATTTGGAACGTCTACTACAGCGAGGGGATTCTGCGAAAGATTTTGAACTTTTATGGCTTTGCGACGGCGAATACAACAGACGATGGAACGATGGGCTGTATTAGCTTTACCGCGAATTAAAATCTGATGATGGCAGAGAAAGAGGAAGACCTCGTCAACGTTGGAAAGACCAGGTGGAGAAGCAATTGCCTTCACTTGTGGTTTGTAGCAGGCGCCAGTAAGCAAGGGAAAGTAACGACTAGCGTTCTATATTGGAATCGACCAAAACAACCTAAGCGGTTATAGTTCTAATTAAAAAGAAGAGGAAGAAGAATACGGCTTTAATCGCACAAAGATTTTGTCTGAGAAGTCCCTTAGTGAAATTGTCCGGCGAATAAATTTCTAGAGCATTTTGATCCTCGAACTAGTTTTGAAATTTGCTTGTGAGGGGTCTCTTTGGGAGAAAGGTCAAAACGACAATTCTAGGCGGAAGCTAATGAGTTAAAATGTTCTACGAAAATATTTATTGGAAACTTTATTGCACATGTCTCTAGTTTTAATTAACCTCTTGTTTATACATTATAATTTATTAGGTCATACAGAACAATCTAAGTGCACTTTAGCAAATACATCCTTTGTTTTATTACTGGACAATTATACTTTCCGGAAATATTAAAAAATTCTCTGATAGTGTTAAAGTTGTGCGATAACTCTTTAATTTACCGGATTTTTTTTTTGTTCTTTGACTTTTAAAAAACAAACCATTGCATGGACCACTCTTCACAGCGAGGGTCGTTTAGCAAGTCTGCGATACACCTTATAAAACAACATCAACAAAAATGTAGTTCCATAATACTACTACTAATTTTAATATTTCATCGGCTGGTGGATCATCTGGTAGTCCAGATCTCAATCCATTGGGCAACAAATTATGTTCCATTCTGAAGACAGTGGCGTCGCATCCAGAAGATACGCCTTTGAAGCGCGCTCTTATTCGAGTAGTACAAAATTTCCTAATGCCATTTCAAATAAGATGTTCTACTATTTCTAACCATTGGCTTATTCAATAAATTCAAAATAAAATTCTGAAAAATATTCAAACCATATTTTTTATTATTCATATACATACAATGTGCCAAAACATTTGCTAGTACCTAGATTGCGATCCTTATTTAGAAGAAATGGTAAGATTTAATCCGAAAAGCGTGTCTCTCCTGTCGGAAGTTACACAAATTAAGGTACTGTCCCAATGCAGACCTGCTTTGCTCGTCTTGCTGGCTTTGTTTTACTTTCTTTCTTCTTTAAAAGCTGCGATGACTAAGCGGTAGCTTTAAATCTTGTCCATGCGACAAGCTGTGAGGCTACATACAAAAAGTCTGTTTAATTAGAAAAATTAAGCAACGTAATTTTGAAATTTTAATATTGCCACGGAATATAAATTAAAAAGTATAATTGTGTATTTACATATTTGTTAGATTTTTACTGTTGTCAAAAAAAGTTTTATAAAATGTATGATTTTTTGTGCGATTCTCTTGAAGCAACGAACACACCCCATCTTGTCAAAGTCAATAAAGCGCTGTCAAATAGAGTTTTACGCTATTCGAAACTTTGATGTACCTCAAGCGATTGAAGGAAAGCTGTCACATAGTTTCATACAGTTGAGTACAGTTATATTCATTTTCGACAGTTCTCAAAGCAAATCAAGCAAACCAAGCGCATATTGGGCAGTACCTTCAGTCAGAAGACCTTTTGCTGATAAAATCTTGAAAAGTGTCAAACTCAATCGCCAGCTGGTATTTTTATTTGTCATTGTATTTGTTTTTGTTATTATTCAGACTAAATATCTTGTTTTATACGTCTCCATCCTCTTTTCTCTTATTCTCTTTTATTGACCACATTCTGTTTAGGCTCTTGCAGTTTGATACTTCTCCGACCGGAAAAGAAAGTTATCAAATATCAATAACTTCGAATAAAAAAATATAAGGCATTCATTTTAAAAACGTAGTGGTGCTCACATGTCTGGTATTTTGCAAAATTTAATTTGTTTAAGTGTGAAACAAAATTTCTTTTATAAAGCCTATTATCCAGCTCTTAAGAAAAATAGAAAAGGAAATTTTCTTCTATAAAAATTTCTTAAATCAGTTAGCAGCTGTCAAGAGTCAAGTGCACCAAATTTGTTCATACAAAAATCTGTTTCACTCGTTTTTGCCTGTGCAACCCTGTCATTTACCTATTGTGACTTTTAGATGAGAAAGAAGAATAGAAAAAAAACATAAACATCACATACAAATCTTAAAGCCTTACGATGAAATTGAATTTTAACCCTTCGATGAGTGAGAAGGTCCCTAGGGACCTTTTTCATTTTCAATCTAAAATTACTCCTATTTAGTTCAGGATACGTCCTGCATTCCAAAAAAATTTTAGGGAGAACCGTCTATACAAAGTTCAAGGCGATACCACCAATAGTTTAGCTTTCAATTGAGGCTCCAGGAACGTGTAAAAAGGTCCGAAGGTTCTTAAACTGTAATTTCAAGAAATCACTAATAAATGCACTTTCTTTTTGCTTTTTTATACTTATTTTATGGTTTGAGCACATCACAAACGTGTTCTTTGAACCTTCGTTTTTTTTTTTGATAATTTTAATTATTTTATTTTTCTTCTTTGTAGATAGTATCAAGATCTAATATATTTTTATATCATATCGCCTATGCCGATCTAAATACGGACGGCAGCGGAAAACAAAGGCCTATTACAATTCATGCAACAATGCAGTTTGTGGTGAGCATTCTATAGTACAGCATCGATGCGACAACTGCACACAAACTATGAGAGACACGGAATAGTTTTTAAGCTTTTTTTATTTTAAAAATTATTAAAAAAATAATTAAAATATGCTAAAAACAACCTTATCAAATTTATTATATATTTTTTTTGGTAATAAGCAATAATAAAACAAACAAAAAATTAAAAAGAAAATATTTTTCATACAAAAGCATACAAATGGAAATAGGTCCCTGCGGACCTTGTCACTTGACCAAAGACAAAGGGCGATGCGCTCATCGTAGGGTTAAAATAAAAGACCAGACTTATATGTATCGATGAATTTTTTTCTATATTTTTCAATACTGCCAAAACTTACTTAGCTATAAGATGCTGACCTACTCTAAACATTGTGCAAAAACTAGCGTAGCCGTAATAAATACATAATTAAATAAAAACGACTGCTTTCCAAAAATTAGCATATCTCCCAAGCTGTCTTTCCTTTCGGATTACTCCACCATTTTTATTTTATTTATATATTTTTCTTACAAATGTATATAAATATAATACGTGTGCACATATATGTATCTATATATATTTGTGCACTATATGTCCTTTACTATTTTCGTTTCACTTCGGATGCTGTATTGCACTTAATACAATGACCATATTGCTGCCTCGCTGCTAACTTTACCCAGCAATGTTCTATGTATATTGCAATAATTTTCTGCAACCCTTTCAGTCTGACAGTTTTCTTTTTCTTTTCCATTTTTTGTATTTTTATTTCATTTCTCCCTGCCGCTGTTTTCAATTTCTTAATGAGTGCATTAGTATAATTGACCGGGGCCACATTCAGGCTGAACGTGCTGATTTTACTTGTTGTTTTTTTGTTTTGTTTTTGTTTGTGTAGCATTTTCTGCATTTTAATTTTATTGCTTTTCATTTCCGTGTTTTTTTTTGTTTTTGTCAGTTGTATCAGTATATTTATTTTATTTTTTTCTTATTTGATTTAACACTTGGACATTGGTAATCGGTTCAGTGGCTTTCGATATTTTTTCCATTGTTTGTGCAATACATTTGTTTTTTTTTTGTTTTTCTTATTACTATGGTTGGTATAAATTGTTGTTGATTTCCGCGTTGTTGCTTGTGTTACTAGCGAGTTATTTAATTAATTTTCATTGAGCTCAATACCATCGTCATCACCACCACGCCTTCAAGTCCAAACCGATACTCCATTGCCACTTCGATACGCTTTTTCTTCCAGCTCGGAATGCTGTGATGTGATAATTAATCGTTTTGCATTTGGTATTTCAACGTGAGATATCTGCAAAGAGTTGGGCTTTCTGTTTTAATTTATTGTGAAACGTAAACATTACTCTCTGTAGCTGTGTGCGTTCTCGTATGAAACACGTTGTGTCCTTCAATTAATAGGTAGCTGTTTTTGTATCCTTTTTTTTGAATTATCTAGTTATTACCTACACATTAATCAGCATTAAAAAGTGCGACGTTTCCAATCAATTTATTACCTATGGGTTGATCCATTTTAACCAGCTCATTTAATTGGCACTGAAATTAAATGTATTTCTTTTGTATTTCTTCAAAATGACCAAAAAGATTTCTTAATTAATTAGCCATGCCCAATAAAAGTATACAACCGTTTCGGCTTTCGTTTTTTTCAAAAGATACAATAATTTTTTGTCGACAAATGAAAAAGGTCTTTTAGGAATGTTCGCCATTGTCAAGCAATGAGCGATTGCCATTAAGGAATCCTTTACCGGAACATTCACACTAAAAACGGCTTAAAAGCAATTAATTAAAATTAATCAATAAAGCATTTAACATTTAATCTAAATTTCCTAAACCGTATATGGGGTATTTCAGGTCAACTCAGCCACGCATGAATTTGGTTTGTCCAGAGAAATTGTTCGATAATTGTATTTCGCGGTATTCATATCAACTTGTATTGCGCTATCTTCTTTGGTTTCTGAGATATTCGTTATAAAAGTAACGAAAGTAAAATACTTCTGAGGTATGAATTAACTTATTCCCTGTTTTACAGAAAATGTCTGGATTTCTTTGCTCTTTCTTTCGAAATAACTATAATAGGCCCGTTTCTGTGTAACCGAGTTGCAAAAGAACACTAGGTAGGATAACGAATTGCATGTAAAGCAACAACACTAACTCGAGAAAGTATGTGAGTTGAGCCAACTCGGTAAATTTATATCCGACCTGAGAAGTAGCGTTGTGAAGGGAAAAAACTGCGCTATTGTGAATGAGCCCGAGAAAAATATATGGGAAATTTCAGTGTAAGCCCTAATCCGTAGTATTTTTTTTTTTAAATTTGTTTGCACAACTATATTTCCATTTTTAATTAGCCCTAAACAAATCTTTCATGAAAGATGCGAACAGAGTTGCTTTTGCAGCTAAAGGAAATTTTATCCGAGTTGGAGAGCGTTCTTTTGCAATTCGAGTAAAATTAAACAGGCCCAATAAAAAAAACAAAAGCCCAACAAGGGCAGCGAAAAAAAAGGTTTTTCTCTAATTTTTATTTTTTTTTCTCTGTGCTGTTTCATATTTGATAAGGAAGAAAACGTCCCCGAAGAAGAAATGAGCAGTCAGCTGAAAATAAATTTTTGCGTTATTTTGAACGAATAAGGATGATCAAATATAGGCCGGCCCCGGCAAAGAAAAAATGTAAAGATTTCTTCAAAAATCAGTGAAAAGGTTAATTCGTGCAACAGAAGTAATTTTGTAATTAAAAGGCAAAGGTTTAGAAATTTTATTTTTTTATATTTGAGGATACAAAAGAAAACAAATTTATGTTATCCTTTTTATGCAAAATCATTTTTAATTATTTAAAAACTAATATTTTTAGTAGCTCAATTCTTCTGTATGTTCTTGAAAGACCTGAAAATTTTCACGAAGTTGTTTTTGCGAAATATAATTTTTTTTTTTTGATTTTGAAAAAATGTAATTTTCTTTCGCCTAAAGTTTATAATCATTACTCAAAATTGTAATGTGGAATATTAATGCAAACTTTAATAATTTTTAACAAGCGCCCTAGTGCTCAAGGTATTAGAACTTTGTTCACCTAACGGTTGTTTGTAGCAACATATACAGATACATATATAGCACGAGTATACCAAAACCCAACCCAAGGTAGTTTGTTATTGCAATCGGGCGAAATCGGAAAATAACCTCGTCCGCATAACGGTGTTTTATGAAAATGATAAGAATGCGATATTTCAATAAGCATTAAAGACAATTTTCCCAAATTGTTGCACAAACAAATGCACGGAATCAAAAAATGTTGAAAATGGGGGTGGCACCGCCCACTTTAGACTCTACCAAATTTGATGCCCACATTACATTTTAAGTCAGCAAAATTTCGAAAATTGTAAAATACATATAACGGTAATTTATAAAAATCAAAAATTCGATAATCCAGTAGCAATAGAAGGTAATTTACTCAAATTGGATATACAGAATTGCCTTGGAGAGCGCAAGGCGGGGGTTACAAAAATTGTAGAAATGGGCGTGGAGTGGCCTTAAACTAATTTCATATTTTCAAGATGCAGCTGTCAAACTCTACCAAATTTCAATAAAAGTCGTTTAAGTTTTCGAAATGTTATTATACTAGCGTACCAGACTTGATTTGTTGCGCCAAGAGAGACACATTTTTTTTTTAGATATAGCTTTTGGGTTTACAATATACTTTATTCCTTGATCTAAAGGAAATATGTAGATATATATCGAATATCATATATTTACGTCAAATAGCTGGGAAGAAACGGTGAACAGCAGTTTCCTCTTAAATGTGGGTGTGGGCCTTTTTTTATAAAAAAAAAAATACTATATGGTCATATATAGGATCCATACACCAAATATTGCGCATCTGCGTCAAATAGTTGCGGAGTTATAAGGAATTCGGTTTGTTTTTGTATAGGGCGTGGCACGATCAATTTTTTATAAACAAATTGTTTAATTTATTTCCATTGTTAGAACTTCGTTATACATAATACGAAGGAAAACGGGTGACCAAAATTCATGCAAATCTAAAGTGCTATATTCCCATCATTAGTCGCATTGGAATTACCCGTATAAAAAATACTTCGAAAATCAATTTCCGAAGAATTTTTTTTATACAAAAAAAAAATCAGGAGTTTATAAGAAATGTTTCATATACTCTTAAGCTTAAATTTTTTTATTTAAAAATCTTTCTAGTCCAACTAGAATTGTCCCTTAATCGTTAACGCCATGAAACCAGAGCAAGTGCATCGATGCCCACCATATTTTGGAGTAATTCGCCCCACAAAGAGCAGCCGACACAGGAATAACAATTAGTGCAATCAAAACAATATGTAGAGTAGTTAATTACGTAATACTATGTATACATATATATATATGTAAGTATATAACAAGATCACCTATGAAAAGTGATAAGTGATTCATGTACCCAAATAAGTTGCAAAATATATATGTAATCTCATTTTTTTATATTTATTTATTTTTATTCTTAAAAGTTCTGTATTTATACGTACATTTGTATATTCGGTGCATTTCTTTATTAAAGATACTTTTGTAAGCTTAAAGCTCTTATGCTTGCAACTTACAATTTAGTGGAGTTAATTTTAGGTGAATGGGCAGCACTAGAAAAGCTTTTCAAGCCTGGCTATATACATACCATGAGAGAACTTGTAAGTACATGATTTGTACTAAACAATATTAAGAGTATTCATGATTATGTCTATAAAAAATAGCAAGAGTCTAAATAGTGTACTAAGTACGCCTCAGATTTCGACGATACAGTAAAACCAGTTATGAATGTAAAAATATTTAACTTGAATGTACATACTCATCACTTCATTTTTTCAAGGTAAAAATATTGCATTACAAAATGTTATTTATAAATTTAAATTTAAAAAATCACGCGTGCAAGTGCGCGAGCCAGAAGTAAAACTTCTTTGTAAAAGTAAGAATTAATAAAATAGTCGTAGTAATTAGTAGTAGTATTAGTAAAAATGGTGGAAGAAATTAGTAAAAGTAGTGGAAGAAATGAGTAAAAATAGGGATAGAAATTGATAGTAGCATTAATAAAAATAGTGGTCGAAATTAGTAAAAATAGTGGTAGAAATTGATAGTAGCATTAATAAAAATAGTGGTCGAAATTAGTAAAAAATAGTGGTAGAAATAACTCAAAACATGAGAAGTAGTTAGTTAATAGTGGTAGAAATTAGTTAAATAGGGGAAGAAATTAGTAAAAGTAGTGGAAGAAATTAGTAAAAATAGTGGTAGAAATAAACGAAATCCATCTACACCAAATGCTTTCCGAGATATGGCTAACTAAAAATTTTTAGGATCACTTGGGCCGCCCCTCTTTTTTTTAAATACATATATATTCCCTTCCAATATAGAACTCAAAGGTGAAAACGAAACCCATCTAAATCGAATACTTTCCGAGATATGACGAATAAAATTGTTTCGGATTGCGTTGGCCGCCCCTGTTTTTTAAAAATCTGCATGGCTGTGTAGCCACATTGTCCTCGAAAGAATGTAGATTGGTATTGAAAATGGACGAAATCAGAAAATAACCACGCCTACATAACTGTGCTTTGTGTAAATCAAAAGAATTCGATATTTCAGTAACTATAAAAGATATTTCGCTCAAATTTTATATACATATAGGATTTCGTAGAGTAAGGGAATACATGGCACCGCCCCTTTTTTTTAGTGCAAATAGTTATAAATTTGGTACGCACATTCAAGTCAATAAAGAAAATTTGGAAAGTTCAGAAAAACTAACATATTCACGCTCTCTCATATAACAGTAACTTGCAAAAACCAAATAAATGTGAAATTTCAGTAACTGCAAGGGTGATGTAATCAAATTTTACATATAACATCAAGTTAGAGGTTGAAAGGCGTGAATTGAGGAAGTTGTGGAGAATAGCCGTGGCACCGCCCCCAGTAATTACAATATAAAATTTAAAAATTTACTCAAATTATATACTCATGATTGGGGGCAACAGAACTTAAACTCTTCTTTACTTTTTATACATATATAAGAGTAAAAAACTATTTTTTTTAGGCAATAGAACCAGTTAATATAATAACCTTTATTTTTAAAACTTAAACGAAATAAATATGATTTTACTGTGTCAAGTCGATTTTAGATTTTGATTTTTGTAAATTACCCTGATATTCTATACCATTATTTGGGCGAGGTTTTTGTCTAATTTTTATAATTTTCGGAATTCTGATTACAGAGCTGCAATGCAAAGTGCATATCAAATTTGGAGAGCTTGATGAAGTAGCTTCGGGGATATACTATTTTGTTCTGAAGTTAACGGTACCCCGCCCATTTTCCAACCAATTTTTTACCCACGTATTACTTTCTCCAATCTTTTATATCAAATTTAAGCAAATTACCTTTTAAATAAAATTATTATTATTAAATATAACAAAAAATCAAGAAAACTTAAACAATGGATATGACAAAAAACAAGTAATCTAAAAAAAATTAGTCATAAAATACCTTTTATAGTTTTGAAGTTATTTTTGATATTTTGGTTATGTAAAAAGATTATTAATCATTAGGAGAATTTACAAATATTAAAATTATTAAACATACATATTTGTATTTATGTATGTATGTAAATTACCATTTGAAAAAAAATATTGAAAATATATATATATAAATCCATTAGATGACTTTGTACTCGAGATTTCTAGAAAATCCATATTTATGGTTCGACTAGTTCGAATCTAATAAACTTTTTCAGCGTTAAATCCATTTCCATGCAGCTTTTCTAGAGGTCGTCCACAACCAACGTTCATAGAAAGGAATTAATTGGCTATTACTAATTGTTTACCCCCTCCAAGGTTTGATGTAATGGTTCGCGACTTTAATAACATCGGAACATTAATAAACTCGGCATATTTTTCCTAGTCATAGCTGCTTTTAAGTTAAAACCAAAACTAGTTAAAATGCAAATAATAAATATTTATAAAAATTAATTCATTTTAGCTCTCAATCTCACAACAACATTAAACATTTACATTTTTCAAAACTGAAAAAAGCTTTTACTTTGGTAGATGAATTGGTTTAAACTCAACAACTTGTACTAGTTCGAATACTTAGTGTGGCTACCTACAGTATGTGGTACGACTTGAAATTTTTTAATGACAGAAAGTACAAAGTGCTTGATAGCTCACTGGAACATATTTTCTTTGTTTGGTTTTTTTTTTAAACAAAAACTTGAAATATTTTCCAGTACCACTATTTACATAGTGATACCTTTTGTTTTATTTTTTCTTTTTTTTTTAATAAAAAATAACTTCAAATTAATTAATAATAAAAGAATGAACACATTTTCTAGCGTTTGGGTGGTAAATTAATAAAGAAAAACACCGATTTTTTAGCCCTTATAATCCTTCAGCTCCTTTTTAGGGCGTAGATCAGTTGAGTGACAATTCTTCTTCCGGCAATTGGTGGCTTTCGGCGGTAAACGAGCGTAGCACTTACGGCAAATCATTTTGTTCACATTGTATTTTTCGGCAAGTACGACCAGATTGGGTTCGATTCTTTTGTTTTTCATATTGAAGCTTTTGCTGTATAGAGAGAGAGAGAGAGAGATTAATTTTAGTCAATTGAATAATGAAAAATTTTATTTTAATTAGTTAATGTTGCATTTTAATTGTTTTCAAGTCACTTAATGTGCAATTTCTAATTTTTTTATTAACCTTAACTAAATATTCACTGAAATTTATAAAATTATTTTAAGTATAAAAAAAAATCGGAACTATTTTTCTATCGGTATTAAAAAAGTGTATATAATTTAAGGCGTCAACCAAAATATGGTGGAAAAATTTTATAATTTACGTGAACTGCACCGAGATGGAAAATATATTTTCTCACTCCTTTACATTCGCGTCGAAATTTTTTCACGAAAACTTCCGTTGTAAAACTTTTTGAATATTTTTTTGACACTTTTTAAGCATAAATTGTTTTAGCATCTCAGTGGTTGTTTTGTAAATATTTAACTATTTATATTTATTAAAAAAATGCCCTTTTTGAGCTAATTTTAAATCTGCCCAGCTAACGACTGTCGTAATATTTTCCGAAATATTTTGGCGAAAGTTGTAAAATATAATTAATTTTATAACTCTGGTAGAATAACCGCACCTTTTTATACATTTATCTATTTACTGATCGATAAACACTTTTTCAAATGATTTTGTAAAAAATGTCATTATTAATTTTTTATTCAACAACTTTTCTTCAGTGTAATTTAATCTTTTAACATTTTTAGACCAGCAATTTTTTTAAAATTCATTTAACGGTAACTTTTTCAACTCATTAACAAAATTTAAATAATTTTTTTATTTCTTTGATTAAAATTTCGACATTGAATTTTAGTTAGGGTTCCGATTTTCGTTTTTTTAATCACTATCTGTTACTATTGTATTCTTTTTTTAATACAACGCAAGAAACAGTTATCCTTTTGTTTTAATTATAATTTTTAGTTAGTTGAAGCTACCTACTTTTTTCTAAATTTCTTAACGATGTATCCAATAACTTAATTTTTCATTGCTGAACTTGTACTGTCCACAGCGCTCTCACCGCCCCACATTTATAATGCAATAATTTCGCCATTGGTATATTGCACCACATCTCGTTGTGGTGTTTGTTGTGAAATTCTGAGCAGCTTTAACACCAACATTGGCATAAAGTAAAATGCACGCATACATTCACATGTGTAGGAACATACATACATACACACATGTGCACATAGGGAAATTTATATTAAGTAAAGTACCTCCCTAAGAACAAGTCGATTTTTTTAAATGAAACATAAAAAAGTTTTACGATTTTTGATTGAATACAAAAAATGCGATATTTTAGTAACTATAAAAGATAATTTTATCAAATCTGTTATACGGGATTAAATTAGAGAAAGGAGTATTTTTTATTTATTTGGAACAAATAGGTATAACTCCGAATCTACGCTACCAAACTCTACCAAAATTGGTACGATTATAGTTATAATGTTAAGTCAGTAAGGATATTTCCAAAAAAAAACTTAAAATCCCACAAAAATCAAGTCCACCTCTTACATAACGGTAGTTTATGAAAATTAAAAAAAAAAATCGATATATATGTAGGTAAATAAGTATTGAACACACTTTTTACTCAAATTGAATGTGCAGTATTAAGTTGCAGAAGCAAATAAGTTTAATAAAAAAATGGGCGTGGCACCACTATATATCAAAGAGGTACATTCATATATTTTCGAAACTACTTTATCAAAGTCTACCAAATTGGGTACACATTTTATATTTTAACTCGGTAGGCATACTTCCGAAAATTTCCGAAATCGACCAAAAACCACGCGCACCTCTCCTATAAAGGTAACTAACAAAAAATCAAAATATTCGATATTTTATTAAATCATGTACCAAATGCGCTCAACTTAAAAAAAAAATAAAACCAAATTTAATTAGAGAGAGAAACGCCTAAAAATCATAGTGCATAAATAAAAATTGTTTGGATTTTCGAAATAAAATGCAATGCAAACAAGTGCTATTTATTTGAAAAGGAAACATGAACCGGGTATATGAAACTCGGTTCCAACCGAATTTTCGCTCTTCTTTACTTGTTATAAATTTATTTAGTTATTTAGTACCATTGAAAAAGATATTCACTTCCACTATATATTTGATAAGATTTCTCTTTATCGAACTTAAATTGAATTGGACAATTTTGTGAGCTACATGTGGAATATAAATAGCTGAATTAAGAATCTAAAGGGCAAGTTATTGTACTAAATAAACTACAAGTGACTTAGAAGGCATTTGATGTCAAGACAGGACAGGAAAAAAAGATGATGCCCTGAAATTCGTTTAAATTTTGAATAGTTGTTGTACTTCTAATAGGTATTAAATAATTTATAATTAATTTCTATGCGAGTTATGGATTTATAAAGAGTAGTAAAAAAGGTAAAAATTTGATAGCCTTTTAGAATAGTTTTTTGTACCGAAAAAAAAATTTCCAAAAATATTGAAATCAGCTTTTAGTATAGAAAAATATTTTATACCAAACCGAAAGAAAAAAATTAAAAAGTTCGGACAAATTTTTTTTTATTGAAAAATATATCTAGCTCTAGGTATAATGGAATTACCCTAGAAGTTTTAGGGTTTAGAGAACTACAGAAAATGAACATTTATTATAAAATATTCTCTGCGTAAAATCAAAATATTGAAAATAACCAGTGTTTTGTTTTCAATTGTTTAAAAAAGAGGATGTAAAAATTTGAATCGATTATTGTTGTTTCAAAATATATAGTATATGTATATTAAGGTATAAATGAAATTTTTTTGAAGTTTTAAAGTGTATAGCATTCCAACAAAGTTTGAATTTAACATTTAGTATAGCAAAATCCCTGCATCTTTTTAAAAACGCAATAAATTTTCCAAAAAAAAATTGTTTTTATAACAAGCAAGAAGTAAAAATTCAAAACTACAATTTCGAAAACTTTGACTAATTTTTATTATTTTTTTTTAAATCAAAATATAATTTTGGATGTACATACATATATATGTAACTACAAACCCTAGTAGTTTTAAAATGTAATCTGCATCACTTGAAATAAGCCAATCAATCATAAGTGTATTGTATGTAAATCTCACACTATTTTTCATGAAAGAAAAATTATATTGGAGAAAAATATTTTTCAAAGGAATTAAATTGTTTTTAAATATCTGATATTCTGACAAAAAAAAATAATTTTCGATGCAGTTTTATGAGTAATCAACTAAATCTACCATGTTGTAAACGATTTTTTGTTTCCATAGTATAGAATTGAAAATGTTCTTCTTCCCACCATGTACCTGGGTATTTTTAGATCGAGCAAAAAATAACTAACTGAATTTACACATCGACGAACTGCCATGCCAGGTGAATTGTTGTTGTTATAAAATCATGGGGAATGTTGCTGAAATGTCAATCCTCGGATATGTATAAATCCTGTTTTCCGAAACAAAAATCGGTTTCTATATTTTTTTTTTTTTAGGTTTTTTTAATTCTCAAAAAATAAAGGTAAATTTTTTAGTTTAACTTTTTGTTTTGAAAATTTGTTTGCAGTTTTTTTTTGCTCACAAGTTTGTTTAAACAATAATAGTTATTTTTTTAGTTTTATGTTGAGCTTGGAAACTTAAAGAAATGACAAATTAATGTATTTAGTTATTATCAATAGCAATAATAAAATTAATTAATAATTAATGTATTTAGTGTTATTATATTAGTGTACTCCTGGCAGAATAAATTTTTTGTATATGTAGTTAAAATTTGAAAAATAATTATTACTTGCAGTCCTTGGTTTTAAGGTTAAGGTTATAGCTGAGCTATATAAATTTTCATTAATAATTTTACGCTGACGTTTTTCAATAATTTGACTTTTTGAAAACTCTTAAAATAAATACATAGTAAATGTACCAAATTTTGTGATTCGCTTAAAAAACAGTTGTATATAATTTTTTTTTTAATATGTAATGCGGAGCACCTTAATGTGCATATTACAACCATACATTGAAGACATGCAGGAAGTTAAATCTATAACCGTTACGAGCTCCATAATCAGATGTATTGTTATTGAATTGAATATAAAAATTTAATATAAAATTTAAAAATCATAAAGTTATCTGCATTAAAATAATCTTTACTATATATTCTATATTTAAATGTAAAACGAAATTATAATTGCATTTTCACAATAAATTTTGTCTTCACTCAATTTCACCAGGGAGTTTCACAACAATTTCTTTTACTGAATGTTGAAGAGGGACAACTAGTGAGTATTGAAATTTGATTGACTCATAACAAATAACATGGGCGTACTTTAGTCGATTCCAAGATGGGGTTATAAAAACAGATTTTAAAAAACTAAAGGTCAAATAAATATATTTACTCAATTTTTTGTTTTTGAAGTACTTAATACCTGCCATAGTATAATAGAAGAGGTCGAAGAAATTCTTGTTCGCAAAATTACATTATTAATAATTGATTTTTGATTTGTTTGCAAATCATTATCTAGAATTTAAGTAAATCGACAAAAGTACATGCTTCGAAGAAATGGCAAAGAATAATTCATAATATTTAAAAATAATTTCTTAATAAGATCTCTATCCTTTACCCAAAACTGTCCGCGTACTAAAACAAACCCTGCTGCAATTTTTGAAATTCGATGCAGCAGTTCATTTCATTTTCGCAAAACTTCTCTTCAACTTTTCACTATACAAATAATATAGTACATGTTTTATATATTTATATTTCATTTGCAAAATTTTATTTTGGGAGTAAAATTTTCACTTCAATTCATACATCGCTTGTGTACACATAGAAAACAAAAAGAAAAAGGGAATGCTATCTCCACACACATTCCCAGCGCGCCCTGTCGTCGACCACATTGCCACGTTCCAGTAGTCTACTTCAACTTCTTCTTTGGTCGCAAGTTGTTGGTGTGTCCACACTTCTTCTTGCGGCAGTTAGTCGCACGTGGATGCAGACGAGCGTAGCATTTGCGACAGATCATCTTATCGCAATTGTATTTTTGTGCCAAAATACGCAATGAAGGTTCAATGATACCACCACGCAGACGCAGCACCAAATGGAGAGTTGACTCCTTTTGAATGTTGTAGTCGGACAAGGTACGACCATCTTCCAATTGTTTGCCGGCGAAAATCAAACGTTGTTGATCTGGTGGGATACCCTCTTTGTCTTGAATCTTAGCCTTGACATTTTCGATAGTGTCAGAGGGCTCCACCTCCAAGGTGATGGTCTTGCCTGTAAGTGTTTTGACGAAAATCTGCATGTTGATTCTCGATCTGAAAAAGAAAAGGAAAAAACAAACAAATTAGTAATTGCGTTTTCACGATTAATCGAAACCAAATGTGACGTGTAAATTTTAGGTTAGAATAGAACATAATAGTTCTCAAGTTTTTGCACGAAATATTCGGCAAAGATTTTGCCAAATTCACTCACATAACTGTTTCGGAATCCTAGAATGCTTTATTTTGCAATTTTTCGATGAATATTAGCCCGAAAAAGTAATTTTTTGTTTGCTTAAAATCCTAACTTACCTCTAGAAACGTGTAGAGAAATGCCAGAAAAGAAAATCAAAGGGAAATTCTCAATATGGCAGGAAATTATTTGACACTTGCCCTGCAGTGCTGCTAAGTTGAAAGGAATTAGTGGTGCCAAAATTTTAATTTACTAACCCGGACGTACACGATTAAGAAATTACTTTACTTTCGAGCTGATATTATTGAGAGATATAGAGAGAGAATTTTGTTTACTGGACATGTTGAAAGCATAGTTTTTGATTCGCAACATGTCGTCAAGTGAGTAGGTTCGCGCCCCGGGCGTTTTTTTTTTGTGCAAGAGGACGATACGATATTTGATGGTGCCTCAATGAAAAATGCTACGAAATGAAAAATGCCCGTCAAACTACAAAAATGATAGTTGAACGCAAGCGAGATCTCTCGCACACACCATACTTTTTGCGGTCTTCATGTGCGATATCTGGCTTGCCTCATCAAGTTAACGAAAATTTACACCGATGAAGACCGCTCCTTGCAGGCTTCAAATTCTTGCTCGCTTTCTGCTTTTTGTCCTTCCGAGAGCGTGACAATGAAGTAAACTATGGTTTTATTTTGCGTCATAGTTCTGATAACTATCATTGCGATGAACTTTGTCATTATCGGGAGAATAAGGTCATAATAAATATTCCCACAGCAGAATATTGAAATCTATTAGATTTATTCAATTCAATAGTTATTTATTAAGTCAACATTTGACTATGTTGTAAACAATATTTTTTGTGTTTCACAAAATTCTTTTGCTCTTTTAGCTTTCATCTTTTCTCTACGCAGTAGTTAATCTAAAAGACTTAAAATTTTACTTTAATCGGATTTTGTGATTTTAATTACAGTTCAGATATATTTATATGTGGCTATCAACCGCAAATTCAATACCAGTCTGTACAAATGGGGCTTGGTCACGATATTTCAATTTAAACAAAAACATCACTATAGAACAGGAATTATGGGTTTTGTCTACTTTTTTGGATAGGTTCAACAAATTTTGAGTAGGGCTGATTTCATAAGGACCGTTTTCTCGATTGCGTGCTTAAATGTATCTCCCCTTTAAACGCGTTATATGCAATACAAGAAAACTTCCCAAATTTATTTTTTATTAAACAGCTGATTTTGACTTTTTCTTTTCCCTTCTTCTAAGATTCTGCCAAGTATGTAAATATTTAACCGGTTGTTTAGAAAATGTCATCGATATATTCATGTCCACAAATTTAACTTGCAGTTTCATGAAGTCTCTGATTGAGTAATTAGGTCCAAATTACATATTTTGTATAAGAATTCCAGCTGATTCCCTGGCATTGGAAATGCTAGCGGCAACCCTCTTAACCAATTTATCGTATGAAATTGGCCACACTGGCACATCATAAAAGTCATATTTTTTCCACATCATTTTTTCGGAGCCGTGTACATTAAAAAAAATTAACAGAAAAGGTCATGTGGTGAAAAATTTGTTCACATTAATTAGAAGAACACAATTGAGAAACACTTAACTTAATAAGAGGAAATTGTCGTTAGCACACATCTAGTAAGCGCCGCCATCAAACGGTAAATTTGTGTTAAAAATGTCAAGTGACGCACAGCCTCAGCAGGCTGCGCAGGGGAATGGCGAGGTAAGAAGCCCTTTACAATTAAAGTGTAAAAAGCTTAAATTATATCATAATGCTAAAACTTGTATAGGTGGTACCTGGAGCAGATGTTGCGGCCGACCCCAATAGCCAAGACCAGCCGGAAGGTCAACAGCAACAACAACCCACACGATTGGAGTCATTCTTTGCTATGACCAAATCGCTGATATTGCGTGCTCTAATAATATATTTTATAAGTTCGTTCTTTCGTCGCCCGCAGCCGGCTGTTAATGATGCCAGTCAGCAGAAGGGTGTTAGTACTGCGGCGAAAGTGAATGCATGGAATTATTTCGAAAATGGCACACTATTTGATTTGCACGTTTGGTTGTCGGAAAATGCCGATGAAGTAGATTTTAAGCAACAATCGAATTTAATATGGCTGCAAGAGGATCTCGTATATGGCGATTGGTCATCGGGACCAAAACACGATGGCAGTTATGCACATAATTTAAAAATAAAAGCCTCAAAATCTTTAATGAACAATGGCAGCATCTATTTGAATGCATTTGTTACACGCGCTGGTGAGAGCCCTGATCCGACGGCAGATAATTTTGCTAAACGCGGTTTGATGAGTTATCAACAGCGTATGCTTAATAAATTTAAGCGCATGCGTGTAAATCGAAATTATAATTTGCTTGGCGGAGAAAAGGAAAAGCTAGCAATGGAGTTGGAAAACGCAAATCTTAAAGATACCATAGTCTCACATTGGCATCCAAATTTGACAATTAATTTGGTGGTAGATCAAACTAATTGGGCAGCTGGAAGTGTGCCGCCACCACTCGATGAATATGTTAAGTTTGTAGATGGAGGCAAAACATATTTGCCCATTTTATTTGTAAATGACTATTGGAATTTACAACGCGAATATTTCCCAATTAATGAGACGACACCTGAATTAGATTTGCATTTAACATTCCAACCTTTGGGAATGTTCAAATGGCAATTGTATGCGGCACAACAAATGAAAAACAAATTTGGTGGCAATATGCTTGGAGATCTAATGGCTTCGGGAGCACCCGAGGTGAGTACTAAACAAACTATTGTAATAAAAAATATTTATTTTTTCACTGTATCCGCTTTTATTTCTAGGAGAGCGATGAGGATCAAGATTCTTTGAAAGAGACACTGCTTGATACCAACATCTATTTACTTGGACTTACTATAGCTATATCGATATTGCATTCAGTATTTGAGCTGCTGGCCTTCAAAAACGATATACAATTCTGGAACAATCGCAAGTCGCTCGAAGGTTTATCAGTGCGTTCGGTCTTTTTCGGCGTCTTTCAATCGCTAATCGTACTACTCTACGTGCTCGATAATGAAACCAACTTTATGATACGTGTTTCCTGCTTTGTTGGATTGGGTATAGAAATTTGGAAAATCCATAAAGTAGTCGACATCGACTACAATACAGATCAGAAAATTTTCGGTATCTTTCCGAAAATCAGTTTTCAGGATAAGGGTTCATATGCGGAGAGCAATACAAAAGAATATGACAATCTTGCCTTTAAGTATCTAAGTTGGGCATGTTTCCCCCTCCTGATAGGCTATTTCGTCTACTCGCTGGTGTATAATCAGCACAAAGGATGGTATTCATTTGTGCTTAACATGCTTTACGGTTACCTGCTGACATTTGGTTTCATTATGATGACACCCCAATTGTTCATCAACTATAAGCTTAAATCCGTGGCGCATTTGCCTTGGCGTATGATGACTTATAAATTCCTAAATACATTCATAGATGATATATTCGCCTTTGTGATCAAAATGCCCACCATGTATAGGTTGGGTTGTTTCCGTGATGATATTGTATTCTTCGTATTCCTGTATCAGCGCTGGCAATATCGCGTCGATTACAAGCGTGTGAATGAATTTGGTTTCTCCGGCGAAATGGAGGAGGAAGCATCTAAAAAGAGACTGGAAGCTGGTTCGCCGGTGGCTCAAGAGCAGGACGCGAAGGCAGCTATCGAAGATACACCTAAATCAACTGCCGAAAAGAAGCAGGATTAAAATTAAGTATTCTCGCGTATTTATAGTTAGTTAATTCTAAACCGAGATTTCAACTTCCACCTCAACTCTTACGTGGACATTTCATGTATGAATGAGATTTTCTGTGAAAAAGCATATCTTTGTTTAAGTTCCCGGAGTCCTGCACCTACAATACTATATGTTAGTAAATTGAATTAGAGAATCGTTTTATGTAATTTAAGTTGCTATTTGACAAACATATTTACGTTGAAAATTTAAAAAGAAAAAGAAATTTAATTCTTTTAATAAAGACAAACATACTATGTATAATGTACATCCATTTTTTTTACCACTCAATTTTTTTTATATTTTTTTTTTCATTTTAGTAGCTACTATCTTTTTTCTACCGCAATATTTTAGTTACTTTTCTCAATCTTATCGCTTGAATAAACAGCACTTGCATAAATGGAGACTATGAATAGTGCGATTATCTTTGGAGTGGATCAAGGTAAATGATATAAGTGCTTTTAAAGGCTGCTGGAATGTAATGGTTTTGTGATTTTTTTTTTCTTTGTCTTATCACGTTGTTTAACAAAACTTAGTGTAGCGTCGTTAGCAATACATTTTTAATGAGTCATTACCATTTGATACTAGTCATAATCATGACTCCGCATATTTGATGATGACAATTAACTATCAGCCCTAATATTAATAGAAACTCCCGGGAAGTTTTTTTCCATTCCCCTATTGCTTTAACATGGAAGAGGGCTGTATGTGTCGTTTCTGTCCCAATCAAAAATTTCGTCCTAAAAATATTATATACCGAAAATAAAGTAGTATGGAAATAATGCTTCTTTATTTACATATATTGAATTACAATCATTGCAGTATTAAAAATAGATTTAAAATTAAATAATTTTAGTAACAAGTAGTTGATGTATTTTTTTCGTAGAAAATTATGTGCCACTCTTTAACAGTTGTGTGCACGACATTTTAAACAATTTTGGCTATTCTTTTCAAAAACAAAACACAAAATTATGTTTTTTATTTATTTATAATAAAAGTCTAGCTATTTATATAACTAACACTGTATAAATCCACATTTCAAATTGTTTTAAAAAGTCCAGTAAATTTTAGTAAAACAAAGTGCAAGTGACAATTAGCTGAAAACTTCCGTTGATTTTTAACAATTTCTGTGCTGACGGTGTCAGTGATTTTCTCCAAAGTTTCGCATAGTTATAGAACTATATAGTTCTATGTTCTTTGCAACAGTCTATAAAGTTTCAATGTGCCATGGGGTATGCACACAAGTACCCGGTTGTAAACGCTGCTCTACACATGACTTACACTATTGTTGTGGCACTACTTTCAGTGTAGCCAAATTCTTACTTTTACTATAAGAATCCTCATGCTGAATATACACAAAAGATACTTGTTCAAACAACACTTTCTTGGCTCTTGACGTCACGAAAATCTCGCTTGTTTCAAAGCGCTTGACATTTGCGATGCGTTGGAAAAAATCCCTTCCGTTAAACATTCAGAAATAAACCAAAAACGTTAGTTCTTATTAATATACTTTTGTTCTCGCAAATGACAGAAAATTTTGTGAACTGAGCATTTTTACAACATACCTTTTCATTTGGAAAATGACATTAAGTATGAAGGTACATGCCCCGCGAGCTTTGATATACGATGATGTCACAATGAAAAATGCTGCGAAATGAGAAACTGCTGTCTAACTACAAAAATGGCACACTTGCTACTCTTGGCCGCTTTCAAGAGCGACATCTCGCTAGCTTAAACAAGTAAGCGAGAATTTCAGGCAGGTGAATATCTGCCTTAAAGCAGGTTGACACGCCCCCTACCCTTCGCCCAATACCCCATAACCTTTGTACAAATAACTAAACATTCCCGAAAACAATTCCAGAAGCGAAATTTGATTTGTATCGGGATTCAATACGAGTATTTTTTTCGAAACCTACTTAATACTTGATTTAAAAGTATTAATGACATATTTACTAGGTATCGAACCATCATTCAATTTTTAACTGAATCACGACTAAAAGTATCGAAAAGTGGTATCCGACTAAAAGTATCGAATATGTACTCGTATTTACCAGTATTGTTTCATCCCTATGTGCGACTAGTGAAAAATTTCTTCGTCCTCAGCCAATCTGTTCAATATCCTATGAAAAACCTAAAAAAATATTAGAAAAAACATAAAAGTGGCACTCTAGTTTGTTAATAATGTAATAAAATTACAATATATTATATTTGGAATAAAAATATTGGTGCGGTTTAAATGCGCCGACATATTTTGGTATGAATAGAGAATGTGCGACTGATTTGTTGACGTAGACCCTCGAGAAAGTTGGCTATAGTAGCTGAGGGTGGAATATCATTCAAATATTTATTGTGAAAATAATTTTGTTCCCTAAATACGTATATAATCAGGAAAAGTAAAAATGTATTCGGAATGGGTATCGCTCTCCTCACAAATTTCGGCTGACAGTTGTGCCGCACAATCGTGTAGCGTTCTCAACAAATTTCCAGCCTCTGCGGGACGCGAGGTCACAGTGTCGGTTGTGCGACAGCTAGCAAGCAATTTGGGCATTACCCAAAATGCAGAGCCAAGTCATTTGGTGCGCGATGAAGAGGTATGCCTCCGCATTATACTATTCCAGCTTACACTTCTAATAAAAATTCTTTTAGGTCAACTGGTGCATGGATGTAATCTGCTTTGGACTCTCACTACCGCTACAAGAACATGAAACCATCAAGGATTGTGTAAATGTTTACTGCGAATGGTTGACAGCGTTGCATCCACAGCCCCGCATCAGTGTACCGAAACCGATTTGCGAAGATGCGAATATGTATTGTCGGAAAATCGTCAGCCACTTTCACAACTTATTTGTGCCACGGCAGGGCGAGAGTAAGTATCATTTATGTGATAATTTGAAAGTATATTATATGAAAGCAAAATCAATGCTATTATGGCAAAATTGAGCTACTCAGTACGTGACTAATTAATAATTCGACTATTCGTTTTTGTAATATAAAAAAAAAATGATAAAGATACCATTACAAATGGTTTGTACTGTGGATATAATCGGCAGCTGAGTTGTCTCAATTAAGCCACATCATAATTTGTAAATAACTAAACAAAAAAGTATTGTGCATATTATAAAACCCGCTTTACCTTCCCTTTCAAGTCTTGCCATTTATATATCAAAGCTCGCTTGGTAGGTGCTCGCTAAAAACTACTTTAAACTTTGATTTCAACATTTCTCATGTTACTAATTTTCTATTCAAGGCGCTGATACTATCAATCGACAAGCAGTGTTATGTCATCGTGTGCTGCGTACGCTCCAGCAAACAGCACAAATTTCGCAAACGATGGATCGCGAAACGTGGGAGGCCTTGTTACTCTTCTTACTAGCCATCAACGAAGTGCTGCTTGCGCCGCCAACAGTTAAGGATGACGTTGGCGATCAGCTGTGTGAACGGGTGCTATCCGTGCTCTTCGAAGTTTGGCTACTAGCGTGCGTACGTTGCTTCCCTTCACCTTCGTTGTGGAAAACACTACAGGAATCGTGCGCTATGTGGCGCCATCGTATGGCATTAATTGATCAATGGAATCGTGTGAATTTGGCCTTAACTGCACGTTTGTTGGAATTTACGTACGGTCCTGCATTTCCAGAATTGAAGATTTGTATGTCCTATGAAAAGAAATTTTGTTTTTTGTTTTATAAGAAATCATTTTAAAAATTTTATTTTTTTTTCAGCTGAAGAGGATGCTCAGCTCATACCTGCAGATATGACCAATGACTGTGTTGCACAGACTTGGTATCGTTTTTTGCGAACCATTGGCAATCCTACAGCTTTATGTTCGCCGCATGTTATAAGTAAATCATCGCATTTCATGCAGTGGGCCCTCACACATGACAAAGGTGCGGAAACTTATCAGCATCCATGTTTGCAGGCACTGCCACAAATATTTCTGAAAGCAATTAAGGGAATTTCCAGCCAAGTCGATGCATTTTTGGGTAAGCACCTAGTGTGACCGATGACCGAATATTGTTTCGAAGCTAAAAAAGGTAAGCTGGACGTAATTCAAACAGAATATGCCACGGAAAACTTTTGATTGCACATTTGAAATACGTCCACCACATGTAGCTTTAAAAGTGTTCGAAATATCTGCCACTTCAAAATAGAGAGTGAAGAGTAAATATATAAACTAGTGTTTTTATTATAGCCATCAGCCACATGTAAAAAAAAAAAAAAAAAAAAATATAAGCTTCAACTAAGCCTTAGTTGATGTATTACTGTAGTAAAACTTTATAATTGTTTTATATTGTATCAATTTATGTTTCTAGACGTAAAAATTCCCCTAGATACTATTTTTATTCTATATTCTCTTTATATAACCTTTATAAATGTATTCCCAACAAATAAAAAAAAAATAAAATAAAAAAAAACTGCTATTAACCGCGTACGCTGCGCAAAACTGCAGGTATTTATCGACCACCTCCGCATCAGGCAGAAGATACAATTACCAATTTGCTTGATATACGTCTGTCACTTAACGAGGCAACTGCTTCGTCATTTACAGCAGGCATACATAATTTTTTTCATCACGGCAGTAACAGCGCACTAAATTCGAGCAGTGGTACAACTGCAATCAACAATGCACACCAACACCAATACCAACAGCAGCAACAACAACAACAGCAGCAACATCACCATCATCACAATCACTATCATCCGCACCTGCATCTGCATGGTGCTGGTCAATTTTTGCGTGATAACTTTATCAGCGGCTCGGCTAGTTCAGCACTGAACGCTATTATGGGTCATCATGGCAGCATTTCTACCACCCCGTCGAATGCTGGCATTATTGCAACGGGTAACACCAGTGGTAGTGGTAGTCAATCTGCAGGTGTTGTCGGTTCAATTTCTTTCGGTACACCGTTGAGTGCAATGACAACTGCTACCTCTGCCTCGGCTTCGGCTGTGGATGGAAATCAAGTTGGAACGCAACAAACTCAGCTACCATACTCACCTACACCACCACTGCAACGTCGTTTGGCGAAAAGTTTCAGCGTAGCACCTGCGCTCGGCACCAACAGTGGCAACAGCAGCGGCACACCACCACAAAAGGGTGCGCGAGACTTTTGGTGTCATTCGTATTTTGACTGCGTGTATTTTAAAACGTTTTATAAGTTTTTTTTTAAGCGCACAATTCACTTGCTTGCTGCATTCACCCAATTGGATTTTAATTTCCTGTGAAATTGTGGCTAATTTTATGATTTCTCTAGTAACATAAAAAATATGTTAACTTATCTCAGTTGGTAGATTTAGGCAGCGTTTTAAAGGTCTGTGAGTTTTAAGAGCTATTTGAAATATTGCAAAATTGTCCGCAGTCCATTTAAAAAAAAATATATGAAATATGTGTGTTGTATCAAATTCTCAAGTCCTGGCTAGAATTGCTGTCATCTAAAATTATAGTCAGGAAATCGGGGTAGACCAAAATGTCAGAGGTGTTAACCAAGTAGGTTTTGTAGAGCATGAAAAAATATGGCTAGGTATATGAAGAAATTCTTCACATTTAGCGTTGTTTTCAAATCTAAAACGAAAAAAAACAATTGAAATGTTAAATGCCCCATACAAGCTAAAGTACAAAGCTTTGAAATATAGTAAGATATTAAATTTTGAGCTTTTGTTGGCGTTAATAGAAACGGTCTACGAGCTTAAAGTTAAAAACAGGGGTCGTAACGGTTATAATTTTTATAAAAACAATCACGATTTAATCGTTATATTGTAATTTCTATTTTGTCGATTAAAAATCATCGTTATTGGATATTTATATTTTCGATAAAAAATATAATATATAATATATAAATATAGATCAAAAAATATAGATCAAACCTGATTGAAAAAATAAAAAATAAAAAAATAACGAAAAAAATATAAAAATCCAAGAAATACGATTATTTTTGATCGAAAAAAATCACAAAACAACTGCAAACTTGATCGGAAAAATAGAAATCCAAGAACAAAAATTATTTTTGATCGGAAAAATAAAAATCCAATAATAACGTTTATGCAATGATTTAACACAAAATATCTTCGAAATAAATTTTAGATCGGATTTGTATATAAGGATTATATCGATATATTCCAGTTTTGATTTGGACGAATTCTTGGCCATGATTTTAAAAAATTTTTCAATTTTTTAATCATAATCATCTAATCAACGTCAAAAATATCTTCTAATTTTAAGTTGTCATCCTATAATGAATGGATATAACATTTGATACGTAATTTGTTTTATAAACATTAAAGACGAAGAAAAAACCCTTTTTCAAAATATAAAATCCGAATTTACAATTTTGAAAATATATAAAGCTTTTTATTGCTGCTATTGTTGTAACAGCATAAAACATTCCCCATAAAATTTTGAGGAATGCTGCTGAAGCGACAGTCCTTGGCCGGATATAAATCCGGGTCGTTCCGGTATCGTAGAGCCGACTGCCGAGGGAACGCTTTTAATTTTTGGTTTCAGTATGACACATTCTTTTTTTTTTTCTCGAATAACCAGCTAAACTTCTAGCAGCTGTGAAAACGGCATGTGGGTAATAGAAATTACATTTACTGGCTAATTTTATCGGAAATGTTTTATGATGCTGTTCAAACAACAACGTTTTCTAATTGGTGTTACGTACCGGAATGACCCGGGTTTTACCCGGTTAAGCCGCTGTTTCGCGATTCAACCCAGTTTAGATCAGCCAACACCAATGAAAGTGGTTCGCAGCCTTTTCTTGCATGATGATGGGGGGATGCCGCGTTTGCCGAAGGTAATTAAGTTTCCTTTCTAGCCACCCAATCTGCAGCGCAGTTTCCTGGGGTACCTCCGGAATTAATGAGTGACCAAATCTATGTTTGACATTTTGTTAAAACCGAGTTAGTATGGTCTCAATGAATTCTCGTTTTCATCACTGCAAAAGCGGCTAAGAATTTTGACTGCGAACATTTTTTTTTGATACGAAATAAAAACATAGTAGTAGATATTTAGAGCAAGTGGTTAACACTAAAATTGATTCTCAATATTTAATGAGCGCTATTATATGATATGCCGTTATAAGCAATGCACTTCACTTTTTGTTTTAAGTTCCGAAATACTCAAAGAAAATTTTAAAATCTAAATTATCGTTCGGTGCTTGTTGCAATAAAAATAATATTGAAAAGTTGCACTACGCTGAGATAAGTTAGCTGCCATTGAAACTTTCTGTAAGTTTTAATTTGCATGACACTTTCTCATACGAGTAATTTTTAAATGTTCTAAAAAGTTCTGATGTTTGTAGTACCTTCATGTATTTAATAAGGTAAAATATGTAGTAAATGTGTTTTCCTTTTTTCACTTTTTAAACGATTTAACCATATATAGTTAAATGATTATTGCTAAATATTTAACTATTTCTTACATTCCAATTTTAATTTTATAGCTTTATATTTCAATTAGTTTCCCTAAGTGATACTAGCGATTTACCTTTGAATTTGTGTTCGTTTGTACGTATAAAGTAACTAAATAATGCCAAACAGTGTGCTGTATATAACCGCTGCAACAGCAATTCCATTACAAGACTAAAATGAATTCAAGTAATCAATATTAAAAAGAAAAACAAAAAAAAAAAACCTTACGCGATTAATTTTAATTTTTCCAGTCTTATCGTCATGTAGCTCTCATCTCATTGAGTTTACGCCCCAAATTGATTATTTTTCTATAAGTATTTTATCAGTTTTGTTGTAATTGCTTATGTTTAACAGTTGCAACAGCAATTTTTGTACGTACGTGTAGTATCTTTGTGTCTTATTTTACGTATGTAAATATTTATGTTGTCGCCCTTTTTTGTGACTAACATTTTCCAATTATTTTCTGTATGCTATTTTATTTTCGGTATCACAACGCACCCTTTAGGCTTGAGCAAAGCTGCGCTTATCGGCTTAACTGGTGCACGTTTGTCCGCAACGCAAGCTCCACTCACACCCACATCTGGTCCGCCATCCTCTAATAGCTTGACATGTAAGTTTTGCAGAACACTACCATTTTGTGATTTTTAAAAAGATTTTATTGAAAGAGACAACTTAAAATAAAGTGTCCATACAATGCTTAAATCAAACTTTCGAATAAATTCGTGTACTAACAAAAATTAAAAATTGTGCAGCTCTGCCGTCGCTTGGATTCGAACAGCGTCCACCTTTGGCTGTGGCGCGGCCTAAATGTAATAGTATTTTGCATTTATTCGGTGAATGGCTATTCGAAGCAGCTCATATTGGCGGCGATGCTTGGATTTTGAATACAAAAAGTGAGTTAAAAATATACTTCTAAAGATAATGCTTGTTGTAATAAAAATAAATTTTGCCTTTACCTTCGCGAAGAACAAGCCACCGAAGCTAGCAAACGGCCTTCTTCCATGATCATGGAGAATCGTAAGGGTAGTATTTCACTCTCACAACCCAATTCGTTGAACGATCCAAATATACTACCACCTTCACTAACCATCGATAAGTACGAGTCGGGCCGCGCTGAAGCTATAGGCACGCTGTGCAAGATATTTTGCGCTAAAAAGACGGGCGAGGAAATGCTGCCTGTTTATTTGGCGCGTTTCTACATGGCATTGCAGCAATGTCTGAAGATAACCGAATCCAAAGAGTGCGATGAAACATTGGCGAGTATTTTGTTGAACTCATCCGATCTATTTCGTCTCGATTTGAATGGTGTGCAAGTGCTATTACCTAGTTTTATAAGCGCGCTGGAAATTGTGCTGCCCGATAAGGATTTGAAAATAAAAACCCAAGCAATGCTTTTCAATAAAACCGAACTGCGTCGCGCCTCGATTAATATTCTACTGTCTATTCTCACCTTACCACTGCATTTCCAAACGCTACCCATACGCGATCTCACCAACGAGTCTGCAGAGCGGTGAGTTGTGAAGCATTCTATGTATGTACATATAAATAAAATATTAAAATATTTTTCATTTTAGTGTCATCACTTTCATACAACTTAAACCACGTTTAATTAATATACTAATGAATGCTTTGCAAGTGGAAACGGATGCACAAAATACGCACATGCTGCTCGGTGGTCTACTTTTGACTGTGCAGGATGCAGTTACTTTTGAGGAAACCGAATTGGTTGGAACCGAACACTTGCGCGCTGCATCGCCGACGCCGGGTGATACGAATTTGCTGAGTTCGGGTATGTGTTGAAAAATTGGAGTGGTATAGGAAATATTTTGATACTCAGTTAGTTGATAGTTGGTTTTAATTTTGTAATTGTATATTAATTTTGTAAATTTTATAGTTTATTTTATAACACATCTCTCATTACACTACTCTGATTTTTAGTAAGTACGCGAGGGCGCCCCATACACAAAAAAAAAACAACAAAACAGTACTGAGACATTAAACTCAGTATTAGTAAAAAAAAACTGAAATCCTAAAGAACAAATTGCTATTAATTAGAAAAATATCCATATTTGTTTTAGTTTTTATGACCGAGCACGTCAATGCCCAGGCTTTATAAATTTTTTCACATAACGGTTTTTTGTAACAACCCAAAGCGATCGGACATATATGTATATACGTACATACATATATACCAAAGTGTTGAGAATGAAAAGAGAAATCAATTTAGTCATGACTGTCTACGAAACTTTCCTTTGACCACCTTTTCACTTTCCTGGTATTGAAAATGGGCAAAATGGGATAATAACCACGCCCACATCACGGTGTTTCCGAAAATAAAGTGAAATCCGGTATTTCACTAACTATAAAAGATAATTTGCTCAGAATTTATATACTGAAAAATTAAATACGGGAGTTAAATTTCGAATTTCGAAAGTTATAGGAATTGTTAAGAAACCACGCGTATCTCAAGTGTCGCGTATAACAAAGTGATCCAAAACTCGTTATCTTACCGAACTTATCCTTTTCTGTACTTGTTTTTATTTTCGTCTTGTGTTTTTTTTGCCATACAGAAATAAAAACAGAATTTTTTTAACGTCTGACGTTGTGAACCTAGGATCTGATGAAGGTTTTATTCTATCGGCTCTTATTCAGCGACAGCATTTTCGGTAAAGTAAAATTTTCGGTTCCTAATTTAACGAAACATACAACTCTCATTTGATGAAAATTTTCGGCTTTTAAATAATACAAAATTTTTGTTAGATAATACACAAGATGTCCAAATGAGTCATAGTTCGTGAATTTTCAAAAATACAAAATTGCTTAATTTTAATTTTTTCCAATGCAATCCAACGGCATAACGTTTGAAATTTTAAATTTTATAACAATGGTTTTTTACGAACCTTACGAACGGAAAACGAAGGGAAAAAATATTAAAAAAATTAAGAAACAAAAATCAAAAAGTACTTAAATAAAAAAATAAAGAAAAAATATAATGAATCAGCTATAAAGTAAATAAAAAAAAAATAAATAATATGAAATGAGGAAATCTCGGAAAAGCTTGAAACTAATTTTATGAGTTCAAACGGTTGTTGTTGTAAGTTTTCGGGGAATGATGGCTGAAGTGACAGTCCTTGGCCGTTTTTTCTTTGGCAAAATATTCAATATACGGTCGGAACAAAAGCCTTCTAATTTTATTTGAAAGCGTTATTTTGACCATGGCACAGATTTTGTAAGTTTACATTTCCTTTAATACTCGAGTTTTTGATTTACAGCCTGCGCATAATCCACTCTTAATCCGAAATATTTTAGTTAAAATCCTCATATTAAACTTTATAATTCGCGAGAGAAATTACTGTTTTTTTTGTATGGGGCGCAAAATACCTTAATGTACGATATTTTCACCACAGTTATGTAAACTGTGTTTTTCACTCTGCTTGCCTTTGTCCGGCACCTTCATACTTCACTGCAAATATTTTCATGCACTTTTGTTAAATTTATCATTATATTTTTCATTTTTCTTTCTTTTTTTTCTTTATTTATTGTCTTGTCCGCGAATTTGTGTATGAAAAAACAAAAAACAAAATCATAAAAATCAATTGTAAATTGCACACACACACACATCTGCATATGAAAACTTACGTACCACACTACCAAATATCGACCGTTCATGATCGTCCATCCATTCGATAAACATCCGCTCAAAAAAAAAAAAAAATATTGCCACCAACAATACGCGCGTGCGCACAGCTTGCTCAGAACGTTCCGCATCAATAGCCAGTGCGGGTAATTCCAGCTTAGGTGGTCATAGCGCTGCAACTATTGGCGCTTCAGGTGTTGGTGCTGGCGTTGGCAGCGCTGCTGCTGGAGGTGGGTACGTCGGACGTGATAACTCATCACAACATGATTTCCCCAGCCTTACCATATCCGATGATTTCCCAATGGAGTTGCTACATGAGTTTGAGAGTGCTTCAGTTTATGGTAATTTTACTTTGCATTCACATTTTGATTTTCCTAACAAATATGTATTGCTTCCAAATTTTTTGTTTGTTTTAAATTGTTGTATGATTGTATTACATGTACTTTATATGTATGTTGTATTTTTGAGGTTTGCTTTTTTTTTTTTTTTTTTTAAAGTGCTCTTGCCTTTGCTTTGCAATATTTAATTGTAACGTGTAACTGTATCGTGTGCAGTGTCAAATAGCTACAGGTAATGCCGAAAAGTCCGATATTTTCATGTTGTCTTTTCTTCTTCCTCCTCCTCCCAACTTTTTGTACAGATAACGCTCATGCCTTATTCGTGCGCGCCACCTATTTGGTTTGTCATCGTTTGATTTCATCATGGAAAACCGATTTGAATGTCTCGCTGGCCGCTTTGGAATTGCTCTCCGGCTTGGCACGTCTGCACATACGCGATTCAGGTAAGATTTCAAAAACATGACTGTGGTGTGAATTGGTTGTGGGTTTAATTTAGTTGCATTAACTGCTATTCTTCATTTCATTCATTGAGAAATTTTATATTTGATGTAATATAAAGTAATTTGCTAGAATTTAAGCACATTTTGAATGCATTGGTTGTAGGCGGAGCGCTCCAATTTTTTTTATTAAAAAAAACCGGGATTTCTTTACTTTTCTCGCAAATCTATTCATTATACTAAGCTATTTTGGTTTAACGATTTTCGATACTGAATATATGCATATTGCAATCAAATATTATATTATACCTTCAAAATGATATTTCAAGATCTGTAGATTAAATTACTTTGTTGTGAGTCTCAATTCGGATGAACCAGTAAATATATGTACATACATAATTATTTTACTTGCCTTGATTAATAAATTTGCATGGATTTAATGACGTTTACATTTCTTTTCCTCGAAACATGATAGTGTAGAAAGTATAAAAAAAAATGAATTACGAAAATATTTCTCAAAAGCATTAGTTTTTCTAAATTACATTTGATCCGGTCTGAATTGTATTTGTCGTTTTCTGAAATCTAATTTTGGGTATTTGGTAGTTTATTTGATATTTTTTTTAATATAAAATCCATTTGAGTGTTTTCGAAAATACATTTGCGCTGGTCTAAAGCTAATTTGTAGCTTTCTAAAATTCTTTTGAGTTCTGAAACTGATTTGAGCTTATTTCAAGTTCATTTGATCTTTTCTGAAATACGTTTGTAGTTTTCCGAAATTGGATTGTTAAAGTTTTAGTTCCTTACAAAATTAAAAAAAAAATCGTACCTATGTGTTTCTCTGTAAATAACTCGCCTAAAAGCATGCAACTCCAGTAGTACCGGTACGGCGAAAAGAAAAATTTTTTTTCAATTTTCAAATTGAATTCCAAAATTTTAACACTCTGCAAAATTACACGATTAAAGTGTCCTAGAATTCTATTGTAATATCAAATATCTAACAAGCTACGTGATTTGATAACGATTTTTTTTTTTCAAAAACTTAGCAACTAACGCCAACTTCTATATAACGGTATTTTTCGAAACTAAAAAACGCAATTATTCAGTAACTATGAAAGCTAATTCGCTCGAATTCTCTGCTAGAGGTAGCGTTTTATATTTTTTAGCTTTGTTCAACATAATTTGAAAATTATAAAAAATTGGACAAATACTACGCCCACCTAACATATACTGACGATTTGGAAAATTTCAACATTTCCGTACCTGATAATTCAGATGTCTCAAATTTGGTTTAAGTGATAATATCAGATGAAGATTACATACAGTTGTGTTTACGAAAATAGTCGCTAAGTGTCTTGACAATTTTGTCCTTACTTATTGAGCTTTAATTATTTTTAATGGAAATAGGTTGATTTTATAACAAAACATGCAAGTCGAATTTTTAAAACTTTTTACAAAATTCGACATTTAAAAAAAAAATTGTAATACAAATTTGTAACTGGATTTTTTTCTAGTAAATTTCGTAGTATGCAGTTTTGCAGTCCAGTAAATTTTAAAAAATTGTTAGCCACCTAAAACTTGCATTTTAGTCAAATTGCATAGGCTACAAAGCTGCATACTCAACAAGTTTTTAAAAATTATAATTAAAAAGTTTGAAAATTATATGAAATTTTTTTTTAATTTAATGACTTTCGTAAAAAGTTTAAAACTTTTATTTATATAGTTTTTTTTAAACACTACCTTGTTTTTACCCGATTAAATTGCATTACCATTATATTCATAGAATGTATCTATTTCATTAAATATTGGTGTTCGAATGTATGTGTGCCTTTTTCTATCGCTTTCGCTATATTAATAATTTTCTTATTGTTCAGCTTTTGCATCACCAAAAAAGAAAAAGAAACTGATATAAAAAGTTTAGTAACATATGTATCATAATCCCTGTTTACTAAAATAATGTAATCAACTCAAAATTTTCTTCTCTTGTTTATTCTCTTTTTTATCTCAAAACCGAAAATAAAAACGTTAAACAAATATTTTCAAAATCCATGCCATTCCCTCAAATCCCTGTGCACTTTTTTATTAAAACATTAATATAAAAAAAACTATAAATTTCTTATCCTACCCGTTTTATGTCCATCCTTACTGTGATATATCCGATATCCTTTCGCCACCATCCTTGCAAAACATTGCTCTGTATATAATTTATATTTGTAAATAGCAGCCAGGAAATTTAATACCGGTAAATCTAAAATTTTCTATATTCACTAACAACATTTTCGTTCTTTCTCTCTGTTTCTTTTCTCTCATTTTCATAAAAAAAAAACTCACACATTATTTTTTTGTAACACTTGTTTACTTTACGGTCCGGTTCATTTCTAACTTTCTCTATAATGCACTTACATTTTTCATTGACACACACATATGTACATACATATAAAAATACATTTAACACTAACACGCTGCTACTTGTACATATATTTTATTTGATACAAAAATATTTTTTTGTTAACGGGCGAAACGGGTGAATTAAACAAAACATTTTTCATATTTTTCTTTGTACATTTTCTTCATCATATGAATATACAAAAAAAAAAAAATTCGTACACCCCAAAAATTAAATCAACCAATTATAAACGAATTGAATACGATTGTAAAATAATTGAAAATCGCAAAAACAAAACATAAAAACAACAAACCATAAAAATTCGTTTTCCAAAACCAAATCAATTCAAAATCACGTAGAATCTTTAGTTAAAATTGAAGAACCAAGTCAAAATCTAACTATAATATCCACAGACGCGTTAGAGTGTAAACGAGCCGTGAAATGGATCTGCGATTATATTTGTTATCAGTGTTCGCGTCCACCACCAGCCCATAGCAAAGATTTACACAGCACCATTGTGGCGGCCTTCCAATGCACCTCCGCTTGGCTGATGCAGCATCCATATCTTTTACAGGACAAGGATTGTCTCCAAACTGTATTGGAAGTGGTCGAATTGGGTATATCGGGCACGAAAAGTGTTGGAAAAAGTGGTGATATACCGAAATTTAAAGACGAAAAGGAATTGAAGCCGGCATCGATGCGCGTACGCGATGCTGCCGAAAGTCTACTCACAATTATACTCGAACAAGTTGGCTATTTCCCCAGCGAGTGTGGACCAGAGTCGATATCCTCTCTGTTGGATGAGGTGGCCTTGATGAAGCATTGCAACTCAATGCCTGATAGCTCGGGCAGCGGTGGTGGTTCGTCTATAACCACCGAGCAGGCTATTGCGAAATTTAAGTATTTTGTCACCGAGAATTCAACAATATTGGCACTTTTGGAAGAGCCACTAGGCAACGCTGAAGATCCACAACCAACTGTGACATGTAAGTAGATGGTGTCCATTTCGATATGAGAGTGGTGAGATAAAGGTTTCCAGCTTTGGAAGCTGGGGAAAAATAGGTTAAGCAGATACCACATATTTATTATAGGCCCGTAGTAGTAATCGTAATATAAAGTACCTTTTAACTAAAATCAAACCTTAACCGAAAAGAATAATTAAAATTTCAGCTAATCATAGACAAAATCCGCTGGGTGACAGCTGCTTCGTACATAAAATACAGCGCCAAAAAGTATGCAAAAAAATATAATGAATTTTCAACTGAAAAACTACTTTTAAAATTATCTCAACCCCGCTTTGGAAAAAAAACGTATTAGAAATTAACTATAACAGAGTTAAATTTGTGTTTGTTTTAAAATACAGTTTTAGTAGTTAAAATCTGTTTCTAAATTCTTTATGACTACGGGCCATACAGTCTATTGTATAATTATAAATCCACCACATAATGGCAAGTGTTGACTACTTATTTTCCGTTAAAACTCAATTTTCAAACTTTGTGCAAAATTGTTCAACATTAAAAAAAAATTTACGGTTGTCATTCGGTGTACCCTGGGTTTGAAACCTGGCCGGGGCAAGTAACCACAAAAATTATAGAAGAGCTTTTTTCTAATAGCGGTTGCCACTCGGAAGGTATTCGGCCCTATCGCCGACTTCACGGGAACAAATCATTCCCATAAACTAACAAGCAAAACCAAAACAAAATCGGGAAAATTGTTTTTGTTTCACTTGTAAATTTGTGGGAATATTTGTTCACGTGAAGTCGGCGATAGGGCTGATTGGCAAACCTTCGACTGTATTTCTGCCATGAAAAAGTTTCTCGCAAAAATTATTATTTATTGGAAAAAGGATGCTGCCAGATTTGTATGTATGTATTTAGTACATAAAATTTGGAAAAAAATTGTGATTAAAAAAACTTAATATGAGTGTATCACTGACAACGTATGCACATATTTTAAACAATACAAAATTTATTTCGGGTTGCCACCTTTTGAAAAGAGTTACAAAAAAGCTATCTAAATAAAATATTTACATGTAAAATATAACGCAGGGGATATTAACCGAAAATATGTACATAATTTGAAAAAGCTGTACACCATATTTTCAGTTAGGGTTGCCACTTATCTAAAATAATTGGAAAAATAGCGAGATATGAAAAAAATGTATTGAAATGAAGCGGAATAATAAGACTACACTGAGGAAGTATGCACAAATTTAAAATAAAATACAAATTGAACAGGGTTGCCACCTTTTGTTAAAATTATAAAATTATTAAATTTTACACGAGTTATATAAAATATTAAAATACATTAAATATAGTTGCCACCTGTTTGAAAAGTCGAATTAAATAGAATTTTACACAAGTTATATGTTAGGGAAAAACGCATGCCGCGATTTTCTAGTTTTGATAAAAAAAATTGAAATTTTGAACGAAGTTCGTTAGTTTTTTTTTGCAATTCTTCACAAAGTTTGAAACATGGATTTCAATACAAAATAATAGCATTAAATAAAAAAAACCAAATAGTTAAAAGTGTCATTATGTGATGACTTCTTAATTATTGAAATATAGAATGTTTAAAATTCAAATTTTTTCGATTTTTTCTGAATGGTTTTTAGCTTATTTCTGCTGTGTCTTAACTGTAATTTTGGCTTAAAATAAGCATGGGACAGTATTGAAGATGAAAGTGCTAGATATATTCAAAGATTTTGATTCTGATTTTAAAATTTTTATTGCCAACTCAAGTGCTAAATTACACTGTGAAAAAATTACAAAGTTGTTGTACGCCACTTCGTTACATTTTTCTTACAGTGAGTTAAAATTTTAATAGTTTTCTAATTTGCCTCTTTGCCAGTATTAAAGAAGTTTAAAGTGAATTAATGAAAAATTTATTTTTAACTCATTGTGACCCTCAAGAAAAGGCCATTTTGACTCTGGTTTTGAAAATGTTTCTGAAAAATATAAATTTTTTATCTGGTCGTCTAATTTCGATAAATTCTTTAATTTTGTTTTCCCCCCACCCGAAGTGTTAATACGCGGCCCCTTCGGGCGTCATGCTTGGACTATGCAATTGCGTCATTTGCCACGCAGCAAATCTGGCACTAAGTACCACGCCGTCAATCCAGGGCGCCCCATACCGATGAACGACACACCACAGCGTATCGAATTCGATCAGAAATTCTTTCCGGATGGTGTTGATAAAGTAACACCTTGCGTCGCCGATTATTCCATACCAACATTAGAACAAATTCGTGAGCAATATGGCACTGAGAGTATACGCCAACTTGAGACTATGATTGAAAATCAGAGCATCGATGAGAAATTAGCTTGGGCCGCTACTGATAATAGCGCCGATAGCTTGTCGCATTCGCAGGAAAGTGTGCCACCTTCAGTGTGTCATGAATTTCAGGCTGCACGTCTATTTCTCTCCCATTTCGGGTTTCTAACATTCGAAGAACGTAATCCGAATAACCCGTCCGAATCTTTGGGGACGCCTACACAACGTCCGCTCATTGTGCTCGATACGAAGCGCAGTCAATTTGCCCAGGAATTGGGTGTGTTGGATAAGTTGAGTGCGCGCAGTTATGATACGGTACATGTGTTCTACGTGAAGTCCGGACAAACCATGGCGCAAGAGATTATCGGGAATATGAATGATGAGAATGTACGCACACTAGATGCACATTTCGGCAATATGCTATTGACTTTAGGTAAGTTGTAGAGCTGAGGGTAAATTTCGAAACTCAATCTATTTCATGTTTTTTTTTACCTACTTTCATAACTTTAGGCTGGCCTGTCGACATAGACGAGCATTCCGGCTGGACTGGTTTCATTAGCACATCTTGGTCGCTAAAAAGTTCCATTCAACGTGAAGCCGAAAAACAGGCTAATCAACGCTTTGCATCAACCGCGTCCAGCAGTCACGATCTGCGCTTCAATGGCGAATCGCGTGTACTCTATTGGGCTGATGTTAGTTCAGAAATTGCAATTGTAGTACCAAATGAATGGAATTTACATTGCGAAACAGATGGTAGTTGCCTTTCACTCTGTTCCTCGAATTCCTCTGGCGATAGTCTACAATCCACTGCATCTGCGGGTAATGTTTGGACGCGCGTTTCGGATGCGAGCGGCGCCGAAAATGTTAAACCGCAAAAATCACGTAATCTCTCCCTGGAATTGGACACTAAAGGCGCAAGCACAAAGGATCCAGTGCCACCGATACGCCGCAAAACAAATGCAATAAAACCGACATTGCAAGCGCAAACGCCAGCGAAGATATTTCTTGTTTGGCTCGAATCTTTCGAGGATCACTTGAATTTCCCTATAGGTAAAATAACATCTAATATTTATTTAAACTATTTTTTGTAATACTTGTGCATAAATTCTCTCATTATTGCAGACGATTTACTAGCTTACACGCGCACAGGCGAGGAAACTCACGTATTGCAAATGCCGCGCGCCAGCGATTGTCATGTCATCTTCCTACACGCATTGCAATCGGGTTTACTGCGTGTGAAATTGCAGGGACCAACGGGACGTATGAGTTTTGCCACACCCTTAGTAGATGGCATGGTTTTGAGTCGGCGTGTCGTGGGCAATTTGGTGCGACAGACAGCTCATAATATGGCCAAACGTCGACGATTGGATAATGATAAGTGAGTTTGGGAAAAAGTTGAGAGAAGAATAAGAATGTTTTGTAATAGAAATTCCTACTTTACAGTTTCCAACCACCACATGTCCGTAGACGTCTCAAAGTACAGGATATAGTACAGAAATATAAAATGGATTTGAGTGAACCTGAATTGTTGGCGCATCTTTTTAAAAGCGCAATTTAAACGCATACTACCCGTTATGCAACGAGTAATGCCTTATTTTTTTGTTTTACACGAATAACAAATGCAAGGTGCAATGGCATTTTGATTACATAACCGAATACCATTAAGTATTTATAGCAATTTATTTTGAACGAAAATATGTAAGCTATTTAATCGAATTCTAAGTTTAACATTACATTCAACTAATGTAAAAGCAATAAAATTAACAAGTGTTTGCTCCACATGCAACAAACATCAGCAATCAACTTAACTTAGCTCAAGAGTTAGCAAGAATTTCTGCAAGCAAAACGCTTTAATTAAACGACAGTATACGATTTCCTGCACTGCCGCTCGCATACACACCATTTATCACTTTGATAAATACGCGCTTCTGGCCACATAAATTCAATAACACGTACCTCCAAGCGACTCAGCAAGCAGAACTTTGGCGGTAAGTTTTGTATGTACATTAAGGTGGTCCAAAAAAAAAAAGTGAAGTTGGAATTTTAATCAACCTCTTGGATTGTTCTACATCAAAACAAAAAAAAAAAAACAATATCCCTATTTTTTTAAATCAAAAACGCTCAAAGCGTTCAAAGTTTCGCATGTGTTTTATATAGGGGGGTAAAACAAGTTTTCGTAGAAATGGTGTATCATCCTTTAGAATACATATTTTTCAATCGGCAAACTCGGTTTCTCTCAGGAGACTTCAACGAATGATGCCCAATTGTTTATTTAAATATTTTTTAATTTTACGTATTTTTTATGGGCGCCCAAAAAATTCAAAAATGGCTCATAAAAATAATTAATATTACAAAATTAGTTAAATAAATAATTGTGTATTATTCGTTTTGAGCCGCTTGAAGAAAAACACAGTTTACCAATTGAAAAATAATGATTTTCAAGGATTCTGTACCATTTCATCCATATAAAACACATGGAAAACTTTGAGCGATTTAAGAATTTTTTGATTTGCAAAAAGTAGTGGTATTGCTTTTTTTCGGTATAGAAAAAATCAGACTTAACTTTCTCCCCCCCATGAATTTTTAGACCACCCTAATGCACAAATCTTGTATGTAAGATTGTGCATATAAATTTGTTAGGTGCAGCTGTACTACAAGTGAGTACTTAAGTGTATGTGCTAATATTATCCTGAAGACTTAAATTGTAAACATTTGTCGACTTTCACACGAAATTCAAATTCAAATCAGTACAAGAGCCAACTTTACATATACATACAATAAATGTAAACAAAACGAACTGAAAAGAAAAAAATATAGGGTGTGCCATCGGTTGGCTGCTTTCTAAAAATACTAGGGGCGTATTTATAAAGAAAACTCTAAACAAAAATAAATTAAGAGGAACAGAATAGATATAAGGTGTGACTAGTTTCTTAAAAATTTTACAAACAAAAAAAAAATCGTTCAATAGTTTTCAAGAGTTTTCACCAAGGACCAAAAATAACCATTATCTCAAATTTAAAAGTTTAAAACTTTCCCCCTTTTCGGAAATTTCACGAAAAAGTTGTTTCATAATAGTTTTTGGTATGAAATAAAAGTTATATTCTAACGTTTATTTTATACGTTGTCTGATAATTGTTATACAGGAGACACATTCCTGTTACCAATAAGTGTTATTTCTTAACGTTTTTTACGTTGACTGATAACTGTCATGCAGGATAAATATTTTGTACCTTTATCTGTATCTTTATCTTTTCCTTTATTTTATTCGTCAATGTCCTTATCCTAAAAATTTAATCAGACAAAAAATATATAAAATAAACGCTGGAAAATAACTTTTATTGGCAACGGCAAAAATAGTTCTCCCGCGTAACAGATATCAGGCAACGTAAAAAAATACACGGTCGGTTATAACTGTTTTCGGTGTAAACAAAGAAAATATTTCTCTTCTTCTGAGGACTTCTTCTTCCACTATATTTGTATTTTTCTAAAATACGATATCTGATAAGAGAAAAATCTTTCGCAAATTTATATACAAGAGAAAGAGAAAGAGTATTACTATTCAGAATCTGACTTAATTTTACTTTTCAGTAAAAAGTCCAGACTTTTTAAAGCAGATCCATGTAGGCCAACTGATGTACGTGTCGGCTGATTGCATGATCATAGAGCTTTCAAAAGTTATGTTGTTGGTTTCGAATGGAGAAAATTTTTATTTGAGAAATTTTATGATTTTATATCGTAAGTACATTAGGACACTTTGCGAATCACCTATATGTAATTGATCGCCCTATTTCCATGCCAATGACAAAACTCATCGCAAGAAACGTTGTTTCGTCATTGGCACGTACTCAGTATGTTATAACAAGAACAATGACAGTTGTCAGCAATAGAGCGCTTCAGTAAGTTTTTGCGGCATAGTTTTAGGTGCAGCCGTTAAGACAATTGTCATGCGATGAGCTATGGGGATAGGACTGTTACCGCTTTATGCTGATTACCTGACAAAACTTATTAACCTGACAGTTGTCAGGTTTACTGCGCCTAAAACTATGTTGCAAAATATAACGTAGTTGTCTCGTACTCAGTAGAACATAACAAGTACAACGACTGTTCTCGTCATTACATGACTCAAAATCATCTTTATCGCATAGTTTTAGGCGCAGTAAATCCGACAACTGTCATAACGATTAGTTTTGTCATACAATCAGCATATGGGGGTTAATCTGAATTGAACAAATTGACAATCAGCGATTTGTAAAAGTTTTTGAATATTTTCTTTGAGTGAAAATACCTCATAATTTGTAATTATTTGACTACAAAATTCTTGGGTTTTTCAAGCGAGTACAACTAATATGTCAAAACACATATGCCCCATATGTGAAGAGTACCCGCATGATACTAACCACCTCTTCATATGCTCACAAAAACCTACCATTTCCGCGAGACGTCCGAGTCTATGAAACCCGAATGAACCGCATTTACATATATTCGGCTAAGGACTGTCTCTTCACCAACATTTTCCAACATTTTGCCGGGAATGGTTTTTATATCGTTATAACAAAAACGATATACATACATACATATCTATAATATGATATTCTGCCTCCCAGTTTTCTGCAGTCGAAAAAGCTTTCAGTGCTAAATTAATTAGGGATGCAAAAATAACCCAGTCAAAGATGACCCACCCCTTACGTACATCAGCTCCTAAAAGCATATTGAACATGTGCGCTTTCAATTTTTTGCTTTATATGCATTGGACATACTACGTACATACATATTTACATAAATACATGTAGCTGTCTTACCAATGGACAGCTATGTATGTCGCACATTCAGCTAAGCCGCCTTGATGTGCTGTAATCTAATGCAAATCTGGCGAACGATTGCTGCATAAATGCACACACATCCTGACCAGCTAGCGGCTTGCGATTGGTTTGATTGCAGCAACAACAAAAATAAAATGCTATCATACGCGCAGTTGTGATAATTCCACAAACGCCTTGTGCGAGCAGACACACAGCTTCACAGCTTCACTGGACACGAGACACTCATGCCTTGGAGTGTGCGCGGCCGTCTGCTCGTGCGCGCTGGTGCACGTTATGTGTGTTGTTTAAATCAAACTGAGAAGTATTTAATAAATTAATTCCTGTTGTTGTCGTTTGCTGAGACAACCGAGACATCTATCACGCCGGATAGTAATGTCTGCAAAAGAACGAACGAAGGTAGTGCGAGTTAGTGTCGCAGACTACGCTCGAAATGAGCAGACTGCAATTGGAGCCGTTTGCAAAATGTATGCGCGCAGTAGAGCGAAATTCGCGTATAACACCTCCTACAAAAGCAAGCAGCACAATTTATAAAAGAGTCTCAGGTTTTTAAGAGGCAGCTAAACTAAATGCCGGGATTGACGGGGAAGGCAAACACGCAAGGCGGTTGGTTATTCAAGATGTCGCACATGCGGGCAGGTAGGTACCAAAAGCTGTCGTACATAACATAATAATCCGCGTGGATTTTATACAACACTTCCTTTCCCGTGCTAGTTTGTTGGTCTTCGCTTGGCTTTGACAGTTTTTAGTGGATTTGTTTTTTTAGTTTCTTTTCTTTTGTTGCTTCACTGCTAACTGTATGTCAAGGTTGTGGTGTTCAATGGTTTTATTTTCTGATCATTTTGTTTTTTTTAGCAGACTTTTTGCTTTTTTATGTGGAGCTTAAGTGCCATAAAATAAATAAAAGTAAGTAGGTACATGCGGGTCACGACAATTCATTAAGTAAATATTCCTTTTTATATTATATGAACGAAGTGCGACGAGAACCAGGATTTTTCTGTTACTATACGAAATGTCGAGTGCGAGTCCGTGCTCCACCCGAGGTTCAAATCTCGGCAGGGGCAAGTTACATGAACCTTTTTTCCGAGCGCAATTCTGCCATGTAAAAACTTCTTGACAAAACTACATGACAAAACTCATCGTATGGCAATTGCCCCAACTACGGCGCCTAAAACTAAGTGGCAAAAATGGTTCTAAGTCCTCTAATGATGACAACTGTCATTGTAGTTGTTATGGTCTACTGACAAAGTGATAACGACGTAAACAATTGTGGTGTTTACGTAAAAACCTAACCAAAGCAATAAGTAACAAAACTTCTAAGATTGTAAAAAGATTTGCTCCCAAACAATTCAAAAAACTACTACTACATGCAAAACTTGTAACATCTTGCAAGTTTTACGAACAGCTGATTCGATTTTTTGGCTCACAAACCAAAAATAACCCCCCTATGCTGATGACCTGACAGTTGTCAGGTTTACTGCACCTAAAACTATGAGTCCTCTAGTGGTTATGCTCGACTGACATCGGGACAGTAATATTATATTCTGCGACATAATGTTAGGCGCAGTAAACCTGACAACTGTCAGGCTAATACATAAGTTTCGTCAGGTCATCAGCATAGGGCGAAAAGAATAAATTTGAAAAAAAGAACATTTGCATAAGATTGTTTATTAACATTTTCCATTCCAAACTTTTTACTGTCTTTGTTTTTTGTTTTATTAAAGTAGTTCAAAAATAACATTTCTTATGTTTGTACCTATTCACAAATTATTTCTTACTGGCAAGTGATTGCAAGTAAAAAATTTTCTAGCAAGAATTTGCAAAAATTTTTACAATATGACATGCGACATGTCCAAACTATATGCCTTAATTCTGCTTCATAATTTTAGGCCCGTTGCTATGACAATAGTCATGCGACGAGTCTTGCTATTGCCATACATTTTCGATCAGATTTGCAACTGGACTTTTAAACGGTAAATTTAGTGCGCCCATTACAAATTCTCTTTAGCCAATTTTAGACGGATTTCCAAGTGTTCTCGCCCAGTAGCGGCGTCGGACAGTATCTGTTGACACTTCAATACCCTTTTGCGATAATTTTTCATAGCTTGCTTCAGGCGAATCGTTAAAGTAATATTAAGCAGCTGGGTTATCGCCTTATACAATTTTTTTCGAACTGTTTCCCTTTCTGCCTCCCTAGCTCATCATCAACATTTCCACACTATTCAAATCGGTTAACCCAACTCTTCACAAATGATACTGAGATCCTGTGTATTATGTTACCTGAGTGGGTCTCATTTTCGGCCCGTAGATGCTTTACCAAAAATACCACTTCAAAATACTTTTTAATTTTTGATATTCGTTTTTATATCCATGCGCATTAAGCAACCGATATATGTAGGTATGTATATACATATACATGCCAAAATTCTTAGAATGAATTGCGAAATTGATTAAGCCTGTCTGTCTGTCCGTCCATGTATCGGATAAATCGAGTAAATATTGAGATATCTCAACAAAATTTGGTACACTCCCCGCAAGGTAGGTTGGTACTGGGAATGGGCGAAATAACGGTGTTTTGTTTAAATCAATTAATACATATATCGATAATTATAAAGAAAGGTATACGTGAGGAAATAGGCGTGGCACCGCCTACTTTAGAGCAAATATGTACATACATAGCTCCCAAATCACCTCACCAAATGCTACCAAATTTGGTACACACTTTACAACTTCATTCAGTAGGCACAGTTTCGAATATTATAGAAAACGGACAAAAACCACCTCTCATTGAACGGTAATTTTCAACAATCAAAATGATGCGATATCTTGTAACAAGATAATTTGCTCAAATTTAATATGCAGGATGGCGTTGAAAAAGGAAATACATGGAATAGATTTTAACTTAGTAAGCATAATTTCGAAAACAATAGAAATCGCCAAAAAACCACGTGCCCCTCTAAAATAACGACAATTTACTAGTGATGGCAAAACAAATTCAATAACTGATTAATCGGTTAGTAATTAATCGAAATCATTTGGTTATTAATTGGGATTAATAGTAATAAATTAACCGAAAACCATTTAACAAGTTATAAAACACTGAGTGCTTATTTTATTAGCAATCCAAAAATCAATTTTTTAGTTTATAAATAAGCACGGATGGTATATAAATAAAGGCGAATGAATAGTCTTATAAACTTTGACAAGATTTGAAAAAAATCAATACGTAAGAATATAATTTAAGAATAACAGGTTTGACAAGTATTTCGTTGTAAGTCTATTTCGCAATTCTGTAGGGATAGCACCCGCTTTGAAAAAATGGCGTTCTGAGGGTAAGGAATTTCCCCTTACATAAAAATATTTTTGAGAAAGGATATAGCTTAGGGTAAGCGGACTTAATTTCCTCCCAGGCATCAATTACATTTTGTTTCAATTATAAAATCGGAGCACTGAGAAAGAAACCCAATAAGTCTTGGGGATATAAGAAGTCATTGTCCTTTTTTTCTTTTATTTCACTTCCTTCTCCAATGCTATCTTCTACCAGGACGACTTGTGTGTATCTTTACTGTAGATAAACCTGAGGGATATTCGAACTGAAATTTTATAAGTCTCTGCTCTAACAAAGTTGATCCTGCAAGTAGAAATGAATACTTAATTTCTCCAAAGCGACGAACTGGTACAAAATGTAGGTCTAGCTTTTAGTATTTGCTGGCGCCCCTAATGAGCAAGGGGAATAACTTGGGCTAATGAGGCACGTTTTTGTCCACTTATTTGTGTGGTCATAGCTTCCATCCTTCTTATTAAAGAAATTATTTCTATAATTTCCTCTTTGGCTTTTGGTGTGGTGCATCAGCATTATTTATCACAAGTTATATAACACGTCTGCATATGCAATTAATTTGATGAAGCCGTCAAGCATTTAGTCAATGGAGTTCCACCTTGTCTGCACGTCTGAAATAACGTTCAATGAAAAATAAAGACAATCCTTTTCAATTTAACATCTTTATATGCCGCACACTAACTTTGACTAGGTGTGGTTTTTCTAGCCAATACATCTTTGCATCGAATTAAAGATTATAAGATTTGTAATATCCGATGAGGATTTCCTCATACAGAATCCGAATTTTTCTGGATTATCTCAAACCAAAATAAGCAAACAAAGTGAGTAAGATTGTGCTGTGCTATAACCAGAAATCACAGAAATAGTATATTTTATAACAAAATATGTTAAATAGCTCGTTTTTGGAGATTTTATGAGCAACATAGGAATTTCTGCGTATTGCTCCCACTTACATATATACATACATACATATATTAAAATAAACATAAGCACGTTTTATTGGTTATGTATCTTTTTATTACTCCCATTAAACCGAATTGATAATCTTTATTGGCGCTTGCGTCTTACAAATGCACTTGAACGTTGGGACACATATACCCAACTAAATATGTATATACATATACATTACTCATGCTCCTTGGCCTGGCTTTAAAACAAATACTTGAAATTTATAAATATTCAAATACTAATAATTTTATGCTTTCGACAAAAAACATAAAATGGGCGACTGCAGCAAAAAAGCAAGCTTATTAATTCGATCGTTAAAATAAAGGCAAAAATACCCCAGCAAGGGATTCTTTTGCTTTCAAAAAAATATCCCATTACAGAGTAAATTGTTTTTGTAATTGTATTTCGGAACGTCAATGTCTTATACTGCAGTCGGTATCTTGATTAATACTTAAAAAATGTATTTGGTAGTTTAGGTTAGGCCTTTTCAAACTAAATGAATGATAATTTTAATTCCATACGCCACAAAAAATTCATATGTAAAATGAAATCAATGCCAGCAGAAAGAACACTGCATACCAAAGACTTTTTGGCGTTGAACAATTTCTACGATGGATGCCATTCAGCCCTCCCAGAAGTAAGGAATTTTTCTGTACCTCAAATGGTTTTACAAATTCAATGTAAAAATTTTTACCTTTCCGACAAGTTGAACGGATTTCCACACAGATTTTTTGTGGGTTTTTGTTTCATATAGTAAAAATTGGCTTAGGTCCAATATATGGTGACAAAATATGACACGAAATGCTCACATGTTACTATTTTATAAATTTGTATTGGCGTCAAATCGAAATATGTTAAAATTTTTGTAAATGAAAACCCAGAATAAATTATGGAAGTCTTCCCTCCCCTTTAAAAAAAAAAAAAAATATACATAAGTGGCAACACTTGTTTACTAAAGCCATATGCTTTGAAGTTATCATTTGTCGAGGATAAAAGAGAGGATAAAACCTTCAAATCTTTCGCATACGGGAACAGAGCTAATACTATGTATTCTCCCACATTTTACCTTAGTCGTTCGTTTCAATTTCCTTTTATCTTGGTACTGGTTGAAAACATACACATTCTTTTATTGAAAAAAGGAAGTTAAGAGTTTAGTTTTGGTATTTCATTTAGATTTGGCATTTCTGACTCTAAAGGACTGAACAAATTTTGTATTTCTATGTTGGTTTTGTGAATGAATTTCATACTTTTTTATTTTATGCTTTTTTTTAACAGTGCACCAAAGGAAACAGTAACATTTCAAATGTCACGGAACATACAAAATTCAGAAATACTTAAACCCGAAACAATTCTCTATCTAGTAAAATTTTTTGTAATTAATGGCGTCTTTCTTTTGGGGCATTACTTTATTTTAAAATATTCCTTCGTTAAAAAGTTCTACTAAGAAAAATAATTAGTTCGCCTGGGCAGTAGTAAAAATGTGAAAATTGTATTTGATGTTGTTGGAGTAGAATTGTATTGTGAAATTTGAGCGTACAGATATTTCGCCAACCACTTTTGCCAATCTACAGATTTTCGACTCTAAACATCTGGCAGCCGTGATGCCATTTTTAAACAGTTGTAGTTGTAATTTTAAAACTTTACAAAATCCTCAACTGAACGTGAAGTAATAAAGCGACTTCTTTCAAAAATTTGGCATTTTAAAAAAAAAAAATCTAAATTTACCCATTTTAATCATTCAATTTCCCGTCGCAGAAATGACGCCAAATGTTGGCTTATTTTGGAGCCAATTTCGATCCTTTTAAGTTGTGTACCAACATTGCTTTTGCGTCTATAACTTTCATTTTCGGAATTTATGTTCTCTTAAGTAAAGGAAATATTATTGTGTGCAAGTTTAATAGAAAAGTTAATAGTTCGGTTAACTTTTTCGAGATTCTTTTGGGGGTTCAACCCAGAATAAAACCTTAGATTTACAGGCTTTGTTGCAAGTGCTCGATTCGATGCATTCTCTGGCTTATCGATACTTTATCGTAGTGAAGAAACTCAGAATAAGCTTTCGTCAGATTCATCGGTGCAATGTGCAGACAAGAGACATTGAAGAGTATTATCGTATTTCTACTTACATACCATGTCTGGATTTATTCCTAACTCGTCTTGAAGAGCGTTTTTTAAAGCACCTCAAACTACTTTCGAATTTCGTAATTCTTTCTCCATCGAAAACTCCAACTCTAGATGAAGAAGTCTGCAAGCAAATATTTGAAAATTACTATTCGATTTTGCATGACGATTGTGCTGTAGTATTTATCGGCACAATAAGACTTCAGCGAATACGAATCGATGAACGAATGCTGCGTCCACTGAAAAATTATTTCCGGTCTACCATGAGTGAAAATCGACTAAATGGATTGGTGCAGCCAGGAGACGTAAAAGTTGAAAACGCAGTATCGGACGTTTTTTTTTCCTTGCCCCGACGCATTAATTTGCCTACGCACGGACCTGCTAAAATTGTCTTTAAAAATCGAGGCGCACATCAAAAAATATCTTGGCAAATATCGAGCTTGTGCTTATTGTAGAACCTGGTAGTAAAGATCTTTATGTTTCGGGCACCGGTGAAGCCGATTAGCAGATGTTTCGTTGTGGTAGTTGAATTTTCTGATTTTAGAACCCTGACATTAAAATTGCCATGCACAATTTTTATATATTACATACCAAGGTGAATTCAATAAGGTGGTGTTTCAGCAGCAGCCGGTTAAAATTTTTATATTCACCTTACATCAAGAATGATGTAAGAATACAAGATTGCGCCTTCCCGCGTGGACAGAAAGAAAAATGAACAACTTCAAATATTTCTGTGATAAACGGAATTTTGTTGTGCTACAGTGTTATTAGATGATTTATAGGCAGATCTTTAATAAATAAATCTGTGGCTATTTGCTCCATTCGTGGAAAAAGCTTTGTCTAATTCCAGTTGAGAACTGTCAAAATCGGCAAGACCAATGGCGTTACTTTCGGCACTCGGTAGTGCGATTCACTAACTCTAAACGATGCGACAATCGGAATTATTGACGACAATATTTGTCGTTTGCTCTAACGATTGTGCGATTCACTAACGTATTCTTAACGACACTTATTAGCTGGGCTTTTTTTTTTATTATTCAAGGTACTAAAGAATGGCATCTTGGTCAAAATAAATTCCAAAATGGGCTAAAAGCACAAAGAGGAATAGAGATAAAGCAAACGAATGCGTGTTGCTAAATATAAATTTGAGCATTTTTATTATTTTTTTGCATTAAAGTGAAATAAGATATTAGTTTATTTCAAACTACATACATTTATAATTCATTTAATATATTGCAACGTTCCATTGTAGCAGAATTTCGGCTTCTCCTCTGAGTGATTTGGTAGGATAGTCATCAACTCGACTCCAAGGAATATCCGGAATCACCTGCAAATATTCCATGGTTTTCGTTTTCAAAATTCGCGTTGTGCTCCAGCGTATTTAGGACTTACATATATACATATATTTTAATTTTTTTTTAATTAGAATCATTTACCTATGTATATATTAAAACTATACTATATTTCTGTTTTTATACTTGGATCCTTGATAATAGTTTTCTTTCACCATTTGCACATTAATTGAATGGCAGCTATGGTGGTTGGCATAAGCCTCCTCATGATTCTCCAACAGCTGGTGACGACGCTGAAGCAAACATTTCTTTAGCAGCTTGGGTCATAGGAAACCTCACTTTCTGTTGAAACAATGAATCATTGATTGCATCCGTTACCCGATGAATGCCGGCTTACGGATAACTAGCTCATGGACATTCCCCTTTGCTCGCCTACGGGTCATTGATAGCATTGATACTAGTTGCGAAGAATCTCAAAGCCGCTGGAACCTACCAATATAAAAGTAAAATTTTAAATTGCATACAGACTTAAAGATTACACGAGCTACCTGTTGCTCAGTCGATTTTGCTGTTATTCTGGTGCCTCTTATTTGGATGCCAAGCTGAGAAATTAGGTATTCGGCCAAATCTGGAGTTAACCAACACAGCTTCTGAAATTCTGTTGCATTCAAATGAAAGGGATTGTCCACATCCCGAAGTAAACGTCGATCCACTGTTGGAGCGCATACTTTTCATCACCACGTGATAAATCATATGCGAAATATTTAATGTTAATGCCTTTATTTAATGTTCCTGTTTTAATTTGAACAAAAGTTGAGATCGCGAATTTTTCTTTTCCCTATTGATTTAACAACATCAAATTTGTTGTCGTTTAATTTTCGGTAATCGACTAGCTAACGACAACAGCTTATTCGGCGAATGCGAAAAACATTAAAAAAATTGCTGCTGAATAGCAGCATCGTTAAAATTTTCGTTAAGATAAGTTAACCATACGAATATCATTAAAATAGGTTAATGAATCGTACTACTGGTCACCGTGGTCTTACATGTATTTTGCTTTTGCTTATGCATATTAGCTTTCAAAAGCCGCAAAAGGAAATACAAAATGCATAATTTTGACAACTCTTACATCGTTAACATTCTGATATGAAAGCACCACCCAAAACTTATGATCAGTCGTCTAACTATTAAACTTCCTATTATAGTTGAAATATTAATGTGGGGTAATAATTACTAAAAAGTTCCGGCAACCGTTGAGACATCGAAAAAAAATTCGTTATTGCAGCTGGAAACGCTAGCTAAACTTTTGAAATGCCATTTCTTTTATTGTGCTCGCATTTTTTTTTTCTTATCTTATTACCAAGCACGCAAATGTATATGATCTTTGGAAATTGAACGACTACGAACTCCGCGAGTTATTTCAAAAATGAATATCTTTTTATTGCTAATATTTGCTCATTTGCGTATACAAATGTATGTAGTACTCTCACATGCATGTTTGTATGTATGTATGTTTGCATGAAAAAAAATTTGTACAATAGCTTGGTTTACAAAATCAAATTTTGGCGCCCACATACCAAAGTCGTAGGTGTTTTTCACCACTCACAAAACTTTACTATTACGATTGGCAATAAGTATTGCTTTACAGCTAAGCGAAATAATGCAAAAAAAAAGTACCTTTGTGTGTCTCAATTGACCAATAAGCGCCAAGTTATGTAATGAATACATATTGCATTGATTTTGGCATTTGTAAATATTTTTATGTGTCTGTCAATCTGAATGGGCGGACATTTGTACTGGAATTTCGCCATTTATTTACGGTTTTCAAATTTTATTAGAATGAAAATTACGAGGCAATCAGACAATGAATATGTACGCCAGTTGCTTTTACATATCCGTCTGGAAAATGTCATACAATTTTTGTTTAGAATAAATATTTAAACTGAAGTTTTGAAAAAAACTTAGCTAAATATTAATAAATTATTTTTATGCTAGTAATCTGGGTATTAAACTTTGTTCACATAACGGTTGCTTGTAAGAGCTCCCCATGTGGAGCTATATCTATTGAACAGGCCAAGTGTCTTCCCCGTAGTAGATCGCACTCAGGGGCTTTCTGTTCTCCGTGGAACCAGAATAAAGTCTCCGGTCAGACTTCGTGATCGAGACACCACTTCCAGTTGAGCTCCCATTCCGCACCCGGACTGGTAGCCATATTAAGTCTAGAGTAGTGCGGGAGCCCGACCGCAGCGATCTCAACCACAAAGCCCAGCCAGAGATCATCCCGGAAAGAGATCAGCTCCTGCTTACTGCACTACGGGGGACGGGAGCCCTAGAGTGTCCAACCTTGTTGTTAGATTTCACCCTGGGATTCAACACCCTCCGCAACGCCAGACTGAACCCCGGCCAGACTGCGCGATCGAAACCCTCACCTGCCAAGCTCCCACATCGCCCTGGACCTTCTTGCGTTCAAATATCTTCCAACATCTTTCATACATCTAATTCACATACGCTAATGCATCATCATCTGACAACTCATGTATCGCTTTCCTCTGTCAAATTGTTCGCTTACGATATCTCATCTGTTTAACTCGGGCGGTAGCCCCGACACTGCTCTTAACGAGGGATTTTCATCCCCTGCCAGAGCTCAGATCAAGCCTACGGCCCACTATTCACCATCCTTTGCAACAATTTTACCGCCTTTTCGGACGGACTTTTCTGACATCTTTTTTTTCTTACTTTTTGACATATCTTTATCTTTCTTCGCCACACGCAACCTAGGTAGCGATCGGAGCGTGGTCACATGCGTGCGCCCGTTCGCTAATCGCTCCCATCATTTTCATCGACGTACCTCTATGCTTACGCCCAAGCCAATACAGGTGCACTCCGGTCGTTGGTCACATGGGGGCAAATGCGCCCACGCCCGAACTACTCCCTTCATACCAACGGTGGGTGCACAATCCCGTCGACAGAGCCTCGTTAGCGAAAACAGGGATCACCAAGCACACGAGCAGTGGGTGATTCACATAATTTCCCCTTGATCCCTTTGGGGGTTGGGTCAATAAGCAAACCTTCGATAATGGTAAAAATCGAACAAAAAAAAACCACGCCTACCTGGGATTGAATTTAAAAAAAATTGCGTGCCACATCAATATTAGTGTGTTTTTTTCTAACATATATAACAACTCCTTCCCCTCGGTGCTTTCCACCGGTAAATAGGTTGTTACGTCACGACCAAGTTCTTCTTCCGAATTTTTCACATCAGTCTGCGCAATCTGCAAACCATATAAGGTGGTGTTACAAGTACAAAATTTGCATGTATTTTGTTCTTGTTTGGCGTAAGAGTGGTACAAATTTATTTGCATCTACGGATTTTGACAGGTCACATGCAAAAGCGAAAATCAAATAAATGTAAGGTGAGTAAAAATCAAAACGGCTGCTATAGTCATACCATCTTATATGAATTCGCCTTGCCCATGTACCTAGGATATTAACAGTTTTTTCAAGAAATTTGTGTAGGTATCCCTATTTCTTTGCTTTATTTTTCTTTTAACTTTCGTTTCAAATTTATTGAAAATCATCGTCCTGATAGTTTTGTATTTTGCTATTTTGCTGTGTTGGAAACACAGATCACGATTATATAGCATTAAGAGCAGCCACAGAAAATGACGGTGGCGCTGACAATGAGGCTTTTTGATTTGCCTTTCACCACCAAAGAAGCGCCTTAGTAAAGGCTCCCCAAAATCCAATACACCTCGAGTTAAATCACACACTGACAGCGATGAAGAAGGCGATGAGGAGGGGAGAGGTACTAAATTCTGCTTTTCAAAATTCTTTTGGATGAAAATTCTGTAAAAATCAAAAAAAAAATTCTGTCCAGCCTAAATTCTTTTGGTTCAATATTCTGTATTTAAAATTCTGTATGATCAAAATGATGGAGAACTGAAATTCTGTATATTAAAATTCTGGAATCAAAATTATTTTCGATCAAAATGCTGTAAAAATATAACCAAATAAGCAGATAACCTGATAAGCACGCTTACCTGAACAGCACATTTATTTTATGAATAATGGAATTCCGATTTTATAGAATCAATGGTATCCAATTAAAGAAAAATTCAAAAATTCATTCAAAACAAAAGTTATTACATTATAATTGCAAAACAGTTATTATATTATTAAATTTTTAGCAATTCGCTTTAGAAAAGAAACATGCCTTAATATAAGCCTTTTTTTGTTATTCTTTTAATTCTGTTGTTTGCTTTTACAGCCTTCTTCGTTTGACTTATTTTGTGACCATTTTGAAATTTCTGAAGCTATAAATACATACAAACATATGTGCATTTGCTTTATGTAAATCTGTTTTGATAATATAGGAAACCATATGGGTCAAGACAAGTCATGTATTGGCAGTATTTTGCAGTATTAAAGTGCGCACTTTTTTTATTTATCCATATGCTCTTCCGGGTTTTCAATACAGAGTTTTGCAAAACAAAATACTGCCAATACATAATTTTGATTTACAGAATTTAAAATTACAGTGTTCCGCAATACAGAATTTTAACAGTACAGAATTTTGAATTACAGATTTTTGAATACAGAATATTGAATACAGAATTTTAAATACAGAATTTTGAACCAAAATCATATTGTACCCAACCCGATGAGGAGGACGATGGAAAGAACTCCCAAATTTGCCTCGAAAACTAGGAAATGTCGGGGGAACAACAACAACTTTTAAAAAAATGTAGAATGCACTATTTGAAAAGATCCTAAAAGTACTGCAAAAAGTACCGAAAAAGTAAAAAAAACAGTACTAGAAAACTAGTACCTTCAAATGCGTTGTCGCAGTCGGCATATAGAAATCAGTTCTCAAACCAGAATGTAAACAAAATGCAAGGCGAATCCATACAAGGTGGTGTTATAAATACAACTACAAAATTCCTATGTATTTTGATTTTGTTTCTGCGTAAGAGTTGTCAAAATTCAAATACATTTTGTTTTTGCTTTTACAGCTTTTGAAAGCTCATACGCAAAAGCAAAAACAAAATGCATGTAGGTGAATAAAAAAAAATCAAATCAGCTGCTCTTATGCCATCACATTCTATAAATTCGCCTTGCAAAATGTTTCAATTTGACAATCCTTACGCTGATTTGAATTTAAAAAAACATTAAATTAGTTGGTATAGTAACTCCGCCGCCATAGTTCCAAGTGTACTCTTATATAAGCAGTAACCCTTAACTTAACAATCTTAAATTACGTAGATTACCATTAAAATATGTCTTCTAAAATTCACGGCTTTTTCTTTGTAAAGGGCATCTAAAAACAAATAAATAAAAATACCCATATGAAAGCGGAAGAATTGCGCTTTCCATCGACCCTATTTTTGAATATATCAATTATTTTAAAATAAACGTAAAAAAGTCACATTATCAAATTAAACTCGAACGCAAAGCATTTAAGCTCAGTCCAAAAGTAAATATGCATTTATCTCTATGAACTCCACAATACCAAAATTCTCACATAGATCAACAAAAGTCATCTATTCTTTGTTCCTTGTACGTGCTACAGTTTCATTGTCATAATTGTTAAGCGCATGTTTCTTCTTCTTCCTTCACCTTTTCTGCCTTATTCCTGGTCAATATATTAGCGCAGCATATTTGTCGCTCCAAGCTGTTTGTTCAACTTTGTTTGCACTGTTGTTCTTGTAATGAGGTCAAATGTGTCGCAAACGTGCTGTACACTGAGTTCGTTTGTTGTTGGAGTTTCGAGCGCGTTTTGCGCAAGCGTGTTGAATGCCAAGTTTATGGTTTCATGCGAGCAAAGTGGCTACGAAAATTGCATGTTTGATGGAATCAAAACAAAAAACAAAAAAAAAACCGGAAAAGAAAAAACGTTTTACACTCAAAAAAAGAAAAAAAAAACACTAGTGTATTTTTCAAAACATTTAAAGCAAAAACGTAGTGGATGAGGAAGTTTTTGGTTTTAGCAAAAGTTAAATAGAAATGTCGCTCAACAGCAATGCAATTCTCATAGATGAAAAAAAATGTTTGTTTTCATAAATTATGGATAGTTGTAAACCAGATAAAATGCTACAAATCCATGCTTGCAACAACAATAAAAATAAACAACAAACAACAGGAGCAGCAGCAGCAGCAGCATCTTTCATCTTCATCGCTCAAACATGCCCAGCATTCTCAGCATCTTGAGCATCTTGGCAGTCACATAATCATAAATGTGTATGTATGTAGATATATCCTGGCATATTTGCTTGCGCGCGCAATGCAACAATGCAAACAAAAACCTTTGCTGTAAACAAAAGAAAAAAAAACTTTGAATCGGAAAAATGCAAAAATTAAAATCAAGGTAAAAAGCAAAGTGGGAACGGGAAGTAAGCAAACGGAGATGCATCGGAAAAATAAACACAACAAATGCAAAAGGCACGATCATAATCTATTTTATCATTTATAATTGAAATTTTTACGTAAAAATATATTCATAAACGTCTTTCAGCTGCTCATTTTTAGCAGCAGGCGGCGACAGCGGCCAGCTGAAGGTAAGCGGCAACGAGACAGTCAAAGGCGCGACCAGCGCTACAGCTACATACATAAGTAGGTGGGGTGGAATAGTGGTGGTGGTGCACACTTCGAAGGAACTGCAACTCTAAACTCCACCTTCGCCTACTTGCGACCAAGCGGCAAACAAAGTACCTAAGCTATGCAACAATTGCAATAGTCGATGAAGCAACAACGGCAACATGCAAACAGTGCGATGGTGAAGTTTTTTCGAGACGACAGCGGGCAGCGGGCAGCGGGCCACAGGCAACTAACAGCCAGCAGCAGCGGCAGCAGCAATAACAGCAAAGACAAGAACTTACAGCAACTTACAGCCATAACAACCAAAAGAACAGCCCATAAAAATTTTGTCTTCAATGCAGTAACGCTGGGTATTTTCGCTTTTAAGGCACCTTTTGTTATTGAACTAACTTCGAATGTTTGTACGTGTGCAGATGCGCTTGTTATTGTTGTTACTTTTCGCTTTTATTTTATTGTTATTGCTATGTGACTCTTTTCTTCGTCATTTGCCATACATATTTGTTTCTGTTTTTTCATTTTGCTAAACAATAATTTTTACTTTTCTAATTCTTATTTCTTTATATTTCTCTATACTGTCCTTATCGTTGTCGTTGTTGTTGTTGTGGTTGTTGACGTCGTCCTCTTCATGTTTTTATTGCAATGCAACCTAAAGCGCAATAAAATGCGAAGGCTTTGTTCTATGAAAAGTAGCGCTGCACTTCTGCTGCTGCTGCTTTGGTTGTTATTGTTGTTGTTGCTGTTGCTGTTACTATTGCAAGCAATGGTTTGTTATACTATTTCTGCGCCGAAGTGGTCGATCAATCCCCTCCCAACAGCTATGTTGTCATTGCTGCAATGCTGCTGCTGATAGCTGCCGGCCTTTTTTTAATTTTGTATTTTTGTATTAGTGGGTTGTTGCATTTATGACCACTGCTTTGGGATGTTGGTATGACTAGGGTTGCCAAATATTTTTTCAACACTGCATAGTCGAGAGGTTTTGTTATTTCCCATGTATTTTTGGGAAATTTTCTTGGATTGGTTTTGTGCAGCTGTAAATTGAACAGCTGCGTGGACGGTTATTTAAAATTTAAAGCCATTTTTATGTATGTGGTTATAATAAAAGCAGCTCGTCAGGTAGGCAATATTTCGAGCTATGAAAAAATCGAGCACTGAATAACTTTTTCGAAAACACTGAAACATTCGATCTCAGAAAAACTGAGAGTCTGGATTCGCTGTTCAATTAACTGCTTAATTTAATTTAATTTACCATTTTAAACAGGCGGCAACCCTCTTAGAAATATATTCGAAATAAAGATTTCTTAAAACTCTTGCATTTGATACCCATGTAGCAGTATATGATTTAACTAATTAAATTAATTGAATTTGGCTTTTTAAACTTACCCTATAGGAAATATGGCCATGTACTTGGAATATATTTCTAATAGTGAAAAGATCAGCTATGTAGGAGAAGGCTTTCCTCTTCCTCTGCTACCATCAGCGGGTACGACGTCGAACACTTTGAGGGCTGGAGCATTTTTCTAGCCAGCGCATCTTAATTCGCTGAATCTTAATTCGCTGAACTAAGTCTATGTCGCGGTAAAGCTCATACAGCTCATCGTTCCATCGTCTGCGGTATTCGCCATCGAAAAAACGTAATGGTCTCAACATCTTCTCTCGAACACTCCAAGGGCCATCTCATCTGATGTTGACAGCGTCCATGCTCTGCGCCATACTATAGCACGGGCATGATGAGGGACTGATAGAGCGTGGATATCGTACGTCGAGAGAGGGCTTTACTACGCCGTTGCCTACTCAGTCCAAAGTAGCGCTTGTAGGCAAGAGAGATTCTTCGTTGGATTTCAAGGCTGACATTTTTGTTGGTGTTAATGCTGGTTCCAAGATAAAAAAAGTACTCTGCTTTGTCTGATTGTTTATTAGATGACAGGAGGTAGGAGGTATTTCGTTTTGCTCTCGTTCAATTCCAGACCCATTCGCTTCGCTTTCTTATTCAACTTGGAAAAGGCAACTCTAACGACACGATGCAGAGTCACCTTATCTGAAACCTCGTTTGGTAATAACGGCTCGGCTCAAAGTCATTTTAAATAGCTGTATTAGTTTTGCAGGAACACCAAATTCAGAGATCGCGGCATATAGGCCACTTCTTCTCGTGCTGACTAAATCGGGTTTAAAGTCGGCAAATGGATGGTGTGTGGCTGTCCTGGTCTAGAGCCACACGCTTTCGCTGTCACCATTTAGCAAAGTCGCTAAGTGCCCCCTTCACAATTTAACTGTGCTTTGAACCTCAGTCACCAGGTCGACGTTCTTGTTCTTAAAACAATTTGTATCGGTTTTAAAACCTTCCGTAAGTCGCCGCACCTTTTGATAAAATTTCTGGGCTCGGCTAGCTTCTCAAGCTCTTCGCACTCACGTATTTCGACCTCTCTTTGCTATCTTCTAATAATACGTCTCTTTTCCTTCCTCAACTCCCGGTAACACTACCAAACAGCTAGCTTTGGGCGAGGTGCTACATACTATCTTTGCCGGGTTTGGTCACTTCATCGATGGATTTGTCATGGAATCGAAATAGTGGTGAAAATTTTTGTAAGAAGCAAAAGACCTAAGAAAGTGTCAAGTCGTCACATAAAATTGTCCTGCCACTTCTATGAAATAGGTCTTCAGATTCAAATACAAGTTGTATCGGGAATGGCCAAATCGAGCTCGTTGTCCTGTTCGTTTTAGTATTCTTGGGTATGGGTCTATCTCTTCTTCTTCCTATATTTCCAAACAACAGACGTTTTACAGAAATTGTCAATCTGATTATGTGAATGTCTTTTCCGGACTACTAGTAAGGAACCACCTTTACATGAAAATAAAAATTGTATAGCAAGGGTTAAGGATGGTTCGCACTTGGGACACATTTTCCTAGTAATGTTTCCGGTACCCAGTGGTTTCCAAACTACAAACGGTCAGCGAATCTCCAAAGCAAAAATATATTTTATTCTAAATTCCAAAGTGATGGCAACATTCTAACTCATCTCGACCAACTGTTCCACGTACCAACATATTTGGCTCAGCAGCTAGTTGCATGGAGTGCATCTTTGGTTTAGTGCACGCGTTATTGGTGCTCTGGCTTTGACTATATGGCTGTTGTTGCCTTTGGGGTGCGCAACAACTGATTGCTGCGGAAGGAGCTGATACAACAGCAGCAGCAATGCTAACAACAACAATAACAACTAACAACAATAATAACAACGGCAAATAGTTGGCATTCCTATTCTCTGATAGTTTTGTTGTTGTTATTGTTGTTTTCATCAATATTACGTGCACTTTGCCGGTGCGCATTCGCAACGCAACCATCGGAACCCAAGCACGGGCGCTGACTGCCGACTGCCGACTTGCAGTTGGAGTAAGGGTGCGTTTGAATGTAGGTATAGCCTTCATGGGATGTCGAAGTAGCAGTGGCGGTGGCGGTTGAGGCGGTCAGTGTGCGCGCGCAGACATTGCGTGTTTTCGTAATATTCCTCAAAAGATAAAAATGTGACCAAGCAGGCACGCAGACAAGCTGCCGGACAGCCAAGCAGCAGTTAGACAGCCAGTGGTGCAAACGGGCAGACGAGCGAGCACACAGACTGCACAGCACAAACCAAACGTGCGATTGCCAATTGACTTAACAACAGCCAGCCAGCTAGCCAGCCAGCCAGACTGCGGTGGCCAGAGGTGGTAGGGTTGACCAAGCAAAGCTTGTGAATCAATGTCGCAACAACAATCGTCGAACGAATAGTCGGTAGGCACATTCGCCAGTCCTTCATTCCGGCGATTGCTCATTCGTTGGTCAAACGCGGAGGCATTTTCACAGCGCTGGCATTCATAAGGAATAAAATTGCTGCTGTGACTGCCAAGGCGAAAAAAAGAATATATGTATGTATTTTCATGTTCTTTTTCGATTTACTTCTTACCACGTTGTGTTGTTGGCGCTTTTGTTGTTTGCATTTTGGTTGAATGCTTCCTTTTTCAGTTCATTTGTGGTATACAGCGACAGTTTTTGCTGTGGCAAGAATTGCTGCCGCTGCTGCCGCTGCTGCTGTTGCTGCAACTAAAAGCAGTTGGCAATGGTAGTTGCATACGTATGTATCTACATCTGTACATGAATATCTGCCAATGAATATTGCAAGTAGCGGCTGTGATACACAGTGGAGTTGCTTGGGGTTTTGCTGGTGCGGTAGCGAAAAATTTTGAAATTCCAAAAATTTTTTCAAACTAAAAAGTTATGCGAAGTTATTGTTTTATGCATTGTAGGCTGTGTTTTGAACATCATTGTTTTGCTTATTTTTATTTCGTAACTATTATTGCAATTGTTATTACAAAAAGTCACACAGATTTCTGGACAAACCGGCTGCATATCCTTTCATTGCTTGTATGAAATTTTTTTTTTTGTATTTTGAAATGTTATTTTTATTGAAATATACCACGGTTCAACAAGTTATTTACAAGTTCAACTACATCACAAAAAGTGTTCCTAATGTATTTATTTGATTTATTTATCTGCATTCAAAAAACGTATTTTTAAAACATAATTAAAGTAAACACTCTGGGAAATCTTAAAAAATTTAGACTTTTTGTAAAATAAATTTCTATAGTTGTTATTTTTTATGTTTACTTATTAATGAATGAAGACGTCTTCACTACAAAGAAGCCTTTGATACCTGTTGCCATATTTTCTTAAGCGGTTGTGATAGTCTTTTTATTTCCGTAAATGGTTTTGTGACGAAAGACCGACAGATGTTGATTTCGGTTGGGTATTGCTAGATAGATAGATATTGGTGTTGAGGTTTGCACTTCGACCTTGTGATCCATTGTGCCCTCCGTTCTTTATAGTACCTCATCTAACTCCAACGCTCTTAGGAAGTCTAAGATGATGGTTGATGGTAGCGGGCGTACAAGTTCCTGATCGGGCATATATTAACCCAGATACCTCTGCCGTCTTCTCGAGATGGCTTCAAATTCGAAGAGCAGGTGCATCGGGGTCTCCGGAGCCGAGTCACAGAAGCAACACAACTCGTTCGACCATATTCCGAGCCTGTGTAGATGGCTACGTAGTCTGCAATGATTTGTAAGAAAAGCTGTAAGTATCCTCAAGTGTTTTTTTCAGTGGTTAGTAAACTGTGTAGATCGTTTAGTGTTATATGTACCCTCCCAATAGACATTTCGCATGGCGTAAACCTGCCATCTGGTGCCAGTGTCATTCCTTTAAAGTGTTTTCTTCTTTCCTGAGCACCTCCCTTATGGTATGTCGACATATTAGCAGGAAGGGCTCGGGTCCTATGGGTGGTTTTTCCGTCGCACCTCTAGCCAATCGATCGGCCTCTCTCAATGCCTTTGTGGCCCGGAACCCAGAGGAGCTGGATGTGATTGTGAGTTGCTACAGAGTTAAGTCTTTCTACACACTCAATCACCAATGAGGATCTGATCTCATACGATGATAGGGTCTTGAGTGCTGCTTGGCTGTCGCTTGTAATGACTATCCGCTCATTGCGATAGTTCCTATTTAGGTTAAGCTCTGTACACAGGAGGATGGCGTACACCTCCGCTTGGAAGATCTTACCCATGGGCACAGAGAAGCGTATTCCGGGACTGAAGACCCCTGCCTCCGGAATCTTTGATCCATCCGTATACCAGCGCAGGGTGCTAGCTCGGAGATGTCCCTCCAGCGAGGACGTACTCCACGAAGTTTTGTTCCCTAGCTAAATTTTTTCCTCAAATTTAGTTACTTTAATGATCTCATCTCTTGGAAGCTGGGTGCAAGTGTGAGTACTATTAGAGAATTTTACTTAATCGCATTATTTGGGTTTTTTGCTATTACGTTTAACTTTAGTGCTTTGTTCCTGTCCTGCAGACAAACTAGTAGAACTGACGGTACCAGTAAAACAAACGCTAAAACAAAGCGTAACCTTGAATGTTACGGGAACACGTTAGAAATGAGTTTACAAACAAGCAAAAAAATAACCTTTAAATTGGCTTGCAAAACTTTGAATTAAAACATAGTAAAGATTAGCCAGATATTATCGATGCCTACTCATACAGTACTCTTACTGTTTTAATTTTTGTACTAAAAACTAAATCTGCAAAATAAAAAAAAAAATATTAAGACCCGTAATCTTTTTTGTTATATATTTTTTTAAAATTAAATAAATAAAAAATTCTATAAATAATAAAACCCTAACTTGGTTTAACGTTGATAGCTTTTTTTATCCTCTGGCAACCCAAAATTTATTTTTTTATTTAAACAATATTTAATTGGATTGTAAAACTCAGCGCTGACGATTTAAGAGATCATAGATAATTTCCTGCAATCTTGCGACTACGAGTATAATTATTGGAACTGTCAAAATATAAAATGCTCTCAGAGAAAGAGAGAGAGAGACATGTATACTACTAAATGACAGATGTCTTGTATAAAGGCACCACAAATTTGAATCTGAATATATCAAAAATTAACAAAGAATTATTGACCAAAAGTACTTGCCATATACTACAATGTTAATAATTTTTTTATAACTCACTTTAAAATGCAAAGTTTATATTTTCTCTTTTTTTTACAAAACTTTAAATTTGTCTTGCCAAACGTAGAGCAAACGATTTACCATCGCATTTCGTTCGACTTTTGTGACGGGAGTCCTAAAAAGTTAAAATTACATGTAAAGGGTTCATTTATATTAATTTAACTCATAAATGATCACCACAACAATGAGACCCGATGCAAATTTAAATTAGCTTTTAGGTTATAATTTAAAAAAAATGTTATTTCATAATAGTTTTTTACGTATTTGTATTTAATGTTTGTTTAAAAACTCAAAAAGACAAATCAATCTAAATTTAATGAATCTTTTTGTTTTATTTCCTAGCTAAGAAATATGTATTCACTTAAATTTGGAATATTGCTTGGAGCTTTCCCCCAGCCCCCCAGCGTGATTGATTTGTCCAAGTCTGAGTTGCTTAATTATAAATTTCTCCTTTTAAATTTAATTGGCTTAGGATGGTTCCAGCTTCTTCATGGGAATTCCTTTCATCAATAGAACAACTAACAATTGCAAGGAAATAAGCAATATGTCATTTGCAAATCACTATTGCATTAAACTTTTTGCAAAAAGCACCAAAATATTCAAAACCAAAACCATTTTCACTGGATTATCATAACCCTTAAATTGATGAAACTAGAATTTTGCACAATGTAAGTTTTGTAGTCTTCTTCTTAATTTTCTATAAATAAAATCTGCATCTTAAAAATCTGGTGCATATATCACCATTCTTTCTTTGAAAATCACAACTAGAAACTGCATAGATCCCAAAGAATAACACGATTGGGTCGTTCTTCTCACAAAATTTCGTCACTCAATTTGAACATTCAAATCAAAGTTTCCTTTAAGGGATTGCCGAACGACAAAGCCCGTATTTAATACATTTTATTTATTCACTTTGTTCTCGACTAACAGCAACTCGTGTGCAGGATTGCCTCAACTGGTTTGTTAAAACTCTGCAATGTGAAGATAAATTCTTCAAAAATCCAAAAAAGAGTCCACTGAAACTGAAAAAAATCTTTGATTTTTGAAATTTTTAAAAATAAACCTGTTTAAGAAAAAACAAAAAAAAAATAAGAATAGCTCTACTCACTATTTTATCGTACATACGGGCATTTAATCTTGTGTTTTTTAACTATTACACTGATCAAAAAATTGCAAAAAAAAATTTGCAAAGAACTTTAAAAGTATACAGAAGTATAAAAGTCAAGTTTTGTAAATTGTGATTTTAATGCATATTACTAAGTTTTTGTTTGCATTTACATACCTTGCTTTTATTTTTTTCTGTTTATAATTTGTAGCGGAAAATTGAGCAATTGAAATTTTTGTATGGCTATATTCGGTTTCAGGGATCCCAAAAAACTATTTTGTACGCCTGTATTTTCTTATGAAAAAAAATTTGTTAATTTTAAAGATACATTTTCACTTTAGGCAACACTACTCGTACGCACAATCCCGGGAATGACGATTTTTTTTTTGTCACAATGACTATTTTAAATTTCCTTGTCGTTTTTAATTCAAATGAAATGCAAGCAGAATTCGTTGATGAATTTTATTTTCGGGTAGGTGAAGTTCGAAGTTTACAAGTAATGTGCGTATGCTATAAAACTGTTGACTTTTATTTCCATTTCCTAACTAATCCTCTCACTTTCTCTCCGATTCCTCTCCGCATTTAATTATTTTTCGGGTATTAGAGCGCTTTCCAGGAAAATCGAGTAAATATTTAAATTCATATTTGCAAATTAAAAAAAAAAAAAATAGGAATTATTATCTAATGGTGAAATAAGAATTCTTTTCAATGGTGTCTGTTTTTTGCCAACAATTCCAAGGAAAAGGGCTGAAAAGTCTTACAAATACAGCCTCATTTCTCCAATAAATGTTTTATATTTTTAAATAAAATTTGAATCAATAGTAAAACAGCTTGAACTCGATTGTGTGGTTCACAAGGTGTCGTAATGTGTCATAAGTCATAAAGTCATAAAATTTACAAAATACACAATTGCTTAATTTTAATTATTTGGTTCAGTGCGATCCTAAAACATAAATTTTGAAATCTAAAATTTTATGTCTTTATGATTTAAGACAGCTTGTGAATCTCCCAAATTAATACCTTTTGTGGAAAACTGTTAAATTCTCACTTATTTTCTTAACATTTAAGTATTGGCTGTTTTTTTTTTATATTAGTCTGGACATGGTTACTCACAGTCTCTTAAATCTGTGGGAACACATTGACAGCAATTCCTATTAAAATTTGATAAACGAATTGCGGGAACCTTTGAAAAGATAAGTATGTCATAAATTAGAAGAATTAATGCTAAAATAATTAGTTTCTAGTGTAAGAAACCAACAAATCTTACAAAAATAAAAAGACATTGCAACTTTTCTTAATTTCAAATTTAAAATCACAAAAGGTCTTTGCGACCCCTTGCCCACAGTTAAAGGTTAATGAAATAATAAGAAAAAGACAGCGGTACAAAATTTTCGCAGTTAAAGCGGATTAGACCTTTAACCTAGCATTACTAGATTAAATAAAAAACCAAAATAAGCTCACCAAAGTTAACTAAATTTTATGTATTCAATTTTTATTGGCTATCGATATTCAGTGGAAATGACAGAGGCATAACTTACGCCGGAACATAACATGCCTATTATCTTTTCTATAATGTTTGATGTTTACTGCCCTGACCATGATTCGTACCCGGGATGCACCGAATAGAGCGCGCCCACGCTACACACTCGTCTAACGGTAGTCGTGGTTTGAGCTCGATATAATCACTTCATTTTGAGAATTTAAACGACTTTATTTCCTTGTACCAAATTTGAACGAGTTCGGTAAATGATTCAGTATAATTTTCGATTTCTAAAATTTTCGAAATTGGACTTACTGACTGAAAAAGCAAAGTATGTACCAAGTTTGATATATACTTTGATAAAGCAGTTTCGAAGCTATATCTTATTGCTCTAATGTGGGCAGTGCCACGCCCATTTGCCAAAATTTTGACCTTTAGTGCATTTCTCTGTTATTAAACCCTATCACAAAATTCAAACGAAGTTGCTTCATTACTCATAAAAATATCAAATTTTTTGATGTTTCGTAAATTACCGTTACATGAAAGATGCGCGATTTCCTGAGTTGAAATGCATGTACCAAATTTGTTAGAGTTTGATAGAGCAGTTTCGAAGCTATAACTATTTTCTTTAAAGTGGGCGGTTCCACAATCTTCCGATTCCATTTATTTCCTTCTATAACCGAATCCTGTACATACAATTTGAGTTAATTATCTTTATATTACTGAAGTATTGCATTTTTTGGATTTTCACAAAATACAGTTATGTGGGCGTGGCTATTATTCGATGTCGCTCATTTTCAACACCAATCTACTTCGGATCAAGGGTAATAACATATCTCAATATTAAATCGAGTTCTCGGGTGCACGGACGCATGAACGGACAGATAGGCATAGCATAATCGATTTTTCTATTCATTCCAGGTAATTTTTGGGTGTTACCAACAACCGTTATGTGAACACCCGTGAGTTCTGGTGTAAAAAAGGAAACCTTTAGTCAGCTACTACAATACTTCGTTTTCTTTATTAAATTTTCTTTTATTTCTTTAAATCTTTCTCATTTTGGTATACTGTATAATTTTGCATAATTTAGTTTTGTTTCATTTGGTTTTATTTCATATCGTTCCGGTCCGTATTTTTATTATATTATTTTAGGCTTTATACTTTAGAAACAAGTCAAATTTAATTGAGCTCGATACCCGTTTTTATAAGGCAATAATATGAATAATTTTTGTTTTCATTTTATTTCATCCGATTCACCGCCCCCCCCCTGTTAACTCCACCACTGCTCGAAAACACGTAATACTAAGCGTACAAAAATTACGTACACACGTCTCCATCGAAAGCAGTCACTTAGTGCGCTTTCGTGAGCATTTTTTCCGCTTGCACTGCTTGTATGACGGAAACAATAACAATAATAGCAACAACAACTTTTGGTAGCAGCAAAAGAAGTATTGCCCGCGGATGGGCAACTTTGATTAGTAATCGAATTGGCGATGGTAAAGAACGCAATGAAAGGTTATTAATAGTGAAGGCAAAATTGCAAAGAATTGCAACTGCATTCGAATTTTAGCCACCACAATATCCCCACACCGCACCACCACCACCACCACCATCTACCTCACCTATGTATCTACCAATTGTGCATTCAAATGCAGTTGCAGTAGGAATGAAAACTTGTTGCTGGGCAATGCACCCGAAATAGCTTGGTGTCAAGCTTTAAAATTCAATAAATGCATTTTGTGGTTGGTAGCAAAAAAAATTTCGGAGTTTCGGAGAATTTCTTAAAAATTAGTTTTCCTTTAGAAAATGCTGTTAAATCTGATAAAAGGAAAAAAAAATCAATTTTCATCTTCATTTAACAATTGTCACTTTCATCTCATTACTGTCGCTCACTATCGCAGAAAACACCGTTTCGATGACCCAGCTCCAGCCCCTGGTGCAGTGTTAATCAATGATATATGAAAATTAATTCGTTTTAAATGTTTACCCACACGTTGAACTCTTCTCCGCCCTACACTACTCCTCCGGGTAACACCTACTCTACTCGCAAGCGCTTGCTTTGACTTCACTCCCTTTTAGCCTTCGAATGCGTTTCGTGTGTCTCGCTGTCTTTCAATTAGGAATCGACGACCATCGCCTTGGCCGCGCTTCGATTGTGGAATATTGTGCGTGTGTGTGTGTGTGTGTGCTCCTCTACACATACATATATACATATGTACACACGCACAAATGTATAGAAGTTGTGCAAACAGCGTTTGCTGCACCAATCAAAGGAATTCCAAAAAGCAACGTCAACGCCAATAACAACAACTGCAATATTTAACTACTACCTAGAATAACAATAACAATACTTACTTCGTAGTACAAATGAAAGAAAATACAACAAAAATATGTACATATATAAAACAACGACAGTGTCTGCATTACAAACAATAGTATTGTGGTGCTGGCCAACGTCATTATCACCGTCATCAGCGGCAGTGGTGGAGAGTGGTGAGCGAATGTGTGTGCACTTAGAGTTAGTAGTAGGCTGAGTGGTAGGCAAGAGTTTAGGGTTGCCAACATGCAGAACGTAATGGAAATATTATTCTTTATAGATTTTCTGGTGCTCTGAATTCAGAAGAAACAAATTTTATTTAGAAAACACTTTTTGGAAACAAAATAATTAGAATGAAAGAATCAGAAAAACAAATTCAGATTAAAACTCTTTAGAAAAGTTAATTTAGTTGGAAGATATGTACACATGTATATAGAATAAATAATATTGAATCATGTATGTATTAGCTAGTTCACATACTACAATTCAGAATCTTTAATTATGACCAAAGGCGATTAATTAAATCGCTTTCGCATTTATCTTTTGCGAAAGAGTTTACAATATTTATCAAAGGCTTATCAATGTCTTTCTATGTGCTCTTTAGTTTTCGATCTGGCTGACCTCCAGCTGAAAATGTCTGTGGTTTTGTTTCTGCTAATGTCTGTGAGTTTTTATTTTATTTAAAAAATTAAATATGGACGAATGGCGTTATGCCAACCTTCGACAAAATTTTATTATAAAAATTGACCAGTTTTTATATCGTGTTTGTAACTCTTTTATTGTATATGCCTACAAATATTTTTGGCAACGTGATAAAAAAACAATATTTAATTTTGCGCAAAATTAAATGTTTTTTCTGCCGTCTTATTTCTTTTTATAATTTAGACTTATGGGTTTTGACTTATGAATTTTATGAATGTTGACTCTCTGAAAAAGGTTTACGAGTATATTTACCTAATGTTTTCTGAATTTCTGTTTTTTTTTTAATTCATGGGGAGAACCAGACTTTTTGTATTATGCGAGGTATTACTCATTTAAAATTTCCTTACCGTAATTTTATTTTTACTACTTGTAAGTTTAATTTATTTATTCATACTTTTCCCATGTAAGGAAGGTAAAAAAATACACATGTATGCCATTTTACCGATATACCTATCGTTATTGATATGTTATGCAAAACAGTCCCTTTGATATATTCAGGATTGCTACTTAGTAAGTGACAGTTCGTGGTGGATATAAATTCGGGTCCTTTCGGAGGGTATATTCGACTGCTTGGGAATTGCCATTAGCGCTGTTATAGATACCGTTATCGTTCTCGTTTCTTTTGTGTTATCGATATTGTTTTCGATATCGATATCGACATTGTTATTGTAATTGATTTATCTAAATTTATCATTATTTATAATAATCGCTACTAATCCCATTCATGCCAATTAACAACGCTCTATGGATTTAGCTGGATGTTTTACAAGACTATGCCTTTTAGAAGCCATCAAATATCGCCATACATAGGTTCGGGAGTCCTGTATTACTGTTTTCGATCACCAAAAATGGAGCAACCACTCTTCCAGTACAAAGGATGTTATCCTGAACGGCAATGATGATTTTTTTTTGGTATTATAAAAAAGATTTGCAGTAATCCCTTAACATCGTAAACCTTTCGCTCTGCTGAGTTGCAGGGTAAGATTTATATGGAAGTATGAGATTTCTAAAGAAGACTGCCGAGTGAGAATCAGCTATCTTGTTTTCTATATAATCACAGCTTAGTTATCTTCTACGAAATGCACACGAATATATACAAATCATGATGAGAGAGGGATATTAAGGCCGTCATGAATAAAATGGAACACGACTAGGTTACGTAAGGATGGAATGGCTGGGGAAATTAACTGCCCTCACACTTGGGTAGCAAAAAAGCCCATTAAGTTTAGCTATTTCCACATGGTCTTGTAGATATGGTTTTTCGAACTTATGTAGTCGTCTCCTGCTATAGGAAGGGAAAGATAAAGTCCTGTACACTCTCCCCTTCTTCTTTGCATTTCGCTGCTACGAGAGGGCTCGTGGATAGCCAGTACCTGCGCCTGGTATATATTATAACAGTCAGGAAGATGTCAAGATGTTTCTAGTTCTAGCTGTGGGAAGAAGACTCCTCGCAGATCCATCAGGGCCGGGGTGATTGCATACGGAATGCCATTGTTTAAAGTTCTAGCTATAGGCAGGAATGCAACTAACTCAAATTTCTTTCTTTCTGAAGTCGTTCAACTGTCGATACTAAAGAATGGAGAGCATCTACGTAGATCTTCCCTTGCTGTAGGCATGCAGGGCATTACATCAGAGAGTTGAATTAATCGATATTCTTATGTATGTGTCTTGAGTATAGAAGCCTCTCTATAGGTATAAAGCCGCCAAGTTTGGAATGAGCGGCTTTGCCTGCTTTCAGGGGTTTCTATCACGATGAAGGAAATGTGGTCAAGACTTAAGCAGCCACAGAAGATGGTGTTAAGCCTTCTCCTACATTGTATGTTAAGTTGTAGTTGTACCGGGTATACATATTTCATCCGGACGTGACGACTAAGGCTTGAAATTAGATATAACCCAACAAATATTCCTGCCACTTATAATTTCACTGCTAAGCAGGTTCTACTGGTTCTAGAATATTTACTAAGTGGTTATCTAAAACTTGTTTGATTGCTTCGCTTTTCTAATGACCTTATAATAGGTAGTGAGTGTCGATTAATAGCCAGAAGTTTATTTAGAAGTTTATGGCGAAGTTTATTTAGATAGAAGGACCGTGAGCGAGGCATACTTTGCTTTTTTCTTGGCGAATGCCTTGCTTAGTGCTGTTTGGCTATGCTCAACAAAAACATTAGTTTAATGATCATATTCTTCCCGTGTTTCCGGTATGGTGAATTTCTCAGAAGATAGATTGGCAAACATAAAAACTAAGAACTAGATCCTTTGCTAAAGGTATAAAAATGAAAAAGACTGAACCAATTTGCCATTTCCTTTATGCGGCCATCTTAGATAAGGGTGAAAAGAGTTCGTGCTTCACTCGGAGTACCCAAGGTTCGAATCCCTGTCGGAGAACGTCACATTAAATTATTGAAAAGCTGTTTCAAGATGTTGGGACCGGCAGGCCATTAAAATTCGTGTCATAAAAATTCTCTACCGTTCGGAGCGATTTGAAGGACTACATAAAGACGCACACCACAAGTTGTAGGAGAAGTTCGGCCAAACATCGGAATATGTGATATAAACGGAAAATTATTGTTATTATATTATATCGATGTTCAGAGGCTGCATTCGGGCTTCCTCAAGATCATCGGGGGCAGCGAGTGGTACCTCTCTCTTCGTACTCACCATTAGCGTTTGTGCCCTCGAATGAAAAAATTTGATTTTTCATTCATGCCCTCCCTTAGGACCTAAACTAAGCTAACCTCAAAAAACTGCTGCAGAGTAAATGTAAATAATTTCCTATATAGTAAAATTAAAGCCTTAACATTTTTGCTTTCAAATTGTACCCATCCAACATTTCACATACTCGTCGAATGGTTTTTGCCGCGGCCACCCTACAACTATTTAACGTGTTGTGCTCGCACTCGTTGCTATCATCTTCGTCATCATTATCGGCGGTCAACTTTGCGCACAGGAATTCCACCGGCGGTCAATGCGAGTAATAAGAAAAACAAAAATAAAAATACCAACAACAAAACAAATATAAACCTTTGCAGTGTCATAAAAACCTACAAGCATACCATATGTATGTATGTATATATGCATGTATGTATGTATGTATGTATGTGTGCGTATAGAGTTGCATGCAATTTTAAACAAAGCATGAAAAATCAAAGAAGTGAGCAAAATATTGCCGGAGCAATGAAGAATGAAGTTAAATAAACAAAACAAACATAAAAAAACGCACACACACATCTGCAGGCACACATGGAAACATGTTGGAAAAAAATACAAACATATATACTATATATGTAGTACGTCTGAACCATTGAACGACCTATGCATGAATATTGGAAACAGAGCAATTGAATAAAAAATTCAACGCGTTGAATAGGAAAATATATCGGTATGTAAGGTGTGTGTGTAAAAAACATGAACATAATGATAACAAAAAACCTACAAGTTGGCAGAGCAAAATTCAATGTGACGTATGAGAGTACGTGCTCAGTTTTGTGTATTTGCTTATCACTGGAACTCTGAGCATGCTTTTTTTTTGCTTTTACAATGAATTTCTTTATTAAATGTGTGCAATTTTTCAAAATTGTTCGCCGCTCTTTTTACAGTGAACAATTCCACAGAAATTTCTTTTTAATTTTTTCTAAGAACTAATTAAAGTTAAGGAGAGTTAGTGATTGGTCTGGATCGATACTCTACCAAATTTGTTATAGACTTTATATTTTTGCTTAATACACATAATTTCCAGGGACCGTAGCGCTTTTAATTTTTATTAAAAAGATCATGATATAATGTATATGAGAATTTGTGGTTTTTATTTTATCTATCACATTTGATCTTAATTTTATGATTTTCATATTTTCAATCAAAATTAATCGTTATTCTTTGATTCAAGTTTTTCCGATCAATTTGATCGATTTTCGCTAATTTTTATTTTTTGATAAAAAATAGTCGTTATTCTTGGATTTAAAATTTATCGATCACAATACGATGACAATAATAGCAGCAACACCAATAATGCGATTTATATTTTGTGACCGATGTATATAAATCACGAAATCGAGCACGAAAATATCGATTAATCCCTGATGAAGTATTATTACAAAAAACATTTATAAAATTTGATCGAAAAAATAAAAATTTTAAAATAATAATTTGCGGTTTTTTTTTGTATCATATTTTATCTATATTTATGATGTTTATAATTTTTACCAAACATTTTAGTTATCCATTGATTCAAGTTTTTCCGATCAATTTGCACAATACTCGAAACCAAAAGTAATGTGGAATGGTACACCATGGTAAGGCTCGAGGTCTATCTAAACCCTCTGTAATGCTATGGATCCGACACTCGGTTGCATTACAACTCCACTTTCGCGCTTGCGAAGCCAAGCTGCCCCTGTATTTAGGTATTAAACCACAGGCACCACGCTACCTACTCCCCATATGGGCCATACCCAATGAACAGGCCAGGTGTTCACCACGTGGTAGATCGCATTCAGGGTACCCCTTCCCGTGAATCCAGAATGAAATTTGCGGTCAGACCATTTCCAGTTGAGCTCCTCTTCCGCATCCGGACTGATAACCGTTAGTCCAGAATAGTGTGAGAGCCCGGCCGATAGCGACCCCAACCACAAAACCCAACCAGAGATGAACTCGAAAAAAAACCGGGAACAGGAGCCCGAGAGCGTCCACTCTAACTCTCCGCACTGCTGGACAGGAGCCCCCGAGAGTTCAACCCCGTAGTTAGATGGCACATCAATCCACTGCCGAATCTCGCGGTCGAAACCAGCACCAGCCGAGGTCTCACTCCATCCCGGACTTTGTTGCGTTCACACTTCTCTTACTGCATCTCATCTAAATCAGTCTACTCATCTTTTTGGGCCAGAGCTCGCATTAATACAGACGGCCACCATTTCCTCATCTCTTACACCTCTTGTATAATCCTTCTTTCTGACATCTGTTTTTAAATCGGGCGGCAGGCCTGACACAACTCTCAATCAGTAATTTTCATCCGCATCAAAACCACCATCCTAATCAAACGTCTTCTTTCGACTTTCTCCTCCTTTCACTCCAACGCATACCGCCACAAGCCAAACTTGTAACGGCCCGAACACGGGCCACATGAACCCAGCACGCGCTCGTGTCCGAAACTGCCACCATCATCCTTCTCGCCAACGTACGTCCACACCCGAACATTGCACTTACCACCATCTTTCTTCGGTTCGGCCCAAAAAATCGGTATTCGGTCGTTCTATAAAATAAATGTATCCAAATTACATTCTCTTTGGTTAGAATAAGACAAAAAAGTACAAAATTACAAAAAAAAAAATACAAAAATTACCTTCATACTTACGTTGTAAATTGCGAAGTCAAACCCACTGTTGATCAAGTCGATACTAACTCTCCAGCTCGCTCTCCTGCTACAAGCTCAATAAAAGAACCGGCTCGATTCGATTGTTATTTAAAAGAGATGATTATTGGTAAACAGAATTACTTACACACACACACACACACACACACACATAAGTAAATATGAGAATGCAGCTAAGGAGAGAAAAATAACTTTGTAAGCACATACAGACACATTTATATTGTAAAAATTAAAAGAAGCGACAGATGAAGATGCTGACTGGCTAGCTGGGCATGCGCAGAAGTTAACCATCCGCTACACTCTAGCTGCCACTCATGCTGCTGTACCGCGCCATGCCCCACTTTGGCAGCTAAGCAAAGGTTGAGATGAATGCTCGTTCTTGTGACGATGCCATATTAGACACAATCAAATTCCATTAATATTATTAAAAGTTCGTATTTTGAGTTTTCGACTATCGTGTACGTGGCGCGAGAGTTGCGTTGAGTGGAGTAAGAGCATAAAACAAAAACAACCAACAATAGCAACAACACGAACAAAAGCAATGTACTCAAAAAGTAGTGTCAGTTCTTTTTTCATAAAAGTCTTGGGTTTTGTATTTTACGCCTTTCTTATGTTGCTGGTGATGCTGCTGCTGCTGTTGCTGTTGCGGCCGGTGCTGTTGTTTGGTTCATCTTCGTTGTTATGGGCCTCTTTTATTTCACCACACATCTTTGCTTTAGTACTTATTGTTGCTGTTTGTTATTGTAGGCCCTTCTGTTGACTACTCGTTTTTGTTGCTGCATTTCGTTTGTTTTTTTTTTGTTTTTTGTTTTTTGAAGTTTTATTTTGTTGTAGTTGAGTTGAGTTGCTGTATTGCTGTGGCCATGGCCATGCGTTGCTCTGGCTACTGTGTTGTTGTGGCAACGGCACATCAGCGGCACTATGGTGTAGCATGTGCGTCTATGTTGTGGCCACCAACAAGATAACAAAGTGCAGCAGCAGCAGCAGCAACAGCAGGAGCAGCATCATTCAAAGCAATAACATAATGCACGAGTGTGTGTGTGTGTGTGTGTGTACTTCAAATTTGGCGTGAAGTAATCAAAATTAAGGAAATTCATTTCTTTGTTTGAAGTGTAGTCGTTCTCATAAAACACACACACACACACACACACATACACATACAGCTACATCTACAGCATATGCACTTGCCTACAAAAGTGAACAAAAACAACAAAAACGTAAAACGTACTTACAGGAACGAATGCACGCCGCATTGCATTCTCACACATAGCCATATGCAGCATTCCTATGACTGACTGTCTGCACGTTCGAAATTTATGGAAACTTAATGAATTTTGTATCGTCAATTAGAAACGAAAGACTTAAGCTGCGAACTTGCGCGCGCGCGCCTTCGCTCGTTTGCTCTATAAAGCAAAATGTTACACGAGTAGCACAAAATTCAATGCGAGTAAACTATCAGCATTATTTAATTGTATGTAAATGTGTATGTGTGTATTTTTGTTTGTTTGTGTATGTGTGTCGAATTTCAATTGTTGATGGTAATTTGTTTTGTGTTGTTGTAATTGATTGCCAACAATTAGTTATGTGGGTTGGCAATAGAGTTAGCGCAATTTAGGTTCAAGAAGAAGAGGAGAAAAAAAAAAAACAAAAAAAAAAAATAACTGACGCCGCCAATAATAATCCTTAACATCTGAAAGCGAAAATTGTTAAAATATTACCTTTTGTAGTGATTTGTGGCATTCGTGTATTGAGCTGCTGAAGTGCCAAGTGAAAAAATCACTAAATGATCTGGAACTGATGGTTAAATGAAGCGCAGAAATAGGAGTACAAGTATATTATACATACATACATAGATACAATGTTGGTTTGAGGCAAAGGGCTGAGCAGTTACCTTACTATGGAAATTGTTTCGGATATTCCGTACTTTTCATATACATATGACCATATTTGGTGTAAATACTGCTTATTGGTAGAAATAGGGACTCAGGAGTGATATTGATTTAAATAAAAAAAAAATAAAAATCAACTTAGAATTTACGAGCGCTCATAATGTGTGCGAAATGAAATATAGCTTCATTTCTTATTATAACTGCACTTGCAAATAAACGAGCAATAGAAAACAAAATTTAGCGAAAAGTAACAGTAGAATTCTCACTAACATCCAGTTGAATATCATATAATTATTATAAGTCTGGTGGTAAATATTCCACTGACAGAGCTACAATGTCGAAAATTAATGTATACATTTTGTGAAAAAGAATTCTCTCACAATGAAATGGGAGGGATTTTGTAATTTTTCTCTGATGGAGCTCAAAAAGTTATTTTGTTTATAAAACTAACTACCACCCCCGGCGCTTTGCTACACCCTTCAAATTGAGATGGTGTGTTAATGACTTTATATGTAAAAGTATGTACATATGTATATTATATCTTGGATCTGACGGCACCTATCGATTAAATTTTAATATAAAATATATTTATAGTTTTGTAGCTTTGCTTTGAATTTGAATGAAATCGGGCTGGAAATACGGCTTTTAAAAATATCGTGACTACAGCGCCATCTATTGCTCCGACTTTCAAATTTATTTTATTTTATTTTTATTTTTTAGAAATATTCATCTCCACCGCCACAGACGTTGTCCTGCCTATATTTATTTATTAATTGCCCTTTACATATCTATCCAGAAACCCCATTGCGGTTCCGCTCACGTATAACTTGTGTAGAATTTACTTAAATTTAAATTTTTAAAAAGTTGCCTCACTTCAATATATACCTATAAACTTTGCCCTAGCAAAACGAACGGTTTGACCCCAATATTACATTATATCATATAAATTATAAATAATTTTGCTATATTCGGCTTTTCAAACAGGTGGCATCCCCTATAAAAGTTAGCTATGAACTGTTCTGCCGGGACGAACCGCTTCATATAATTTGCGTATATTTTGATTAAATTTGACTTTTTAAACAGGTAGCAACCCTCTTCCAACTAAACGAAGCCATGCCTAAAACCTTCCCGAAGTAGAAACTAATAAATACGCAAAGTTGCAATTTTAAAACAGGTGTCAATCCTATACAACAAAATTTATTTAACTTATTAGAGTCACTTAGTTTACATTTAAACAAGTGGCAAACATATTTTCAAAATATTTTGGGAATGAAGCTTGCGTTTGATAGCCATAGTGCTATATTTGAGCACTCTAATTACTCTAATTAATTTTACGTTTAAAAACTGTTTGTATGGGAAGCAATGCATGGAACTATATACATATGTGGCAAATCCTGTTCAACTCTGGTCAGTAGTTTTTTTTTTAAGCAATATGTGATTGAACACCATGTATTGAACTTTAATTGAATTGAACGGATAAATGAAATGTGCGCCTACAGCGTCACCTACTGAGAATTGTTCGACTTTTCGTTTTTCCTAAAAATTCGCGAAGCAATTACTAGCAAACCCACAGAAGGAGTATCCAATTTGGTCCAGTCGTTTTCTAATTTTAAGCATCAGAACAAATCGCGATCCATTTTTATATATAGTGGAAATTCGTGTGAACGAAAAAGTGGGGTTGGAAAAATATGTGAGCTATGAGCAGCAAAATTCGGTCTAAATTAAAAAATTAAATTATCGATAAACTAAAAAAATCGTATCGTGAATTAGTCTAATTTTGACGCTAAAACTATTAAAAAGTACATCGCAGGCATGTACCATCGGTGTCTGAAAAACAATTAGGATCCAAGATTTATTTGCTGTGAATTATTCTGACGTTTGCGTGATGAATGATGAAAGCTATTTTACAGTTGAAGGCCTGTATTGCCAAAATTAAGTTTTCCAAAAAAGTTGTATTATGTTTGGCGGTAAGCGAGCGCGGTGTAATCGAACGTGTGTATATAAAATCGGCTTTAGCCGTAAATGCTAATGTATGTATTGAGATATGTTTTTCGATCCTTAACAATTTTATTAATAGGTATCATAAAGACGATAAAAAAGTATTTTAACTCGAGTTAGCATCTGACCATTATGCCAACGGAACACGATTTGCACTAAAGAATTTAAACCATGAATTTGTTCCAATAATGGATCCGCCATTTTGAATTTATGAAAATTTATTTTAGATTCATAATACGCGTCCGAAAAACAATAAGTAGCGGTAATTGAAATCTTAAAGTACATTGTCACACTAATTTATTAAAGGCTTTCAATGATTAGTATAACGGGAACCGTGAGCGTATGGCTCCTTCTGACCTAGTAGCTAAAGCTACATGCCCTACGGCAGCTTGAGCTTAGAGCACATGATCACAGAAGTATAGCGTCTCTACTGACGAAACAAATAGATAAGTACTGTATAACCTAGCTGCTAAGAAATCAAGTTTTTCAAGCCGAAGTTCCAGCCGTAAAGAAGCGCTGCTATCACACACCTCGGGTTCGAGGACCTGTAGTGATTGCAGGATGTCAGTGGAGAAGTTGGCCACGACTAGGGTCATGTGCTTCTACTAAGGTTTAGGACACAATGGCATTGAAGGCAAGAAGGCCAGTCTACTCGATGGCGCTTTAATGGTAGTGATGCATACTGACGGATTGTGGATATCCGAATACAAGACTGTATAGTTGCAAAAATCATGGGCAAGCCCTATGTCAGCAAGCTAACTAGTTTCGTATTATCTCTCAATAAAAAGAACTCGAAGCTCCTTGTTGGAGTGCTGATTGGGCTTCTGGGAGTCAACACCCTCAAACTTCGACTCATAATGAACTCCATTTGCAGGAATTCTGAACTACAAGACAAAAATATGGAACATGTAATCTCAGTCTGCCAGCGCTTAAAATACTATGACGCAGCTTGCTTGTTGAGGGTCAACTATAGGAGCCAATGAGATTATTACAGTTTGCTAAACGAACATCTATGTTCTTCATTATTAGTTCTAGTGTATGAGAAAAATATATTTTCTATTTGTATCTAGGTAATAAATAAAAATAAAGGACCTATTTGGGTAAAGATGTAATTTAAAGAAAAAATCAAGTATTCCATATTTTATTAAATCAAGTAGCAAATTAAATCGAACGAAAAGTTTAATTAGGGAGAGAAATAGGAAAAAGTATAATTTTTGGAAAATAATAATAATTAGGTTCTTTTTGTTTTTATTTAACCACAAGAAAATACCCGGCGTACTTTGTCATGCCTCAAATAGAGCATTGTACTAAATTTTACTTACTTTACTTTACTTTTACTTTTTTTTATTTATGTACTAAAAGTTTTTACTAAAAAAAATGGGTTGAACTTAAAAAATATAGCTCACAAAAACAAAAGGTTAGTTATGGGGTTTCCACCGGAATTATAAAATTTGTTATGTTTTGAGGCGTCCAACAAAATATTTCGAAAAATATTAAGATTTAAGCGAGCCGGATCGATTTGAAGATTCCCCTAAAATGGAGTTTTTCTTACAAATAAATAAAAACCATATTAGATGATAAGCAATTGTATGCTTTAGACTGAAATCTCAACATTATTGCGAAATACTTTAGTTGATGCATTAAAATATAATGAATTTTATAATTTCGATAGTATTTTGATGTTTTGCGCATGGAAAGTGGGACCGAGAATCCACTCCAGCTTTTCCATACTTAAATAAAAAAATTAAGAAAGCTTCCGCAAATTCAGAAACTGAAACAGAAAATAATCAAATAGGTCAAATAAATAAATGAGTGAATAAATAAATGAAAAGGGGGCGCAACAAGGTTTCGGCATTAATCGCAGATTAGGGAATTCAACTGTGGTATCATTTCTTGCGTACTTTATTATCTTTGTGAGTATAGGACAATGCAATAATATAGATGAAAATATTCAAGTACCAAGAATTCTACAAGACGCTATCCCTAACATCATTCACGAGTCGCCTTATTCCAATCGTTCAGTAATGGTATGTGCACTTACTGATAGTCGTAGAATTAGCACACATCGGAAAATTATTTACAAAAAGTGTTTGCTGATTATTATTAAAGTTCATCATTTCGCTGACTTTTTTGGTCATCCTAATACACGAATATTAAGCGGATCTTCGTAAATCTTGGACCAACGAATATTTACCGGAGATCTATACTATCCGGATGTTATCTGCGTCAACAAATTTCCGCATGGATATCCAGATATCCGAATATGCGGATATTCTCAGCCGTAATGGGGCATGATGTACCCTAATGCATATATTCTTCAAACAAGAAAACAACAAAAAAAGTATGTCACCTTACAGTTTTTCGTAACTGTTTCATTTAATGAACAATTATTGAAATCAGTTTTGTATTTTGAGATCCAAATCGTTTTACTCAGTCTTCATAAAATCAATTTTGTATAATAGATATATAGAAAAATCAATCGTAATTCGATATTTTACTTATATATTATCTTTGTAACCTACTTGCCAAGTTACACTAGGTAGGATAACGAATTATTGTAAAACCACAACAGCACACACACGGAAATATGTGCGAGTCGAGTCAAATCGGTAAAATGATATGCGACCTGAAATTTAGTGTTGGGAAGTAAATAAACTACGCTATTGTGAATGAATCCTGAGAACATATGTACATGGGATATTTCAGTTAAATATCTAATACGTTTTTATTTGCATAGTATTTATAAATATATGTAGTTATATATATCCACAAAATATTTGCACTACAACTATTCTCCGTTCTTATATTGCACTAATCAAATCGCATATTTTATAAAACGCATAAACGGAGTTGCTTTTGAAACTAAAGAAAATTTTATCCGAGTAGGGACCCTTATGGGGTTTATTGCATATAACAAGTAATTTTAAAAATAAAATAAGACTCTTCCGATGCTGCTACAAACTTGATTAGAATGATTGCAGGCCATAGAGTTATATAGCTTAATTTTGAATTTATTTAATGCCGTCCCATATGCCACATTTTTACCATTTAAATTATGTATTGAAGTAACAAAGAATTCTTAATTACTCCAGTACTGTGCTTTGTTAAAATTCTATTTAAATTTCATTCATTCAATAATATCTTTTCAACATCTTTAAACGGTACACTCAAATTGAAATGCTCACCTTAATTTATGTTTACACTAAAATTCGTTTCTGTTTACAAATGAATGATTATGTATTGTATGTATATTTTTTTTTAAATTTAAGTAAATAACTACATTTTTCATGGGTACGACTTTGTTTACTTTGGCTCGCCTCTGAATATAATTCATGAGCAGGTACCTACAAATTATATAACTTCATTTCACACAAAATATTTTTTTTTCAAGTCATTCCACCAATATTTAAAAAAAAAGCGTTGGCTCCTAGCGTATTACCAAGAAATACATGCGGATATACATATGATAAGAATAATATATATTAAGAAACAATACAGAGGCATGTACATATGTAAAGTCCAAACCCACGTGCATGGGATAAGTGTAATATAAAGAAAAAAAAATATTCAATATGCTTTCCTATGTACATACATATCTAGGTACTATGTCTACGACTTTTTGTCCCATTCGAAAGGCAAAGAATAACAAAACACTAGACCAAGAAAGTGGCTGTAAATAGTAACAAAAATATAGTAAGAATAGCAAAACAATCACAACAACAGCAAACACAATAACTGAAACAACGAAAGGTAGGTCTAAAGCCAAATCGAGGTAAATGTGGAATCGCCAACAACAAAAGCAACAGCAACAGCAACAGCAAAGGAACAGAGCAGCACCAGCAGCGTAACAAACGAAAAAATGAGCATCGATAATTTTAATATGAAACCAGTTTGCCTGTACGAGTATTCCTCAATTGGCACTCCCGGACGCCGCCGCCACACTCACCGGTGGTGTTTCTCCAACATCCATCTGATGCTCAAGAGGAGCGCTCACCTAGCACAAAATTTTGCCTTGCAACTTTACTTGTAGCATTTGAGATATCCCATTGAATCGAGTAAAGAGATTCGATTTTGTCAGTGTCAAGATGGTTTGGTTGCTTAGCCGAAAAGTAAAGAATTTTGTTTTAAGAATTTTTTTCTTAGCTATGCTGTCGCAGCAACGCATTTTTTCCACACAGTTTTATTGAGAAGTCGATGTTGTTTTGTTTTTGTATATTTCTGTTTTGATCACCAAGCATAACTCTTGTTCACAAACCAGTAAGTTGTTGTTGTAATAATTATACGCACACATTTGGAGTTGCTCTCATATTGGTATATTTTTTTTTTGCCGGCAGCTATGATAAATATTCTCTCCATCTCACGCTCAGCCAAAAAAAAATAAATTGTTTCGATCGTGACTGAGAGTAATAAAATAATTAGGGAGCATTGGTTGGTAGGTGAGAAGAGAGTTGTAGAAGGTAGTAAATAAAAGCGTAATACGGTTGTCAAAACAAAACAATTTTTACGAAACGGGTTCCTAATCAAATTGATTATTCGAAGTGAAAGATTATTATTATGAAGATGGGATTAAATTATGACAATAATAACTTTGAGTTCTTCATGGGTTAAAAAAAAAATTAGGGTACATTAGTTTCTGAAATGGCTTCGATTCTGTTAGAGGTTGGTTAATAACAACGAGTGATTTTTTTTAATCCTTTTGTTATCATAAAATGTCTTAAGAACTTACTTCACGTTAGAGATTACGTTTTCTTATCGATTAAATCTAATATCGATTTCGAAGTTTTACTTTAAGAAGCTTTCATCTTCAAGAAACAAGCGAAAATAGGGAACATATTAAAAAAAAGGTATAAAAACTACCTTCCCAAATGGCTATATTTTCTTCCATCGACAACAACGTACTCTTTTTTAGACTCTACTGACAAGAGATTTATCAATAACTAACGTAAACGATAGGACGGAATAGGACCTATAAATTTCATCGAGCACAAATCAAAGAGTAAAACAAACAACCAAGTTTTAAAATTGGCTAATGGAAATCAAGCAAACTCTAAAGAGCGAGACATTTCGTTTCATAAAAAAATCTCCAGGAAATAATATTTAAAAAAATCTGAAGGAAATATCATTATTAAAGGGAGTAAAATTCTTGGGACACAAAGTCTGAAATCCAAAACTTGTCGGGAAGTGCCGGACTTCTCTTTCAGCCGCCTGGGAATGCCTCAATATTGGATTAATTTGGGTACCGGGCCACAGCGGCATTGCAGGAAATTGCATGGATGATGAGCTCGCTCGGTGGGGTACCCTGGAAGTTATCACTCCATGCAGGTAGAGGGTGGGGGCTTCTTTGGCTGCCTATGGACTTCTCTTGGACAGATGGGCAGAGAGCTCATCTGAGAGAGACTGAGCGAGCGCTGAGAAACTACTACGACATGCAGAATTGCTAGAATCCTCTGGCCGAGGGTGGACCGTGGGCATTCGAAGGTACCGAGGTAGGAGTTCTGACTGGTCATTGCCCGATGGGTATTCATGCGGTTAGGCTGAATATAGTCTCTTCGGTTCAGATGCCCTGCTTTGCGAGACTGAGGTTCAAGTACCTAGGCTCCTACTTCTTTAGCACCCCAGAAGATTTCATTCGGGGTACGCAACGTTTCTCGGTTAACCTTTTTTGATTCCGATGTTTGTTACCGTTCTAATAACAAATGGTATCACAATGGACTTCTTTACTATGGCTAAGTGAGTTCCCCTTGCGGGAACCACCACATTAACCTAACCTAACCTATCGTCTAAAACCTTGAATCTTCAAGGATAGCTATCTGCATTCGATGAGATAACTGTCAAAAGCCTTAGAAAAATCGGTTCAATGCTTGAAACACAATACCGGCGAAAGGCGATTTTTTCGTCGCGAATGCTCGCTGCCAAAAATAGAATACACAACCAAAGCGAACAACGAATTTCTCCCGACGAAAAGTGGTGACAACGGCAAATGGAATCCATAGCTTCCATATGTTTTAAATCAAAACTGAAAAATGCTTTATTAGTTTTTGGTGAAAGTTACCGCCGTAGTTAAAATTAACTGAGCAACATTTTTAGACGAACGTTGCAGATGTCATCGCTCTACTGAGCGGAAATTCGCCGCTCGCCGGTGGTGTGTTTCAAGCATAAATTTCGTAAATTTGAACGTCAAATAGAAGCCTCTTTTGAAAGGTTTCTAAGTTGCTCTCCATGCGAGTTACTAAATTTGTTAAGGTAGATCTACCCAGAACGAACCTATGCAGATTGGGACATAACAATGAGTTTAACAATAAATTATCTTTTATCCTTAATGCATTAAAAAAAATTTGAGACAGTGGGAAGTTTGGTAATCGGCCCATAATACTCAATATCGATTTTATTGCCGGTTTTAAGAATAAAGGTAATACACTTCAGCTTCTAGTCATCAAGGAAAACTGCTGCAGATAGCGACTTACCGGTATTAAAAATGAAAGATCAAAGAAGAACAATTTTTAAATTTAGTAACCAGGGACCGTAACGGTTATAACCTTTATCAAATTCTGTGATTTTTATTTTTTTGTTCAAGTTCAATCGTCATTTTTTAATTTTAATTTTTTCCGTAGACATATTAACTCTTTGGGAAAATTTTATAGGAAAAACTACAATGCATAACCGTTATTTTGTGATTTTTATTTTATCGATCACATTTGATTTATATTTTGTGATTTTTATTTTTATCGAAAATAATCACTTATAAAGTGAACTAAAAAAATTTCTCTGCCATGACGATAATAGCAACACCAACAATAATTCGATTTATGTTTTATGAACGAAAAAATGATCTAAAACTAAAAATGTTCAGGAAAAATCAAAATAACGATTCTTTTTATAAATATAAACCATAAATTACAGTTGACCCTTTCCTTTTCAAATCAACCGGTCCGCCCCGGTTATATTTTTCTATTTTGATAAAACTTAAATATATTGTTTTTTGGTTGATTTAATGGGACATGTATTTTTTCTTTTGAATGAAATTTCTTTTTTTTCAAATTTTTTGGAGTTATCGTTCCGAGTTCCACTAGTGTATAATGTGGAAAGTTTTTTGCATACGGAAATCACTTTATAGGTAAGTTTTAGGTGTCATGCGACAAAACTTTCAGGTATTTCAGTAAGTTATTAAATAAGCGCAGTGAGTGCCAGTGACTAGTAGAGTATAATATTAAGATAAAGGTGACCTGGACCGATTTGAAATTATCTTAATTTTCGAAGTTTTTTGTAATTAAAATTAGTTTTTTTAAAATACTAATAAAAATCACCTCAGTTCATAAAACAATTTCAGCTTAAACATTTCTTGAACGGAGTGTTAATAATGAAATTTTGGATGATGTATTTGAACTTTTTTTTTGGGAAAAGTGGTTTACGAAGAACTTGAATAGCTTGGCCCAAATATGTCTTTGCAAATGCACCCATTCAGATCCCAAAATTTTGTTTTCATTACCATAATTCCGTTCAAAAATGTTTTGAATACTTTAAAGTAACAGTAAAGGAGGGGTACGAATATAAGCTCCAAGTCTTTAGGAGAGGATCTGGCGTCCTCATGAAACTTACTGAGAGAAACATACAGACTTTCAGTCTCATGCAGGCTTTTCAAACAGATCCTCACTTTGGATATGGCACCGGAGTCAAGCTTTCTTCAACTCGACAGTACCAATATTTAAGTAATTTTGTTTTCAATGGAAGGAATATAAGATAAAACTTAGTAAATCAAAATAGATCAGATCTGTGCGGGGATCTCACAACTACAAATAAAATAAAATATTTGAGTGGCGACGAAGAACATGCTACTTAATCTTTTGTGTACCATGAACGGAGAACCAGATAACGATTTGTTAAGGATCTATAGAGCCATTATTGAAATTCGCTTGTTGTTTGGATCGTAGTTATAGATGTTTGCTTTAAATTTTCCCTTGAATTTTTTTAGGGGGAATTCATAAACATTTTCTGAATTTTTCTCAGCGGTTCCTACTCTCGGGACGTTGGAGATATTTAAAATTTTTAAGAATATATTAGGCTCCTTTTGATTTTTGTTTATGTATAGGAAATCCGAGGAGCGTGCTGTGTATGATTTCTCAAAATCAATTTGAAAAAAGAAACAATCCAGTCTTGTTTTTCACATATTCTAAGGCATATTCATACCCCTGATTACTTTCGGGTTTGAGTATAATTTTTCAAAGTGTCACTTCTATAGTTCAACTTTTTCGAACACTTTCCAAGTTTAAATCATCGTGGGTAGGTTACTGCATAAATAAATAAATAGTATTTGTGATTTCCTCCATTAGATATTTTGATTTAGGATAACAAACTGGTTCCAATCAATTCCTCAGCACGCTCAACACCTTTTCAACTCTATCAGTACATTATACTCAATAAAAAGGAGTTTTCAAGTATTGATTTTTATCACATTAATATTACACCATTCAGTTGATAAAAAATGACACCATAAAAATTTTATGTTCTAACGCTCACAGTACATACATATGTATGTATGTACATCTGTACTATAGTTACATTAATTTAGTATGCGGTGCGCGGTGCTCTTCGCGCTCAATCAGAAAAGAACACAGCAAGTGAGCTAAGTGAGAGAAAATGAAAAGTGAGACTTGGAAAACAAGTGAAAATTTCTGGTTTTACCTGAATGTAAGTAACGATGAACAGGTAGATATAGAACTTCTACTCTCCTATACGCCAACCGACATGGGCACACAGCAAGTCCTGTTCGTGGTGAGCGTTCTTCTTATTACGTACGATACATTCTAGCATGCTAGTACGCTCTATCAGCTAGTGAGATTTTTGTTTTTTTGCTTACGCTCTCTGCATTAGTTATGTATGTACATATTTTTTTCAAATTTTTTTTATTCATTTTTCAACTCTTTTGGCCATTATTTAGTTACGCGCTCAGCACTAATGAGCGTTGAGATGTGGCCCAAAACAAGTTACCACATTTGGTGAGAGACCACAGCTCAAAATGGTATGTTCTTGTTGCGAGTTGTTGGTTATTGTTTTTGTTTGGAGTTTTTTTTTTGTTTTTGTTGTTGTTCTGATGCACAATCGATGGTTGGTTTGCGCTGTGGCCGTTGTAAATTGTAAATGATCTTGCTGGACAGCTTTTCCAACAGTTTTAGTGTGGACAGTTTTGTTGGCGTTGCAGTCTATGTTGCTTGTTGTTGTTGTTGTTGCTATTGTTGCATTCAAAAATGTCTGCATTTGTTGTTTGTTTATTGCTTTACTTCTTAGCATAGAGTTAGTGTTATTTGTTGCTGGTTGCAACCAGTGTTACCGCGCGATTCAAGAAAGATGTGACACCGAAAAAGACTGAATTGAACGGCGTATAGCTTACGCCCTCAACAGTGGTCAAGTACCTAGGGATAATCTAATATAGAAAGCTTGACTGTAACCGTAATATTGAAGAGTTGACCAGGAAGGGGGAATAAAACCAAGCATTGTACACTAGATTTGCAAACCGGTGTTGCTACTTTGGAGTCACCGTATGGTGGGTATGAGAGTCTACACTCAGAAGCAGATTAGAAAGAGTGCCGCGATTAGCCTCCATGCTTTTTACGGGTAAAATATATTGAAGGCAATTGATCCCTAGAGATAGCGTAGGTTCGGCAACTCATTAATTCTGTGCGCAGTCCGGAGAAATTTCAATTGCTGAACTATGCCACCTCCTATTCCGTTTTGACAACAAGTTCTCTACACACATCCCAGAAAGAGATAAATGGGAGAAGGCCGGAAACCTAAACTCAGGGTCCAAGCCCATTTTTACTGCTGGTTCAAGCTGGATGGCAAGATAGGTAGAAGGATTCCCTCGAGCGAGCTCCCACTTATCCTGAATCAGTCTGAGCAATGTCTGAAACGATCTATTATGACAGCCAAGTTGCCGCTAAATCGTTCAACCCTAGCAGTATCACCTACAAGGGTGCTGTCTATTACAAAGGAGAGCTAAACGGGCTAGCTAGCTTAGAAATGAAGCATCTACGTAGTTTGGGTCCGTGGTCACAGGACAATCTCTGGAAACTGCGTCGCAGATGAGATTGCTAAGTAGGAAATGAAACTACCATTTGGAAACACGTCCCTGAATGCATCACAAGTCCGCTCTAGAACCGACGTTGGAAGATCTAGGCCACCAATAAACAACTTGGCACTATTTGCTTGTAGCTACGCGATACCAGGATAGGTTTCCAATCAAATAACTTTTTGCCTCAGTTTAAAAGGTAGAAAGTATAGAAAAATACTATGCCATTGCCCCGCTCTTTCAAAAACACGACACGCCAAGTCTTCGAAAAATACTATTTTGATTGGTTGACATATTTAGACTCAGTTAGTGCAGTGCCCTCAGTTTTCTGTGTAAGACTACACAATGCTTCTGCTTTAGGAGAAGGTAAAAAAGCTGTGAATAAGAGTTTCATTTTTCAGTCGCTGCCTAGTCGCACGATGCCATCTATCACAACCTAACCTAACCCACAAATAAATTTTGAGTTTTGACTTACTTCTGTCGTAAGTGGAGAAAAAATTCCATCAGTCGAAATTTTCAAATTTCTGAACGAACAGAAAAAATACGTGTCTACTTAAATTTCTCAAGGAACACTCTCTGTAAATTTTATCGCAAAATTTTAACCACTTTCAGGCTGCCTGGGTGATTTGAGACGGACAGACCCTCCAGATATCTACCACATCGGAGTCTTAGTTTCAAAACGGTTACAAAATTTGACCCGGCTTTAAAATTTGGTTGAATGCGAGCTGAGATTTTAATAATACCAATAAAAGAACCATACCCAGCATAATTTGGAATATGGCATATGGCAAAGTTAAAAAGAAGTATTAGCTCTTCAGAACTCATCGAAATTTGTATCACGGCAACCCTAGTTGCAACTAGCAACTTGCAGTCTGTTACAAGCGCCCATCAGCCGCCAGTCGCAGCGTTATTTGAGAATTTGCCAGCAACCAGAGAGCGCATGAGTTGAAGCCGCTCAATCAACGCGCGCTCTCTTGCGCTCTCGCTCTTTCAATCAAGCCCAGACAGTTGGCCAAAATCATATCAGCTTCATTCCGGCCGATACGCACTCCAAACGCTTACCTGCCTCTCCAGTTTTGTAGCGACCGCGATTTTGTGTAGCAGCGTTGCGCGGACTTTTCAAATTGTCGGATTGTGAAATTTTGTGTGTGTGTGAAATGATCTGAGACGCGTTCGTGGATTTTGTGCTCAGTTCAAAGATGAATTAAATTATTTGAAGTAAGTGGAGTTTTTTGTTTTTTTGAAGTGAACAAAAAATTAAAATTTCAAAATACTAAAATACTAAAAGTTTGCTAGTTGTAATGTAAAAAGCAAGAAACAAGCAGTACAAATAATTTAAAGTGTGCGCGCATTAAATTATTACTTATTCACAACGAGGCACACAAAGCAAAAAAAAAAGAGGTGAATCTGTGAAATTGCAAAATTTATTAAATTCTTACTGAAAGTGGGCTAGTGTTTTCAAAAACAAAATGTGTGAACAACACCTTTCGTTTGTTGCATGTTGCTATGCGCCGCACACCGCTAGTTTGTTGTAAGCAAAGCAGAATAAAGAAAAAAATAAAAATAAAAAATATCGAGAATCTTTTACAAATCTAACAGCAATAGAAAAAAGTGGAAATTCTGCGAATGTTGCAAATTATTTGTGTAATTGAATTGTGTTTGTTTGCGTTGCAGTGGAAGTAGCTGCGGCATTTAAAGTGAACGAGTTGATATTTACTTAATTTTCATACCTAAAATATTTAAGTGCAAACAAATAGTGCGCAGAAAATACAATTTAAGAAAAAATTTAGCATAAAATACTACCAGCAATTGGAAGTTCTGTAATTCGCGTGCGTTTTTTAAGGATTATGCAGTGCTGCAATAAAAAAATAACATAAATGGTAAATGTGTAAAAATTCTTAACAAAAAATTATTAAATTTTTCGTTAGATATCTAAAATATCGTGCTATAAAATTCTAGCTTACCATTGACCGCTACTACTATTATTTTTGTTTAGCTCAGCATGCAATAAGTGCACTAACTTCATATATGTATACAAATTTACCATGCTACCTGTTGTTGTGCCGTGTATTTGCCGCCGCTGTTGGTTGACAGCCGCTGCGTGTCTCGAATACGCATGCGCACAACAGCGACGGAAAACTCAAAGTTCTTACAGTTTATTCACTTTGTACATTTCTATGCACATGCATAAAAAAATATATACATATATCTACAAACATAGATGTGTTGTGTTGGATTGTTGCATTCAATTGCAGTTTATGTGAAAGTTTTTCTTAGTTTGTGGCAGTGCGCAGAACAAGATTTTGTTGCTGTGGCAAATGTTGACTTTCTACACTGAGTGCATGTGTGTGTGTGTGTGTTTGATGTGTGTTTGCGTCTAGAAGTGAAGAAAAATTTAGCGAGCTGGCGAAAAAATTAACTCGAACTGATAGAAGCAAAATTTGAGTCTCAGTTTTTTGAGTGTTTTCTATTTTCGACTTTATAATTTTCATTTTTAAACTGAATTAATGTGATCACCGGTGCATTGTGGCTAAATTGATAAATTGTCGTGGTAAAAGTTTACCTTAACAATCTGTTGTGCTCTAAGAAATATAAGGCTACAAATAATCCACATCTTGTAGCCAATTACAAGAAATATTTGTTTAGTTTCAATAACTTGGACCAATACCAAATATAATGTATTATGTGAGTCGAATATCAAAAGTAATCCAAAATGTATAATTTATAGAGCTTGAGGCCAGGTTTGTATTAGGGAATAATATGAGAATTCTATCACTTTAAAAAATTGTTGTTTTCTCATATTATTCCCAAATAAAAACCTGACCTCACGTTCTATAAATTATACAGTCCATTCATAAATATAAGACCAAAAATAATAGTAACCCAAAATTGTTTTGGAAATGCGCTAATTTAGCTTTTGAGGCACGAGTCGGTGAAGGCTTAAAATACTGATATGGAGCTCTAGTTTAATCGCTGAAAAATTAAATATTTTCAAAAGCTGCAAACAAGAAAAATTCAGATACAACGAATCGTTTGTATTTGCAACAAACAAACTGTTTTTTTTGTCCTTTTTATGCACTCCTTCTCACTTCCTTCTTACTTCCACTTTAGGACATTAAGCTTGTTGTGGATCTATTGCAGAAAGATATTGGTATCTTAGTTTTAAAAGTAGTGATACAAGATAAGGTTTAAGATGACAAGAAAAATGCTGATATATTTTACTATATATGATGATCTCTGGGAAGGAAATAATGAATTCAGAGGATAAGGTGTTTTCGTTTCTCGAAATAATACTACCCTGTCTATTTTCTCACCTCTTTCAACGGGTAAAGTATTCGTTTCTCAAAATATTACCCTTTGAACAAGCAAAAATTCAACAATATCTACTACAATAGCCACCTTGCAGGACAACAGGAAAACTTATGCAAATTTTACAACACTTTTTTTCGAGAAAATAAAGCTATAAACATTAATCTCGTGTTATATATTTCAGTATCGCTAACATGACTTGTGACGTAAAGATTAGCTGCGTACAACGACAGTTTCCTTTGTTAAACAAAAATAAAATTTTTATTGAATATACTAGAGCCTGTTTTTGTCGTTTATTTAACGAGTGATGTAGGGTCAAGCTACGTATAATCTTTACTAGCCAAAAATAATTTAATGAATTTACTAGTCTCTCTGTTCTTGTGATTTGTTTACCTTAATAAAACATGTGAATTTTGATCGAAATATTTTATCGGGTTTTTTGACAATACAGACCACTGGCAAAAATGTGTAAAATAATAAATTCTTTATTTAAGTAACCCAGAGTTACATTTGTTATTTTATAACCTGTACATTGTCTTGAAGCAAGTAACCCAGGATATGTGCACTCTTTTTTGCCATTTTCTGTGAATTTTTTAAAGTTTCAAATCATAATAATTTCTCTTGATTAATGTAAAACACTCAAAAGCAATTGGATTGATTTGTCTCTCAGATGATGGAAGTGATCGATTTGCTCTGCTATAGCTCAACATATTCTGTGATTTCTTCATCATCATTGGAAAAAAGATATGCGTTTATCACAGTTTTTTTATTAAAAAAAAAATCGGTTTAAAAATTTTAATTTTTTTTTACTTATGGCAGCATGTCAAAAACTTAAATTTAACGCTTATTAATAGCTAGGTTTAATATTTATGTATTTTTTAACCTCGTGTCAATATCTAACCTACAGAGGTGCAATCAAATGTATCAATTTAACCGGTAAACTATGAGCTATTTAGTTAGATAACCTGCTTTCCTGCAAGTGGGGCATAGTGTCTCCGATACTATAGCTATAGCTCTGTTCAGAGAATTTAAGCCAACATATTATATGGTTTCCTTTTCATTGACAGAGAAAAGCAACACGTTTATCATTTTTGTGTTTATTTTAGGGCATTCGATTTCTGCTCGCGATTAATTACGAGTATTTATCGAATTATACAGACAGTTATCGAGGCTAATCAAAAACAAAGGAAAGTATGTTTTGAAAATAACAACCATTATTTATAGATTTTTAAACATACATACATATATAAAAGGCACAATGTAAAACTTACTTACTTACTTAATTGGCCTACAGTTTTACGCCGAATCCGAATGGCGAATTTTTTTTTTGTGTCGTGAAAAAAGAAAATTACGTTAAAACTTAACCGATAAGGTAACTCTTTATTTGTGGTTTTTGAAAAAAATCAAATACTAAGATTAATTGGTATAATCATCAAATTTCCATTTATTGGCTTACTTACTTGGCTTACTGTCAGAGTTGGCAGAACTTTGTAGTCGAAAATCCGGAGACGGGCAAGAAGTGGTGGGTACAAAATCCGTACAATCAAATTTGCTTGGCGAGCAAAAAAAACATCATTTATATTTAGGTGAACACAGACCATCCTACTTCCAAAACCATGAAATAAACCAACATATTTTTCCACTAGTCCTATGTACTTATTACTTCAAAGACAACCTTATTATTTTCCTCACTACAACTTTTTAACAAACGAATATTTTAACTAAAAATCGAATCGTTTTCCCTTGCAAAAAAAAAAAAAAGAAATAAAGCCAAAATATTTTACAAGGCGGTGATTTTATTTTTGAGTTCTGTATAAAGTTTTGTTATACTTCAAACGTTATTGTGTCTTTTGGCGCAAACAAAAAAAAAAAAAAAAAAAAAAAAAAAATGGAAAAGTATTACATTCAGTTACAAAATCAACATAAAAATATTAAATTTTTCAGTTTTTAATCTTCATTTATTTGTTATTGTCTGTGTAACTACACTGCGTCTGTCAATAGAACTGTAGCCATGCTAAATTCCTCTAATTCATTTGGTCGCCAAAGAGTTTGTACACTACGGCGCATTTCTGTTAATTGCTTTGAAAATTCGTTCACAAGCTGCAAAGGAATGAGGAATAATACGTATGAGTTCAATTATCTAGTTCCAAAATCAAAGGAAATCGAAGCAAATTATTTCTTCGAATTACTAAAGTAAATTGTGGAAGAATAGATATTGGCTCTGTTCCTTTATGCGGCACATTTACAAGTTGTAGAGAATTTACACTAAAGGCTGTTTTCGTACTTCACCTTGCATAAGGTTTATTGATGGCGAATACGGGAACAGAGCTAGTCTTCGAAAAATGTAACTTCACAACATTTGCCCCTCTGACCTGACGAAACTTATGAACTTGACAGTTATCAGGTTTACTGCGCCTAAAAATATGCGTCAAAAATGGGTTTTAGTCCTCTACTAATGACAACAGTCGTTACAGTTGTTATGTCTTACTGAGTACGTGACGATCTCCGAAATAGCAGTAATAACTCCTACCGCTTTGACAGTTGTTAGTTTTCCCTAAAAAAAATACAAAAAAGAAACTAACACAAAATAAAGTATGTAGGCAATATTTCATTATCAAAAATTAATTTCCATTTTTATCTTCTTTTGTTAATCGTTTTCTTACATAACTTAATTCGAAACATAGAATCTTATTTCGTTTACTGTTATGCAACCTGTAAACTGTGATATTATAGAAAATGCCAAATTTTAATCTGCCACTAATTAGGTTATTTTTTGTTTGTTTTTTTTTTTTTTTTTTGCATAGGGAGCAAATTTCAATATGAAAATTCAAATCAATCAAATCAAAATCGATTAGCAACGACTAACTAGACATGACATAATTTTGAAGATCTTCGTGTTGATAACAACAAATTTATAAATAAAATGCTCAGGGATTTGATAAAATATGGACGTATGTAGATTTAGTGTGATCGCTTAATTAAATATAATCTTTTTAAATACAATATGTAAAATAATTTTTTTTTGACGTTAGAGGCTATTGGGGCTTAGGATGTGTATGTAAAACGTAAAAAAAATGAAACAAAATTTAAAAAATCTGACACTCGAATATCCAAATCGTTATACATGCGTAAATATTTTGTAATTTTGCTCATTAAGACAAAAAAGCAAAATACATTAACAAAGAAACGTAAAACCAAGTAGAAGTAAAAAAACAACATATGACTCTCTAGAGCTGATGTGATTCTTAATATCGGAGATGATGGCTTAGCAGGCGCTGTTATCCGAAATTAAAGCAACTGCAATAACAATAAAATATACAAAATTATTACACAAAATTTCTTCGCACCTACGACGAAGCTGCGCAGGCGTATTGTTGTTTTAAGCAATGGCGATACCAACAATAAATATTCAACTTTTGTAAACGCTCATAACACATTCGTATATTTCTGAAAACAAAGTTGTACGAGTATATGTCTGTATGTATGTAAAGCTGGCGTGTCGATTATTCGAAAGCCGGCGCAAACTTGCCAGCTGGGCTGTTGTAATAAGTTGATATGTATTTGGTGGTACCTCGCATTTGTAGCTAAAAATAAACTCACATGTAGGCATACTATGTATGTATATAATTTTGAATTTTAGCGCCTTTTCGGCATTACATATTGCAGTTACAAATCTTATTTTTTCCTCAAATATTTTACCTGCACCGGCGGCGCTGGGGCGTTTCGGACACCGGTTGGTGTGAATAAGGTGTGAATATGTCTTAAGTTGGGTGTGGGGGAACAAGAAAATTTAAGTATTTCGTTTTTTTACATCAGCACTTTGGTTTTATTAAGTGTCAATACTAAATTGTACTAATTGATTTTTTGTTAGCATTGTTTTCAATAAATTCATAACGTGTGTGTATTTGTTGCTTTAAAGCCTTAATTTGATATTCAAAACTGTGTAATAAGTTGCTAATTAAATGGAAAAAAAGCATTGGCGACTAATCACACCTATTGTTAAAAACGTACGCAAGCTTAGTTGCTCTTGCAATCCGTGTGATTGACCCACAGATGAAGAGAGCTAAGGATTTATGCCGACTCCGAATTTCATATTTCCATAAGTCATTCGTTTTTGACTACGATGAATACTAGGCGAACCCGTGCGCATCTCACCGAATAAAATAGAAAAAATAGTTACGGTAATATTAATTTTTTGAGCTCAAGGCCAGAGTAAGGAAAAGTGTATTGGAAAAAAGACAACAACAGTCAGGAGTGTTAGAAATTTGTGTTACCCAACAGCAATTAAACCACACATTCACTTAATAAAGACAGACTGTCGTACTTGAATTGTGTTGGTAGGACTTGAGGAAAAGTGGTAAAAAGCAACAGCAGCTTACATGTCGACTGTGGTCCACTGGCTACGCACTTGCCCAGAAAGTCGTAGGTCGTGGGTTCGAGTGCCGGTGGAGTCATGAAAGAAATCTGATGAGGAGATGTGGTGATCTCCGAAATAGCTATCATTTCTACCACTCCTGACTGTTGTTGTATTTTTTCCAATATACTTTTCCTTATACTGGCCTTGAACTCAAAAAAAAAAAAAATATATATTATCGTTTAATAAAAATTCAGGCCGAAAAATAATAAACATATGAATATTAAAAATAGTTACGGTTTACACCAATGCTCCATATTTATTTGTTTCGCATATCTACATATAATCGAATTTACATACTGATACTAAAGATTCCTGACTATGAGTTTATTATCTTAAATATTGTGTACAGCACTACTTGAAATACAATATTCGACGTAAAAATAAACTCATTTATCATTTGTAATTTAAGTAATATCTTCGAATCGTCCGACTCTAGAAAAAATCCCATGCTCATGTGAAAATACATGGCTAGGTAAATATGAAACAGCTTTGCCAAACCTTTGGCCTTCGGCTTTGCTAATTGAAATTGTCATAGCAAAAGCTACTTTTAAACGAAGCTGTTTTCTTCATAGTTAATTGATTTTTTTCCTGGTCGTTCTTGGCCACATTTTTCTTAGTTCTGTAAAAAATAATAATTCAAGTAAATAAACATAATAAGAAAAAACTATTTGTTTACACCTATTTACCTCTTCTGCCATTTTGATCGAATATGCATATAGATGAGTAGCTTTATTTTATCGATTGTTTATAGTTACACATTTAAAAAAATCGGTTATACAAAATAGACTAATAAGAATTTCCACCGGGTAATTTCAATGCTTTTACAATAACCATATTGTTTTAATTTTTAAAGAGCAATAATTTTGTTGACAAAATATTGAAAAAGTATATATTGTGTGCAATCAATTAATACATTTTCATTGAGTGGGTTTATGCCTCTCTACCTGGTCAAAATCGTTTAAGCGGTTATAGCGCCAATTAAGTAACTACCTGGAACATATCATCATCTGATTTTCTCTGCTGCTTTTCACCATAGTCTTTGGTAAAATTTTTTGAGATTGTAGCTTACTGAATACCAAAATCGTCTCATGTCACTAAAAATGTCTCTGATTGAAAGACTCAAATTAAGAGACGTGAGATGACACTGAAATACTGGCATAAATGCAAAATCAATTTTGGCCTGACGAATTCCTGCTCATACATCTCCCCACTTATAATACGACCGAATTGCCACCATTTAACTAATTAAATGAAGAACTTGTTCAGACAGTTTAAACAACAATTGCCGTATTTAAGTAGACAGAATGATATATATATCATATATATATGAAATGATCAAAGGAAAAAGTATGCAGCAGAATTCATACAGCCTAGTTTTAGGCACATCCGCCCATTTTTCACATTTGATTTTAATAAAAACTTTTAAACAGCAGTAACACCCCCGATAATACACTCTTATAAGTATAGTGCTAATCGCCACCTTTACAACAATACCTTATTGACTTATTGATTTTGCTCCCAAATGCGAACAGAAAAAGGGATACTAACACAAAAATACCAATGCGTAATAGTTTTAACATAAAATATATTTTCGGAGGCAACGTTTTTTTCGACATACATACGTATTTAGCTTTGATAAATGCCATTCGATGATTTTGAAAATTCTGATTAAATTCAAGACGAGACTAAACACCAGGACTGACAATAATAGTACGTAGCAAAAATGTTATAGTAACGCGATTTTTATGATTTACATAATATACTTTCGATTCACAATAAATGAAAAAATTCATATTCTTGTATTTGTCATAAGTGATAGTGAAGCTAACTTTTATGTTCTTAGCTGCTTGAAAGTCGAAAAAAATCAAAAAATGGCTTTCTGAAAATCAGCCATTCCTAGCTTTTTTATGAAAATACAAAATAAAAAAATAAAATGGTTCACAGACGAAAGTTTTTTTTTTTAGATATATTCCAGATTTTCAAATTTTCGGGTCAAACTAAAAAACAAATCAAAATGAAGGAAACCGGAGCTTATATCATATATGTATGTAGTTTGATATTTGGCCGAACTTCTCCTACAATTTGTGTGTTGATGCTGTATGACAAATTGAGGAGCCTACAGTTTTACGCCAATTTCGAATGGTAGTTGATTTTCGAAAGAAGTTTTTTCATGGTAGATATACCCTCGGAAGAATGGCCGAAAAATCTTTTCTATAATTCGTGGTATTATTACTTGCCCGCCCGAGATTCATACCCTGGACACTTCGAGTGAAGCACGCACACGCTATGGCGGCCTTCGCCAATGCCAATAGAAAGCTTATCAAAAAATCTATACGAATTATCACCAGATTTTTTTTGTATCATTCCATTTAAAATAAAATTTTAGAACTGATGCCTCTCCATCAAACAGATTTCTATGAAATTCAAAAATTACACAGTACGACAAAACCAAATTTTTTTTGGTACACATGTTAAATGTTAACAGAATATGAAAATAGGCTTAAAATAAAGAAATACGTGTCTCGGCGTTTTGCTGTAGAATCGAATAAGCTTCAAAGGACCGTGGAGGTTCACTTCTAATGAAAAAAAAAAGAAATATTAATAAAATAAAAGTATTATATTAGAAGTGAACCTCCACGGTCCTTTGAAGCTTAAAAATCGATTTTCTCAAAATTCTGACGTGCTACATAAATTCTCGAAAAAAAGTTATTTATTGAAAATGAATTTTTATCAAGTACATTTTTAATTCTGTGGCGCCCAAAACATTAAGGTTCTTTGAATAACCTGCTCTTTTTAGATTCTAAACTGTCACATTTTCGATGTTTACGGACTACGCTATACTCTCGACAGCTTGCATCCAGGTTTTGCTCAACCATTTGCATTGAAAAATGCGATGACTTCGGGATGAGGCGCAAAAGATAATGTGCTTAATGTCACTTTGCATCCCTTGGTATGAACTGCACTGTTTCCTTTTCTTCTAGATATTTTTTTTATGAAGATATCAATATCACCCATTTTGTACCCGAACGGATGTGAATGTAGAGCGGACCCATTTGTACTAGTGTTTCTGTGTATAAGCTTGTAGTTTTGTGGAAAAACTCCCTTTCATCCCTCAAAATGCAAGGAACCAGACACCTGGTAACGCATTTGCAGATTAGACTGCCAAAAATGCTCCAAACAGCCAACTACATACCAAGAATGATAGAAAACCAGATAACGACAACGCCCGCAGCGTACACGTCACAACGCTTGCTGCTACAATTGCACTTGGGCGTTTTTGTTTGCACTGAAACTGGTAAAATACAAAGCTGGCACTTCACGCTTATTATTATGTGTTTAACTTTTTGTAAAAATCACTCAAAACTCAGAAAAATCAACTTTTTAAGAGCTGGTTGTGACGTCAATCCTTCAAACGAGGCAAATACGAAGTAACGGAAGTGCTTTTATCGTCACCTTCTCTGCATCGTGACTACATACCACTATAACTATTACTTTATTTGTTGAAAACTTCTGGAAAAATAAATAAATAAATCAAAAATTTTAATTTTGAAAATACAAAAAAAAAAACAATATTCAAAATATAAAACTAAAAACAATATAAAGTAGCTTATTCACAAAGTATATAATTTGAATTAAAAACGGGTTTTTTAAATAAAAAGTTTTCCTTATAATAAATTCAATAAGATTGTAGTAAAAATGAGAGGATCTCCTTATTAATTTACTCTATATGATTTTTAATATAAAATTAATTAGATTTCTACAAGCAATTGCACATTTTTGGACAAAACTCGAAAAAAAGAATAAACAAGAAGTTATCTCTTTGTTTTCAACCGTTTTCCATATCAATAAATTTAAGTGGAAATTCAAAATAAAATTAAAAAGATTTTCTAGCAAAAATATTTTCCATCTTGCCCTTGGAGAGGGGTCTCAAAGCTTTTTTTAGACGTCAATATCCTTAATTATAGTTGAACTTTTTTGCACTGTGTACCAACTTTGCATTTTAAGGCAACTATGTCACATATTTATTAGTTTGACATTGGAGTTTGCTAATGAATTTCGCACAGAATGCGATTTGGCAATAATTCATTTCAATTAAGTGTTGAAGTTATAAAATCTGACAACAAAAAGCCAAACGGACAACGGTAAACCTTTGGTTAAAGAATTTGCCAATTAGTATTATGAATTGTGAACTACATAGAGTACAGATTGCTGTAAGGCAGGTATTGTTTCTATATGAGTGTGTGTGTGTGTCAAAGTGAGCGCGCCAATTGCTATGTCCAAGCTGACATTGACGCCTCCGCTATCAATTTATCGACTTGTTTTGTGTTTATTTTTTGCATAGATAATTTATGAGCACAATTGTATGACGAACTATACATATTTTTTTTGTTTAAGTATTTATGGAAATTTATAAATACATAAAACTATAAATGCACCTTTATGTTTTTATACCACCACTAATCCGTGCCTCTATGTTTGTACTAAATATATAGCTAGCTACGAGTATATCTAGGCGCCTGCAAGTCAGCATATTACTTATTTAATTGCATTATAAAGAATAGTGTTACTGGCAATTAAACGCATTAGCAGTTTAAGTTCGCCTAAGTGAGCGCAATAAAAGCACTCAACTATCTGTCACGCAACTGCTTTGCTAGCCATATACTAACAACAACATCAAAAATAACAGCAACAATTATGGAGAAAAAAAAAAGTAGCATACAACAAGTGATTTTTCGGCTTAGCGGCTTGTTTGTTTGCTGTTTGATTGCTTACCGGTGGTGACAGAAGTAGCGCCCGCGCTGCGCATGCGCCCAGTTCGCATAGCTCGCGGCTGTTGGCGTTGCAGCAGCAGCAACCAACTTATACCAACCAACCAACCAACCAACTAACTAACTAACTAAGTATGTTGTAGCTGTTTGGTGTGCTTTGTGTGTCAGTTAACAAAAGCTAAACGGCAGGCAATAAAAATGCACCCATAAACGCCATGAAGAATAACAAGAACAACGAAATGCTGTTGCCGTCGTAGGCAATGTAAATGTAAGAGCTGCAAATGGCAGCAACAGCAGCGTGACAGCAAAATCCATAATGTTGACCATGAACCAAGAAGAAGGGGTTCAGCAGGAGTGCAGCAACAATAGCAAAAAATTTTATTTACTAGAATTTTGTTAATGTTGTTGCTAACAAATTACAATCAAGTGTTTTTTTTTTATTCCCTTGTTTTGCCCACCTTTGTCTCACCGCTAAATATTAGAAGCTTAAAGCAAAAAATAAAATAAAATAATAATAATCACACAAGCCGCAATGCGAGACGTTCTACATAACGTACTGACAATTATTTGAAATTTGTTGTCGCTTGCCGCTTGTTTTGGCAATCAAAATTTGTAAAACAAATGTTTGCTAGAATCTAGTTCCCAATGAAGTTAACATGCGACGAATGGTGATCGATGAAAAAAAAAATCATTATATTTATTTTGTTGACAAGCAACAGGTGCGTAGTGGCTACCCTACCATATATGATTTGAAAAATTTTTCGGAAAAAAAAAAATATATATTTTATAAAAACAACATGCTTTTTTCATTATCTTTTGTATTTGTGCTTGCGCATTTTGAATAGGAGTGACTTTTAAATCCCAATACGAGTATCAGCCAAATCGAGTTATAACAGTTTCGACAATACATATGTCACATAATGGATTGCAACGACTATAAATTTTATTTAAAAAATAATTTTTTACTAGTTTACTTCATTGCTCAGAAAATAAAAGATCTTCTGAGTTTTATTTTGGTGCACAGAAAAACGAGCTTTTTTTTTATTTTTTTTTACTCATCGAAAAGTAAAAGTATTGGTTTTTTAGTTTTATTTTTTTGCTCAGAAAATATGATTTTTTTTGTTTGTTTTGTTCTTGTTTGCTTAGAAAAAAATGTTTTTTGACTTTTATTTTTTTGCTCAGAAAGGAAGAGCTTGTTTTTTATTTTTGTTATTCATCGGAAAATAAAAGTATTGTTTATTTAGTTTTATTTTTTCGCTCAGAAAATATGAGTCTGAAAAATAAAACTAAATTTTTTGATAAAAAATGTTTTTTGAGTTTTATTTTGTTGCTCGGAAAAAATAGAGCTTTTTCATTTTTATTACTCAGCGGAAAATAAAAGTATTTTTTATTGAGTTTTAATTTTTTTTGCTCAGAAAATATGAGTCCTTTTTTAGTTTTAGTTATTGCTTAAAAAAAAAATTTTTTTTGAGCTTTATTATTTTGCTCAGAAAATTAAAGTCTTTTATAGTTTTATTTTGTTGCTCAGAAAAAAAGAGCTTTTTTTTATTTATTTTTATCACTCATTGGAAAATAAAAGTATTGGTTTTATAGTTTTATTTTTTTTTTGCTCAGAAAATATGAGTATTTTTTGAGTTTTATTTTTTGATTAAAAAAAAATGTTTTTTAGGTTTCATTTTTTTGCTCGGAAGAGAAAAGGCTTTATTTTATTTTCATTACTCATCGGAGAATAGAAGTATTGCATTTTTTAGTCTTAGTTTTTTGCTCAGAAAATATGAGTTTTTGAGTTTTATTATTTTGGTTAGAATATAAGAGTTATTTGTTTTTAGTTTTATTTTGTTTTTTGCTTAGACAATACGATTTATTTTTTGATTTTTCGTTGGAACGAAAAATGACACTCTAGTTGGAAAACTGGTTTCTTTTCAACCCAAATTAGACAAAGGACAAAGAAAATCATTCCTAAAACCATCGTATACCCTTACGGAGGAAACAGTCAAAAAACAGTAAAAAATAAAAGTAATTATTTGAGTTTCATATTCACCATAGAAATTAGAAGCTATTTTTGCAGATTTTTAAATTAGAAGATAAGAGTTATGTATATATTCAGTTTTAATTTGTTCTTGGAAAATAAACGTTATTTTGTGAGATATATATTTTTCTTAAATATAAACTAAAAGAATTTTTAAGAGCTTTTTTGCGAGGAAAATTATTTAATTTAATTTTCTTCTTAAAATAAAGTTTTTTTTAGTCTAATATTGTGCTTGGAAAATAAAAGTTTTGTTTTGAGTTTTATGCTTTGGTTACAATATCAGAGACTAAAGCTTTTACTTAAAATAAAAAATATTTTTTAGTTAGAAAACAAAAGCTTTTTAGTCAGATTAATTTTTTGGCTTAAACAGTACGAGTTATATTTTGAGTTTTAGTTCGAACGAAATATTACACCGAAAATGGCACAGCTCCTAAACTGGGTTCTTTCCAAACTAAACTTGACCAGGGATAATGGAAAATTATTCCCAAACCACCGTATACCTTGTCGGAAGAAACATCCAAAACGAAGTTATTGGTTGAGTTTTATTTTTTGATTTAAAAATACAAATATTTATTTGAGCTTAATTTTTTACTAAGAAAATAAGAGTTCGTTTTTCTGTTCTAATTTTTGGCTTAAAATATTAAAGCCATTTTTTGGGTTTGGGCTATTTGCAAAGTTTTTTTTTTGCTAGGAAAATAAGAGTTGCTTTTTAGGTTGGTATTTTCCTTAGACAAGTAACGTTATTTAAAAGTTTTTCTTTCTTTTAAACATAAAAGTTGTTTTTTGGTCTTATATTTTCTTAGATAGTAAAAATTTGTTTTCTCAGTTTTTTTTTTCTGGTTGGAAAATAAGAGTCATTTTTTAGCTACATTTTTTGCTGGGAATTTTCTAGGTACTTTTTTTAGCTTAGAAAATAAGATTTATTATTTTTTTGCTTAGAAACTAAGGGTTATTTTTTAATATTTTGCTTAAAAAATAAAGCTTTGTTTGGAGTTTTAAGTTTTGCTTCCAAAATGAAGTTAGCTTAAAAAGTTAAACAAATTTTTGTTTTAAATTTAATTGAACGAAACAAAATGTATGCCCAGAATCAGGAGATAAATGAGAAATCAAACCCGCTAAGCTCTTCAACCGTATAAACTTTTGACACAAATTATTGAAATTTTAGTGAAAATTATCTAATTTTATCGAAATGCAATGAACCACAATATGAAAGAATTTTCGGTTTCCTAAATTAATTGATGCTTTAGAGAAAGTTTTTGGGGTTTGTTATTCTTTTAGATTATTTTTCATTATCATACTAATGTTAAGAACTTCAGAATTTTTACGAAAGGTGTTGCTGCAAACAAAACAAAAATTTTTACTACGGGTCTTCTCAGACAAAACCCCACAGGGAATATAAAAGATAAACATGCCACCTTGAAATATCCCACATTTGCTTGTGCTCTTCTTCATTAACGTTGCAAGTTAGCAGAGCTGTTATATAATTTTTATGTGAAATTATTTGTTATTTTTGTTTAGGTAAAATTCAATTTTGATCGCACACAGATTTCTGTGTCTGAGAAGACTCCTAGTGAAATTTTTCGGCAAGTAATTCTCTAAAACATTGGAACCTTCTAGCGACTTTCCAAATGTATCTCTTGAGGGTCGCTTGCAGTAAGAGCCCAAAATATACTTTGTCGCGAGAGGTAATGGATTAAAATGCTCTTAGAAAATACTCTACGTGAAATTTTTCTACGATGATTTAAATTTTAATTTTCCTCAGACATATATTTTGAAAAAATTTTCCGCATTTTTGAAAACCACCTCTCCATATATGTAGTATCAGAAAATATTAACAAAGTACGCCCTGGCTTGAGTTGCAATTGAATTCTCGCACAGTGTAATTTTATTATTCGAAATTTTATTTCTTTAAGCACTGCAGCTGGATTTTTGTTACCAATCCCATTCATTTCAAAAATTCACACGAATGCTGTAATAGGCTGGCATTTCATGAATTTCTAAGCAATACTTTGGATATTAAAGATTTACTCTTCACAATTGTTACATAAAATTTCTTATGATATAAATTGCAGCACCAAATGTTTTAGTATTCCCCTTTCAAAACTAATAATTGTGGTTTACGCCACTGCAGCCAGTCAAAGTTGCTTACCAATTATGTCACAATTCGCGCTGACTACAAACAGCTTTGCAAAAAAAATAATATCTCATTATATAAATAATCATTGTATATAAACAAATGACTTGAAACAAACAAACCAACAAAAACAAAAAGAAATGAAAGACTTAAGCCACAAACGTGTTTCAAAACGCTTAGTCAGATTGTCGTTTCGGTGATCATTCATCGAATTGCGAGACATGCTGATCGAGATTTTGTCTTTTTTGGGTTTGTATTTCGCATTTGTTATTTTAATTTTTTTGTTGTTTTTCTTTGTTTTTTTATCTCAACCAAGGTTACAAAGGTCTATTCGCCACTACATAATTTTCTCAATAATTTATTGATTCAAATTCTCTGTGCTTTTTTTGTTTGATTTTGCTATTTGCAAATTTTTATCTCTGCTACATCTGTGATTATAAGAAATTCCGAGAAAAATGAAAAACACGGTCGGTCATTAATTTTTTTTATATTAAAAAAGAAAAAACAAAATTATTTCACACAATTTTTGTTTATGGCTGATGAGTCATTGCACAAAATAAATTATATATATATGTATACAATACATTTATGTTACGGTTGCATATAAATAAAATCAAAATATTTTTTGCGGTATAATTATGAATGCAAAATACTGCAAACCTTTTAGATGAAGAGGTATATAAAAAATAGTAATTGAAAATGTTAACTTTCTCTTGCGAAAAATTTATTGCACTGGTATTTGTGAAAAATAAATGTATGCTATTAATTTACTCGCTTAATACTTCCCATTGATTAGTTGCGTTTGAAGTTACGGGTGTTTTCGAATCGGTAAACATAAAAGTAATAATTTCAATAAATAAAATCGCCTCTTTATACTACATACGAATATAACGTTTGTTTTTTATACCAATCGCTATTAACAGTGACATCTGCTTTGCTTGAAGAAAAACAACCGATTATTGGGCACAGTTGTCGACTATGTAATGCAAATCGACGTCTGATATGCTAAATAATAGAAATAAATGTTTCTAATATGCTCAACGGGAATTGTACAGTATCCCAGATTAATTAAAAGAAAAGATGTTGTAAAAATGTATACTCCCGATTTGTAATAGAAATTAAAAAATAGTAAAAAGAATGGTACCCCTTTTCCTTTTCAGCCTATAATCATTGGACTAAAACTTCCAGCAAAATAGATTAACACACATTGTTTTTAAAAGATGCATTGGAATTATAATTCTAAGTTCTTTGTCTTGTTGTTGGAGTAGAGTAAATGTTGTTCGAAATTTATCAACAGTTCGACGAATAAGCTGCTCTGATGCTCGATTATGTGGACCATAAAATTCACGAAGTGCTCTATAAGTTTGGCGAACAGAAAACTGATTTTTAAAGTAATATTTCACAATTTGTAAACGTTGAACATAAATGTCAAAACGAAATGTCATTTACTAGCTGTCAAGTGACAGCTATCCCTATCGAAAGTTCTATCAGTCTAAAAAAACACCAGTTAGTTCAATTTTTAAAATGGTCATCAATATTTCTGTTTTTTTTAAGGTTTTTTATTGTCTTTTGATAAATATTATAGCGTGATACAAGTTTTTTCAGTCATTGATAACTTGAAACATATATTATAAAATTTTTTCCATAATAATTATCAGCAAGATAAATTATTTTGAGAAATATATTATAAAAGTATTTTCATAATGTCTATAACTATTATCCTGAGATTTGTAGTATAAAATTATTTCCCTAATAATTGTGAGTGAGAAAGAATTTTTTAAGTTTTGAAACGCGAAACCGATTCTGTACCATTTGCGGCGTAATTCGGGAGTATTAATTACTGATTGGCAACAAAAAAAAAGGCATGATTTAAATTTTGTTTATTGATATTACGATTCGGTATAATTAAATCTCTATTAATAGGGGTCTTCACACCCATCTCGCTTATGAGTAGTTTTGCAATTATTTCGTCTTTGTAAATCTAATAAAAGCGCCAAATCGCCAAGTGGCGAAGAGCCAAGGTTGCTAGGTTGGTCGTTTGACCGATACCACTCAAAATGGCAATCAGCTTATTATCACTTGAGTTTTGTTGGTAGAAACCCCGCTTACTAGACTAACATAAGTCAGCGAAAAAGGTGGTTCACAGGAAACTACTTTAGCCGGAACCGTTGAAATATATAAAATAAACTTGTAAATTAAATATTATGCTTCAGCAGAATTTATATTTTATAAAAAATATGTAAGCAACCGCTAAAAAGCAGCGAACATGAGCAGCAAAAATTTGCAAAAAAAATTTCATTAATGCAAATCTTAAGTAAAGTGTGTAAAAAAAAAAACTTTAGGTTGTTGAAAATAAATAAATGCATAAAAAAATCCATCATTTGATTTCGCATACCTAAAGTGCGCATCGAACCTTGGATTGTCGGAATGATTGGCACGCGCAATCCATTTCAGCTAAAATTAACAGAGCATTTCATTTGGTTATTGCCTTTCATCAGTTTTTGAAAAGTAGATTTTCGTTTTTATTGACGCAAAAGCTTTTTACCCTGAATGCTTAAATGAGAGATTTTTTTGTAAGATTTTTGTTCCATAATAAAATAATCTTAAAAGCCGTTCAAACTGTCTACAATTGTCTTTCGTACTATATTTACCAAAATTGGGATGTAGAGTGAAAAACCTATGCTTCTTATTATGTTTTTGAATTTTGAAAACCGCTTAAAAATTTAATAATTAAAAAAAGTGAATTACCCTTGGGTTATTTCGGTTAACCTTTTCCAGTTTCTACTCTACTTAGAGTTCGTATTCAAATGAAATATTTGTAACGGCTTTTTAAAATATAACTTTGGCGTTTTTTGGCTTAGAGTTTTCAGAAAATCATATGCAGGGGTGGACAGTGGAAGTATTACAACCTTACAGCGAACATATTTGTTAAACTACTCTTGAAAATGACATCAAATTTTTATTCTGATGACAGTTAAAGAGTAAGGCGAAGTCAAAAAAGTATGAGAGTATGCACGGCCTGAACAAAATACATGTAAAATGACATTGGTGCATAATGCAAATCGTTTTCTTACTTTTAAAACCTATAGTCAAGACAAAAGGTGCATCGCATTAAGCTAAAGTAAATATATCATAATTGTTTGATTATTTTTACACATTTTTATTCTCCAAATCATTAAAAAAATTATTTCATACAAAATAGATATGGACTGTTCAATAGGTAAAACTCAATTGCCCACCCCTGCATATGATTTCTGAAAACTCTACGCCTAAAGATGCCATAGTTATTTCTTAACTAGTAAAAAAAATGCTACCATACCTTACACGAATATATAAAAATTTAATTGAAACTACTGCATTTTTAGCGTAAAAAAATATATGATTTTTAAAAACATTATTTACAACTTACTTATACAAAATGAAATACACTAAAATAAAGTAAAGTAACTATATGATAAAGTAAATTGTATTTTTCTGGAAAAATTAAAAGATTAAGATGCATATGGAAATGTAATGATATTAAGCATTAGAACTAAAAAAATATCCCGTCATGGTCACTATAGGAGGTTTCAAAAACATTTTGCCCTAATACTTTCAATTAATGCTATAAATGTTGAAGCCACTAACCAAAACCTAGCAAAATTTGAAAAGTGAATGGCCGACTCAATTTCAAATGGTTTTTACTGTCAAAGTATAGGAGATTTTAGAGCAAAACCTCATATCTAAACAATCAGTTGTATGAGTGCTATAAGTGGTACAGTGGTCCGAGATCTCGATGATTTTTGTTGTGTACTTTTAATTAATTAATGAAAGGAGTGCCAAATTTCATGTCCTTAGCTGCTTTAGTGTAGCAGTAATAACGGGTATTTTTTTTAGACTGATAGAACTTTCGATAGGGGGATAGCTGTCACTTGACAGCTGGTAAATGACATTTCGTTTTGACATTTCTGTTCAGTAAGCATTGACAAATCATCGTGGAAAGAATGACTCCGCAGCAACGTTTACAAATTGTGGAAATTTACTTTAAAAATCAGTGTTCTGCTCGCCAAACTTATAGAGCACTTCGTGAATTTTATGGTCCACATAATCGAGCTGCTCTGATGGCTTATTCGTCGAACTGTTGATAAATTTCGAACAACATTTACTCTACTCGATGAAAAACCAACAACAAGACAAAGAACTGTACATACAGAAGAAAATATTGGTGCTGTAAGTTATAGCGTTGGAGAAGACCCGAATTTGTCTATTCGCCGCCGCGCTCAACAAGTTGGACTTTGCATCCTGAAAAATGCACCGTATGGTGTGGTATACATGCTGGATGCATCAACGGTCCTTATTTCTTTCAAAAAAGGGGGCCGGAGCGAATGTTACTGTAAATGGTGATCCTTACAGATCTATGATTACCGATTATTTGTTTCCAAATTTGCATAACATCGACCTGGAAGAATTTTGTTTCCAACAAGATGGTGCTACGCCTCAGACTGATCGCATCCGATTCACCGAAGCTAGTCGTGGCGGACATATGCCAGAAATCGTTTTTATGTATCAAAAGTCGTGAAAATATCTTTCAAATAACAAAAAGTTTGGCATCATACTTAATTTTTGATGTGTTTTATTTCAATTTAAAGTTCTATCAGTCTAAAAGAACACAACAAAAATATAATAGCTATATCATGTCCGATCGGGTCGATTCCGACAAATGATTAATACATTATAGAAATACATCTGCCTATCAAGTTTCAATCGAATCAGCTCGTGGTCCTGATCATTTTAGTATGCTTAGGTATTGGTGTATCTCTTCTTCTTATACTTACAAACATCAGACCAAAGTTATAATACCATTTCATCTTCATGAAAGATAAAAAAAATCCGTTACAAATATTGCATTCTTTGAATTCTAATTCTATATTTCCAAACGCTATGAAACTTATAATAAAAATCCACACTTTGTTCCCTTTTGTATCTTTAAGTTGTCGTAGAAAATTGGGGCCTTAAATTTTTAAGTTAGCCTGCTTAATGCCCCATGTTTCATACATACATACATACATACACACGTATGTAAGTATATTCAACTACATACATAGGTACATATATGCTAGAATTTGTGCGAATTTCACATGGTTTCTTCTCTCCCCACTTTTCCCCTGCCGCATTTCCAGCTCAACGCCACTTTGACAGTGTCATTTTCCACTACCATTGCCGCTTTCATTTCCTATTTCCATTTCCACTTACACCTTACGAGTCCACAACTTTGTGTTGTTTTCTCCCTGCTCACCTCCTCAATATTTCTACATCAATTAATTTCTGCCAAATGACAATTGAATTCTGCAATTGTGGTTGTCAAATGTGCGATGGGTTATCGCTGATGCTGTCATCAGCTGTGGAATTTAGTTAGTTAGTTGGGCACTTAGTCAGTTTGCCTAGATCGCTGGTAAGTGGGATGTCAGCGTCATCATTAAGCAATGAACTGTGGCAACGCTGCTGTTGGTGCTGCCAACCGTTGACGATGAGAACGTTTCGGATATTAGCACAGTTGATGATGATGGTGATGGAGCAACAGCGACAGAATTTTAGATAGCAATGAAGGCCATAGTTTGAAGAGGGTGGGCGAGCGGCCGGGCGGCCGGGAAACTGTGAAGTTCACTCAATTTGCTACGCCGATGCGCTGTGCTGAGGAGTCAGCTTTTCGCCACAACTATGCGACTATTTCTGAGCTAGCGGCATATATTAAATACGTGAATGTGTGTGAACCTCTGCATCTGTGCTGAAAAATGAAATATTGACAATTTAAACGCTGTAGCTAGGAAATGCACGTTAACAGGAACCAACAACAACCACCACAATAATTCAGCCGCTTTCAGTGTCAATATTATTTTCATTGTCACATATTTTCGAAACTTGCGGTATAAAAAAGAAACAAAAAACAAATCAAACAAAATGTGCATAAAAACAAAAGGAAATAAATGAAAAAAAAAAAACAATTGCAAAAGTCACAAAAGCAAAAATGTGCAATTGTTGAGTGGAAAAATGGTTGGCAAGCAATAATAAAGGAATATAACTAAGCAAATTGGCGTTTTACCGGTCGCGTTTGGCCGACCGTAAAAGTGCCGCTGTTTAAGTGTGCATCATATGCAAGTGCATGCATGTGTGTGCACATGATGTGTCTGTTGTTGTGTGTGAGATTCAAAAAGACTGCAATTATCCGGTGCAGTAGCGACAGAAGTCACCAGAAATCCGTTAAAAGCACCACAGAAAATTTGCCGCAACTGCCGAAGTGGTAAGGGGACTGTGGCAATTGTGGCAGCGAGGGCAGTAGTGGCGGCAGGCGCAAAAGTGGAAACTATGCGCAATGCCATTTAAGGTGCAAGCAATTGCAAGGTTCACCATCGTGTACCGATGAACATATTTATTATTATAAAAAAAGCCACTAGAGAAATATTTAATGTGGACGAGTATCAATGTATGTATGTGATTGAAAGTAGTGAACTGGTTTTAGGGTCTTCAAAAGAGGATAACTCCTTTTAGAAATAAGATTTTTATTTAAAGTGAATGTAAAGACAAAATAATATAAAATAAAATATATAAGCGGAGTATAGTGTAAAATAGTGAAATATAGTGAAATATAATTCGCGCTTACGATTAATATAGTTATCTTTATAGTTATAGTTATCGTGACTGTTATTGGTATTTATTGTTATTTTAATTTGTTTCGTTATAGTTATCATTGTGATTATCGCAACTGCTATCGAGTTTGTTATATGTATCGTTATGGTTATCGTTACCATAATCACTGTCTACTTTTTTACGATAATCAATATTGAAATGAATATATATTAGCATTTTTATGCATTCCAATTTAAAGCAAAAGCATCGATAAATATCGATATCGATATCAAGCTGACTACGGTTTTATGATTCTAAACTTTCTAAATATAATTAGGGCGTTACTGTCATTATAGAAGTTTTAATCGTAGTCATTATCGAGTAATTATTTATTATTAACCCATTTACGCCCAAACAAAGACCGCTAGTATTTTTTTATATTTATTTGTATTATTGTCATCTTAAAAATCACTTTGATTAAGTTCAGTATTAAAAATTAACGAAAAAGTTTTAAAAGTTGACTTTTGAGGGTGTACTTTATTTAGTACAGCGGGCACTTATGAGTGATATTTTTTAAAACATTCTTTGTCAATACATAACGTTTTTTGGCATCCTGTGCATTGCCATTTTATTCGCGTATGACACAAAACACATCGTAGCTGCTTGGGAAGCTTCCCAGGGTTATGTCCGCTGTTCCTGTTTGTACCGGCTGCGAAAGAGCCGGATGGACGAGCTTTGTTGGCGTTGCGACTCTTGAGGTAGCTCCGAGCAATGTGCCTTCTGAAAGCTGGCTAAAGTATGTAGACGCCAAGCGTTAGATATGCTCATATCAAGCATGTATGTGAAGATAACCCACCACCATTTTTTACCGCGAATACTAACGCGATACACTGATATAGAACCGTCCATTTCATCCACACCGCCCATGCATTTATTGTAATTTTGAATCAAGTGAGGAATACTCACATCCACTTTTTGCTTACTCTGTGAACACCAGCGTTTTACCTTACCCACGGGTTCAACTGTATCAAAATTGGTTCCTATTGTGAAAACACTATTATCTTTCCACCTTACCACTAGTAATTCGTTCAAAGAATCGAATCTGTAGTCAAACTCAGCTCTAGGTGATTTTTTCATGTCCTTCACCGATCGCAAAGGACATTTTTTGGTGCGATTTTCACGCATTGTTCCAGTTGCTTTATATCCAGTTCTTTTCAAGCCTCGCAGTAAATCGCAATTAGTAAAAACATTGTCAAAATAAATTGTATGTTCCTCAGGTATCGAAGGCATTTTTAGTAACAACGATTTGACAACTCTATGACCAAGAGGTTCTTTTGAGCTTACAGGGTTTTTTCCGCAATATACGTCAAAAACATAGCAGTAACCATTAGAACTGGCTGCTACCCAGTTTTTGTATCCAAATCTAATTGGCTTACCTCGAATGAATTGCTTGGAGGGATGGTGGCCATAATACTTAATCATTGATTCGTCGATCGAAATGTCCTCATGAAATATCCCCTTCTGACAAAACTTTTGAATCAATAGGTCACACAGGGGTCTAACTTTGAACATCTTATCATTGGAAGTAGATGCAAGGCTATTATCAACTAAGTGAAAGTTTCTCTTGATATCCAGAAATCGTTTTCGTGACATACAGTTCGACACTATAGAAACTCCAAGATCTTCATCATAACTCCAATATTGACGCTCACGTGGTAGTCTATGATAGCCAGAGAGTATAAGGATACCAAAGAATCTGCGAAGGTCATCATCGTCCAGTTCGAAGTCATGCCTATTATTTTGGGCAGCATAAAAGTCGGTGTTCTGCTTGATCATATGGAGAACTTCCCCATCAAATATTGTTTCGAAAATCTCTACCGGCGAAAGGTTACCTAACTGTTCAATAACGTTGACTTTTCGTGATGAGCAATCGTTATTCATTAACTGGGAGGTGTAAGACGGTGTGCATTTTTTCCATTTCGGGCGTAAGTCAGACGTATTATAACGTGGTCTTTTGCTGCACAAGGGTTCGTCATCACTGTCGTCCCATTCAGACACTTCATCAAAATCCGCATTACGCTGCATTACCTCAATAGTCCCAGGAATGTCTGTTGGTAAAGTTGACGTTTGCAAATCTTCATCATCACTTTCTTCGTCGGTTAGCTCATCAGGATCTGGCGGCAATATAATTATGTCATACTCATGGTCACTTTATTCATCTAATATTGCGTTTACAGCTTCTTCAAGCCCCACATAACTGTTTCCACTTTTGAATTTCGACATTTTTAAATAGAGCCTAAGAAAGGAATACGGTCATCATATACATATCACATGTGCCCATTGTACTAAAAAAGCGACAGTTGACAAAATAATTTCCTAAATCTTACGCTTAAAATGATAAATATTTAAATGGAAATTCCAATATTTTAATGAAAAATCGCTAATTTTTCTTCTGACCAATTCTGATATGAAAATTACATTTGCAAATGTCAAATTCTGACAGCAGCTGTTTTACCAATTTATCTGAAATCTTAACCAAAATGAAGATAATATTACAGGGTAGCTGAACAACTAAATAAGTTTGTTTCAGAAGTCGTACCATAGTTTTAGGCGTGGCTTGAATTGGTGTCGTTTATATAGTACAGAGAGCGTAAATGGGTTAATATTGATAATTTTCTAAGTCCATGTTTTAAACCAGCACACAATTTGTCTTATAGTTTTCGTTACCGTTATTGCTATCATGACTGTTATTGTTATTTGTTATCGTTCTTGTAATCGGTTTCGTTATAGTTGTCATTGTCATTGTGGTTATCGTAACTGCTATCGAGTTTACTATATTTATCGTTATGGTTATCGTTCGCATAATCGTTGTATACTTTTTATGTCATCAATGTTGAAATAAATATACATATAGATATATATTAGCATTTTTATGTATTCCTATTTAAAAAGTTATCGATAAATATCGATATCTATATTAACCAAGTTACTATTTCATGGCTCTCAACTTTCTAAATATAATTAGCAACGTTACTGTTGTTATCGATGCCATTACTGCAGTATTAACCGTAGTTTTTATCGATTAATATATTATATTACTATTTTATCATATATTATACCAGAAAACAATTAGTCTTATAATTACCATTATTGGTATCGTGAATGTTATTCTTATTTACTATAGTTCTTAGAATCGGTTTCGTTACAGTTATCATAATTGTAATCGGATTCAATATAGTTATCAGTATCGTTACCATTGTAGGTGTCGACTTTTTATGGCTATAAGCAATGAAATCGATATATTTATTAGTAGTTTTATGCATTCTTATTTTTAAAATTATCGATAAATATCGACATCGAGTAATTTAGTTATGATTTAGTGATTTCTAGCTATACTGATGAAATTAGCGTTACTGCTGTTATCGATATCATTATTGTTGTCATAATTGCAATTATTATCGAATAATTTATTATTATTAATATTGTATGAAATCCTCAGTCCCTTTTCTTAATTACAAAAATCTAATTTTTATTATTATTTTTAACGAAAACTTGAACATCAACATTTGTTATAGTAGTACTAGCCTTCTTCCTTGAAAAAAAAAAGTGGAAGACACTAAAAAGGAAAGCGACTGCTTTTTCAGAGGTCAGCACATCTCCTGATTAAACAGATTTTTTCTAAACTCAGCGGCTAACGAACTAACGTCGCCGCGCTCAAAGCCGTGAACTGTTGTTAGTTTTTTGCACAGAAATAACTCGATCGCGCAAGATAGATTCATATTTTTTTTGTTTTGGTAGACATCTCCATTCTTGTACCCAAATTTCATTAGAATCCACAAACATTACCCTTCTATCAATATCTTCAGAAGCAAAAAATAAGATTTATGCTGTTGTGTCTTGATTTTCATAGCTATCGTCATCGTTTTCTATATCATTATTATTATTCCTATCCTTGCCGACTTTATGATGCTGACCAGTACTATAATCGAAATAGCTATCGTTCAACAAACTGTTATCTTCATTATTATCGATAAATATTGATATTTTATATGTAAAATATGTAATCATTAGCAGTTATGTAATATACCCAAATCTATTCTATACCGAATTGTAGGTTTCAATAAAAAATGATCGAAATTGTCGACTTTATATCGGATAGTTTACGGATTACGTAAAAACGAATATAATTATAATTTAAAGAGAGGCACCAATTATTTTTTTTGATTTCTTTATACCATATGGAAGATTTTGGAAATGAAGCGCTAAGCTATTTTTTTAGTCATGGTAAATAAATGATGGAGTTGGGTTAAAAATTAAAAATTGGTTTTTGTTTCATATTAATATAAGACAGAATTTCGATATTCAATATATTTGTTTATCGATTGCTATTGTATCGAAATGCAACTGAAAAATCGCAAATGAATTGACTATGAAGCCCTGAAAAGTGACATCCTATTTTATCGATATGAAAACAGCTTCTCCATTCTTTATTGACTATTCGTATTTATTTTTAGTATTATTTGAAGAAGTTTTAGTCTTGCGATTCATCAGTTAAGGACGCTCTGACGCCTTAGCTATCTATTTACATATAATACTCTAAGGTTGTAGCTTTTTGTTTTATGTAAATACTAAATATAAGGAACTAAAGCAAAAACTTGAAGTTTGAGAAAACTGAGCATTGGTTTCTTTTGCTTATAATAAAAAATAATTAATCTTCTACAAATTATTGTATACATAAAAAATTACAAAGAATATTCAATAAATTCCTCCACAAAAAAAAAAGGGGGGAAAGAATGTTTCAACAGTATATGTATAGCATATGTATAGTCGCCAACACTCTGTGCGTGTGTGTGAACTTTTTGGTTTTCGGTTCAACTTTGTGTAATTATGTGCGCTACCTACGCGACTATGCCTAGCCACCATAGCACCTTTCGAAACATAAAATATCAACCATTGTATACTTATTGATGTATGCATGTCTGTATGTTTGCTTACATTAGTAACTTTGTGTGCCCTTTGCGACAGTCAACCGACGGTTTCGAAGCGTTGCGTCACTTTGGTATTTTAGTGGGCATTAAAAAATTTTGATTATTCCCTACATACTTGGCTTCGCATCTTTCTTCAATATCAATTTTTATTTCAAGTCACCCTTTTGTATAAAGTAAACAACTAAATATAATAAATAAAGAGCTAAAAAAGAAATAATGAGCTTGAGAAAATCGAGTCTAGTACATACAACACAATCAATCGGGGTTATCTTAAGTTATTGTTGTTCCCAATGTATCTGTTAGTGACTGAGTAGCACAACATACATACATACATACGCAGATATTCTTCTATGGACATATGAACGCGAACTTCCTGACTTTTTTTTTTACACACACGCATGTATTTACTTATATATTGTATGCCAATTAAAATAGCCGTCATTCAAATGTCATTGCATAAGAATGCCTCTTATCTAATTAGTGTAGGTTTAAATAATTTTCTGAATTATTTCAAGTTTAAATGTAATCGTGTAATTAAAATTGTTTAGTTTTTAATTATGAAGAACTATCTAAAGTTTAAATAGAAATTTGAAGGTTAACTGTTTTTAGGAAGCATTTTTTGTGCTATTTCTGATTAAGATCCATTAAGAAAATAATTAAATGTGTAATTTCGAAATTGCGCTTTGGCACTTCATTAATTAAGTGTTTAACACAAAAGGTATTGAATTTTTAAGCTGAAACTTCATAGTTGAAAAAGGTTGGATTAAATTGTAGACATACAACCTTGAAATCTCTTTGCTTTGGTTTCATTTGTTCCTTCGAATTTTTACCTTTATTTAAGCTTTATTTTATTATGCTTATAACGTACTTTAGTTTAATATCAGATTTATTGTTTATTTTCCTGAAATTCTGCTTTCATTCTCTGTACAATTTAAACTTTTACCTTAAAATATTTTAAATTAAATTTATAATTTAAAATTGTTTGCTTCGGATTTCATTTAAAAAAAGTTTAGTCTTGATTAAATTTTCTATAATTGTAAGATTGATCAATTTGTTTTTTAATGATCATGTTAAATAATTTTATTTTAAATTTACATAATTAAATTCTGGGTTTAAATTTACGTCCCAGTGCAATACTAAAGTTATGTTAATTATAATAGGCTCACATTTAAAGCCTCAATTCAATTATATCGCCAATTTTAAATATACCCTCTACTTTAATAAAAAGTCCGATTTGAAGTTTAGAAAGACTTCAAAGCCAAACTTCTACTTTTATACGGTTACGCATTGGGCACACTCTATTGACACACGAACACTTCTTGACAGGGAAACCCAAAAACACATGTCCGTGGTGCGGATCAGATTCCACAATAGACCACCTCCTAGACGAATGCCCAAGTCTCCAAGACCACAGGATCGAAACCTTCAAGGACTCTAAACCGACTGCACGTCTTGACAAACCTTCGGCAGAAAATATTAACAAAATAATTAACTTTTTGAAACTATGCAGTTCATTAAAACACATTTAATCTCAAAACCAGATTTACACAAAACACAAAAATAATGTAATACACACCTAATGATAGAGTCGTAAGCCCTGGCATATAGTACTCATTTTGATATTTAGATATAAGCGTTTTGATATATCTAATAAATAATAATAATAATATTGAAATTAATTTACTTGATAATATTAACTAAAATTGGGCACTTTTAATTATAAAATAATGCTCGTATTTTTACTTAAGAACTCGTAGAATAATTTATATAAAGTATTCAGCACAAATATTTATCGTAATAGTTCGTTTCTTCGCATATTTCTTGAAAATAAAATTGGTTATCGGATTGCTCGGAGCACCGCCACTAAGAAAAATGTTTACATACAAATGCAGAACTCTTAGTTTTCGTTGCTAAAGTTAGTAGAGGTGGGATAACAAGTATAGTATAACAAGTGGCAAAATGAGAGCGTTTAGTTATTTTCATAAATATCAACTCATAACTTCGCAGAAAATAATAAAGGTATACAGGAAAATAATGAAGATAATTCAGGATTTGTAAATCGCAAAAGTTGTTGTTGTTATTGTAGCGGCTAGTCACGCCCAGTAAAAAGCGGATTCACCCATGGTCGTTGTCGTCAAACTTATCTAGGGGAAGCCCTGGAAACGAGCTGTTTCGACAGGGTTGGACCACAGGGAGAGGGAGTAGATTTGAGAGGGCATGTGAATAGGTGGTTGGTATCGTACGGAGAATCTCTACATGGAGTATACATATGTGTTGTTGGGTAAGTAGTATTTTGCATTGTTGGGTAACTCACAAAAGTAAGCATTTGACTAAAAGTGATATATAGTAAGTAAATGTAAAAACTATCTAGTATTTCGAATGGCGCTACCGACTTTCGACAAAATTCAGCTGATATTTTTTCCCATTCCCTTTGCAAAGCCTCCTTGAGACTATTTTTTGTGTTGGAAAATGTTTTGCGTTGAAAATTAACCACATTTTAAAGTCATGAGCGAGTTACAAATTCTGAATTGTATACAGTTTGTTCCTATGTACAAAGATTGTTAATGCGTTAATGAAGTCTCAAAGAAGCAAAGAGTAGATAAACATATTTAATTGAATACATAATTTATAAATAAAACAGGAACAAATGCAAAAATATTATCGTTTGGTTTATTTTCTTCATATCCAAAAATACTTACATATGTACATACATATGTGAGCCTCTGTACATACATACATATGTATGTACATTTCTTTATTTTGTTAATTTTGTACTTTTCTGATTCAGCGTTATCATAACACAGAGTTGTATTTAAATCAATTGCCCAATTTTTTTTTCTACAATATCATTGCCATAAGATACTAGTTTATTAAATATTTATTGCTATAGTTGAATACATATAAAAAGTCGCAATCCCTTTCAAATCTATTATTTTGTGAAAGAAAAGCTGCGTACAAAATCTTTTTGGCGCGTAATTATAGTCGTTTTTATAGTTGGTAACAGCTTTATGTAATAGAGGCGTATTCATAGTAAAAATTAAGTGGATACTTAAAGTTAGTTGTAGCTTTTTGGTGTAATTTTCAATGGGTTATCTGACGAAAACTCTTCAACTAACTTTAAGTACCAACTTTATTCTTACTAAAAATACGCTCCAATGTCAAAAGCTGCCACTAATCTTAAGTACATACCGACTTAATTTTGTTTATTAATATACTCCATAATTTTGAATAGGCTAAGCCGCAAATTTCTGGTCGAATTGAATTCGAATTGCATTCTAAAATGTTCAGATTTGATTTGGGTTGGATGGGGAGATATGTATGTTGTTTTTTAATAATCTGTTTATGTTAAAAGATCTCATGACTACGAATATTACATCCATTTTTTATCCTCCTCTGTTTATGAAGGTTTCCACTTTAGCTATTTATATTACTTCACAATGAGAATGAATTAATTATTTTACGCTTTTCCCCTTTTTTGTGTTTGGGTTTGTATCACATGAGAAATTTAATTCCAATATATTTCGATGAAATATATAAAATATTAGGCGATTCTTATACAAATATTAGGTGGCATTAAGAAAACGTGGGCTGTATTCAGATTACAAAATAATCTTCTAGAATGGAATACATATATGTATATTTGTCCGTTAGATTTTTAACAAAGTTTAAAGATGATAGACATTATCCTTGAAAATAATGAGTAGTACTGTGCCGAAAACATAATTTTTCTCTTTCTGAAATTGTGATGAATTGATGTTAATTACTGATGAAATAGTAAAACATTTAGCATTCCCTAGTCGAAGTGCATTTTGATATACTATGTATACAACGGTTATTGCAAACAGTACATACATACTATGTATGTACATACATACATACATACATACATATGTATATGCGAAAAGTAAACGAAGGCACGCAGTACTTTGAAATGGGTATTGAAGAGGGAAGTAATATATGTATGTATGTACTACATACATATTTTTATTATCATTTATTAGTTGTATGGTAAATTTATGTACTCTTAATTATATTCAATAGACAATTAATGATACTATGTGTAGTGGTGAATCGAGCGTCACCCCGAGCAATGCATTGTAATATTCACATATCAATTCAAATGAATTAATAAAATAAATCTTTATATTTCGTGTTTCTTAATTTAATTCATTTACTTATTTAAAAAATTAGCAATAGCTATTTATAAATACACTAGCAGCCCCGGCGGACTTCGTCTCACCCAAAAATACAACGAAACTAGTGCAAGACAATTCAATTCTAACAATGCCACTTCAACTTTCATAATCTAGCAGATGACGTTTCGGATTAATTATGGCGGCATTGTACTATTAAACTAAACCAAAAAATTTACATTTCATTAAACTAAACATTAAATTAATTATTTTTTTAAACAAAAAATTTTCTTAGCAAGAAATCATCTTTATTCGAGTACTTTGTGATACACAATATTTTCCGTTTTTTGTTCCGGTGCCAACACAATCAAAGCAGATGGCTTACCAACACGTGAACAGGCTACATACAATTGCGCATGTGAAAAACATTCATTTTCTAAATTTAGACCACAAACATCCAATGATTGGCCTTGCGCCTTGTTAATTGTCATGGCAAACGCAAGACGAACCGGGAATTGAATGTGTTTGAATTCGAAAGGCATGTCTGTCGGTATCAAAGGAATACGCGGAATGAGAACTTGTTCTCCTTTAAACTTGCCTTTGAGAATTGTTGCGTAAATTATATTGTTCATGATTTGCTTCACAATCAAACGCGTTCCGTTACACAATTTAGGAGGTTGCAAATTTCGAAGCATAATCACTACTGAACCAACTTTTAGGTGTAAAATGTGTTGCGGAATACCAGACAAATCCAAAGAATTCGAAAATTCAGTGGGGTAATTCGTAGCTTCATCTTCATTTACCACACAATCAACAGATTTGAATGAGTGCATTAGACCACCAATTTGATTTGGAATTTTAAAATTAATCACATTCACATCCTTGTTCTTCGCTGCCAAAATTGCGCGTTCACTTAACCAATCGTGATTCAAATAATTAAAAACAATATCCGGAAACACTTTGCGAATTAGTTCATCTTTCGATGTAACGAAATTACAAAAATTCGACGGAAATGAAATCAAACCGGTTGTGACATCGACCGGAACTTCGCCATTACCGATGGCTATCAGTTGTTTGGAGAACACATCAGCTGTGGGATCGTTTTGTAATGAAACTCGCATATTCGTATTCAATTTAAGTTTCTTCACAAAGCGTCACAAAGACGATGCCTTTAAGGAAGCGTTAACTGCATCAGCAGCAGTTGATTTTGGAATGACAGGTAACGTTTGACGGAAATCACCAAACAATAGAATCAAAGCGCCTCCAAAACGTCTTGAATCATTGCGTAAATCCACCATGGTCCGATTAACTGCTTCCAATGCACGTTTATGCGCCATTGTGGATTCATCCCAAATGATGATTTTACAACATTGCAACACTTTTCCCATAGCGGAATTTCTACTAATGTTGCATGTGGGTTTTTCAACCACTTGGAGATTTTTTAAAGAATAAGTCAAATACGACGCTTTTTGCTCTCATCAGTTCATCACATGTGTATTGAATTTGCTTTATAGTTGATGTTGGGTGAGACAAAGTTTTTTTTATCCGATGTATCAATCAATAAATGTATTAATCAGTTCATATATATATAGACTTTTGGTCAGAAATATTTATTCAGATTATATCGGAATATACGAATATAGGGATAGCAGGACTTGACAGACTATCAAAAGCATTCTAATTTAACTACTCACTCAATTTCTTGAAAAATACGGGCCCCTTCGAGAACTCCGGGCCCGAGGGTGTTTTACATGCTTGTCGAGATTTAAATTAAAGTCACTCCGGATGATAGTAAGGACTAGCTGCATCTTTTAATTGAGCTGCTTATTCAAATTATTCAAAATATTTTTGCGCAACCGATTTAAATTCGCTCGCATGTGTGTTTTGTTTTTATTCATATTTCACAAATTTGAGGCATATCTTCCAATGTGATTTGCATTTCTTTACTTTAATTTTAAGGTTTGTAATTTTATAACTTCATATAAAATTCAAATTACTTTTATTAGTCAAATATATACTATTGTGTGTGGTAAATTTCTCAATTAGAAAAACGAATGTGATATTTGGTATTAATCGCTTTTAATTTTTACTAAAACTTCCGATATTACACGAATAAGTGACCAGCCAACTACGACATATGGCAAAAATGAATAAAACGAAGTTAATGAGCTACCTAAATGTTGACGAAGTGAAGTCAATTTAGCTAATCGTAAGTTTATTTGTATTTAAATGTAAATGAATTTCGATTAATAGTTCGCTTTTAACTGTAGCTTTATATGAAACTCATATAGAGATTATCAAAGGCGTAATAAAGGCTTAAGACAAGTTTACTTTTGCGATAGCTTCCCATAGATTAAAACCACTACTACGAGTGTCGGCACTTTATGAAAAAATTTGCTGATCCGCACGAGTAGTTTTAGTACATGTTTTAAAAATTTTCGGATAAGTATTCTCAATATTTTTTTTTTTTTAGCTATTCTTCACTATGTCAAAGGGACAATGATCAGAATTTGACATTTGCTTTTATTTAAGAGCCCAAGTTTTTGTGTAAAAGAATTTGGGCAACTAGGCAGAATTAAGGGATATTTAATTTTGTGGGTCCCTTTTTATTGCAAATTTCCATAATTCATTATAAAAGCGAATAAAATGGCCATTTATAAATTGTCTACTAACTTATAAACCTTCATAAAAGTTTTCCTCAATCTTTCACCACAATCTTTTTCTTTCCTACATTTTAATGAGCTTTTGAAGATTAATTTATTTGATTAAGAGCAATAGTGTTATAGTAATAATAATATTGCACCTATTAGTAATTTTATGTAACGGTATTGTTAAACTATAATTATCACTGTTAAACTGAATTCGAAATGCTTCAAAGAAAAAAAAAAAAACAAAGGCAGTTAAGTAGCCGTAACAGCTCCCCTTTGCAGATCATGTAGCGTTAATTACATCTATTTGAACGAGTGTACATTTTATTTTTTTTTTAACATAAAAATGGAGCTTGTAAAAAATTAGGTAATTAAAATAGCCAAATAAGGCGTGTATATAAATTGAGCGTTAGGCGAAAGGTGATAAAAGCAAAGTAGGACTCATGTGGCGATATATTGATAGCTAATAAAGTTGCAATTTTAGATGATATGAATCAACTTTTTGGAAGGTAATGGATACCCGTTTTTTTTTTTTTAATATTTATCATATAGGATAAAGAGTTTTTTTTCTCGTCGCCTAGCAATAAAAATTTACGCAAGGTTTTAGTAAGCGATTTGAATTTGATTACGAGTTTACTTGGAGTAGATAAACAAGCGGACAATAAGAGCCATGAACGCATTTAGTAAGTTTTATTTGCAATTTTTAGTTCACTTTTATTAAGAACTAATAAGTGCTTGTTTTAAATTGTTTCATACACGGGTACACTAGTGCCCAGGGTATTATAAAAAATTTGTTTACATAACTGTAACAGTCTAAAGCAACCCAGGTTGATATAGACATATGTACAGTGTCGGACAATTTAATAGAGTCACGTTTGCTTGACAAGTATTTGTTTAATGTTTATTCGTTTTTTATAAAAGCATAACTAATTTCATAACAGAAACTATATGAATCCAAATTTCAAACTTTGTTCAAAAATGTGAAAAATTCAGCAAAGTTTTGTCTAAATTTCAAACTTTTTATAGAAACATTTCTGGCATGCAGTTTTATAGTCCATTAAATTTTAGTATAATAAAGTTAAACTTTCAATTAGCTAAAAATTTTTATTTATATGTATGTGATAATTTTTTTTTCTGGCGGATGTCAGCCATTTTCTCCCATACAAAAAAAAAAATGTCGCGCATGCCTCGCTTAAACCATGTTAGCCTGTTCGTCCGTCCGCCCGTTCATGCAGCAGATAACTTGAGCAAATATTGCGATATCTCAACGAAACTCGGCACAGATATTTCTCACGACCCGAGGTAGTTGTGTTGCTAACTGGCGCCAACTGAAAATACCAAGTGAAGCCAAGTTCTTCTCCACATGGTCTTTCCCGAGTAGAAGAGATCTTTCTCTTCCTCTGCTACCACCAGCCGGTACCGAATTAAATACTTTCTGGGCTGGAGCATTTCCTTCCATGCGTACAAAATTTCCTATAAAGCTCGTTCCATCGCCTGCGGTGTTCGCCGTCGCAATGATGTGGAGGCCCAAAAATCTTTTGGATAATCTTTCTCTCGAATACTCCATGGGTTATCTCATGTGATGTTGACAGTGCCTATGCTTCTGCGCCATACAATACCATGGGTATGATGATGATCTTGTAGAGCGTAGTTTTCGTTCGTCGAGGGAAGCCTTTACTGCTAATTTTCCTACTTCGTACAAATTAGCACTTGCTGGTAAGAGAGACTCTTCGCTGGCTTTCAATGTTGACATGACTGTTGGTGTTAATGCTGACTGTGTTTTTTTTTTGATGACATGACGTAGTTTGTTTATCCCTCCTTCACCTCCAAACTCATGACCGGTTTAATTCGAATTAGATTTTCTAGCAAAATGTTAAAGAAGCTACACAATAGGAAGTCACTGTCTGAAAGCTCATTTGGTATCAAACGGTTCGTAGGGGCCCCTCCCAATTTTCACCGAGTTGGTGGTGTTGTTCAGCGTCATTTTGCATAGGCGAATTAGTTTTGCAGGAACAACAAATTCATACATCGCAGCATATAGGCAATCTCTTCTCGTCCTGTCGAATGCTAATTTAAAGTTGACAAACATATGGTGTGTATAGATCCTCTTCTCACGGGGGTTTCCAAGCTTTGGTGTATCACGAATATCTGGTCGATGGTCTAAATCCACACTGATAAGGTCCAATCCGCTCGTTGATGGTTGGACTCAGCCTTTTGCACAAAACGCTCGATGAACCTTATTCGAAATGTTAAGCAGGCTGATCCCGGGACTTAAATTCCAAGGAATTGCGGGTTGAATTTTCTTTTTTAAAGTTGCTGTGAAAACACCCACTTAAGAGAAACCAAAATTACTTAGCGTTGGGAAATTATAGAAATCGGACAAAAACCACGCCCTCCTCTCATGTCGCGGTAATTTATAAAAATAAGCTATATTTCAATAACTATAAAAGATAATTTGCTCAGAATTTGATGTACAGGATTGAGTTTAAGAAAGAAATAGCGGAATCCGAATTTGCTACACACTTTTTACATATTTTCGTCTTAAAAGACAATTTGCTCAATTTTAATATACAGAAAAGTGTGGGGAAAAGAAAATGAACATGTGGATTATTTTTTTTTTGGAAAATGGGCACAAACTGCTTTAGACCAAATAGGTAGTAAGGATATTTTTCTTATGGAAATCGGTTAAAAACCATAATGGTAATTTTCAAAAAACAGACAGAAACGTGATATTTGAATAAATTATAAAGGGTGGTTAAATTTTAAGGGCCGATGTTGAATGCGAACCACACCTAAACGTCAAGTTTTTTTCTGCATTTCATTTGACATTTCTCAATTTCAGACTAACTTAATTTGAACACCGACAGATACACAATCGAGCAACGTGTTAAAGTTATTCAGGCTTATTATGAAAATGGGCGTTCAAATCAAAATGATGATGATCAATTTTCGAAGAAAATCATCTTCAGTGATGTGGCACATTTTCACTTCAGTGGATTCGTCAATAAGCAGAATTGCCGCATTTGGGCGAATGATAATCCAAGAGTGATTGTCAAAAAACCAATGCACCCACAAAGAGTGACTGTTTGGTGCGGTTAATTGGCTGGGGCATCATCGGGCCGTATTTTTTCCAAAATGAGGCCGGTCAGGCAGTTACTGTGAATGGTCTTCGCTATCGTGAGATGATAACGAACTTTTTATGGCCCAAATTGGAACATATGGATGTGGACGATATGTGGTTCCAACAGGATGGTGCCACTTGCCACACAGCCAACGAAACAATGGCTCTTTTGCGCGACAAATTCAATGGCCGTGTTATCTCACGTGGTGGCGATGTCAATTGGCCACCAAGATCATGTGATTTGACATCGTTGGACTACTTTCTTTGGGGGTTATTTTTAAAGAAAAGGTGTACGTCGATAAGCCAGCAACAATTCAAGAGCTAAAGGATGAGCACATTATGGCATAGAACCTCAATTATGCCTCAGCGTCATCGAAAATTTGGACCATCGGATGGAGGTGTGCCGCCGAGGTCGCGGCAGACATTTGGCCGATATTCTGTTCTATACATAATTGAATCACACGATGTTATCATAATAAAAAGAAATTACAATAATTTCCAAAAAAAATTTGTGTTTTATTCAAAATCAACATCGGCCCTTAAAATTGAACCACCCTTTATAACAGCATCGCTAAAATTTGATACGTAGAAGTTAATTAGGAAGAGAAATGCACAAAAATCAAAATTTTGGAAAATGGGCATGGTATTGCCCACTGTAGAATAATAAAGTATATTGTCGAAACGCTACCAATTTTTGTACAAACATTGCATTTGAACTCTGTAAACTGATTTCGAAAAATTATAAAATTCAGAACCACAACTCACAATAAAGTTTATAAAGGTTGTGTTGCCGCATATCCTTGGAACTCTTACCCACATCATAAATCATGGTGTAACTACGTCTTCCTTTCCGCACATGTGGAAAGTTGCTACAGTACTGCCTGTTGCGAAAAAGAGTTCTGCTAGTTGTATTAATGATTTTCGTCCCATTAGTATTTTGTCGGCTCTCGTAGCAGATCTCGTCGTATGTCTATAATAAAAATCTTCTTTCCCCTCTGCAATCAGGATTCAGGAAAAATCACATTTGCACCACTGCCATATTAAAAATATTAGATGACATTCGAACGCCCTTTGATAAAAACCACTTGACATTACTCTGTCTACTAGATTTCTCTAAGGCCTTCGATTCTGTTAGTCATGCACTTTTATGTAGCAAGCTGCAATGTTACTTTGGATTTGGGCACAGTGCGCTTGGTCTTATGAAAAGCTATATATCAGGCCGATTTCAACGAGTGCGAATTGGTGCTACAAATCTACATGCTTATGCAGATGACATCCAGTTTTACGTATCTGGACCTCTTAGGCAAGCCGACTGTCTTTGTGCTAATGTCAATGGGGCGCTATCCACATTCTCCAGATAGGCGAGTGAAAATGGTCTTTATTTAAATTGTACTAAATCTTGTGTGTTACTAATATATAACAAAAAAACCAAAGACTTTAATTTCTTACCTCCGCTTTACATTGACAATGAGCCTATAAGGATAGTTCGCAAAATAACAAATTTAGGTTTTGTTATAAACTCTAGTCTCACTTGTACTGATCATGTAAACAAAGTAGTAAGCAAGGTATATGTCACACTGAGGAATCGACGGCAATCTGGATTCTATACCCCCTTGCAGACGAGACGTCGTCTTGATATACAGCTAATTATCCCCATTATAATGTATTCCGATCTGATATATAGTAAGCTGGATAGTAGCTCTGCGCGTAAGATTGAGACATTGTTTAATAATGTGACGCGCTATGTTTACGGCTTATCAAGGTTTGAACATATTTCGCCATGGAAGCACCGACTTTTAGGCTGTGAGATCTCGGAGTATCACAAGGCCAATAATTGTATATTTTTATATAAGCTTATCACTTGGAAATCTCCTAGCTATCTCTATGATAAGTTGTGTTTTACCAAATCTGCCCGCATATTAGATCTTATAGTCCCTCAGTTTACCTCAATGGTCTCAGCAAGGCTGTTCTTCGTTAACGCTATCCGCATTTGGAACTCTATCCCTGCCAATATTAGAAAACAGATAAACAAAAGCAATTTTAGGGAATCTATCTATAATTACTTCAGTACTTAGCCTTTAATTGATATCCTATCTTCCATTTTAGCCCTAATTTATTCATATTTTTGTAACTAATTTCTTTGTTAAAACATTGTTAACTCGATGTTGCATAGGTGACTAGTACACACCTGTAATTTAATTTATAAGTTTTATTGCTTATTTATATACATATGTACTGATTATTAGCTTACTTTAAGATCTATTATGTCTTGTTATTTATGTATGTGACTCTGAAATTTGTTGTACTATAAAAGATTTTAATATCTTATTGTACTAATTTGCCCTAATAAATAATGAATGAAAAATAAAAACATAATGATAATTAAAAAAAAATAAAAGATCCTGTGTTTTATTGTAGTAAAACGTGTAGCAAATTTAATTAAAATTTGATTAACAAGAGAAATACGTAAAAATTAAAATTTTCGAAAATCCGCGTGACACGGTAAAGGCCTACTAATCTTCCTGTTTTTATTTAAATAAATAAAAGTTTTTTAAATTTTTAAATGAAGAGTATTCTATTAAGGGGGTTGGTTCATTAAAATCGAACAAAAATCGATTTTGTCTGCGTAATAACTTCCAAAACTATCTAAACACATACGCATGTGTAAAATATTTGCTTTGATTTTGAAGTAGTTCAAAAGATATTTCAAATAATAATTAAGCGCGTCGGCCATTGTTGCACTTTCCTAAGTGAAAATCATTTTCAAAATTCATACATGGAAAAAAATTAATAATTTTCTTTTTTCATTGGCTTTCTGAGGTTCATGTAGAGTAAAAAAGTATGCAAATTATTATGATTTTTATATTCACTGTTCCAGTTTAGAATTACGAACGCCACTTTGCACGCCAATGTACGGTATCAGCGGCGACACGTTACACTGCCACATGAATTCCTCCGGCATTTTTCAACACTTTCGATTGGTTCAATCATTAAAAAAAATCTTCAGATATGCAGTAAAATATACTCTTTGAACGAATTGTCTGCAGTGTTTCTTATTCTAAAATTAAGAATTCAAAAATGGGCATTTTTGGCCTCTGAAGAATTCGACCCCCTTAAGTGAATTTACTGCGTATTTACAAAAAAAGAACAGGAATCTTGCGGTGGCTATATGCAGTTCGGTTTCATCCAAACATAAACATTTCTGCACTTGAGTTTTCGTTTATTTATTTGCGCTCTTACAGTGGAATATTAGAATTTCTTTTTTCGTCACAAGAAACTATTTACAGCCATTCAAAAACTACAGATTTCAAGTTTAGCAAAGCACACAAGGTTTTACTATTATTTTTATAACTAACACTACTTTAGCTTAACTTAATAAATCTGTTTGTTTTTTTTTAATATATAGTATATGTTTTTGTGTTTGTATTTTTTTCTCACATCTAAGTACTTTATTATTAGAACGCTTTAGCAATATCCGGCAACTGAGATAAATCGAGTGGTGACTCAGTTCACTACGCTCGTACTCGACTTGATACATCAATCAAACTAATGGATATTAATAACACCACTACACACACACACACACACACACACACTCATATGCATATTTATATAGAATGGGCCCCCACCAATCTCTGCATGCTGAGAGTGAAAGAACAAAAGGAATTTTGTTCTTATTGTTTTAAAATTTCTATGCATAGCTAAAGTGCCACGAAGAGGAGTAGGCCAGCAGCGTTTGTAGAAGCATAGAAAATAATAAAAATATTCATACAAAAATGATAATAATTATTTTAAAACTGCCTGCTGGCAGCAGTGTCTGACCCGCTTCCCTATGCCTCTTCCTTTTTTTCAAAAATTTGGAAAATACCGATTAATAAGTAGCTGTCAGGTCAATAATTCGTAAGATATACGCCGTAAAGTGTTTGCTTGATAAGCAGATCACAGCAAATGGATTTTCATAAATCGTGTTAAAGAACAAACACAAAAAAAAAACAAACAAAAAAAAACAAAAAAAAATCCAAAAATCAAAAGGGCAATTAAGCGCCGTTAATCTATCGCATGAGCGACCGATAAGCAATGAAAGAAACCTTTCTCAAACCGGGTAGGCTGTTACGGGCAGAGGGAGCGTGTAAATATGGATAGGTTGTTGTAGGGCCATAGCTACAAGAGCTACCAGCAAGATGCCACTTTACGAGTTCGTTGCTTAAGTCTTTAGATTTTGTGATTTTTATTTTCATTTATTTGGCAGACAAACTCACACAGGCTTAGGTAGACAACACATATGTATCTCTGTGTGAATATGGCATATATGTATATTGTGTGCGCATGTGTGTGTCTTTGCCTATCTATTGTTTTGCTTTTTTTCTCAATTTTTATTTTTTATTTTTATTGTTTTTAACTTGATATGCACAGTTGTGTATATGGCATTTCACTGACCAATAAGTCAAGTAGACAACCCGGCAGTCAGCCGGTCAGTACCTATAACCAGTTAGACGTTTGCTAGCTTTGCTGGTTGATCGTTGACTTGGCGCAGTTTGGCTAGCTGGCTAGCTGGCTGGCTCACTGCTTGTTGGCCCCGCTAACGCCCTCGATTGGCCAGCCAACAATGGCCATTGACCGAAACAAATCATCTGCAAACAAGTTCAAACGAAAACTACTCAAAAAAAAAAAAAGATAACAATAACTACATACTGAGGCAAAGAAAGAAACAACAGCAGCAACAATAAAATATACAACCACATAATATATTTGTATGTTGTTATTGTTTTTTTTTGTAAGTGTAGCGTGGTGGTTGCCGATTACGCTAGTAGCTTAGAATATCTTTGAAAGCTACCAGCGTTCTATTCATACTTTCCACTGCACAGCAGCACATACAGTGACTCAAACATCTAACATTTTTGAAATGGTTCTCATGGAATATTTTTTCGTAAATTTTTATAAAGTTCTTTATATAGCAAAAAGTATAGGGATCAAAATTTCAAACTTTGTACAAATTTTATCAAGAAAGCATGCAGCTTATGGGCAAGACCGCAATTACAAAAAAATATTAAAAATCAACTTGAATTTCTATAAAATTCATCCGTTATGTGGAAAAAGTAGTTGCTATCCGCGACTTAGTCTATGTAACTTACTATGCATACTTTTCTAAAATCTTCAATACCGAATCATATAAATTAGCTTTTTATTCTAGCGCCGTCTAGCGGCTCCACTCTCATCATATGTTGGCAATTTCATCAAAATCGGATGACAAACAGAGATCTTCTGAATTTCTCGCCTCCAGCGCCATCTAGCGCATGCATTTTTTCACAAGTGTATTTTTTATTGCACTAGTACCACATATTTCCAATATCATCAATATAAATTATATACATAAATTTGGCGCTTACACCATAGCTTGATGTTTGGCCGAACTTCTTTTACAATTTGTGGCGTTCGGCGTGATGTTATATCACAAATGGAAAGACTTATAGTTTTACGCCGACAGTACTTTTCGTCGCACCCTTATTTCGCATTTCTAATTTGTTCGAATCATAAATAGAGATTTTCTAAATAACTCGCCTCTAGCGCCACCTAGCACATTTATTTTTCATAAAGTATTTTTTATTGCCCCAATATTGCACATTTCTAGCACCCTTAATATGGGACCATAAGTACCGATCTTCCGAATAATTCGATTCTAGCGCCACCTAGTAGATCAATTTTTCATAAAATCACTTATTATCGCACCTCCATTTTACATTTCCAATTTGATGAAAATCGGATCATAAATACAGGTTTTTTGAATAACTCGCATCCAGCGCCACCTAGCGCATTTATGTTTCATAAAGTATTTTTTATTGCACCAGCATTGCACAATTTTAATATCATCAATATCGGACCAGATTTGATTGAAATTCGTTAATGGCGTTTTTACCCAACTTGTAACAAAAAAAAATAACGGCTAAATTTTTATATAAATATAATAGATAACAAAATTTTATACCATCGATAACTTTTATATTCAAACTGTTTTTTCATATAAATTATAATTCAGAAAATTTTATTTAAGTCTTAAAATACAGAACTATTTTGGAAGCATTGCGGAACTAGTTCGGTGCTTATCCGAAATTTAAAAAAGCCTTGTGAAAAATCAAGCGGAAATTTTAGACATTTCCTGCCAAAATTGAATGGGCAACAAAATTGAAGGCTCAAAACTTTACTCAGAATTAAATTAATTGAATTCAATTTGAAGTTCAGTTGGAAATTTGTTAATTTCTTTTTATTTGGTACAAAGTTTAAAATTTTGACTTATATGCTTTTTGCAAACGGCTAAATTTTTATATAAATATATAGATAAGAAAATAAATTTTACATTCGAACTGTCTTTTCATATAAATTATGAGTCAGAAAATTTTTTTAAGTGTTAAAATACAGAACTATTTTGAAATTTAAAAACTTGTGGAAAATCAAGCGGAAATATTACACAACTCCATGTTAAAATTGAATTGGCTACAAAATTGTATGCCCAAAATTTTTTTCAGAATTAAATTAATTAAATTAAATTTGAAATTTCGCCGCAAATTTGTTAATTTTTTCTTTTAATTTGATACAAAGTTTTGATTTATATGCTTTTTGCTACATGTTTTTTATGAAAAAAATGGCGAATATTTAAAAAAAAATATGCACCATGAGGTCAATTGTTTCACTCACTGTGTGTAAGTGTATAAATATGTATGGTGTTTTTTTTGTATTGGTTGTTTTTTTTTTGGTTTTTGTGAAATTCACTTACGCGTTGTATGCAAATAACAAAAGCCTTTTACGAGATTTCATACATTTCACACAACCGCTAACCGTTTTTGTTAATGCCTTGCTTGAATGGCGTTTATTTATACTTTTACTAAATGTTCTTTCTGTTAGATTTTATAGTTTGCAGATTTGCTTTTACATATCTACATAGCTAACTTTTAGATTAATACCGTTGTTAAGCTTCTAATTTACACAACTTGTTGAGGTGCTTGACAGTTGCGTCTGCGTCTGTATCTGCGACTGAGGCTGTGGACAGGATATGCCAGAATGTCACCTCTACTAGCGCCTTCAAGTAAAACAAAAATAATCTATCTTATGTACAAGTTTTATTGTTTTGAATTTTTATTGCAATACAGCTGGTACGCCTTTGTTGTTATTTTTGTCGTTGTTATTGTTGTTGGCGTTTAATTTATGGCATTAACATTGAAGCGCATTTGCTTGAAAACAAAACATATGCAAATTGTCTGGCGTATTTTATGCCCACACTCATTTCGAGCAGCGCAGACGGATTAAAACGCACATACTTAGTATGTTCTATGCAAAGTTTTGCGTATGCGTTTTAATTTTATTGCAATCAAAATAGAAAAGCCAAGAATTTGTTGTCTTTATTGCTAGCATTTTTTGTAGCATATGAATCACTTTATTGCCGCAATTGACTTGGCCTCTTCATCTGGCCACCAACGTTTTTGGCCTTTAGCTCTAAATGTTTTGGGGTAGACAGAATGGTGGCCACACATGGTATTGTATGATAACTCCATTTAATTTTTTACAAAAGTTTCAGTTAGACTTTCGAGGATGCATTCTGAGTTATGTAAAACCAAATTTTGTTCCTAAAATGATAAAAACGAGAGCTACCATTCATGAAGAAATCCAAATAAATGTTTAATTAGCTCAAACAGGAAGGTAACAGTTTTTAGACAACACATTACATATTTTACTATTTTACTTCCATTTACAGAAAAAATAAGCAGCCAACGAAACCCATCCATTTTTTAACAATATTACATAGCAAATATAAGAGGATTTTAAAAACTTAAAAAAAGAAAGTAGAGTATTGCAATCAAGGAAGCGATTAGCTGTCTTTTTTTTTTGCATATCATAATTTTTTCTATTGTTTAGCGTTATAAGTTGTTTCTGATCAAAAATTCTAAATTGGTACTGCAATTTACCGGAGAAAAACTCCACTTCAAAAACCAAAATTATTAGTGAATTTTATATATTAATTGAGTTAAAATCGTAACGAATGAGATAACTTTAATGACGATGACGTTAAAGATCGAGAACGATAATATAATTACTGATTACCATAACCAGAATGATATCGATTACGATAACGGTAAATATATATTAAATAATAACAATATCGATATCGATAATAAAATCTACAACGATAAGAATATTGACAACGGAAGTAATATTAAAATGAAAACTTTACTATAACGCTATCAATATCAATAACGATAAATATAAACATAATGATAACGATATCGATAACAACACAGATACTGATTCGAATTTTAACACGAATGTAATGTTGAAAATAAAAACGTTATCGATTTTTATAATGTGGACGATCGATAACGATAACGATATAATGAGAATGATCGATAACGATAAATATATATTTAATGATAACAATATCAATATCGATAACAAAACCTGTAACGATAAGAATATTAACAATGGAAGTAATTTCGAAAAGAAACCGAGTTTCCTAGCGACGATGAAAACAAATCGTATATCGCCCCTACCTAACCAAGAGAGTGATCATAGTGCTCTGTCTCCTTACTTTGTTGCTTGATTTAATACTAAGTTTGTTGGAATTGGAGCGATTGGGTACAGAGAAGGTTCTGGAATTACAGAGTATAACATCTATCTCAGTAGCAAAGCTCCTCTCCTCCACGTATTTCATTTCGATCTTGCTCACAAGCGTCACACAGCTACATATCCAAATAAAATATATACAATTTTTGTCGAAGTCAGAGATGAATTCACTAAGTATCTAAAATATTTAAATGAAAACTGAACGTAGTAAAATTTTTTTTAAATTGAGATATAAAAAAATCTAGGAATAATACTTTATTGCATAATATGATAATTATAATTTATTCCATAAAATTCGATCAATATTGGTAATGTTTCATTTTCCTCCGCCTAAAATTAACCTAGGACTTCATAAAAGGCAGGCGCTAGTGCTTTTACTGTTATTTTTGATATATGTACAAACAACTTTCTGATGACTATTGTGTGTATTTGTTCAATTTGCTTAAATAAGGTCCCTCAAAATCTAACTATTTTATCGGCAGCTTTTTTGAAATTATAAAAAGAAAAACTATTTTCTCACCATTAATACGAATAATTATAGACAATGTAATAAATTACAAACAAAACTGTTGGCATGCGCCACCTGTCGTAATAATTAACAAATTAACAAGTTAGTTGAACAATAGTAATGTGAATTGGAAATCATAGACTGGAACGCAACGGTGGCTTATGGGGCGTAGTAATATATTATAACTGAGGCAGGTAAAGTATAAGCGCTAAGTGAAAAGCGTTTTCATAGTCAACCAAGCATGTTGTATTAACACGCGGCAGGCATTGGGGTAAATAAATAATGTGGGAAATATGATGTTGTAGAATTGTTAAAAAAATTAAATGATCTATTTCTTACGGCACAAAACTAGTTAAATGACAAAGGGGTTAAAGATAAACTCTAAAACCGACGTAGTAACTCTACTTCGGATTATGGTATAACTTTAAAATTGTTTGGAAATATAAAATATTGCAAAGATATCACTACCTCTGTCTGGCTCCGTTCGCTGTGATCTCATCAGGAAGAAGTACGCCGAGATATATCAAGGCTCATTTAGTTGGGTGTAAAACGTTCGATTATAAGAGGAATATTTCGTAATGACTAGAACTTATAATTGAGAGAATTGAGACAAATTATCAGAGTCTAAAGAAACAGTAGTAGTTTTTGAGGCCCTGTAAAATATTCATATCGTCTAAAAAATGCCCAGATAGCATCGATATACTGCCTAAGTAGAGATAGCTAGAAGCTCAGCGTGAAATACGCTCTGAGAAATGACCATCGGTATGTAGAGTTTACTACTAGGCAAGTATATACCTGAACCTGCCTCTTATCTTTTTTCAAACCACCTGTGTCCCAATGTGTAGTGCAAGGTTGAAGGAAGCTACATTACTCCGACTATACTGGTCAGGGGAATTCACAGAGAATTTTTCGCGAAAGCAGATTTCTTTAGCCCTTGAGTTGAATATAATATACCTTTCAATCCAGAAATAGATTAAAAGGTAAGGTTGGATTTTTGTTCTTCCAAACTAGGAACGAACTATTTAGGATTGGACAAACTGTCGTGCTGTAGAGCCACCGTAACAACTCAAAATTCATGCCCTGAAAAAATATCCTGTGAGCTGGTCTTCTTTTTTAATAGGTTAGACGAGATGATAACTCCCAATTTGTCTGTTTTCGGTGCTACACACGCTTAGAACACCAGCTCGAACCCACGCTAATTCGCTAAGAGGCGACCTCTTACATCAGAAACTTCACTGCCGATTAGGCTTGAATTTCTGAACGACCCCAGTCTTCCGACCGACTACTTTATCGGCCTTATTTAGCCCAAATACGGCTCTGCTTATTGACGTAGCAGTTAAGAGAAAAACTAACCTCATGGCTGAACAAAGTTTTGGTAAAAACAGTCAATCGGTTGACGTTGTGTCAAGCTAAGTCTTCCCTCGTTAAATTCTTAATCAATATCGAAAAAATATCATTACAGTGTGACGGACACATACAAGATCTATGATAAAATCTTGACTAATAAATGCACCTCTAAATTTTTTTCAAACTCCTCTGTCCGGATGCCATTTATGGTGCCAGTTTTAGGTAGAGGTATTCCTTTAGTGCTGGCGCCACTAAATATTTCGAAAACAAAAATTAACATAATAAAAAACCTCCAGACCATGAATCTGATTTTTTTCCAAGGAATAAAAAGTTACAGGATGAACAGACTTCGTCGGGTACGAATGTGAAATGATTTGACTCAATGCCATCTATCGGGTATTTCCAAAACAAGAAGTAACTGAAATAAATGTTCTCTGATCGCAAATATAACGTTTTGAAATGTTATGGCCCTAGCACCAACTAGCGAGTAATATTTTCAGAATAAATAGTTATTTTCTAAACCAAAAATGTGACTTTTGGAAAAATTTTGGCTCTAGCGCCATCTAGCGGGCAATATTTTCAGAATGAAAGGTCATATAATAAAGGGTAATCTTCGCACACGAATACAATATTTTGAAATGTTTTGACCCTAGCGCCATCTAGCGGGTAACATTTCTAGAATAAAAACTCTAAAAAGTCAGCTGCGAATACAAAAATGATTTTTAAATTGTTTTGACACAAGCGCCATCTAGCGGTTATTGATTCTGGACCAAAAATAAAATAATCAAAAATCCTCAGATAGCGGTTGTTTGCAAAAAAAATGAAACACCGATCGCTAAACCCGGCTCCGCAGTTTACTTCACCACCCCAATGGTTCACGCGCAATTTTCTTCATTTATTTCACGAAATTGCGAAGTCATAATTAAAAATTTGCACAACAAACTTGCATTCATAATTAAGTGTAAAACCAGCGAAGCAACAACAGAAAACACCGGCCTTAGCAAACACTCATAATTTATGCGGATGCCTCAAACAACTTTGCAGGCACTTAATGTTTGTTGTTGCATTTTCAGTACCTTTTTTTTTTGTTTTTTTTTTGGCAAACTATTTTACCTATGTTGTTGGACGAGATTGTGACTGAAATGTGAATTTGCGATGTTGCAGTTGTTCTTGTTGTTTTTTTTTGTTTGGTGTTGACCAACCCTACCACTTCTTAATTACCAACTTCAATTCAATTTTAAAACCATTTTCGAGACGCTTAAAATTTTCACTTTAACATAAACTGTTTGCTGCCGAAAATACACACACACACACGCACACACTCGCAAAAAGCAAAGAAAGCGAATCGAAAATTGCCTTGAGCAGAAAAAAAAAGAGTATGAGTATAACACAGGAAACAACAACAAACATTGCTACAATCAGCTGCAACTACTTAAATAACAAATGAAAAAAATAAAATGAAAAATTCGCTACGAAAAATACATACTACAAGCATATACTATACTCAACTCCTTTGGGGCGTTCTTTGTCTTTTCTTTTTTGATGATTTTGTTTCATTCTGGGCACAACTTAACTAAAAGCAGAACAACAATAACAAATCTACCACGAAATATGATGAATTTGTTCTTAGCATGCACAAGTTGTAGCAACGGCGGAAATTTTTTTGTATGCAACAGTCAACAATTTTGCAAACAGTCAAAGTGCTTGTGTCTTGTTGCAGCAGCAGCCAATGTTGCACAGTGTGGCCGTCCTATACTAGCTATGGGCAAAAATTGTAAGCAGCGTGCTCCGATTTGGTTATAATTCGATACACAAGGTGCTTCATTTTTTGTAGAAAGAAGTAATCTGAAATATTTAAAAAAAATTGGACAACTGCCACGCCTGCAACGCGAGTGGGCGGTAAAATTAAAAGTGCTCCGATTCTAATGAAATTCGGTATATAGCCTTCGGTTATCTCAAAACGTGAAAATATGGAATTTGATGGAGATTGAGATGCGGACACGCCCACCATACATAGAAATCTTTGAAAAAAAAAATGATAAATACAACACCAAATGCGTATTATTCAATGGTGACTCTTTCTGATACCTGAAATATCTGGAATTAGTTGATAACGAACTTGTTCAATTAAAATAGAGAAAAATGAAAATCATTTTAGTATATTTTTTATTTTCAGCGTTTTACAAAAACTCCTAAGTAATAAGAGTACAGACAATCTAGAAATTAGACTCTTAAACTTAATTAGGTATATATGTATGTATAAAACTTTCTACAATGAGGGGCTTAAACTATCACAACTACTCATATTTGTACTCTCCGTAGCCGAGTGTGTATCGTGTGCGCGTTTAATTCGGGCCCAGGTTCGAATCCTGACCGGGACAAGTGACATCAAAAATTATAGTAAGGTTTTTTCTAATACCGGTCACTCCTCGGCAGGCTATGGCAAACCTCCGAGTGTATTTCTGTCATGAAAAAAATTCTCAAAAAAATTGTCTGTCGTTCGGAGTCGGCACAAAGCTATAGAGCCCTCAGTTTGTGGCACAACATCAAGGCGCAAACCTCAAATTGTAACTATACAAATCGAAATAAATAAATCAATGTTGCTGAACAAAAAATCTTCTTCGAGCCAAGCACTAGGTTAGGTTAGGTAAGGTTAAAACGGCTGTATCTCTGCAATACCGCGGAGGCACACGTAGGTCAAAAAAGCCGGTTTTGATACCGCTGAGAGGAGCCTTGCATATCGCTCCTTCTTTCCCTCAGAAAGTCAACCACCGATTAAGCCTTACGTAGCGCAGAAAATCGGGAATGTTTACCAAGCTCAGTTCGGCCAATCAGTCTACTAGAAAGCTACTTAAGAATTGGCTCGAAGGGTTAGTCAGGCCGGGACAATGGCAGAGATAGCTCTTTCCACTTCACCTTCGTCTCCGCGACTTCGACAGAAAGCGTTGGTTAGGCATCCCAGCCTCTTCTCGTGTATGCCCAAAAGGCCCAAAAGGCACTGTGCATTCGCCTTTGCATCGCTTTACTTCAACCTTCGGTCAAACTTTTCTGGTAATCCAACAGGGGGTTCCATGGCTCAAATTGTACTCAACGCCCTGCTGGGTTTTGCACTTAAACTGTGTTTGCAGAAGGTTAGCGGAGGTGCCCGCGTCTTGAGCAGAATATAATTTACAACAGACAATTTCGTCCCTTTCCTTGCCTACTGGTACTGGCCGCGCAGTTGCTAAATCTTTTAAGTTATTGTTTTATATACTTTTCTGATTTATTAAATGTGAAAACTGGGAAACTATTTTTGGATGTATTTTAGTTTTCCCAAAACATTCATATGTATATTATTTTTCGGATTATTATCCTTTTTCCAAAACTAAATTTGACAAAGCCTCTCTTTTTTGATATAACGGTATATAACATATGTTCAAAATGTCAAAAGACAGTTGCTTTTGGAAGGTGGAGAAAAAACGCCATATTTTTTATGATATATAACATTTTTACATTTACGCATAAACTCATATTTTAAAGTTACTTTAAAGTTCGGGATAAAAAATAATACCATAGAGTAGGAAAATGTTGATATTAGTATTCTACATTTGATGATGAATATCTTTTAACAGAAAATTAAAACTTCTTTAAAATTTTGGATTTTTCTTACAGGAAGTATTAACTTTGTTTTTGCAAACATATTTTTCTTAAATTTTAATTTTACTTTTGCTCATTTTCGTCCGCAGCCGACACATTGTGCGTCGCCGCCGTGCGCCGCTTTCGTAATGGTCCCAAAAAGCTACATACAGAAGAACAGAAATTGCAGAATATCCTAATGAAATTTCTTGCGCCCTTCTGCTATCGCGACTTTTAGTTGTTTTTTTTGCGGTTTCGCCAAGCAATGCAAAGCGCAGGCCGGGGCTGAACATTTCAATATTTGCCACATAAAAATTTCGCCTCACATTAGACGTGCGTGAACCGACAGCGAGAGGTGCACTTACTTTTTTTTTTAACTAAAATTTGGGTAAAGGGTGAAGCGGTGCATGCATGTAGCTCTACAACTAATGTCTGTTGCATCAACAAAATGAAATGTTGAATGTGTAAAGGAAGTTTCGTGGCGGCATTATCGCCAAGTCTATCTGTATGTGTTGGGATTTTGTTAAAGTGTTTGCAACATTTCGGCCATGCGCTGGTAGAGTCAGTAGCATTTGGCAATGGACTTGACGTGGCAAACAGAAGCATTTTGAGATATTTTCAAAAGCATACGCATTTCAATGCGATAAATACCACAGAGGCAAACATACGTACACCAACTTTTAATGAGTTGAGTTTAAAAGATTGCACAGAGCACAGTGTTTTGCTAAGTGATGTTTGGTTGAAGTAACATTTATTATTAGGTTTTAATTTGAAATACCTCTCGTTTTGAAAGCATAACATCTGGTCAAAGTCTTAACAGGGTTATAAAACACCCGTAACTGAAGTTTTTTGAAAGACAAAATTAAACTGCAAGTATTCGACATACCTTAGCCTAAGTCTTATTTATGAAAATAATAGACAGGTTTCAGGTTTTTCTATTTTTCCATCCGACAGGGTGAAGTATGATTTTTTTTTTTTTTGAAACGAATTAACTTCACCCCTTGTCGAATTAGTTTTGTTTATGAATCGGATTCGGCGTTGGCTCATCTTTAGTCCACTTTTGAGCCCAGAATGGTGGAAATTTATTCCAAGATTCCTTTGTATTCTCTATTATTTGTGTGCTCCTTTCTAGTAGATACTGAATTACTGGTTTTTCTCTCATTACTTCAGTATTAACAGCAAGATTGAGTTAGACATTTTCCAAATTTGATACGAAGGCAAATATCGATAATCATTATGATATCGATACCAATAACGGCGCCGATAACAATAATGTTATCGATAATAATACATACATCTATCGATAACAATAAAGTTATCGGTAATATCGATATGCAAAATTCTAATATCGATAACAATAAAATGGCTATATCGAAAACATAACGGTTTTTACACAATGGTCGATAGTGAAATAATAAATATATCGACAACGATGATGGCTTCCAGTGTGACCGGATTAGCCTTTCTGAGGCCTAATTTTACTATTTATTTTTGTTCTCTAGCTTCGGAATTTTAACTTTTCGATAAAGTTTGATCGTTTTTATTTTGCCGATCTTATTTCTGATAACTTGATTGATATTTTGTGGTTATTACTTTTTCGATCAAATTGTATCGATATTTTCTGTTTTTATTTTGTCGATCTTATTTTCTTTTTGAAAAGTATTTTGTGATATAAATTTGATCGATATCTTCAAAATATTATTTTGTGATTTTTATTTTTTTAATCAAGTTTGATCGTTGCTTATTAGCGCTTTTCTTCGATAAAATTTAATCGATGTTTAGTGTTTATTTTTATCTCGAATATATTTTGATAACATTTGATCAGTATTTTGTGATTTTTATTTTTTCGATCAAGTTTTAATGTTATTTATAAAAACTTTTCTCCGATCAAATTTAAACGATATTTTGTGGTTTTGATTTTCTCAATCTTATTTTTGATAACATTTCATTGATTGTATTTTTCGATAAAGTTTTATCGTTATTTATTATACTTTTAGCGATCAAATTTGAACTATATTTTCTGAATTTTTATTTTATCGATATGATAAAATTTTATCGATATTCTTTTGCCAAATGTGATCGATATGTCGATGGAAAATAATCGTTATCCAAAGTTTTCTGATCATTTGGTATGGATATTTTGAAATTTGTATTTTTTCGATGATAAAACATAAATCGTATTATAGTTGTTGCTGCTATTATTGTCATCGCCGATAAATTTTTTGCATTTATTATGATTGAAAAAATTTCATAACATGTTTTTTATCGAAAAAATAAAAAATTTAAAAATATGAGCGGAAAAATAAAATTCACAAGATAACGATTAAATTATGATTTGTTTAATAAAAATTATAAATGTTACGGCTCCTGATTGAAAATGAAATCTACATTGTGAAGGGATGATATCGCGTTAGCTTTCATTTACAGCGAAAGGGAAATCTATCATTACTAATTTTTTTAAATAAAATAAAACAAAATCAGAAAGTCTCAGCGACGAGAAACATAGAATTAACGTTTTTATACCTAACACAACAGATATTTAATATATACCTCGCATTTACCCCTGTGCCTAGTTCCACTTGCACCTACTATGCCTTCTCATCCCCATACACCCCACTTTTTGCAGTCAATTTTAAATGTTCGTTGTGCATTTTTAATGTTCCACAATGTTTTGCCTTTTCGACATCACCATTGCCATAGCAATTACGCAAGCGCCCTTTCGCTAAAATCTCCATTTGCGAACGCAACTTACGAAAAGCCAACGCCGCTTACGTTGGATTCGCAGAACTTGCATGAGAGGAGAATGCGATATAGAGCTCATAACATGATGACTGTCAATGCATGATTTTATTTAATTCTACTCAGTTGTTTTGTTTTAATTTTCGTTTTTTTTTGTGTTTTGCCGGCTCTTTAACTGATTGCCACAACAGGGACTTTTAAAAGTGAATTTCAAATATGCGCTGTTGACTTTTTTTTTTTAAGTAGAAATGAACGCACGAGGATGTGTATGTATATATATTTATTGACATGTAAGTATGTGGTCTGGGGTGCAACGCTGTTGATGACGCGCATTCACAATTTTTATGATGAATGCCACATCGCTGCTTGCCAAGCACACAACTCAAATCAATGACAAAAACGACATGACAAAATTCTTACAAATACAATACAATACATATAGCTGGTCATGTACTGAAATTAACCGAAATTCATTAAAGTCAAAGCAGCAACTTGCCGACGTGAGTAGTTCATGAAGAGGTAAAATCAAATCACAAATTAAAAAAAAAAAAATAAAAAACAAAAACCAAATACAATTAAAAACACTTTTAACTTAAAAGCAACACAGAAACGGCCGGCTACTGTATGCAGAAAAAAAAACAGCAGATAACCCGAAAAAGGCCGTCTACAGTAAATTGGCATTCTTGCGCAATTCTCACAAGAAACTCAACAATTCGTGCGTCGATTGCCAACTGCCACTATACTTCAATACATAAAGTAGATATGTGGTTGTATGCTGTTGATGAACAGCAACAGAAAAAAAAACGCGTTACTACTTTTTCGCAAAAATTTTGCAACAAATTTTTATATCAGCATTTTTCCAATAAAAACCCATAAACGTTGCCACAATGCATCGCAGCACATCAGTCTTACATAGAAGGTGGCTGGTTGGCTGCTTGGCTCAGCCAGCCAGAGCGTCCAACACGCAAACGAAAGACTTAAGCAACAAACTTGATTTAACGCAATTCATTGCCATTTTTAATTGTCGGTCAAGTACGCTCTGTGCGCATTGCATTTCGGCTACCGCTTACTGGCTTGTACTACTTCATTTTTCCAGCCTCAAATCCAACCAGCTATTTACAGCCTGCTACACGGCAGTTGGCCAATGGCGACATACTCAAGAATGGTAGCATTAAATTTGTAACGCCGCAGTTAAAGTTTTTGCCTTTATGGCGCTAGAATGTTTATGGATAGCGGCGCGGTGATTGTTGCTTTTACCGCACATTTTTGTTTTTGTTTTGTTTATTTGGGAGGTTTGGTTTTTTATTTTCTTCAGCTACATTGATGTTATGAAATTTGTAATTTTCTTTACTTGTTTTTATTGTTTGTTTTTTTTTTAGTTTATTGTTATAGTTAACATTTGTGGCGTTGCTAACGATCTGTGGTACTTATGACCTCTTGGCATTCTAGCATCCCAAGCACTGCCAAATTTCATAGCACACACACACACACACACACACACACACACACACACACACACACTTACCAATATATGTATGTGCACGCTCCATTCAGGTAAATCACTTGAGCCGATTGTTAGCGTCGCAGCCATGGCAGCAAAATTAGACGAAGAATTTATGTGCATCATAAAAAAAGAAGAGAATTCAAAGTCAGTTGCTTCACATGTTTTAATTTCTTCGCTGCGCGGGTATGGAAAAAGTAAAAAAAAAAAACAAAACAAACACACAAAAAAACCGTTTCAATTCAACATTCAACGTAATAAAATTTACGATTTTGAAAATTGGGTTAACCATAAAATGGCTGAGTGAAATATTTTTGTTAATTTGCTTAATTCTTCTCTGCTCTGTAAGCACTAAATAAAAAAAGCCATACTAAATAAAAATGTCTTAGTGACATACTGTGAGCGGAAAATGTAAATGGTGTGAAATTAGCACACAAGTTAGAAAAAAATTAGTTGCATTTAAAGGCGATTTGTGAAATGGGTAGCCTGCTTTTTCGGCATTGCAAATGCAAATGTTAACCCTTAACTGACACATTTTTTTTTACAGTAATTATTATAGCTCATAAAATAAAATTTTCATTTTAGAGTTTTAACTATTAGTCTCTGAAAAGTTTTGGTGCTAGTTTTGCAGATATCTACTTTCCAATTTTAATCGCTAAAGGAAATTGCCCTTTTTGACACTGTGTGATAACACAATAAGTACGATTGGCAAGTCAGACTTAAATTTTGGGAACAATAGGTAGGTATGCCGATAATTTTAATACCCTTCCCTACACATTATTTTCGATAATAAGTGACATAGAAATATTTGCCAATTTCGGCTTTCAGCAGAATTTATCTAACCTTAGTAAAATTATAAATGTGAAAACGAGAAGTGTGTGAGTGATGATGTATATCTGTTACTTTTTCGAGCAAGAGCGGTTAAACGGATTTGAATACAAATTATTTTTCAAAGAGAGTTGCCACTTGCTTAATTAAATAAATAAGTTAAAGTTGTAAGTGTCGTAGTTCGTTCTAAATTAATAGTCAAAAATAAATTTTGTCAAACTTAAAGGTTTAGGAAAACATAGATTCAAAAACTTGTTTGGAAAGGGGTACCGGTTAACGAAGTTAAATACTAATTAGTTGAAAAGTTGAGCGCAATATCAATAAAGCTCACTTGCGAAAATATTTTTAAGAAGCTGCCACCTGTTTAAAAAGTAAATTAAAATAAATTAATAAGCCAAATGAAATAATAGTCGTATTAGAGTCACACAAAAAGGGCAGTGAAAGCTTAATTTCGAAAATATTTTAAAGAGGTTGCCACCTGTTAAAAAAAGAATTTTAGTTTGTATTAAATACGACAGTAAGAAATATGAAGAAAACATGTTTGAGAAATTTTAGTCATGAGAACAATTTTAAAGAGTGTTGCCACCTGTTCAAAAACACGAATTCAATTAAATTAATAAGTGAAATGATATTATACCATATTTTCGTGTGAAATAAAAAGGTTAAGCGATCTTTTGTTTAAAGAGGGATGCCACCTGTTTTAAAGGGTTAATTCAACTGTAATGCACATTTTACTAAAATGCTATAGTGGCATGGTGCCAAACGAAAAAAAAGTATGAAATCTTAATTCCATAATTATTTTTGAAAAGGGTTACTACCAGTTCGACAATGGAAATTAAATTAAATTAATATGGCAATATTTCGATATGGGTGTCAAATTAAAAATATTTTTGGAGAGAATCGCCAGCTTCTTAAAAAGTGTAATGCAATTTATTAATAAGTTAACTAAAATATTGGAATATGGGTGTGAAAGAAAAGAGGTGCATAGGAAAATACCTTTGAGAATGGTTGCCAATTATATGAAATTGTTTAATTCAATTTGATTTTTAAGTTAATTGAGATTTTGCAATATAAGTGTGAAAAGAAAGAGTTTATATAAACGCATATTCAAAGAGGGTTTTCATACTGTTACATAGAGTTGCCAAATATATCTATTTATTTATGAAAACCTGCTCATTTTTGCTTGTCAAATGATAAGTCACTTTCGGTTGTTATATTAAGAGTTAAAAAATAGTGGGGAATTTTGAATTAAAGACTATGAGAATAGCACGCAGTAGTCCGAAGATTTTTAAGTGTTACAGAATGCAAATCTTTAGTCATATTTACCCTTCCAGCTCCATCTGTCATTCGATAATTGAAATAAAATAATTGAAATATTTACCAACATGCCCGAGCGAAATTAATGTATGATTTTTCGTCTACCTTTGTCACCTCGTTTTTTATATATACAAAAAAAAATTAAATTTTATTAACTTTTTGCCTTAAAACGTAAAATTTTTGGCAAATTTCTGTTAAGCTTGTATACAAAACAAGTGTCCTTTACTTTAGAGTATTTAAAGTCCAAACCCCATTTTGCCAGAGCACTTTAAGGCCACAAAATTTACCCAAAATAAGCTGATATTTCGCGTATTTCCCCCAAAGAAAATATAATAAATCCATTGACAAATTTAAAGTCCTTTCTTCAAAATAACGCACTTTTGAGAAGAAAAATTACTTCATTTTTTCATATTCAGTAGGAGTTTTTGTGAAGCTGTAAAATTACGACTTTACTGAAACCAAAAATACCATCAATTACTATTTATTGGTTGAGGTGTAAAAAAGTCATCAGAATATTAGTTAAAATTATAAAAGTTTTTTGCTAATTATTCTGGCATGATAAACATCGATAACGTATATTTGATACTGAAATAATAACAGCCTTTTGATAATAATTATGAGTGAGAAATTTTGTTTAAGCCATCGATAACTGGCATTTTTAAACTTATATTATAAAGGTATTTCCATTATAATTATAAATGAGAATACTATTTCTAATTCGGAACTACTGAGCGACTGACTATTTTGGAACTATTTCGGGACTAGTTCCTAAATCATCCCGGACAAGAGTTAAATTGGTCTCGAACTTTTCCCGTAATAGTCTCGAAATAGTACCAGAACGGTACCGAAATAGATCCATATTTAAAAACATTAAACTCACTATAATCGGGGATCGCAACGGTTTTATAAAAAGAAGATGATTTCGTTCAAAAGTAATCGTTATGACAATCGGCGATGCCGATAATATTTTAAGTAATGGACATTCGAAAATTTAAATATGTAGCAGTAGGCTGTTATGCGCAACTCCGCTTAAGGGTTTCCTATAGCAGACTTATACACAAAAAAAAAAACAATAAATTAAAAAGAGCAGTTCCATTTATACGATGACCGGTTAGCACAAAAATTATAACCGCCCCTGAAAGTTATAACCGAATTCTACCACAGCTACCGATGACATAAAACCACTTCGTTACTCATAATTATTGAAATTATCGAAAGAAATTTCATAATTTCAGTGTCAAAACCATTTGATTTACTATAGTACGTTCAAATTGACGCTTGAAGCCAGATACATTTTTTTTTTTTTTTTGGAAATTTAACCATTTCAACTTTTAACAAGTTTGAAACCCAGTTCGCAAAATTTCTTTAGGCAACTCTGTTGCCTACCTTTTGGCGCTCCGTCTCCAAATATATAAATAAATATTAGCATGTTAGGGCGAACTTATTAAATTAACCTGAAAAAACTTGACAACGTAATAGTTGTGAGGTTTATTGCGCCAAATACTATGTCACAGGATATAACGCCGTTTTCACATACTCAGTTGGACCTAATAACTACCATTGTTATCATTAGAGAGATAAATAGCTTTTTTGCCGCATAGTTTTAGGCATTTTAAACATGACAACTGTCAGGTTGATAAGTTTTGTTAGGTCATCAGAGTAGGGGCTAATTTGTCAATTTCATTCTGTCATTCGGTTAACTAAATACGAAAACTCCCATTAAAACGGCCTGAACCAGTTCTCCTTTTAATTAGTTAAATGGTGGGAATTTGAACGTATTATTAAATTTTTTACTAAGCTATAATGAATAATAACTACTGGATGACTCTGACTAATTTCTGTCATAATTGTTATGTATCCGAATGACACGTAATGTGTCGAAATGCTCGAAGAAACTCTGCTCACATTTCAATTATTTACATGCTCATCAAGTGAGAAATCGAAATTTCTTTATAGTTTAATTCAACTTCCGAGCAAATCGAGTTTAAATAATACTCCTTTATAAGCTGGTGCTTAAAAGGATATTGATTTTCTTAACGCTGCAGCGAAGGCAAAATATGTTATTTGAGTGGCAAAATAATTGTACAAAATATGTAAATATCTTGCATATATAAGTAAATGCTCGCTTTTATATAAAAGGCAGACAAATACTTTGAAAGTGTACAAACATTTAATACTAAACATATTGTAGATCTAAATGCTCGAAATCATAAAAATAATTTAACGCCACACTGCTAATTTTTAGGCTAAATCAATAGATAAGAAATTAAAAATGAAACTGCTTAACTAATAACAAAAATAACAATTTGAAAATCACTTACGACAAATATTAGCTCAACAACACAAACACAAACAACAAACACATTAAACCAACGAGCGCCTTGATTTCGACAGCTCAGATGGCAGCAGTAAAAGTGAATTACGGTAAGACTACACAGGTCACAAGCCGACACAGACGGTGCAGCCAAGGCAGACAGGGCAGACAGGCTAAAAGGCGCAACAAGGTAGAGCCAAGCAAGGAATCATACAAAATTCCTTGAATTTCTACAACTACATACCAAAATTCTTGTCTTCGCTTGTTCAACGTTTTTTTTTTTTGGCTTTTTTTTGGGGCTATTGATTGTTGGCGTTTTTTTCTACACGGGCCAATGTGTGCTAAGATTTTAGAGAATATTTCTAAGAACTGACAAAGGTGCACAAACATGCACACACACACACAAAATATATTATATGTGTAACGAGAAAAAACTATAAAAGTATTTTTGATGATCGCTCGAACGGTGAGTGAATGAAAAAAAAAATGGAGTGTCCGCTTTGGATGGAAGCTGCTGTTGCCTATCCTCTAAGCAGACGGCAATGAAATTCCGCTGCGCGTAAACATTTTGTGCAAAATACTTAAAAAACAACATCGCTCCAGTGACGAACCCACCTTCACAAATACACATACACACACACACACCAGCCTGCCACTTTTTGTATTTTGCTAATTTTGCTCACTTGAGGTTTGGCGATTTTAAGCCTTGCAGTTGGCGGGGAGAAGAGGGTGGAGGGTGCTTCTAAGCTATCGTTTTTCCCGTATCCTGTATTTCATGTATTTCATTATCACCTCGCTTGTTTTACGCTGGTTGTTTAGTGGCTTTTGTTTTGGTTTTTGTATTTGGTAGCGCACAGTTTTTGCTGATAAATCGATGATGGTATAAAAACTTTGTTGGCCTGCCGATGAGGCCACATGTTCAATTTGCTGTTGGTTGCCATGTCTATCGGCTTTTGCTGTTGTGTAGTTTGTTTTTGCAAATTGTTCGGACTTTTTGCTATTCTCTCTCTCTTTTTCGTTTGTCTTTCTTTCTTTGCTAGCGCTAAGCAACCTGTTGCCAATGTTTGGTTTTTGTGCCAGTCAATGAATTTGTTTTTGAGAAAAGAAGGTGACTTGAAGCAGAGCAGGGAAAAGACAATATGATTAATTTGTTTTGTAGAATATAAAATAGAAATTAAAGGATTAAATTAAGATAAAAAAGAGCAAAATTAGACGAAATAATAATAAAAATAGTCTATAATATTTTGTTATATTTTTAAAAATATAATGACACAAAATAAAAAATTGTACATTGAAATCACCAAATTAAAAAAAAAAATTAAAAACGGAAAACTGAAAAATAGAAAAAGAAATAAAAAATGAAGAGGAAAAGATTGAAGCGAATAAAAATAAAGTGAAGCTCACTAAAATAATATAAAATATAATGCAATTAGTAAACTACAATAAAATAAAGAATAACAATACGTAATAGAATAAAACAACACAAATAAAATGAAATAAAAAAGAACAGATCTTAAAATATAATAAAATAATATAACCAAACAATGTAGTTAATACAAAATAAATTAATATATAGATTACAAAAACAAAAAAGTTTGATTAAACAAATATTAAAAATTTAATTAAAAAATAAAGTAAAGTGATATAAGGAAAACATAATTAAATAACATAAAATAAATTACATAATACAAAATAAAATAAAGTAATTTTGTCTTATAACAGTAGGAAAAAAGTGAAATAAAATATCATAAAATGAATTAAAATAAAATAAAAGAAATAGAAAACAGATAAAAAATAAAAATAAAGGATGCAATAAACAAAATAAAGCAACATGTACTAGCATAAAATAAAACAAAATGAAATTAACAAACAAATTATCATATAAATTTGAATAATATAACAAAAAAAAAAAAATAAAAATATAATAATTTATACGATACATACAGTTTAATTAAACAAAGTAAACAAGTATTAAAAATGTAAATTAAACATAAAAAAATGTAATAAAATAACCTTACATACATAAATCATCTTATTATTCAAATAAAATAAATTAACATTTAATTAATCAAAAAAAAAAAAAAAAAATACAGGAAAATAAAAGAAAATAAAACGAAATAAAATATAATGCAATAGGCAAAAGGTGAAATAAAGTAACGTAAAATGAATCAAAATAAAATAAAAGAAATAATAAAAAAAAATGAAATAAATTAAATAAAAAAAAATAAAATAAGGCAAACTACAACAATATGTAATAAAATAGAAATAAAACGAAATAGCATAGAATGATGCACAATAAAATATGTAAACGAAAATAAAATATACAAAATAAAGTGATATAAACGAAAATAAAATAATTTATAATGGAATAAAGTCAAATAAAGTTAAAGGAAAAATTAAAGTAAAATAAATTACAATACAACATTTACAAATAACGTTAAATACAGTGAAAATAAAATACAATAAAATAGTAGAGAAGTAAAATAAAACACAATAAATAAATGAAAAAAAAAAATTAAAATAAAAAGAAAGAAGTGAAAATAAAAAAAATATATAAAAAGAATAACAACCCTATACTCATACACAGAAAAAAGGCTCCATCCTGATAGTAGGCGCAGTAAACAGCGTAAAACTATGACGCAGAATATAAATATTATTTACGTTGTTGTCGCCAAAGTAATCCAACGTTCTTCGGTTGTCACGTACTCAGTTGGAAATAACATTTACAATGACTGCTGTAATCATTAAAGTGCAGGAAACCAATTCTGCCGCATAGTTTTAGGCGCAGTAAACATGACAACTGTCAGGTTGATAAGTTTTCCTAATGTATCCGCATAGAGCAGTAAGAGAGATAAAGCACAGTTTTTTCAGTTGGGGGACTTAAAGTGCCTAATGCATTATCAAAACTACCCCCGCAGAAATAGTAATTATGGGCAGCCTTCATGGTCTCGCCATTTGGAACCATTGCCCAATCAAGGACCATCATCGTATTATGTTTATCGAGAAGCTGGATCCAGGCATCACTATTTTGCCCTTACAATGAAATTCCCATGTATGAAAATCGCCCAGTGTTCTTATAAATCTTTGTCGACGGTTATTATACTCACTTTCCTTTTTTGTTTAGAGCTCATTCTTCATAATTTCGCAGGCAGTCAAAGAGTATGTGTTCTGGAGAGATGAGCTTCGTGGTATTTTTTGGTATACTGCGCGAGTTTTCTGTTGATTCAGGCTTCCAGCCTTAGTCTTAGTTTTGGCTCTTGTTCTATCAATATTGCCCTGCGTTTGTTGGTTGGTTTAAAATTTTTGAAGTTAAACTTCTTCAGTGATTTTTTAACATCGCGTAACGAAAGTCACGCCAGAATAGCTTTACTAATTTTAACCACTATACTTACCACTATTTTTGCTAAATTCTACCAATATTTTTACTCATTTCTACTACTACTTTTACTCATTTCTACCACTTTTTTACTAATGCTACTACTCATTTCTACCACTATTTCTACTAATCTCTATCATTATTTATTAATTTATTAATGCTACTACTACTTTCTGCCACTATTTTTACTAATTTCTACCACTATTTTTCACTTGTTTCTACCACTATTTTTTTTTTTTACTAATTTTTCCTTTACTTTTACTAATTTCAACCACTATTTTTACAAATTTCTACCAATATTTTCATAAATTTCTACCACTATTTTTTTACTAATTTCTTCTACTATTTTTTATAATAATTTCTGCCACTATTTTAACTACTGCTACTACTTTTTTTGATTTCTGCCACTATTTGTTTTAATTTTTACCACTATTTTTATTAGTTTCTACTACTATTTTTTTTTACTAATTTCTGCCACTTTTTCTATACTAATTTCTACCACTATTTTTAATACTTTCTACCACTATTTTGACTAATGCTACTACTAATTACTGCGACTTTGTCTACTAATTTCTACCACAATTTTTTTTTGTACTAATTTCTACCAGTATTTCTACTGATTTTAACCACTATTTGTAGTAATTTTTACTACTATATTTTTTAGTTTCTACCACTATGTTTACTAATTCTAACTAAACTCCCAAAAGTGTAAACCGCAATTCCTATAGGAAAGAGGATTAGCCCAAAAAATTTCGTTTCTTCATTTATAGCTAATGGTAACAAATAATTTTTTCATAAGGCATTTTCAATTAAATAACCCTAATAATAGGCATTCATTTCGACCCCAAACAAGTTTGCAACTTAAGTTCTTCATTTTTGGAAGGCCGCGCCATGCACTGGCATTTCTAACTTGCTAAACGCAAATCTTTGTTTAAAGCAATTTAGTTTTATCGTTTATTTTAATTCATGCATAAATTTTAATTCAAATACCTCCTTCAGTACCATTTTTTTCATCTGCACACCGTTTTCTAAACTATAATCACCGGACCAGACGGCCTAATTAAATGTTGCCTTCTTCTTCTTCGTAACTACAAACTAAAATAGCTAATGCGAAGACCTTTTAAAATAAAGTTCGTATTTTGTTTTTTTTTCACAAGGTTCGATTTTTGCACTAGTTATTTCGTGATATCCTTTAAAAATCGTACATTGAAATTTAACAACTAAATTATAGCAAAATCACAAAACAAAAAAAAAAAACAAAGCATTAAGGCATTGTATGCGTTTGGTAAATGCGAAGGAAAGCAAAAGGAGCATAACGTTAAAATGGTCACAGCCAGAGCAGCCAGGGCAGCGAGAGCAGCATAAAGGCACAGGTCCATCACGTGTTGTCCCGCCGCACCGCCATTTTGCATGTGGTTTGCCTTTTTTTCGAGTAACTATCAGACATTTTTGCCACAATACTCGCGTTCGCCGGCACTGGTGCCAAAGCGAGAGCTGTTCTTTTCTTAATACTGGCTTTTGTTTTTTTGTGTTGTGTGTTTTTTGTTTTTGTAAACCGTTTATTTTTGTGGCTGCTGCTGCTGCTAATGAATGGTTCTTGTTCATGTTGGCATTTTTGCCTCACTGTTTCTTTTCGTTTTTTTTTTGTTTGTCTCCTTTTTAATTTTAGTTGACTTAGTCTGTTAAATGTATTTTAGGATGCCATTAGAACCTTACAGCTTGCTTTTTCGAACTCATTTTGCCTGTATGTATAAATGTAAATTGGCTATATCTATGTATGTGTGCACATCTATTTATGTATGCATGTTTGTGGTTGTATGCAAATACGGCATGTGCAGCTTTTGCCTTTTATTTGTTTTGGCATCGCAAGTGTTAGCTTTCAAAGATTTTGAAACGGATATAGAAGTGTGAAATGGAAGAAGGCATAAAATTGAAAAAAAATTCCATGGGTAGAATACTATCGAGATTCTGTATTGAGAGCTGAACTGGCACAAAAGTATTTAAGTAAATTTAATGTGGGAAATTGAAACTATGTATATTTTTGACATATTCGTAGATACAATTTTAAAATATTCAAAATAATACTTACTTGCCGCAATAAAACTAAAACAATTTGGAATTCGCGTTAGGCTTACATCAACTTTTCACAAACATTGTTCAATCAATGAAAAAGCATTGGAAATGTGTAAATTAGTTTGCAATTTTTTTCGAACGATTAATTCGAACTTTAACTTTGAATATTTTTTTTAGCTATGTAAATGCGTCAAAACTCCATACACTTGTATTTACAAAAATACCTTAAGTTGAGTATTAAGTGAGTGTGATGTTATTTAATTTATGAATTTTATAAGGGGCGTCAATGGTTTCAGCTTCAAACCCAACTTTGTACTAAGTTGGCAGCACTGAATACAGTTTGATTTAAATTAAATTGGATTAGAGGCTTACGCCGAGTGCTTTCGCTCCAGCGGCGGCGTAAAGCACTAATAGAACCGGCGGCGGCGGCGAGCCGGCTTTCTTTGCAACAAATTTATGAAATTTTCCAAATACAAGAATTACAAACAAAATAAATACTACATGAAATTGGAGACAATTTTTTATTGAAAAAAGATGTTTCAAACATAGTAATAAAAAAAGTCGTAGTACAATTGGCGTAAATGCCTATTTAATAAAGTAAAACAAAAAAAAACTTCACAGTTCAATTCATAGTTATATATCGATGAGATCATGTTATTATAGTAATAATAGCCAAATATTAAAAAAAATTACGTTAAATCATTTAAAATCATTTATCATGGAAATAATTTTAGATTGTACCAAACGTTATGGTACGCCGAATTACGCTGCCGCCGCCGCCGCGCCATTTTCTTGTTAACTCGGCGGCGGCGCACTTGAACTGGTAATATTCGGCGGCGGCAGCGGCGTAGCTCGGCGGCGTAAATGTCTAAATTGGATAAACCAATCGAAGTCAATGGATTAATAAAAATCAGAAGCTGATTTTATTAGGCACACGGCAAATTTATAGAAGGTGGAGTAAAAAGCACAGCTGATTTGTTTTTGTTTTTCATTTAAATTCGCCTTACTTTTGTGTAGGGATTGTCAAAGCATGATTATTTATTTACAATAAAACTTTTTGATTTTGTAAAGAACATATTTCTTACAGTGGCGAGCAAAGCCGGTCGAATGCTGACCTTTTCAGCAAAATTTTCAGCAAAATTTTTGAATTTTTTAAAAGAATGTTTAGAAATTTTTTTTGTGTACGCAGTTTTATAACCCATTTAAGGGGGTCTCCTGGTGTGATGCTAAAAAAAGCTGATATTTCGAAATTTTTTTGGTGACAAAGGTATTACATAGATTGTTTATTCAAAAGTTATGTTTGAGACAACTTTTAAACAATATTTTCAAAAAAGAAAAACTCGAAAAAGTTAGAAAATGGCGGTGTAATCAAACTTGCAGTGCAGCGTGTCGCTGATGAATTGGTCCCATTGTGTACACGATAGCGTTCGTAATTCTCAACTGAAACAAAAATAATTTTTATGGCGTAAATTGTAACACTTTTTTACTCTATATAAAGCTCCATAAATCGGTAGAAACCCCAATTAATCTTTTTTTCTTGTTTTGAATCCAAAAATTAAATTTTTATCAAAATTTTTGAATTTTTTTTTTGTTTACATTATGAAAAGTAATTAAACTTGTGGTTCCTATGGAACAGTTTTAAATACTCTACAAAATGCAAGTTGAATCAGGTCGATAGGTCAAATAGTTTTCCCGTAATCGTGTATACAAATTGCAAAAATGTGATTTCGAGAAAAAACGTTTTAAAGTTTTGAAACATTGAAAATTTTGAAATATGTGACTTACAGCAATACAATTCTAATCCGTTACTCCAGCTCCATAAAGTAACCGCTCAGCTTCCTCAAAGAACTCGTCCGTTTGTATTCTCTCAGCTCTACGAGCGGTGCGGGCCTCTTTTGTGCTGATACTAAGTAGCTCGTACTTCGTACCCAGCTTCGTACCCAGCGTGCGCGGTCGATCTCACCAACGTTCGACACGTGCTGGCAATATCTAAAAAAATACGTGGAATTCTGGGCTGTAATTTTAAGGGGGATGTTAAAAGATAGTTATAGAACAGATTAAGCTAAAAGAAAAAAAATTGATTTTTTTTCGAATCACACCAGGAGACCCCCTTCATTTTAGTATAAAAAAGTATAATAAATATAATATATATATTTAATTTTACCCTTGGAAACTTTTCATACTAAAATTAAATAAGTTATAAAACTGCATACCTACTCGATAAATTACTAAAAACTTTCCAAAAAAATTCTAAAACTTAGATGAAAATTTGTTGAGTTTTCATACACTTTTTTTATTAAGTTTTAAACATTAAGTTACAGGATTTTTGTAAAAGTATGAGCTATATTTGCATATAAAATTAATACAAAAATTTATCATGCAAAATCTTGCTATTATTGTAATAAGAAAAATGATTACATTGAGGATCTTTTAAAGAAGCATGTGCCGCCATAGGCTCTGAATTTATTTGGCAAAGTGCAATTTTGTTTCCAACAAGATTCTGCTCGAGCTCACGAGGCTAGAATAATTTCATCAGATGAATGACCGTCTTCTTCCACGGATCTGGGTCTATTAAATTACTGCGTAGGGGGGGGGGGGGGGGGGGAGCTACATGTTGAAAAAAAATGAAGGATATAAAACTAAGAATACTATATTTTCTTTTACAAATCTTAAGCTCTCTTTTCTTGTAAAACAAAATAAATAAATGAATCAAAAATTGTGTAACAGTTATTCGCCGTCACGCTGTATATGTTTAAGCCAAGGCGAATTCACACATATAAGGTGAAGTTGATCAAGCAGCTGATTGAATTCGCTTGGTGAACGTTAAGCCAAAATGATATGTTTGTTGTAAATCCTACTGTCATTTTACGTATATTTTGATAGTGTGTAATTTTTGTTATAAAACCACCTGATATAAATTCGCCTTCATTTAAGGGGCTGCTCTACTCTTGCGTTTTCAAAAAATCGATTTTGTTTTATATTTAATTTCAATCTATGTATATGTATCCAAGAATATGCCACGGAGAGGATTTGTGGAAATCACATTCCTTTGCATGCTCCTGGGCTCCGTAATGTACCCGTCTCCGGCCGTTTACGAGAAGCTGAGCGTGGCGCGCCATTTTTAAACGCGTTTTCCCGAAAGTAGGGGTTTTTTTTTTAGCTGCCGAGTAAGACTTTTCATAAAGGTATTGGTCCGATTTCACAAATTTTTATATTGAATTAATCAGTGAATATACCGCTATGTTTTTCCGAGTACGATTTGTGAAATTTTATTTTGTTCTATTTTTAGAGTCCCTAACATGTCAAAAAAATAACGTGAAAATTGAAAATTTTAATAAATTTTTGCATAAATTCTACAATTTACTACAAACTAAAAAAAATTCTGTTTCGAGAAAACATACCCAACGTAACTGTGATAATAAAGAATATATAATTTTTGATTACATATTACCCAACTGGCCAGAATTTTACTTGAGCGGGACTCATGCAGTTTCAACATCAATTTCGTTAATGACGTTTCAAGGGCGACAATATTTTTTTTTTGGTATTCGATACAAGAATTTTGAAGTCAAAACATGTACCTTTTAAATAAAAAGAAAAACATTTTTAATCCATTCAATAGATCCTTCGGAATTTCTTGAGAGTAGAGGACCCCCTTAAGCATTTCATTTCGCTCTGACAATATTTTAAACTTTTTTCCATTTTTTTTTTAAATAACTATAACTTAGCCGAGACTTGGAAATCTTAGTAAACCATACAAAATAAATCGAGCCAACACTCCGTAGAGTATTTTATTACAAGATAGGTTGTCTTTGAGATGGAAATTGTCGCACAGTGTAATTGGTTTGAGCGCAGTGTGGTATTTATTTCACCTAAACACAAAACTATAACTAGACATAAAAATAATATAAATGTTTAAACTCATTAAATATATTAACTATACATCATTTACAGCTTAAAACAATTAATAGTTGCTCAATTTCTTTGTTTTTTTTTGTTTCATCTTCTCTTTTTTCTTTCAATTTGCAGATCTTCAAACTGATTGCCCGCTGATTGCTTGCTGGTTTCCGTCGATTTGGTTGGCTTCCTGTCACCGCCATTATTATTGCGCTGCTGACGCGAGTGTTAAGTGCAAAAAAGTGTTAATTTCAACAACAAAACGAAGAGAGAAAAGACAGCAGCAAAAATTCAAAAAGAAAAAAAGAAAAGAAAAACCCTACGCGCGATATAGAAAAAGTGAAAATCAAATACATACAAACATTCCTACTAAATATTTAGTGAGGTTGTGCTGGTGGACGACGCCATATCCTCATCATCATAAATTACTCAAAGTGTATGTGGTAGAAGTGCAAGTAAAATAGTTCAATATTTGTATGTATTTATATTTCTATGTCTACCTATGAATATATACATATGTACATACATGCATATGTGTGTGTGTGTGTGTGTATTTGTGTTTGCTGATGCTGTATTATTATGGCAACAGTGAGAATGTTTGAGCAACGGACAGGCAAAAAAAAATGAGACCAATTGCCAGAACTTATCGCGTTCGGTATACTAATGGCTGTAAGTTTGCGAATTCCACAGCGCATAGAAACAAAACAGCAACAACAAGTGCAACAATAACAAAAACCCCAACAAAAAACGAAACAAACAACCCAGCAAACAAATAGTGCGAGTAAGTGTTTGCAACAAAAACAAGCAGAAAACGGAATTCCAGTAGGTGCAAGTAGGAATCAAAAGCGAGCGACATTCAGTCGAAGCGCAGTCAGTAGGCAGACAGACATACAACAACAATAAAAACAGCAGAAACAACAACAACATTAACAAGTGGCATACCAGCGAAGTAGTGTAAAGGACTGCCATTTGGTAGTCTCAATTGGCGTAGCCACATTATGACGCGCTGCAGGAACGCAAAATATTTGCCTGCAGACGTTGAGAGGAGCAACGACGACGACGATCGACGACGACGACGACGACGACGACAAGCCATCGAACTGGTCACGGTCACAGACACAAATTCGAGCGCATACGCGCGTACTTACAGCATGACAAATCAGCCAAATTGTAACGATATCTTCATTTCTGCAATTGCCACAAATGCCAATGCAATAAGTAAAAAACATACACGCAATGATAGCGTTAGCTTCCATTCGGTTGTATCAAAGTGCGCCGCAAAAGTGTGCACATTAGCACCAACCCCTCCCCCTTCCAACAATATTCGTACCGCCACAGCAGCTAGTGCGTTGAAGGAAATTGAAGTACTACCAAGAGAAGACTACAAAATAACGCCGCCACAAAAGCACATCATCAACAACACAACGACCATAGCGTGCAGTGATGCTGAGGTGGAGCAGCCTACTTACGCAGCCCAACTGCATTACCGTCAACATAATTTAGTCTTAAGGAGAGCTTTGCAACTCATTTGCTTGGTATTTGCGCTGTGCGCCTTGCCAATGTCGTGTCACAGCCAACGTCAGCCATTGAGCGTGTATAGTAGTGCGGCGTTTGGTCCCAGTGCGGCAGCTGGACCGATTGCACACTACAGTGTATTGGCCTTTCCACGTCGACGCTCTTCGGCGAGCGCTGATGGCGTCACTGGACTTATGCAGTCGCGCGCTGTTGATACGAGCGCACAGTTTGAAGTGTTGGAGGGACAACCACGTGGTACGGTCGTTGGTTTTATACCGACCAAACCCGACTTTACGTATCGCTTCAACGAACCACCTCGCGAATTTACGCTCGATCAAGTTACGGGTGAGATCAAAACGAATGTGGTGCTGGATCGTGAAGGTATGCGCGATCGTTACGATTTAGTTGTGCTTTCATCACAGCCCACATATCCCATCGAAGTGCGTATTATTGTGTTGGATGTGAATGATAATGCGCCGGAATTTCCCGAACCCAGCATAGCGGTATCGTTCTCCGAGAGTGCGGCAACCGGTACACGCTTACTGCTAGATGCAGCCACCGATCGCGATATTGGCGAGAATAGCGTAACGGATGATTATCGCATTGTGGATGGCAATGTGGAGGAAAAATTTCGTTTGGCCGTAACAACGAACCCAAGTGGCGATGTATCCTATCTGCATCTGGAGACGACGGGAAATTTGGATCGTGAAACCTGTGGTTTCTACCAATTAAATATATCAGCGCGTGATGGTGGTGATCCACCAAAATATGGTTACTTGTTGGTTAATGTAACAATCGTCGACGTTAACGATAATCCACCGATATTCGATCACAGCGATTACATCGTCTCGCTGAATGAATCTGTGCCACCTGGTACGCCTGTACTTCAAGTAATGGCTTCGGATAACGATCTTGGTGATAATGCTAAGATAACCTACTACCTAGCCGACACCGAGCAACAGTTTACGGTCGATCCCGAGACGGGCGTTATATCCACCACCGAGCTGCTCAGCTGCCCGCAACAGAATTGCCAAACCTACGCACGCCCCGGCGCCAGTTGTCCGAAGAGCTGTGTATTTACGGTATTCGCGCGCGATCACGGCTCTCCGCGGCAAGATGGACGCACTTATGTTACGGTAAACCTTGTAGACACCAACGACCACGACCCCGTCATACGTTTTCAATATTTTCCGCCAACCGGCACGTTTGCCACCGTAGATGAGAATGCGGCAAATGGTAGTGTGGTTGCTGCCGTATCTGTTGTGGATATGGATGAGGGGTTGAATGGCGAGACGAACTTGCGTATCATCTCAGGCAATGAGTTGGGGCATTTTCGTTTGGAGAAGACACCATCGTTTGATATTGTGCGCGTTAATGGTGTGTTGGATCGCGAGGAAATTGGCAAGTACAATTTGACAGTTGTCGCCATCGATAAAGGTTCACCGCCACGTACGGCGACCGCTCACCTAATTATCCATGTCAACGATGTCAATGATCATGAGCCGGTGTTTGAGAAGACCGAATATTCGGCTGTATTGAGTGAATTGGCACCAGCAGGCACGTACGTGGCCTCCATTACCGCCACCGATGAGGATACCGGCGTAAATGCATTGATTTTCTACGATTTCGTTTCTGGTAATAATAAACAATGGTTTGCCATTGATACAGCGTCCGGTTTGATAACAACGCAGGCCGGATTGGATCGCGAAGTGGAAGATAGCGTAGAATTGAGCATATCCGCACGTGATGGCGGCCCAAATCCAAAGTGGGCGTACACACAACTCAAAGTGACCATACTGGATGAAAACGATGAGGCACCACAATTCTCGCAACAACACATCAACGTCACACTCAGCGAGAATACGCCACCACAGACGTTGGTCGCCATGCTAACGGCCGCCGATCACGATCAGGGCACTAATGGTTCGGTGACATACACATTGGCGGGTAGTGTGGAGCGTAAATATCCGCAACAATTTGCGCTCGACTCGCTCACTGGCCAATTAACAACGCGCAGTGCACTTGATCGTGAGACAATTGCGCATTATGAGATTTTTGTGATCGCACGCGATCAGGGCGCACCACCACAATCGGCCACAGCTACTGTTTATCTGAACATTGAGGATGTCAACGACAATAGCCCAACGTTCTATCCGAGTCATTATTTTTATGCGTTACCTGACGATGCGGGCGACAACAGACAACCGCTGTTGAAAGTCACAGCCAGTGATCGTGATGCGGGCGATAATGCCTTAATTACCTACCAACTGGAGTCAGGTGGCGATGGCCATTTCGTCGTCGATACATGGAGTGGTGCGATAACGTTGCGCGCCGGCAGCATAGACATACGCCGCCAGTCACCAAAGGCACTATACAAGTTGAAGATTTCGGCAAAGGATCGCGGTGAACGACGCAGCGAACAAGATGCATTGGTTGAGATTGTATTGCAATCCAAAATGGAGTTGCTCGAATTCGACTCATACGGCAGTTATGAGTTTCAAATTGTAGAAGATTATGAGCAACAACAGCCTGTGGTAGAGCGCGAGGTGGGCCGAGTGCAAGTAAAGTCACATGCCGGCAAATCGACACTGCCACCCAACATCGAGTATGTGATCGTGTATGGCGATGCGGATGAGAACTTTGCGGTGGATCGTCGCACCGGTCGCATCCGCACGGCGCGTCGTATTGATCGTGAAGTACTGGCACAATATCAACTAACAGTGATGGCGCGCACTGGCCTGGCTTATGGCAAATGCATTGTGAACATTGCGATCGCTGATTTGAACGATAATGCGCCGATCTTTGCACAAGATCGTGACGGTGAGATACAGTTGGCCGAGAATGCGGCTGTCGGTCAAGAGGTTTACTTGTCACGCGCACGTGATCGCGATGCGGGCATGAATAGCCGTGTCACCTACACGCTCACCTACAACCCCGACGAACAGTTTCGCATCAGCGAATCGACGGGCGTACTCCAATTGCAACGTCCGATACGAGCTGCATCCGGCACATTGCTGCATGTAGAATTGATGGCCACAGATGGCGGCACACCGCCACTGTCAACGCGACACACCATCGACGTGCTCATTGCCGATGTCAATGATCATACACCTGTGTTCGATCACACATCGTACGAGACATCATTGCGCGAGTCAACCAAGGTGAATGCGCGCTTCTTTGCGCTAGCCGCCAGCGATGCGGATCTTGGTGTAAATGGGCGTATATCGTACGACATAATCGAGGGTAATGCAGAGCGGAAGTTTGGCGTATTTCCCGATGGCTATTTGTTTGTGCGCGCGCAGTTGGATCGCGAAGAGCGCGATTATTACGCGTTGACGGTAGCCTGCCGCGATAGCGGTATGCCGGCGCGTTCATCTGTAGTGCCGGTAATCGTACATGTCATCGATGAGAATGATAATGCGCCGCAGTTCACAAATAGTACTTTCACCTTTAGCATTGCAGAGAATGAGCCAACCGATTCGTTTGTCGGCAAGTTGACGGCAACAGATCGTGACATTGGACGCAACGCGGAGTTGATTTATACTTTAGCGTCGCAGGAGCAGGATTTCACCATCGACATGCGTAATGGTTTCATCAAGGCGCTACATCCATTCGATCGCGAAGAGCTAGTACAGCGACGCAGCAGCGTCGGTGGTGGTGTGAGTGGGCAAGCGAATGGACAGACGAATGTTGGCGTGGGTGGTGTAGGCGATGGTATTAACAATGGCAATAACTACATACTATTAGAGGCCATCGTCTCGGACAATGGCATACAACGTTTGCACGACAAGGTCAAGGTGAAGATCATTATTACCGATGTCAATGACAATGCGCCACAGTTTATGCGCGCACCTTATCGCGTGCAGATTTCTGAAGGTTCTGGCATTGGTACGCAAGTAATGCGCGTTTATTCGGTAGATGCGGATGAAGGACTCAATGGCGATGTATACTACTCACTAGTTGAAGGTAATGAAGACGAACGCTTTGCCATGGACGATGCAACGGGACAATTGTCAATAGCACATTTACTTGATCGCGAGCAGCAGTCTTCATATAAGCTAACAGTTGTGGCGCGTGATGCTGCATTGAAGGGACAGCTAAGTGCCAGTACCACCATCACAGTGGAGGTCTTAGACGAAAATGACGTGGCGCCCGAATTCGCGCAGACAGCCAGCGAAGTGTCAGTGTTGGAGACGAGCAGCATTGGCGCAGAGTTAATGCGTTTCCGTGCAACAGACTCCGACCTGGGCATCAATAGCCAGGTGACCTATAGCATTACGGCCGGCAACCGCAAAGATACTTTTCACATCGACGCCATATCGGGTAGTTTGTATTTGCACAAACCACTCGACTATGAGGAGACTACTGTCTACAATCTGAATATAACGGCCGCTGATGGTGGAACACCACGCCTATCGAACACCATTGCCTTTACTGTCAATGTGGTGGATGAAAACGACAACCCACCCAGCTTTCCCAACACAGCCATTGTGCGGCAAATCAAGGAGGGTATTGCTATCAAAACACCCATTGTCACCATCACCGCCGAAGATCCGGACTCTGGCCTCAACGGAAAAGTTACCTATTCGATTACCAAGCAAGATCCTGAACAGCCGGGTGGTCGTCACTTTGGCATCAACACGCTGACCGGTGTCATTCATACGCTACGTGAAATCGATCGCGAAACCATTGACACCTTCCGGCTAACTGTCGTCGCTACCGATCAGGCAGAACTGCCTGAACCACAGTTGTCCGCTGAGAAATTGGTGACCGTCATTGTTGAGGACATTAACGATAATGCACCCACTTTTGTATCGATGAATGCGGCTATTTTGCCAATGCAAACGGCGGCGGCGCACAGTCATCACTATCGTGACGGCGTGCCAGTGATGCTTGTGCATGCACGCGATGCCGATTCGTCTAGCAACGGTTTGGTCACCTACGAAATGGTAAGCGGCAATATGGATCTCTTCAAATTGCATCGCAATACGGGCGCGATAACATTACGCAAAGTAATCGATCAGCCGGAGGTGCGCTATCAGTTGGCTTTGAAGGCGACCGATGAGGCGGTGCAGAGTGAACGTAAAAGCACTGATGCGTACATAACGATTATAACGACGGGCGGCACGGCGTCGGGTCCCGCATTCGATCAGCGCGAACAAAGCGGTTCCGTGTACGAAAATGAGCCGACCGGTACGAGTATTTTGACTGTGAGTGCACGCTTGAATGGTGCCGAAATCGAATACTATGTAACGAATGTGACGGCGATCGGTGCGAGTGTGAGTGTGCGAGCGAGTGCGGTGCAACAAGTCGATCGTTTGTTTGACATTGACACAAAGCTTGGCATATTATCGACAGCGAAGGAGTTGGATCGTGAAGCGGGACCGGATACGTACGAAGTGGAAGTTTATGCGATTGCATTGGGCGGAGCGCCGCGAACAACGAGTACTAAGGTAAGATTTTTTTTAAATTTTATTTGTTACAAGTTTTTTGTTCGGGTTTTTTTGCATACAGGTAATACAAAAAAAATTTGTCAGGAGTTTATTTAACACGCATAGAGCGGTGATTTCTAGATTTGAATAATAATTTTATTTCATGATTTTTGAAAAATTAACTATATAAAATATTTTGTTGACTGAATTTATACATACCAACTAGTTGATACCTGCGACTTCGTTTATTTACTACATTTTCATATGGATACTTAAAGAAAAACTAAAACTGCAGCTTCGATAAATTTAAAAACAATATCCCGCAGTCACAGTAAAGATGAAGTCGACTGTAAAGTTAGTAGAAATTTTTAGACATAATTTTCAATGAGATATCTGCCAATTATAGCCGCAACTAGGGAGACAAAGTGTCGATATGTTACTTATTCATAGTATCGTTCTAAAATAATTGGGTACCCATGAATATCGATAATCAAAGACTCGATACCCCAAATATCGATATTAAATTAAAATGAGGTTAAGTCAAAATTTTTCAAAAACCCAATCTGTTTGTCAGTTAGAAAGTTCAAGTACCAATTAGGTACATGCGAATTTTGAATATTCCAGATCTTAAAAATAATTTTATTCGCAAATTCGATACGATACTGGGGTTTAAGTACACGATTCCAAAAAAAGTCGCTTTAAAAGTATCGAGTATAAAATATCGGTATCGAATGGCAAAAGTATCGATATAGTATCGTACCGTATCGAAATTCGGGTCCTTAGCTGCAACTAACTTATGGGTTAACTTTACCTCGACTATCAGTATTAAAATGAACCATAAATATGGATTTTCTGGAAATATCGACCACGGACCCATCTAATGGATTTTTATACATACATATTTTTTATTTTCCAAATATAGTATATGTATACAGTATACATACCTATGATTGCTTTCAATGCCATCTAAGTTTGATTATAATCGCATCTGCAGTTTACCATTCTACTATTTTCCATATCGGATCAAAAGCACGGATTTTAGCGCCATATAGCGGATCCATTTTGCGTAAACGTACTTCTCGTAGTGTTCACATTCTCCGTTTCTAATTTCATTAAAATCGTATGAAAAGCAAAGATTTGCTGAATATCTTGCCTTCAGCGCCACCTCCCTCATTTATTTTTCATAAAAGTATTTTTTATTGCAACAGCACCAAACCTTTGAATATCATTAATACCACCTTATAGATTAAAATAAAGCTTTTGTCGATATCTGCTATTTACAAAATCTGGGAACCTACAGTGCGCAAAAATTTCACTCAAATCATAAATAATCGGTACACGAAGGTATGTCTTTTGTTGAGCTAGCTTAGGGACGGTCTCCATAGGCAAACTCCGATGTCGTGATAATTATGCCAGAAAATATATAGCCAATGGAGACCGCACATTGCTCAATGCCAGCAATATATGGCAGCGATTATTGTGTGTCATCACCAGCTGCGATTTTCGTTCTTTGACAGCTACTTTTTCATTTGCGTGAAAACTTCGTGGCGGCAACATCGTTGAAATTTTAATATAAAATCAAAAATTTAGACTTTTTCTATTCTACTATGAGTGATTATCTATTTCGAAGTGAAATAACACATTTTCCGTAATAATTTCGATATATTAGCGCTTTGATACCAACTAGCAAATAGTTTTATGAATCCATCAAATGCCCAAACACAAAGACAGGCAATCGAATTGCTCGCAACTAGCAGTCAAAATGACAGATGATAGCCGCGTCAGCGTTTGATGTGGGGTCAGGCTAATGTTGCTACCAGTGTTGCCGTATTGGTAATTTTTAACCATAACTGGCAAACGCACTTTTGGGTATTTTGTAATTTCTTTACCATTTTGGTAACTTTTGGAAGACTGCGATTTTCCTTTCAAAGACGTTACATTTCCTCGCTACTTTTTATAGTAAAAATTGAACTGGGCATAGTGGTATCAATTAATTTTTTTTGATAAAATTAGTAAAAAAGTTATAATTTAATACCTTTCATATAAACAACTAACTGTTTCCTCTGTGATGAACGAAATTCTCTCAGTCTATACTATCAGTATTTTTTTTGTTTTTGTTCTAAAGACTCGGACAATCTGATATACGTTTAATTTTCCGACTAAATCTAACTTAATGTTCAGATTTGTATTACAATTTTTCGAAAAGCAGTGAACAATTTCACAATAAGGATATTTCCAATGCAAGTTGATTTAATTTTTTAATTGAATTTTCATTTAATTTTTCAATATCCGAGTTTGCATTTACGCAAATATTTTCATACCAAATGATTTTATTAATTTATTAAACATTTTGTCTTGGCTTATATAAAAGTTTTTCGAAAATTGTTAGAATTTTGGATTAACGCTTTGGAAATCTAGATACATCTTTCATAAAATGGAATGGAATTTGGACAAGACCACAATGCAATGATGCCAACAAATCTTACAACGACCCAAGATGAAAATATGCTTTTAAAAATAACCTACATTTTTACAAAGAACTTAGCTCAAAGAACGTAGCTTACAAAGAAGTTGCATCACTCACACCGTTCCTCTAACAGAAAATCTGGTTTTATTTCACCATTCCAGAATTAATTTGACTTTTGGTGATTGATATTAGTATCTGGTTTGCTCCTATTGGTTTCTGGTGTGGTGAAGTGGGACACTTCCTGCAACTTTCGTCCAATTTCACCACACCGTTTTCCAATATGCAAATAAAAGTCAGCTGTGGTATAGGGTGAACTTAAATTAAATTTTCTCCCGTTGATTTTGAGACTATTCGGTATTGAATTGCCGTCTCAAGTCTCTATTCTTAAAATAAAGTCACTAATTTGTCAGCTGGTCTGAGCAGGTCACAAAACAAAGAAATTGAGGAATGTATTGAACAAATGCGAAAGTGAAGTAGCCCTCAATTTATTCCTTGGTCTTTCGCTATGTTTCGCTCAGGACTGTAAAAAATAACACTTTTAATTTACAAAACATATAGTATAAAAGATTATTTGTGCCTTGTTTAGTCATTTTGATCGAATGCACATATACAGGGTTTTTTAATAGGAACGCTACAAAAGTTTTTTAAATAAATAAAAAAAATGGTTTGGGATATGAATTAAATTATTTATTCCTGTGAAAGTACATTCGTTGCCATTATGTATGGAACTGGATTTATTTTGCATGGGCACCACGGGCACGCTTACAGAAGTCCAGATGCTGAACCCAATTTTCGACGGTTTTCAAGCATAAATCGGCCGATACTGCTGCAATTTCACGTTCGATATTCGTACGAAGTTCATCAATCGTCGCTGGCTTGTTGGCATAGACCACAGACTTGACGTAGCCCCACAGGAAATAGTCTAACGGCGTCAAATCGCACGACCGAGGTGTTCAATTGACTGGGCCATTTCGTGAGATACTCGTAACACGTTCACCAAACTTGGTTTTCAATAAATCGATTGTGACATTCGCTGTGTGGCTTGTGGCGCCGTCCTGTTGGAACCACATATTGTCGAAGTCCATATCATCCAATTTGGGCCAAAAATCTTCGGTTATCATTGAGCGGTAGCGATTCCCATTCACAGTAATGTGCCGGTCTAGGTCATCACGGAAGAAGTACGGCCCAGCCGGCCCACAAACCGCACCAAACCGTAGGTAATTCGGGATGCAATGTTGACTCATGGAGTACGTGTGGATTGCTGCCTGTCCAATAACGGATATTTTATTAATTGACGAAGCCATTCCGCCAGAAATTACGACGACCATAAATTGGACGTAGCGCTCTTAAAGTTGAGGCCATTGATTCCGAATTTCGGTAGTAAATTTTAATAATTTCGACTCGTTGTTGGATCGTATATCTTTCCATGATGAAATGGCAAACCTTACTGAAGAGAAATGTCAAAAGAGCGGGGAAAAATATGGCATCGTTTGCTGTCACTATCGGTCTACTTTTGTAGCGTCCCTATTGCAAGACCCTTTAGTTGGGGGTAGCTATATTTATCGATTGTTGATAGCTTCATGCAGCTATAAGAATTTTCCACAGCTAATTTCCATATGGTTTTAATTTTTAAAGAGCAATAATGCTGTTCACAAAGAATTGAAAAAGTGTAGCTTGTGCTATCGATGAACACATTTTCATTGAGTTTGATTGTGCATCGCTAGCTGACCATCCCAGTAGCTGATTGTCTCGAAATCTCGTCACAAGTCACAAAAATGTTCTCCAATTGAAAGTCTGAAAATTAGTGACTTGAGATGAGAGTGAGTTACCGAAAACGACATTAATTTGTTCATTTCATATGGGTCATTTGGATAACTTAAAAACTGTAAACTGAACGGTCTCTACCAGTACTCCATTTAATTTGTTAATTGTTGACAATTTCAGTGCACGTTGGTATTGATATCTTTTCTTTTCTATCGACTTTTCAGTTTCTGCTTAAACAATTAAATGCCAATCAGATCAAAATTAATATTTCTTGGAAACAAATTTCACCTGTCTAAATTTAGATATGATATTCGAGATAACAATATATGAATTCCAACGAATACTACCGATTGCTACAGATACTGTGCATAATTCATAATCATACACAAACATACATACGTACATGTCTCTGTATATTTGTATAACAACACTTGTTGCAATATAATTGCCAGCAATAACATCATTTCTACTTAGACGCATTTTTGCGCTACTAAAATGGTAAAAATTATGCCAACCAACATTGGTTAATTAATTCACTTGCGACTTGCTGTTGCAACGCACATAAATTCTTATTAGCACCACAAACCAAAAAAAAACCAACCAAACCAAGCAATTTGACCAAACTATCGCAGCAGCTGAGGCAGCTCGCGTGTGGTGGTGGAGGAGCAAAAGGGGAGAGAAAGCGCTAACTGGTAACTGCAACATGCCATATAACAACAACAACAACAACACCAACACAATGCCATTATAATAACAAGGGGATATGTGTGCTATTTAGTTTGCTGCTCAAGCTGTAGCAGAGTAAGTACAAGCAAAAGTAGACAATAAACCAAAGGGTGGCAACAAAATGTAACATCCGCAGTTACAATAACCAAAAAGCAAACACAACTACATACATACATACATAACAACAATAACACATCGTTGTCACGCTGCGCCAACCTGTACGCTTGTAAAGAAATAACAACAAGAATAAAGACATGTAACAATAACAAGCAATAACAACAACCAGGCGACTAAACGACATTAGCAAATGCGACTGTGACTGCGACTGTGTCTCCGACTGCGACTGCGACTGTGAATGGGTGCAAAAAAGTGCACATGCGCATGTTCATATGTATATCCTGCAAATGTATGTGTATGTATGTATGTATACCGGCGGTCATAAAAATAATGGCAGAACAATTTTATCTCTACTTCTTTAGTTTTACCTTTTTTTTTTTTTTTTTTTTTTTAATAAAAATGCAGATAATGCAATACCAACAACCATGCAAGTCGAAGTTTACAACATTTTGGAAAACTTATATACGCTCAAAAACTTTGATTTTCTAACTTTTCAATCCCAATTTCTAAAAATTTCTGGAGTTTGCAGTTTTATAGCTCAATAAATTGAACATTAAAGGAATGGGAGCCTACGCATTCGATAGCATCCCCATTATTGTCGAAAAAAGCGATTTGTTTAAAATTTTTTCGTTTATTTCAAAAAAAAAATGTGTGTGTGGCAAATTTATTTTTTATTACTGTATTTATAATAGAATGCGATAAACTTTAAAATACTAACCCTGAACAATTGCTAGGCTAAATATTTATGTATGTTTTTAACTCTGAGTTGATGTCTAACATTCTGCTGCGCAAGCAAATTTATCAATTTAACCTGTAAAGGCTGAGTTAAATAGATAACTTGCTTTCTCGCAAGTGGGCCTAAGTGTAGGCTTGAAGTAGTTAAAAATTTTCTTTGATTTTTGATAATTTTTGTTTGCTATAAGGCATAAGCAAAATTGGGACATAAATAAATAGCGTTTATCATGTAGCGCGATTCACTAACTTTAAACGATCCGACAATCGCAATTTTTCTTGACGATATTTGTCGTTTGCGGAATCGTAACTAACTGATCCTCAACGAAACTTAACAGCCGTCTTTTTGTATTTGTAAAAAGTAATATAAAATGGGTGAAAATCAATGATCAATCAAATGAGTCAAAATGGAATAGAAAGAATAAATGTATGCATGCTGCCGAATATAAATTTGAGAGGGGTTGAAATAACATACTAGTTTATTTTAGCCTTCAAATATTTATAATTGTTTTTATATATCGCAAGGCTTCACTCATAGGGGAATTTTGGACTCTCCTCTGGTTGATTTGGTAGCAATATCTGAAATCACCTGCAAATAGTTTTTGGTGAAATTATTTTTAGTTATTAATTTTCAATGGATTAATGAAACCTATCTATAAAAACATGCCATTATTTGTAGATCCACATATATGAATCATACCGTGCTCCAGGTTATTTAGCTTTTATATTTAAATTTTTTTAAACTTAGATCATATATCTTTCAATTAAAGTTAAGCTATACTTGGGTTTTTATTCTAGATAAGCGTTTGCTTTTACCATTTACGGTAGCTTTGGTGGTTGTCATGAGCCGCCATGATTGATATATGAGTAAAATCGATAGATAGATAGATAGATATTGGTGTTGAAGTTTGCACTTCGACCTTGCGATCCCTTGTGCCCTCCGTTCTTTATAGTACCTCATCTAACCCCAACGCTCTTAGGAGGTCTAAGATGATGGTTAATAGTAGCGAGCGTACAAGTTCCTGATCGGGGATATATGAGCCCAGATATCTCTGCCGTCTTCTTGAGATGGCTTCACATTAAAGAGCAGGTGCATCGGGGTCTCCAGGCCGAGTCATATTCCGAGACTGTGTAGATGTCTACGCAGTCTGCAATGACCTGTAAGAAACCTGTAAGTATCCTGAAGTGGGTTTTTGGGAGGTAGCCCCAATACGATTTGTTTATTGGGAACATATGCCTTATATCTTGCTCACCTATGGGTCGTCGATTGACCAGTTGTGAAGGATCTGAATCAGCTAAAACCTAGCAGTATAAATGTAGATTTAATAGTTCACCCAAGATTACATTAGCTACCTATAAATCATTCGTATGCCAAATATTCAAATGACTGTTTTTTTTTTCAATTTCAATCAAATAGAACACCGAACTTTAAAATTTTATTTCGATTTAATGTTCTCGATTGATTTAACAGCTTCATATTTGTCGTTGTTTAGTATTCGATAATGACTAACTAACGACGACATCTAATCTACCTGCTAAAAAAGTCATAGCCAATTAAATAGCTAAGTTAAATCACATATTGCTGTATAACGAGCAGACAGATTTGGCACATACATACTTACATACATATGTGATCCGTTATAGGAGCTACCATTGAAAGGTTAAATCCATTAAAACAACTAAATGTTGCAAAATGGGTATCCAACGAAAAAGATTTAGCACAGCTTTATTTCAAAGATATTTTGAAGGAAGGTTGCCACCTGTTTAAAGGTGAATGAAGTTGAATTAATAAATTAAATTAAATTTTACAATATGAGTGTCAACCTAAAAGTTTTATGAAAGTTTACTTTTAAAAATATTTTTGAAGAGAGTTGCCTGCTGTTTCGAAAATTAATAAAAATTTTACTGAACTATTGAAAAATGGGTCTCAAATGAAGCAGCGTTAAGAAGGCTTAACTTTGAAAATACTCTTGGTCAGTGTTGCCCCCTGCTTACTAAAGTCAATTAAATCAAATGATTGAATTTAGTTGGTAAGGGCACTGAACTTCTACTATACTCGGGGCTAACGAAAAAGGTTTTCGAAAGCTGTATTCGAGAAATATATTTAAAAACGGTGGCCACAAAAATTTAAATTCAACTAAACTTATAAGATAAATGAAGTATTACAAAATAATAATAATAGCTGAGTATAGAAAAAATAATGAAAGGCTAACTGTTTGAAAGATAAACACAAATTTATTAATAGCATTTTGAAAGCAGCTCATTAAAAGTTGCCACTTTTCCAAAATTAAAATTTTTTAATTTTTTAAATTTTTATGAGAAACATTTCAGGATATGCATTTATGAAAACTCATTTTTGAATAGAATAAAGAATTAAAACAAATCTGTGTATTTATGTAGAATAATACTAGCACGAAAGCAATACATTGCCAATATCCTGGAATATAATTTTTGAGACTGCCTTAATGCTCAAAAACTGGCTAGATTTATAAAACTACCTGAAAAATCAGGAAGTACCTACATAAAAGATTCTATACATAAGATTAACGTCAATCACTAGAAGGCCATAATGAGACTTCTTAATTGCAATACCGTTCGATGACGTTGTGCATTTCTAACAATAAATTGGGTCGCACTAAATCTGAATGGCAGATTGCGCCCTTGGCAATGTCGAAAAAGTTTCAACAACCAATAATAATCGACCGTTATTTTAAGTTCAAAATATATGTATGAACCTTTTCCCCGCCAAAACGAATCTTTTGACAGAGCTTTTTTGAAATTCGACTTTTCAAACAGGTGGTAACTCCCACAAAAGTTAGCTAGAACCTTCTTCACGAGAGGAACCGCTTGATACCGACATTTTAATATTTTATTTAATTTCTGTATATTTTAATTACATTTTACTTTTTAAACAGCTGGCAACCCACACCCTAGCACAAAATATACCTTACGCCCAAAATAATTTCATAAAAATCGGGCAAGCCGAGATTTTTATATATATGATGTAAATAAAGAAAGACAAAATTGTAAATATATTTCGTCATTATTTTTATGAACACAACTGTATATACTAACATATGTACATATATGTAAATGTAAGTGCATGCATTTTTTTCCCGCTTTGATTGTTTGCTCGTTTGTAAGTTGGTCATAAATTCTAGCAAGCAGCTATAAACATTTAAGACCCTACAAATTGTAATTTGCACGCACCGTATGCGAACGCATGAAACGCGTCACAACTCAATTCTTTTCCAATTCTCGCGGGGGAAAAGTAGAAACAAGGCGAAACACATGCACACACATGAAAATGTCTATCTGTGTGTTTGTGTATGTGTGTGTGAGTAAAGCAAAATGGATATTTGCAAGGTGAAACGCCAAGCTATTAGCATGCGCGCTCAAAAGTGGCTGTGTGGCTGTGTGCGGCTGTGTGTGTGCATTTGCGTTTCGCACTTAAGCTGCAGTTTTAACGCCACTTGTTTACTTTCCCCACACACACCAGCGCGCTCGCCATCGCTTATATTTACTGTGTGCGTATATGTGCAGGTGTGCGTTTTATTAATTCCGCTTAGAATAGCAGAGCGTCGCTATGGCAATCAAATTCTCTAGAAATCATAATAAATTCCAATGCCTTGTATGCCACAAACGGGCAGCGGAACAACATTATTGCACACAACCCATTCGCACAGGCACACACATGCAGCTTTGTATGGTGCACCTAATCAACTGGCGTTGTCCGCGACATTTCTTCTAAGCAAATCGCTTTGACTTTAGCTGGCACTTGTTATTTCACTTCCAATTCCATTACCGTCATGCATTTGCCAAATATCCAACAACAAAAACCATCATATTCATCTGCATCTCATACTTTGTTCGTTTGCCATAGCCTAGCGTGTGCAACACCTTTTCCAATGCCTCATCTGTCTGTTCTGTCTGTGGTCGTTGCCGCTGCCGCTGACGCTGGTAGAGTGCATCTCACCTTATCCGCAACCCTCATCGCCAACCCACATCGCCATCTTACATTTGCACAGCAATTATTGCTGCGACATATGCTAAAATGGTTGGCTGACTAGTTGCATGCACATACATTGCTAAATAAGTGTTTGTGTATGTATGTGTGCATTAAAATTAAGGTGCCTCAATTATATTCTAAGACTTCCAAAGAAGTAGCTCGGCTCAAAACTATATCAGTATAACAAGAAAGCTATGCTAAATGAAAGAGATGAAGGATTTTTTTCAAAATTAAGTTTGAACAGGGTTGCCACTTATTTAAAAAAATTAAATAAAAATTATTTTATGTTTAAAAATAAATAAAATATGACAATACTGGGAAAGCGGTTTATTTGAAAATATTTTGAAGAGTGTTGCCACCTGCTAAAAACCATCAATTCCTTTTTACTAATAAGGTGACTGAAAGCTTACAGCCTTAGTGTGAAAGTGAAAAGGCTTTCCCACTGTTCATAAGAGCTAATTCAATTTAATCAATACTCGTTACTTAACTGAAGTGTCTCTACTGCAATGGTGTCGAATGAAAAAATCTTTCAAAATCTTGATTTTGAGAATATTTTTGAAGAGGCTTGCCACCTGTTTGAACAATTAAATTCAATTAACTTAATAATATCAATGACATATTAAAGAACTGAGTGCTAAATAAAAAAGCTTTAGGAAAGCTGCATTTGAAACAATTTTTTTGGAAAGGGTGGCCAGATCTATGGAAAATTAAACGCAAATAAACTAAGTATAACCACTTTCTTTTCCTACAAGGTTTCCCTTCTGCCGCGAGTAGCGACTACATGAATCGATTTTTTATTCGCCATGATACTAAAAAGCATTTATTTTGAAAAGTAGTTGCTGTAAAAAAAATATTTTATTCAAAAACTACTGCGTAAAGTAGAAACCGATAATCTGTAGGTACGAAATGAAAGATAGAAAAAAAACTTTTCTTAGCCAGATGCAATCATATAGACTATAACTGCCTTATACTTTCAATTGTACTCGCTTAATTAAAGTAGACGCAAAAATAATTTTTTTTTTCACAAATCATAACTAGGGAACAATGAATTTTAGCCACAAGGTTGTATTCAAATTCTAGGAACATTGGTGTAGAAAAATTATCAAAGAGAATAGAAACACTTTTCGATATAATGAATTTCAATGAAACTTACCGACCAAAAGCATCCCAATTGGAAATTAAACTTTGGTCCTAAGAAAAATACAAATTAATAAAACATTAATTATAATGAGGATTGCATTGTTTATAAGTATATCCTGTTACAAATATTTTAAGAATATTTAAGTTTAAATCGGTTAGCCGGTCGTGGAGTTTTTGGGTAGAATTCTACCCAAATTTTAGCATTAAAATAAAATATACCCAATAAAAAAATTCAGTTGAGCTGAAACTCGACGAAATTGTCACAAAACTATTTTTGAACTAAATTGATTACTTTTGAGTGTGCTACGATATCTAATAAACCAGACGATTTGTAAGAAGAGTTATGAGAAAAGTTATCTACCCTTTTGGTTAGAATTCTACTAAATCCCACGGCATCCTCGTCCTCCTCATTACTTTCAAAACTAAATGGCCCATATCCCTATCCGATTGAACCACAATCAGCTAAACGTTCTGAACTGAACGGGCCAGATAATCAAAAAGGACGTGGACGATGCGAAGGTTGTTACAACGAGAGCATGAACAAAGACAAAACAAATAGAGCTTGTATATTGCTTTCGTAAAAAAATAGCCTGCAATACCTGGATATCGATTTACTTGGCGCTCAGTAAAATTCCCGAACTCGACTATGATTTTCGAAGAAATTTGCTAGTCTATTCATTATGACGTGGCAAACCAATCTGAGTAGATCTAACCACTTTCTGACCGTTTATATTAAGATTATCGACTACAGTGAACGGGAAGAGGATTGGAAAATCTATGCTACTGAACCCTTTTGGTTTACATACTTATTTTAACTTTCACCAGGTCTTTGGGTCAATTTGATCCAAATTTCAAATTTAATTGCTTATAATTCGGTCAAAATTTGATGCAATTGACCCGGGGTCTTGGCTCAACGGAAATATCGTATACGAATTTTTCATATCTTTTAAAATCATATCCGAAATTTTTATCCCTGTAGCTGTATTGGAAAAATGCTTAATTCGTACGTGAGTATCATATTCACCCAGTAGATTTTGATTTGCGGTTAATGCGTTGTAGCGTATTTACCGTTAGGATTTATGTCCTTTATTAGAGGCTTATTTGTGTTTTTGTTTCGCGTTGTTATAAAAATATTTCGGAAAACAATGAATTTCTTACTTTTCAACCAATATCCAACTGATGATTCAGATATATTTGATACAGATGATGATGAAGATTATTTACCAGATGAAAATGCAGTTGAAAGTGATTACGACAATTGTAATGATTTGGGCATAGAATATTTGTTTGAAGTCTTGAGCAGAGCAGCTGTTTCGCGGCCGCGTGTTTTATGCTTATCGAAAGGCAAAGCAATTGGATATTCAAGTAATCAAGTAAATTTCTTATGGCATATTGATTTTTTTTATTCAATATATTTTTTCCACATGTTAGGGCCAACAGCGTTTGCCGCTTTACAGACTACTGATCCATTTATTATAATTTTTGTTGTTCATCGAGCTATTCGAAACTGTATTGGGGGTATAATGAATCTTCAAGGAGTAAAGGAGTGCATCTGTAACAGAGTGAATGCGAGTATATTATGAGGTGTTTTTGCTAGCTGGTGTAGAATGATAAATATGACCGACCAATTATTTCTGCAACAATGTCTCAGAAAATATATGGAAAAAAATCAATCCATGTCTTCGTTTTGTCGATCGACAAATAGAATTAGTTTTCGTTATAACAAAACCAAAGGCAAGAAAAATTAAACTTTACCCAGTAACTGTTTTTTTTTTGTATATGCTCGATGTCTCCAATAGCAGCGCATAGCTTCACAAAACCATAGCTTCCTTTGAGCAGAGCAAGCTAATTTTTTTTGGATTATCTTTGACATTTTCTTGAGGTTGTGAAAAAACTTGACGTGATGGCGCCAAACTGACCTCAGATTTGGATATAGCGATCTCAAAAAATATGTAGTAACCTTGGTCTGCTCAAAAGAAGCTTTTTTGTTTTTTTATGGAGCTACGATGTTTACACAAAATCGGACCCGGAGTGGAATGCGTGCAAATGTGTAAATTATATTTGTGCTAATCACAAATATCATTTTTTTTGAAAATATTGAATAACAATGCGTTTTTTCAATCTTCTCTTTTCAATTTGTTCCATTTTACTAATTTTTCTCTGTTTTTTTTAAGTGTATTTTGATCAAGCCAGTTTTTTCTTAACAAACCATTACACAAAAATAAGAATAAAAAAAGTTTAGTATTTGCTTATTGCAACAATTTACATCTTAAAAATGAGATAAAAGCAAAAAAATAAGTTGGGTTAATTTGACCTATATGGATGGTATTTGTTCGCGATAATAAGGTCCGGATGATGCAAGTACATTTACTGGAAAGAAATTTTGCGATATAAATATATTTTTTATTTCATCGATTTCTAGTTGCATTTTTAAGCGCTCTCTACGAATAATCTCGAGAATACATATTCAAAATATTTTGCTTAAAATTTTCATAAATATATTTCGATGCGCCACCTTAATATCTACACTCACACATATGGCTTTGGCTAGAGCCATTTTAAGTCATTCGCATAGTTGGCCGCAGCTGCACATATCGCTGCCACATATCTGCACACGCACACATATTCATTCACACAAAACTTGTACACTTTTTTTTTGCCATTGTGAAATATTATCTGCAATGATTTTTTACTGCCTGCGAGGTGATTTTTATGATTCCTCACACACTCAACTTGCAGTCATCCCAACCAACCATCCGGTACTGCTCGTCCGCATCCTGCTCTCGCTTTAACCAACTCCTCGCCTTCAGGCTGCTGCGGCAGTTGCTGTTGTTGCTGTTGCTGCTGTCTGTCTGTCTGTCTGTCTGTCGCCATCAAGGTGTGGGTAAACTAATGTCATTGCGTTGTAGTTGCTGCAACACAAGAGTGCCCAACTTGCAACAACGCTGCCGCTGCAAATACGCAACTACATTTGCACTGAAACTAAGACTTGGCTGTGTTTTTTTTTTTTTTTTTTTTTTGTTTTTTTACTATTCGCACACTCGACAATCAGTCGCCCCGTTGTCGACTATCCGATATGTGGTAGTTAATGTTGCTGGTGTTGCACGTTATAGCAATAAATTAGTTCGTTATGTTTATGCGCATTTTATGGCGTCTAAATTAGTTGCTACGTATGCGTCTACACAAGCTCTTACTCGTCCTGGCTGGCAATGGCAACTCTTTGCGAGTAGTACCCACCCTGTACTCGTTAATATTGTGTTTGTGTTGCTTTTGTTTTTGTTTTTAGTTCTTCCCGGTTGGTATTGTATATGAACGCGTGATAAGCAGCGCACCCAAATCTCTTAGAAATGGGTTTCCATTAAGGATTTTGCATAGCTTATGCATTGCATAAACATTTCTTTTGGCCACACCATACAATATTAATGCCCACAAATGTGCATTTGTGGCAAGTAAGAAAAAACGAAAAAAAAAAAAACTAAAATGCATTTAAAGCAGCAATAACGTAGGTATCTACAATACCTGTGTAAGTGCATGAATAATTCCTGTGTGGGTAGCTTGGGTGTAAAGAATTTTGTAATGGTTCATATAACAATTACCGGAAGACACTTGGCTGAAAATATGCATAGAGATTGGCTCTATCTGAAATTGTAAAGGAAATTCTGCCGAAACATGCTCCTCTGTAAGTGACAAAACGATTGGCTCACTATGACTCGTAATATGCTTAGTGGCAGTGGAATGTACTTTATAAAAGGGTGCTAAGAACCCTAGTGAGTTCTACGCGTTGCTTTAGCTTTTGGCTGTTTTTTGTTTAAGGTTATGCTGGCTGGCCCAACAAGAGGGTTCATATAGACCGAGTACATCTTAATGTTGAAATGTCGGCTCATGAATTTGTTGGGATGTCAAAGCCCAAATCCATTGGCGCACTGAAGTAATTTCTTTGGCCACTTGTCGCTAGCCGATTGCAGATTCTGCAGCTGTGCTTTGCCTAGTGTAATGAATCGTCGCCTATCCAATGCTAGCCATTCGTATACTATATGGTTTGGTATGATTTGCATTCTACATTCCTTTGTATTTGCTCCCACTTCCTTTCTGTTTTCTAATATGTGCACAGTTCTTGCGATTGTTTAGTTCCCTGCGGAGAAATCGGCACTTTCACGTCAATAAAATCTTCTAGGTAGACGCGCTGTTTGGCAAAATCATCTGTCATTTCATTCCTTTTTACACACTTATGTCCCGGAACCCGATAGAGCTGCACGAGTTTTAGCCACAGTCAATCTTCCCCAGGATTTTTTCACTCTGCTATGGTTTTATATAGACCAGGTAGATGTTAACAGATAAAATATCTGATATTACCTCAGCCGTTTTCTTCACGGCCAGGATTTCTGCTTGAAAAATACTGGAGCGGTCCGGTAGTTAATAAAACATTCTGATATCTGGCTCTGAGCAGTAAACCGCAACTCCAACTCTATCATCAATTTTACTCACATCTATTATTGCTCCAAGAGACCGATCGAAGTTCACGCACGGGTTCAAATAGTTAGTTTGTCCAGTGAGAGAGAACACTATATGGTTAGGATCGTATATTTTGAACTCAAACGCAAGGCTCTTGGCTGCAAGGTTGGCCTGTGCAGAATGGTGTAGATAGCTGCTATTGAAATAGTCCGTGTAGAGAGCCTCAGAACGTAGTTGATTCCCATTGAGGTTGTTTCCACCACTATTGCTTGAATCGAGACTTTGCTTAATGTCCCAGCAATGTCTAAATATACCCCTAATTGATATTCAAGAGTCTTAAACAGAAACGATGTTAACCTGATAGACCTGCAGTTCTACGGGTATATAGGACAGTCTAACTTGGCCAGCGATATCAGATTCTCAATAGTGAGTTTCGGGCTCTCAGTCACGTCGTAAGCGTCGTCCGACTCTAGCACTTCCGCTGGAAAGTAGACATTGAGAAGCGCTTCCATCGATTTCTCACATTTCATTGTACAAGTTCCGTTCCGTAACTTCTTCGAAAGGTTTTTATGCTAAAATTTGACACCAAAAACAGTCAAATAAAAAAAATGAAAAAATAAACACCGTAAAAAGCGATCCTCGAGAGAAACTGTTTCTCGAGCAATCGAAGGCTCTAATACCTAAACAGCTTTTGAAATCATATTTGTAATCAATTTATGTCTAGTTGCCACTCTATTCATCAAATCAGTTATTATAGAGAAAGTTGAAAAACAAAATAACCCGTGGGTCCAAAGAAGTAAATCTTCTTTGTAGTAGTAGAAATTAATAAAAGTTCTAGTAATCAGTAGTAGCATAAGTAAAAATAATGGTAGAAATTATTAGTACCATTAGCAAAAATGGTGGTAGAAATGAATAAAAATAGTGGTAGTAATTAGTAGTACTAGTGGTAGAAAGTAGTGAAAATAGTGGGATAAATTAGTAAAAATAGTGGTAGAAATTAGTAAAAATTGTGGTAGATATTAGTAAAAGCAGTGGAAGGAATTAGTAAAAATAGTGGTAGAAATTAGTAGTAGCATTAGTAAAAATAGTGGTAGAAATTAGAAAAAATAGAGGTAGACACTAGAAAAAATAGTGGAAGAAATTAGTAAAAGCATGGGAAAAAATTAGTAAAAATAGTGGTAGTAATTAGTACTAGTATTAGTGAAAATAGTGGTAGAAATTAGTAAGAATTGCGCTAGAAATTGGTAAAATTAGTGGTAGAAATGAGTAAAAATCGTGGTAGAAATTAGTAGTAGAATTAGTAAATATAGTGGGAGAAATTATTAAACATAGTGCTAGACACTAGTGAAAATAGTGGTAGAAATTAGTAAAAGCAGTGGAAGAAATTAGTAAAAATAGTAATAGAAATTAGTAAAAATAGTAGTAGACACTAGTAAAAATAGTGGTAGAAATTAGTAAAAGCAGTGGAAGAAATTAGTAAAAATTGTGGTAGAAATTAGTAGTAGAAATTAGTAAGAATTGTGGTAGAAATTGGTTAAACTAGTGGTAGAAATTGGTAGTAGAATTAGTAAATAGTGGTAGAAAGTAGTAAAAATAGTGGTAGAAATTAGCGAAAGCAGTGGAAGAAATTAGTAAAAATAGTCGTAGAAATTAGTAAAAATAGTGGTAGAAATTAGTGGTAGCATCAGTAAAATTAGTAGTTGAAACTAGTAAGAATAGTGGTAAATATAGTAGTAAAAATTAGTAAAACTATTCTGACGCGACTTACGTTATGCTACGTAAAAAATCACTGCCGCTAAAGAAGTTTTGCTTCAAAAATTGTTCAAGTGCTAGCTTTAAAATCACAATGTATATATATATATAGATATACATACATATGTATATAAGTTTTATTTATAGTTTACGATGTTTAGAATGAACCAAGTATATTTTTTTGTGTGCAAAATTTCCTTCATATGAATGCGTGACAAATTCCATATTATATGCAATCTTTTACATTCATATAATATTATAGATTACTATGAAATAAAAAAAACAATACCCACAAAACCACGTATTGACATATTATTACTTTCTGTTAAAACATACAAATTTGTGAAAGTATGCACATAATTTTTTTTTAATACTTTTCAATACTTACATAAAATATAAGCTGAAGGTTTCGCTTATAAAAAAATAACAGCATGATAGTATAATTTAGAAAGGCAAAAATCTGCTGTTACATTGTAAAATAAATGTATGAACTTAGTATTGCCGTATTTATGAGAGTGTTAAAAATTTTACAGGTGACTGTAATATTAGATGAATATATCTTAAAAACAAAAATTACAGTTTTCGTCAATTTTTTGTTACTTAAATGATCACCGTATGAAATTATCACATCACATGCATTTTTTTAATTATATTCGTTAGCTACTTTCCCTTATATTTGCGTTTGCAGATCGCTCACGGTATTTAAAAGTGCAATAGCTCAAAATAAGTCGACGTCGCTGTTTTCTACTACTGCTTCTCCCTCTTCGCGCAGTGCTGCTGCTGTATTGGCCAGTGCTAACCCAATAACTGCGAAAACAACATCTTCTGCTAATGCTGCGCTCATGCCAGTCTCGTTGCCTATGCCGGTTGTTATCTGTAATGATGTTTCGTCGCCGGCTGCTGCTTCTAGTGCTGTTGGTGTTACGTCGAGTTCTGCTGCTGCGCCTGTGCTACCTCTGCCAGCTTCGTCACTGTGTTCTCAGGCTGTTATACATGCTAGCGCTGCTCTCCCTAGTGCAGTAACTACTCAATCATTTTCTTATGCTAATGTTGCTGCGTTCATACCGCCTCCTGAGTCGTCCGCTCAAAATGCTGTAACTGTTGCTAATACTCGTATGCATAGTGTTGACAAAAGCCCCAACTGGAAAAATTCAACCAAGAATAGTCGCCGTAAGTTAAAACAGCCCTTAGTTATTGGCTCTAGCGTCAATAACGAATTAAGCGTCGTATCGAAAATGAAGTGGTTACATATTTCCTCCTTCTCGCCCAGTGTAACTACTGATGATATCTTGGCATATGTCTCGAAGCATGCAGCTATCGACAAAAAGTTCCTGGTTTGCTTTACGCTTATTAAGAAAGATACCAGGGTTGACGATCTTTTAAGAGTCAACTTTAAGCTAGGCGTATCTGAATGGTGCTACGATAAGTTGTTGAATGCAGATATTTGGCCTGCGAATGTTAAGATCCGACCGTTCCAGTTTTTTCACAGAAACGGTGCCCCTCTGCAAGAATCATAAATGCGTCCTCTCATCCTGAAATTCGTTCCAAAAATCTTAATATTTATTTTCATAACGCCTCCGGTATAAGGACAAAGTCTACGTTGTTATATGATCTGAGTGCACAATTGGAATATGACATCTTTGTGATTATCGAGACCTGGCTAAATATGGACTTCTGTGACAGCGAATTCTTTGACTCTAAGCTGTATAACGTGTACCGAAAAGACCGCGATTCTTCTAAAACAGGACTTCTTAGAGGCGGTGGTATTCTTATCGCTGTTCAGCGGAAATTTCGGTCATCAGTTCTGCCGTTGGAAAATCGTGACTCGCTTCGGGACCAACTCTGCGTATCTGTACATGGCACTTCTAAACTATTTATTTGTGCGTCTTATATCCCTCCATCTAGCGTGGATACTCTTTACATATCGCACGTCGACAATATTGTTAACTTGATATCTGAGCGGCCAAATGGTAATTTTTGTATTCTAGGCGATTTTAACTTAGGTAATATTGCCTGGACTAATATGCATGATAGTTCTGCCTTGATTCCAATAAATATCAATTGCTGTTCTGAATCTTATTTAGTTGATAATTTTTTAAGTCTTAATCTTATGCAGATAAATAACTTTGTAAACAAATTAAGTAAAATCCTAGATCTTATTTTTATTAGCGACAATATGAACTTTTCATTGCGTGAATGCCTGGATCCTCTGTCGGACCACTGCATGCACCATGTACCGCTTGTTCTGCAATTGGAATTTTATGATTTTAACCCGATTTATCCGGATAGCGAATCCACCAAATTTTGTTTTAAAAATTGTAACTTTGGTGCCGTGAATGCTGAAATTTCCTTGATTGATTGGGTTTCAATATTTTCTGGGGTCGAAGTAGCTGAATGTTTCAATGCCTTCAAAACCATAATAAAGGACATTTGCTTGAATTTTATTCCGCTAGTTAAAAGAAGTTGCTACAAAATTCCTTGGTATACCGAAGAGCTAAAAAGTCTCAAGAATTTAAGAAATAAATTTTTCAAAAAATTCAAACAGACCAGTTCCGAATTTCATAGGAATGAATACCTGCGTTATTCGAGCGAGTTTAAAGTACTCAGTAAAACTCTCCATAGAAACTTTGTTCGTAAGTTTGAATCAGACATCAAGTCCAATCCAAAGGCTTTTTGGCGCTATGTAAGTTCTATGAAACTAAACTCAAGCATTCCTTCGCAAGTTTTTTATAATGAAGCTACTGCTAACTCTTCTTTAGAGGCGGCTAATCTTTTCGCAGATTTCTTTAGCTCAAATTTTGAACAGGATTCGGATCAAGCTAATAAGTTTATACCAGATGTCAATACCGACTCCCGAATTAATTTTGGGGCTCTTTCCTTAAAGCTCGATGACGTGATCGATGGAATTCTGCATATTAAATCCTCATCGCAAACGGATGTTGATGGGCTATCCTCCTTTTTATTAAAGAATTGTTCTGCACTTGCGTATCCAATTTTATTAATTTTCAATAAATCTCTTAATTGTGGGGTGTTCATTGATGATTGGAAAGTTTCTTCTATATCGCCAATCTTCAAGAGTGGTAACAAGAATAATGTTTCTAATTATCGACCAATCTCTAAACTGTCGACGGTTTCCAAATTGTTTGAGTTTATTGTCAAGCAGAAGTTATATTTCGTGACTAAGCGTTTAATTTCGACTGAACAACATGGCTTTATGTCGGGTAGGTCTACCGTAACAAATCTCTCAGTTTTCTCCGAATTTTGCCTGTCTGCTTTTAATAATCGAGTTCAAGTTGATGCAGTTTATACCGACTTTTCCAAAGCCTTCGATAAAATCAGCCATTCAATTTTAGTTTCAAAATTAGCAAGCCTGGGCTTTCACTCAATTTTTCTTTCTTGGATAAAATCATATCTCTCGTCCCGCAGTTGTACCGTCGTGGTAGATAATGCGCCTTCCCGTCCATTCATTGCGTCCTCTGGTATTCCCCAGGGGAGCATTTTAGGCCCCCTTCTATTCATTATCTTTATTAATGATATATCTAGCTGTTTTAAGCATTCTCAATTTTTACTATATGCTGATGACTTGAAAATATTCAGAACTATTTCAAGTAATTCAGATTCTCTTAAGATCCAGTCGGATCTTGATAATGTTGCTTTCTGGTGTAGAAAGAACCAATTACATTTAAATATAAAAAAATGTTTTCATGTTTCATTCGCCAAATCTCGCTCCCTTATTGCTACTTCATATTACATCAGTGGCTCTAAGCTAAGCACAGTGGGCGAAATTTGCGATCTCGGTGTGGTCTTCGATTCTAAATTCTTATTTCATAGCCACCTAAACTCCACTATTGCCAAGTCATATTCTATGCTTGCTTTCATTCGCCGATTCAGTTCAGGTTTTAGTGATCCTTACACCTTGAAACTATTATTTAACTCACTTGTACGCTCTAAATTAGAATACGTAGTCTTCATCTGGAGGCCATACTTTGAACGCCACATATTGAGACTCGAAAGAATTCAGAAAACGTTTATCAGGTTTGCCCTACGCTATTTACATTTTAGTGACCCGCTTCCTTCTTATAGCGCTAGGTGTCAGCTAATTAATTTAAAATCTCTAAACTCTAGAAGGACTATACTTTCTCTCACTTTTGTCTTTGATATCATTCGAGGTGCGATTGATTGTCCATTCTTACTAGAACGTATTCACTTTAACATCCCTTCAAGGAACCTTCGTAATAATGATACTTTTTTCCTAGAACGAGCAAGAACGCTATATGCAACTAATTCTCCTATTTTAAGGACTCTAAATGAATATAATAAAATCATGAATTCCACTGCACTTGATTTCTATTTACCAAAAACTAAATTTAAGCTTTTGTTAAATGAATTGGTTAAGTAATTGTTAACTGTGTCTTTCTTTATCACAATAATCTGTAAGAAACTTTTATATTTTTTAGATTATATATTTGAATAAATAAATAAATAAATAAATAAATAAATAAATAAATAAATAAATTTACACATTTCAATATTATTTAAAACTATACTAAAACTATTCTCAGTTCACACATCATTTGCTTTGGCAATATTTCATTGACATCATCATGACAGGCGATGGATTGGATAACATTGGATGGTTTATTTTGTAATGCTTTGACTAATGAGATATTTCGACTTAAATAATATACGTTTGAAAAATGTACATACATAATATATACTTACATAATGAGAAAAACTAAGCCGGATTTTTATATATGCAATAACCTTCGAATTCAAAGAAATGTGCGTGGTAAATTTTTTAAAATGCCTTATTTCGGTAGTAGTTTAAGAGGCTGTTAAAATGGTTTATGAAATATGAGCTAAAATTTAGCAAAGTGCGAAATATAGAAGCTGACCTCTTAGCCTAGGTTTGTCTTTTTGTGATAAAGTGAAATTTTAGTTGAAATGCGGGAAATCTGATAGTACAAGTCAATTCGAGTCCAGTTGAAGAAATAACGAAAAACTATAATCTTCTACTATGTATATATATTTGTTACAATAGATTCTATTCTTTCTTGAACGAAAAAAATTCCCCTGCATTACAAACTTAATTTAATCAGTGTTACTTCTTGAACGGAAAAATTCCCCATGTATTAAAAACTTATCAAAATTAATGCTGCTTATAGAAAAAGAATCCCCCTGGACCTGTTTTGCTTTTTGGACGAAAAATGTTCCTTTCGTAACAAATTTAATACAGTCAGTGTTGCTTCTAAAACGAAAAGGTATAACACACTTTTCAAAATTAATGGTGGTTATAGAAAGAAAAGATCCTGCTGGATCTGTGTTGCTTCTTGAACGAAAAAATTCCCCTGCATTACAAATTTAACACAATCAGTGTTACTTCTTGAACGAAAACAAACTTATCAAAATTAATGCTGCTTATAGAAGTATAAAAAATCCCTCTGGACCACACAGTACGCTTGATAATTAACTGTTCGATCTACATATCCTTTGTTTTTACTTTATGCTAACCTAAAGTTGAAAAACATTAAGTATGTATATTAGATATCATTGAACACATTTTGTGGAGTCAGAGTGTTGAACTCGAGCTTATGCTACGCCACTTAGTATATCCAAACATTTCGATTTATTTTATTGGCTTTGTATCATTTAAAGAAACAATTATTTTTTATACTTTATTTCTTTTTGTTTTTTGGTTCTTTTACTCTTCAAATATTTATTTGTTGTTTGTATTTCACTGACCCACTTTTTGGCCAACCATTGCTTTGGCACCTGTCAGTGGGTGCCCAGCCTCAAAATGCAACACAGACAATATTTATTGCATGCCATAGCAATTTGTTGTAGTTTTTATACTGACATATCGGCAACTAATGTCGAGTAAATTATACAACTAACTAAACATACACGTTTTATGTGCATATGACTGTGGAAAAAAGATTTTTTAAATATGTAGGTATGTATGTAGGAATATCGATTTTACTCAACTAGCGTGAAATAAGCTTTGATTGATTATTACAAAATAATGTGAAATAATTCTTTAAGAGAAGGTTTGAAATAGAGGAGGTTAAGAATTCCAATAGGGATATCCATTTTATGAATGACCTAAATGAGAGCCGGACCATGTACTTATATACTCGTAGGTGAAATATCTTGATTAATTTACGGTATTAATAAATTTGCATTTAATTTTCAAACAACTGACAGCACCGCAACATTTTTTCAAGAAAAGTTTTCCTAAACCTCTGCTAGTTCAAACCAGTACTACACTGCTTAATTTGCCTAGTAAATTTAGTTGAATTCAATTCATTTAAACAGGTGGCAACCCCCTTTAAGTATATGTCTCAAATAAAACTTCCTGAAACCTGTTCCGTTTGACACTAGTATGGTCGAATTTCAGTTAGCTTACCAATTAAATTGAATGAGCGTTCCTTAACTAGTGGCAAAACTCTTCAAAAACGCTTGGGACTGTCGTATTTTAATAAATTTAGAAATTGTATTACTTTAATATTTTGAAACAGGTGGCAACACTCTGTGTACATATTTTGATGTTTAACTTTTCTTAAGCCTAATTCCTTTGAATCACATGCCGTGGTATATCTTAAGCTTAATAATTCAATTTTAATTACTTTTTCAAGCAGGTGGCAACCCTCTACAAACATTTTTTCAAAATAAAGCTTCGATGGATATCCGTATTTCAATATTTGATTTTACTTATTAAAATTGGAATAAATTTTTTATACAAGTGGCAACCCTCTCTAAAATATTAATTTACCTTTAAACAGGTGGCAACCATCTTTCAAAACATTTTGAAAATATGGCTTTGTAAGACCTCTTTCGTTTGATATACATATTGCAATATTTGATTGCACTCATTGTTTAAATGAACTTAAGTTTACAACAGGTGACAACTCCTTTAAAAAAAAAATGGATCCGGTGATAACTCCTGTAACGGAAAATATATGCGCCAAATCTTATTTGATTTTGATTGATTTCTTAATTAACTTATTAGTTTGATTGATTATAACTTTTTTAACAGAAATCAACTAAACCATATAACCTATTTATTAATCCAGGTTTTAATCTATTTATGTACCAAATTTTATACAAACACCCTAAAAAACCCCTGAGAACTACCACCACAAGTAGTAAGTTTTGAGACCTTAGTGACTATTTGAGTGTAGAAATGTTGCAACGCGTTGGTAGTCCGACACAAATCATTCGATTTACATAAATATAGTAAATAGTAATAAATTCTAAAGTGGAGTCCATTTTTTGCGGTACGAAGATTTTTCGAAAGGCCATTTATAAAGCCACTTCAAGTATGTTTACTACATTCTTGCATTCAACGAACATAACTGGAACACATTTTGACACTAAAATATACAAGTGTTCATACTAAGTGAGCAGAAATATAGCTTTTGTATAAATGTAAGATTTTACATTAGATTGGGCCGCTTTCTATATAAATAAAACAGTTTTTTATTACTCCGAAAATAATAATAATAAACCCGTTTCTTTGTACCCGACATACAAAAAAAAAAAACGCTCTAGCTCGGAAAAAATTTCATTTACCTGCGAAAGCAACCCTGTGAGTATCTTTCATGAAAGATGCGATTTGTTTTAGGTTGATGTTATATAATTAAAATTACTAAGCAAATATAAATGGATTAGGCGTTAAACTGAAATGTCACATGTATTTTCTTGGGACGCATTCACAATAGCGCAGTTTTTTCACTTCCCAACACTACATCTGAGGTCGGATATCATTTTGCCGAATTGGCTCAACTCCGTGTTAGTGTTGTTGCTTTACAGGCAGTTCGTTATCCCACCTAGTGTTCATTTGCCAGTCGGTTACAAAGAAACTGGTCTAATAATTACCAAAAAAAAAATTGACTGTCGATGAATTTACTAGTCGACGGAGATTCTTTAGAGCAACTTGACCTTAGAGGAAGTTTGGTTTTGGACTAAGCTATCAAACTATGGATGGGAAGGAGATTAAATCCAAACTTTTTTTCGCGAGCAAATCTAATGTAAATACGTGAGTACGTAAATCTTTTTGCCATGGTATGGCCCCGCATGCATTCTTGGATAAAAATTTATTTTAACAAATATTTGGCCACTTGAGGTGATCAATCAAAAGCGGCAAGTGGTGGTGCTGGCAAGCAAATAAAAACAAAAGAAAAACTAAATTGAATGTGAGTTGAATTCGCTCACATTTACTTACCGCTGAATATTTGCGCCTTGCCAAAAATTGTCAATATTTTATGTACTCGTTGACAAATTCAGTGCGCTTTGAGAATTTCAACCAATGAAAGGAAAATGAAATAATTGCAAAGAAATAATTATAAAATGACTTAAAAACTCAATCAACAGTTGTCTGCTACTAAACTTCTATTTCAGCATTTTATTTTAGAAGCGCACATATATACACAATGCCTACGCAATCAGTTATAGTGTTTGGCATAACTATACTACAGGGTCTTAAGTCAGTCAAATCCGACCTTATTTTTATTTAGAAGATTTCTTGTTTTAAATTATTACATAATCGACTTGATCGATAATTTTTGATTTTTATTATTTTGATAAAAAATAATCGTTATCCTTGGATTTTTATTGTTTCGATGAAGATTGATTGTAATTTTTTTAATTTCTTCTAAAATAGTTATTCTTGGAATTAAAATTTTCCGATCATATTTGATTGATATTTTGTGATTTTTCCTTTTTTTTTGATCAAAACTAATCGTTATTCTTGTATTTACAATTTTTCGATCATAATAAGCGCAAACAAATGTGTTTGATGGCTATATTTAAATTAAAATCTAAGGATACGATTACTGTTGAACGAAAAAAAAAAAAAAAAAAAAAAAAAAAAATTGAAAATTATCGATAAAATATGATCGGGGAAAACATCGAAGAATAACGATTGTTTTTCAAAGGAAAAATAAAAATTGAAAAGTAACGATCAAACTTTATTGTAAAAATAAAAATCCAGGGATAACGATCATTTTTGATTGAACAAATAAAAATCCAGAAATAACGATTATTCTTGATCGCAAAAGTAAAAATCACAATAAAAAAAAAACGATTAATTTTGATCGAGAAAATTAAAGTCCATAAATAAGGATTATTTTTTATCGATTTTTTTTTATAAAAATTGTAACCGTTACGTTCCCTGATATCGAAACTTAATTTATTAATAATTAATTTTTGGTACATTTTTCATAAAATATAGTTCATTAAACAAAAAAAACGGCGTAAATCGAAACGTTAAGTAAAATCCCATAGATTTTTAAACTTTTGATCGGAAAAATTAAAATCACAAAATAGTTATAAAATCGTGATTTTTTTTTCACAAAAAATTATAACCGTTGCGGTCACTGGTTTTGAAACTTTATGTTTTTATAATTAACTTTTTGTTAATTTTGTATCAAAATATAGTTCATTGAATAATAAAAACCGCATAAATCCAAACTTTAAATTAAATTCAAAAAATTTTGAAACTTTTGATCGCGAAAATTAAAATCACAAATTAATGAATAAATCATAATTTTTTTTTGTATAAAAATTATAAATGGTGCTTTCGAAACTTAATTTATTTATTATTAATGTTAAGTTAATGTTGTATAAATAAAAATGCAATTCATTGTACTATAAAAACCGCATAAATCCAAACTTTAAATAAAATCCAAAAATTTTCAAACTTTTCAATTAGAATCCTCAGGGAACTTTTGGGCATGCCGTTTTATAGTCCATTAAATTTTAACGCTATTAAGTGTAAATTTGGAAAAGCTCAAAAATAGTGTCGATTTTTGATAAAATTTTTGCTAACGCTGTTGTCGATTTTCTCTATAAAAAAAAAATTGGAGCAAAAGTGACACAGAAAAAATTGCGGAAGAGCGTTAGCAAAAAAAAAAATATCAAAATTCAATGGTAATTTATAGCTACTATTGCTCAAAAATTTAAAGGGTTATACAACTCCATCCCCAAAATTGCTTGAAATTTTAACGAAGATTTGGTGATTTTTTATAGAAATTTACACTAAATGTAAATATTCAATTCATAAGGTTTTTGTTGTGGCACTAACTTTGTTTTTATAAAAAAATTAGTAAGTAATTCGTTACTTGTAAAAAAAAGTCGTATAGTTATGATAAGCACTATGCACAGCTACATATTTATATAGTTCAAATGTGCTTTGATGAATTTTTGTTAGGCGCAGTTTCTTTTTTTCCGCTTGCAACAATTTGAAAGTTGCACATGTGGCATGTTTAATTTTTAATTGATTGTGACGCTATGATTCAAGGTTGCAAACCACTCTGTGGTGGCCACAACAATTGCGTCAACCGTGGCTGCCTGCACTTTGCATTGCCAATCCATTCGAGTCTGCGGCACAATGATTGCTACTGTTGTTGTTGTTGTTGTTGTTGTTGTTGTTGCTGCTGCTGCTGTTGTTGTGGCAGTTGCTACTTTAGTGCAATTGCTTTATTTATAAATATGCGCATGCGTAACCGTGCAACATGCTACTTTTTCTGCTGCGCTCGTGCTTCTTTCTTTTTTCTGTGATTTTCTCTCCAAATCTTATTTTGTCTCTCCTCTGTCAAACAGTTAGTTACACGCTTGCTGGCTTACAGCTAGCGAAACTCGTTTGAATATTGGTTCAACTTAGTGTTGAAGCTGGTGACTTTGCGCCCCATTCGCTTGCGAACCCAAGCAACTACGCGACTCCACCTTGTGCCAAGCATTTGACTTGTTATTGCTGCTGCCACTGCTGCAAATTCGTACAATATTCAATCGGTTTTCGTTCTTCATTCGTTCGTACCTTTCGTTTTTGTGATTTTTTTTTCGTTTTTTTTCAATTTTTGCTGCGCCGCCAATGTCTGTTGCCTGTCACAGTTAGACAAAATGCCCGAGCTCCTGCGGTTGCGCCGCCAGAGATCGTTTGCAGCTTTTGATGTTGTTCTTGTTATTGCCTTAGCTCTGACACTGTGTTTCATGGTTGTTCCCGCTAGTTGTACTCCAGCTGCTGTTACTGCTATTTTTGTTGTTGTTTGCTGCGCTTACCTGCATATTTGCGGTGATTAAGTAAATGGAAAATGATTATTGAAATGTGTCCATAAAGGAGGAAGTGCTTCTTCCCGTAGATGGTATGTAGCATCGTTCTCGCACAACAGCAACATGGCCCCATCCACGTGCTGGCAACACAAAAGTGCATGCATAAAACGATTCATATTCGTTGTTAGCGTTGGAGAAATTTCACAGAAACCCAGTTGGAAAGCGGCGACTATTATTTTTTAATTCTCTTCCTGGAGAATAATCAGCTGACATGGCTAGGTGTGGGGTTTCTATGAAACATTGCTATTGAAAAATACAAAAACTAAGTTTTCTGAATCTTAACTCTCAAATAAACTGAACCACACTTAGTCAATAATTTTGTTTTTTATATAAATAATTGTACGCCATAAGAGTTTTGAAACGAATAGAGTTCTACGAACACACTAAAAGGCGCGACAGCTGTACAGAGTTAATTTGCATTAGCGAGCTTTATTGTGTTGAATGCGGAACAAGTGTAAGTAAATTGTCGATTGTGGCTGTGTGAAAAATACGATTATCGTCGGCTTCACGAAACTATATGCTGGTATAAATGGCCCTCAAATTTCGTGCACTTAAGGCGACCTAATGCACATTAGTATGGGAATAATTCATGACTTAATGCTAATTAAGGCTGTTAATGCACATTAAACTGTCATTTGTCCGGCCTATCAATCAGAACTTCGGGCACAAGCATAAAAGATTGGAGAGAATTTTTGGAATCGAGTTTCTATATTTGGCAGTCTTTCCTTTGCTATGCTAACTGACGCCAACTGTATACACCAAGTGAAGGCAGGTCCTTCTCCACCTAGAACTCCATTGTAGAGGATGTCTAGCTCTTCCTCCGCCACCACCAGCGGGTACCGTTTCGAATACTTTCACATCCAAGGTATCCGCTGTATTTTAATTCGCTGGACTATGTCTATGTCGCGGTAAAGTTCATACAAGCTCATCGTTCTATTGTCCGCTGTATTCGCCGTCGCAAAGGTGTAGAGGCCCATACATCTTTTGGATAATCTTTCTCTCTTGAACGATACAAAGGCCATCTCATCATGTATTGTAGTTATATAAAAATCATTTGGTATTTTATTAGCTTCAAGGGATATCATCGGCCGACGCCTTAGCCTAGTGTTCTCGCTTAATTCGCTGTTTCCCTGGTTCGAATCCTGGTCGTGTTAGTAACATCAAAAGTTATAGAAAAAGTTTTCTTTAACAGCGATCGCTCCTAGGCAGGTAATGGCAAACCTGCGCGTGAATTTCTGCCATGAAAAAACTTCTCACAAGAATCATTATCCATTCGGATTTGACGTAAAACTGTAGGTCCCTCAATTTGTGTCACTATACCAAAACGCACACCTTAAGCTATAGTAGAAGTTCGACCAAACGTCCATCTATGGTGTAAGCACCAAATTATTATTATTTTTATAAAGGGAAATATCACAAAGCAACCTTTCATATGTCTAGTTCAAAACCACGCTCTAAACATTGCACTTTCTAATTCTATAAATAGATGCGCCTTGTCCATGGCTGCCAAGTTGCTTTCGAACTTGAATGCCATATCTAGGACAAATATCTTAAGTGAACTCAATTTACCTTACAAAAATTGTTTTTTTTTTGTATTTTAATTATTCTATAGAGTAAAATTTTCCATGCAAGCTTTATTTACGATGTGGGATCGATTTTCCATCATTAGTGTCTTGTAAAACGAAAACTCAAAAAAAAATAACTCGTATTGCCTAAACAACAAAAAAAAAAAAAATACAAAAGAACATATCTACTAAACAATAAATAAAAGTAAAAAAAAACAACTATTATTTTATAGGCAGAAAATAAAAACCAACCAATATCACACTTACTTTCTAAGTAAAAAATAAAACTAAGAAATCTGCTTTTGTAGTCTAGCCAAAAGAACTCAGAAAATAACTTTTGTTTTCTAAGCAAAAACTGAAACTAAAAACTCCTATTTCCTGAGCAAAAACAAACCCAAAAAAATGCTTTTATTTTCTGATGAGAAAAGAACTCAAATAATTACTTGGGTTTTGGCTGTTTCGTTCGTCAGGGTAACGTGGGAACGCATTTCCGTCATCCTTTGTAAAGTTTTGGTTGAAAACAAACCGATTTCGGTGGTGCTCCATTTTTAGTGTAATGTTTTGTCCGCACGAAAACTCAAAAATTAATTTTTACTGTCTAAGCAAGAAACAAGACGAAAAAAAAATTATTTTCTGGGCCAAAAATTAAATTTAAAAAATTACGTTGGTAATAAGATGAATATTTGAAATGATTTATTATAATGTAAGTTACAAACATTTCTTGTATATTTAAAAAAATAAGAAGTCAGGTAACCAAATAAAATAAAGTTAGATTTTACGCTTTTCAAATACAGAAAATTTTCTCGATTCAATTTAAAGCCAACTAGTTTGAAAATAAACAAAACCAGGTTCCTTTAAAAATCCAGCAGGAGCTAAAATTTGATAGAATTTGACAGAATTCACTCTTAAAAAGAAAACTATACAAAAAGAGCAAACTTGTAACACCTTGCAATTTTTACGAACAGCTGATTTCATTTGTTGCTCCCAGAATTCGCACATCATCCCCTCCACAAGAACTTTAATTTTGCTCTCGCAATTTACTCTATTTTGCAAGTAAGTTTTTTTTTAATACATGAACGATGTTTTGAGCAGCTTTGGCTACGTTTGTTTTCCATATTCCTACTATTAAAACTCAATAAGAAAATATTAAAAAAATGAAAAAAAAATTTTAATAAGTGTTTAAGAAAATATTTTGAGAATGCAGTTTTAGGGCTTATAAAATTTTAGTCTAACAAAGTGCACGTATAAAGTAGATAATGGTTACCCTTTTTTTCAAAATTTCTTGCGTATTTTCTGTCATATATTTTAAGCTAAATATTTAGCCCTCATAAAAAAGAAATTGTCTTTAATAAATCTTACAGCAGTTTTAAGCTCTTATGACATAAATGCTCGTTTAATTATTTCTTCCATCAAATTTACAATAACGCCTAAGTCTTTTTTTTAGCAAAAGAAAAAATGAAAAATATTTCTTGTGATTTTCTTGAGATTCCTAGACTGCAATTTTTAACAGTGCATCGTAGCCGAGTGCGTAGCGTGTGTTTGAGTCTCGGCCGGGGGCAAAAAACAACAAAAATTATTGAAAGTTGTTTTCTAATAGCGGTCGCTCCTTGGCAGACAAAGAGAAACCTCCGAGTGTGTTTTTGCTATGATAAATCTTCTCACAAAAATTATTTGCCGCTTAGAATCGGCGTAAAATTGCAGACCCTTCAAAATACCAAGAAGTAACAAAACTTTAGAAGTTCGGCCAAACATCAAGCTATATGATGTAAGCGCCATATTACTATTATTATTTATTTCAAATGACTTATTTATGTCATATGATTTTTTATAATAAAAAAATTAGGCATATTATTTTAAAGCCATGTTGGTTGGTATAGGGCGAAAGAGTTCTAGAAAAATTCTAAAAATAGCAGGTTAACCCATTCAACTACAGAAAATATAAAATACTCTGCAGTCGCCAAAAACCCAATTTCAGTTAATATTTTCACTACGTGAAATTTTTCAAGTGTTTAAATCTGAGAGAACACTTGGTAAATAAATTGATTTTCCGCTTGTTTTTGACTTTGAAATGAGCTGCTGGTTTTGATACTTCTACTCTCGATACAACGGAATCCTAGAGTTTTGTGTACAAGAAATGTATGCACCCGTAGACTTACTTATTATCAGCTGCATAAAATGAGAAATATTGAAGCAATATCGTGAATGTGTGAAACATATTTCCCGAAGTGCAAGTCTTTTTTTCTTTATGGCTTTGAAAACTTCAGCTAGTTTCTTGCTTCTCATTCCATACTTCAAGTGTACCTAACCTGCATGTGCTTAGATTCGTCCAACTGCTATTCACTTAATCAATTTCTTAAGAAAAAAAATGTTTGCTGCTAAACAACGAATGTTCTCTAAGATATAATCGGTATTACTATACATCGATCAAATTTAAAATCTTTCTTGCTGGGCTCCTTCTGGGTTATTTGAATACAGGTATAGTAAAGTATATGCGCGCATATTAATTTGTGTAGCATGAAAGTGCTTGCAGCATACTTATATATATATATATATATATTTTTTTTCTTTTTGTCTCCAACATTGTTTGCATCGCGAGCGCATCTTTAGAAAATCTCAACTCAAATGTTTATTAATGCCCGTGTGGCACATATCATAGCAACGCATGCCACGTACACAGAAAAGTTCAAGAAAGCAATTCCACATACATCCATACATATTTAGGTGCGTATGTACGTATGTATATACTTTCATAAGCAAATTCATGTGTGCTTTTATCGGTATGTATGTATGTAAGTCAAAAATGTCATTACTGCACGGCAAGGGGTATAAGTTGGATCGTTTGGTTTATTAATTGGCGTGGTGTTAAGAATTTAATTTTCTATACGATTAGGCCATTGCGTAGGTTTGTATTAATATCGGCATATATGTATTATACAATTATTAGTATATACATACATACTTAAATATTTTATGGCGTAGCTGCCAGCCGCTTGTTAGCGTTGGTCTGGTGATGCTATAATTATTAGAATATAGATATTATTATGCCTGTGTTAGAAAAAAGGAGAGAGAGCGAGAGAGATGCGAAAGTAAGTGAATTATTACTGCAATTACCAAGTGGCGGTAATGTTTACGAGTCGTGTTGCTAGATATGAAATATTTGCTTCACCGACCCTCTGAGCTCCTTTAAATCTAAATATTGGCCAACTAGGTAATTTCAGTAGGGGTTTTCCGAAATGTTGCAGTATATTCCAAGTCTGGCTTATGGCGACAAAAAGCACTGGATTTATTAAAATTTTAATATCATATTTTATTTTCTTATTTTTCATAACTAGGTGTGAATCTCGGCCCTCACCCATATTAAATCGAACAATAGGTGTAATCAACCACTTTTGATTTGAATGAATTTTGACCAGTACTTTTTTTATCAAAAAAAAAAAAAAAAAAAAAAAAAAAAAAAAAAAAAAAAAAAAAAAATACTATAAAGAAATTATATGAAATACTACTTTTTTGGATCTTTTAACTTTTCAAGTTTTAATATCTCGAAAAAGTCTATAGTTTCAACAATACTACGAAAAACAATTTTTAAATTTAAAAAATGGAGTAAATAAATTTTTAATTTTTTATAGTGATATTAAAAAAATACCGAAATTTTCAAAAAGAGTTTTTTCCTTTTTAATCGAACACCTTTGATTTGAATGAGTTTTGCACAGCACCATTCATTGACATAGCACAAAGTAATACAAAAAAAAAAAAAAATATATAAAAAAATACTTTTGTGGATCTTTAAACAATTCAATCTCGAAAATAACTATAGTTACAAAAAATGCTAGAAAAAACACTTTTGAAATTTAAAAAATGGAGTAAAAAAATTTTTCATTTTTTATGATCTTACAAAATGCCGAAATTTTGAAGTAGAGTTTTTTTCTTTTTAAGCAAACACTTTTGATTTGAATCAATTTTGTGTGAACATAACACAAAGTAAAAAAAAAAATTTTATACAAAAAGAAATACCATATGGCTCTTTTAAGATTTCAAGTTTTAATATCTCGAGAAGGGCTATACTTACAAAAATTCGGGGGAAAACGCTTTTGTAATTTCGAAATTCGGGAAAATCAATATTTAGATTTTTATAGTGATCTTACATAAATATCGAATTTTTCAGTATGTAAAACTTGAATTTATAAATTAACGTATTTTTGAGAATATCTATATGCTATGAAAAATAATTTTGAAATTTTGAAATTTCAAACATCAGAAAAGTAAATTTTCGTTGAATCATTTTTTATACAATACGAGTATCTCTGATCTATAAATATATTGCACATTTTAAGAGAAAGTAAATACATCTTCGAATTTGAAAAAAAAAAAAATTTTTTTTGGTAGACTATGAAGCATCTCGAAAATACTAATTTAAGAGCTGATATGTGAGGCTGGTAATTTCAAAAATTATAAAAATTAAGTTTTGTTGGCTCAATTTTTTTCTATACAATACGAGTATCTTTAACTGATCTACAAACATATTGAAATTTTCCATAAAGGGTGTGTTCATTTCTGATATATGAATTTTTTATTTGAAAAAATATATGCGGAATGACATTTAGAGCGCCTAAGGCATTTTTTTCTTCAAATTTTCTGTTTGAATGCATCCTGATTTTCTAGAAGCATTTCTTTACCATAAAGAAAAATTTGAAAAATATTTGACGTTTTTTGCGCGGTAATTAAAATGGAGCGATTTGAAATTACCTTCATTTTTGTGGGTTTCATAAACCAAAATATTTTAAAAAAATATTTGCCAAAAAATCACCTCAGATCATTAAAATTTTAAGCTTAAAAGTTCTGAATGCAAATATTTCAAAAATTATTCAACAGAAAAATAATATGTATATTCTTTCTTTAATTGAAGTTAAGTAGCTGTAAATAAATTGTTTCAGTACAGAAATACAGAAAATTTAATACGTTGTACTTTTTGAGGCTTAACAAAAGATGCCGGGTATTTGCTAGTACTTAGATATATAAATAATAAATAAGTGAAAATATAAACATTTTAAAACACCTGTTTTAGATTTTTATAGTCTACGTTAAATATATATAATTTTTTTTTAAAGATGGCAACCCTGTTCAATACGTAAGGCTCTGCTAGATAAATTTCTTTTAATAACATTATTTAAAAATTTTGCCAAATTTGCATCCAACTGAAATAATTTCAGTTTTAGAAAGTTGTCAATCCTATTTGAAAATATTTCTAGATTGAAGTGTTCCTTTATTACAATATTTTTCGCAAACTATAATTAGATAGCTGTTAACCTTATATTTGTTTTGAGACTTCGTAAACCCTTTTTATTTGATGGAAATATTTTCTTCAGATACTTTTTGCTTCTTTCAAAAATTTCACTTTTTAAGTCCTTTAAGCTCACCATTTGTTTTATATATTTGAGTATCTAGAATCGGCTATTGAATCAGTCTACTCCTCTACCATGTTAATATGACCGCACAGTTGCTATAAGTGGCAACCACATTTCTACAACCATTTGCTTTCAACTACTTGATTTTCAAAACCTTGAACGCCATTCAATCGCCAACAGTCAGCTCGTGTCCAATTCGCTTTAGAATCACAACGCACACATAAACGCAAGTCCATTTGTTAGTTTACACTCACGCACACACACATATTTTGATTAATCTACATAAGTTAGTATTCAAATGTCGACGTAATGCCGCCATCAACCCATCATACCAACTTACTAACCACACGAATACTTCTGTACAACACACTTGGCAACCCTGAACTTCATTGGAATTTTTGCGTATATTAACTTTAATGAATTTATCATTATGACATGCATTTACATTTTCGCACGGTATGTGGTAAATTGAAAAAACAGGCTACGCACGAAAACCAAAGAAGTCCGAATGGTGTACATGCATACACACACACATATGTACTTATAGTGTACGAGTGGATGAAGAATCAGCAGTTGGAGAAGATGGCGACGTTAACTCTAAGGCACTTAAAAATATTCATATAAAAAAAAAATATAAAAAAAATAAAAATGCAAATAAGAAACAATAATACTATCGAGTTGAAATGAAGAAGAAATCGAGTAACAAGTATTTAAAAAGAAAGCAATAAAAGTGCATGCAATGCGTAGTTTTTGTGATGTCTACGTATGTATGTGTCTGTGTGTGTGTGTGTATTGTGTGCCACTATATTGACTCTTCATTTTGCACGCACTTTTCGAGTGGCAACTGGCAATTCAAGGGTTTCGCCTTTTTTATTGGGGTACTTTAAATTGAAGTGGCTGGCTTGTTTATACAATGTCGATATGACTTGAGTGAATGACAGGCAAGTATAAGTTTTTATTAAAATAAGCTATGCTATATATTGTGTAACTCATATTTTTCAAAAAATGTTTCAATGGTAACTAAGACCGTAGATACGATATATTTATAAAGTATACGAATATGTAGGCGATTGTGGGGGAATTCAGCGACTGCAAAGGTTACATTTATTATAAGAAATTGACATGATTAAGTCGCCATAATCCGATAAAGATTTCTTTGATAAAATTTAATCGATATTTTGTGATTTTTATTTTTTCGATAAAAAAATTGTTATGCTTGGATTTAAAAATTTTCGATTATAATATGCGCAAGAAAAATTGTCAGCGATCATAGAATTAGCAACAACATATATAATACGGTTTATAAAAAGAATCATGATTTAATCGTTATAATTGGATTAGAATTTCGTTTATCAAATTTAATCAATATTTCATGATTTTTATTTTATCGTTAAAAAAATCGTTATTGCTGGATTTAAATTTTCGATTATAATAAATGCAAATAACATTTTTTGGGGATAACAATGATAACAATAACACCAATAATTCGATTTATGTTTTTTCATCGAAAAACAAAATATCGATCAAATATGATCGCAAAAAGTTGATTTGAAAGAATAACGATAATTTTTGATAGAGAAAATGAAAATCATAAAATATGGATAAAATTTTATTGAATATATCGAAATTAAAAAATCTATCAAATTCTACCGAAAAAATAAAAATTACAAATAACGATTGTGCAATCACTTAAAAGAACAAGTGTTCAAAATAAAAATAAGATCATTATTGCATAGCAAATGGCATATTCATGTTTAGTTATGAACGAATTCCTCCCAATCATTTTTTTTCCGAAAAAATTAAAATAACGATTATTTTCTGGTGGTGCATCAAAAAATTGAAATAATATATATAGAAAAATAAATATTCGAAATTTTTCGATACATGATAATTTCGATTGCTTAAATTGAAACTATTTTTAAATATTTGCTGTGCTTGGCATAAGTAAAGAATAGGGCAGATTGAGCTGGAATAAAGGAACGGGCGTGTTTCGCCTTTCTCTACAGAATCAAATGGTATACAATTTTGATGATGCAAATGAATAGATGCGGTATTAGATGGGGGAAAAGGTTGAATTCAATATTTTGGAAAGCTTATTTTTCGAAAAATATTGCACGCATGAAATTGGTTGGGAAAGGAATTAAAAACCATTTATCTAATAAACAATTTTTATAAAAACTTCAAGAAAACCCAAAAAATGCTCCTAATTTTTTTAATAAAAATTTATAGCCATCACACATACCATAGCATTGAGTGCAAGAGTGAGAGTGGTCCAAAGAGAGCCACTAATTCTAAGGAGCGCGGCAGGTTTCAGCTTTTCTAGCTGCTTGACCTTTGTAAAATATTATTAGTCTTATCCTAGTTTCATAAAGTCAATGATTTACTTCGAGAGAGAGAGAGTCCCATCTCTTAGCAATGGCGGCTCAGCAACAGGATACAGCCAGGAATGATAGAAGTGCGAAATCGAGCCAAAATATCTAACACGGTCGGGAATTACAAGTGGGACGCTTTCGATTGAGGGAGGTAGGGCAATGAGTAAACCCACACTCCGTAGACCATTTAACGACAAAGTTAAGGCCTCCCTGCATGAGGTTCAACAGGATGGCTAGAGGCCTTCACATGACAATAAGTGCGAAATCGTGTATATAGTGTTTCCTTTATATGCTCGCAATCCTTATTGTCAATAACACATTTATTTATAGTGAACTAGAAAAGCTCGGCACCGACGTTGTCCTGCCTTTATTTATTTATTAATTGCACCTTGCTTATATAACAAGAAATCGGTTTCTGCTACACACGTCAGATGGCAAATATAGGTATGTACCTTCTTCTCGACTACTATTTTGATTAAATCTAACTTAAAAAAAGTGGCAATCTTCTTCAAAAATATCCCTATAAACTTTCTGCTAGTAAAACGAATGGTTTTACCCCAATACTTTACTTTTCAAGCTGGTGGCAACCCTCTTCGAAATATAGTAATACCTCATATAATTTATAATAATACTTCGTATAATTTTAGTAACTTCAATTTTTGAAAAAGGTGGCAACCCTTGCAAAGTTGGTTGTGAAAATGTTTGCCGAGGCGAAGCGTTTGACAGCCACATTTTGATATTTCATATATGTAGCTTGTGCATAATTGTGATAAATTCGAATTTTCAAAAAGGTGGCAACCCTCACACAATCGGTTTTGATCTTTCTTTCTGAGACGAATCGCTTGATACCCACATTTTAATATTTCATGTAACTTATGTATTATTTAAATGAATTCGACTTTTTAAACAGGTAGCAACCCTCATAAAAGTTAGCGTGGACCTTCTTTCTAAGACGAACCGCTTGACACCCATATTTTAATATTTGATATAACTTGTAGATATATATTTGAATTAAATTTGACTTTTCAAACAGGTGGCAACTCTTTCCCAAGTATACACTATACTTTACGGCCTATTCGCATATCTACCAAGTATATGACACGAGATTTTTATACTTATATAAAAGAGAGACTCGGATAGCTGATTTAATTTGTAATTCTATTAATCAAGAAACAAATTTAGCTATTGAGTTTAGATCTATTCCAATTATTGCTAAAATTAACTAGTTATCTATATTTCTTGCTTGTTTACATTGGGGTAGAACACTCAAAAATAGATGAGCTAAAGCCTGATTGAAATAACACGATCAGTTCCATCTTTTAACGTGAATTTCTCCAGAGGTTCTCTATGCTATGCGATCTTTAAGGTGCATCATGTTGTTGTTGGTTTGATTAATTTGTGATGTACAGAGTAACTCATATTCGCCTCACCTACTTATCTAACACAAAAATTTACAGAAATCAGTCAAGTTCCACAGCACAAAAGTCAATATTTCATAGAGAGAGAGCTGCATTAATTTCATAAATGCTTTGCCCATCCATTGCTCCTCACTGGCATCGTCAATCGCGTTTTCATGATGTATACATAATTTCATCTGCTACAAGCTTTATAGTCGATTATTTAATTTTGTGTCTTATTTATTATTTTCTTTACTCTCTTTCTTTCTTTTTTGGAATTTTGTGATAATTCAAAATGAAATGTAAATCATTAAACTGATAACATTACCGCCGTATGACATGTCATTTGTCATTCCAATACAACAACTCTGTTGTTGCTGTTGTTGTTGTTGTTACCTTTATACATAATCGTCGTATGCTTGTTGTTGTAGTCAAAAACAATACTTGCCCGACAATGTTGCAATACCGAGTTGAATAATGAATGTTGAACTCATCCCAGCCAGCGGCGGCGCATACAACTGACATTAATGTGTGTATTTTAATGTTTTGCGCAACGAGCTGCCGTCATTTGAGTCACCCAGTGAAGCGCATAAAGCAGCTGTACATAAAATGTAAAAAAAATGAAAAAAATAAAAAAAGTGAAGAAATAAAAAAAGCAAAAATAAAAAGGATACGAAATTGATTTGAAGGTAGTAAGCAACGTTTTTGGTATTGTGTTGGTATTTGGCATTTGTAACCAAAAATCGGCAGATTGTGTGCTGATTTGAACAATCGCAATGAATTTGCTGCCTCATCATTTAACGTGCTGTTTATTTGTTGTTTTTGTGTTTTTGTTTTATATTTAATCGCAAAGTGTAAAGAAGACAGATCAAGATCTGTTAATGATATTTTTGGTAATTCAATTTCTTGGTAATTTTTTGAACGATTTTTTATTTTTATTTTGTTATAAACTGTTTCCTTTTGCTGATTTTTGCTTTGCTAAAATCGATCATTGCTGACAATGCGCAGCAGCTGTTTTTTGGCAATTCAACAAAGATTATGCTACGCTTGTTTATTGTTCATGTTTTTTTTTTAGTCATATTGTTTTGTTGGCGCATAGTAGTTGCTTGGTTGGCTTAATTGCGAAGCAGTTCAATTAATCAGTTAGTCTGCTATTTTACCGTTGCACAGATTTTGCGCGCTAAAGACGTTTTCAGCAAACTTGTTCAAATGTTTAAAAGCTTGTGCTTACTGAAATTCATATAATTGATTTGATTACAACAGCAGAACAGCGCCATTCAGTCAGAGTGGCGTTATTTTATTTTGTGTGAACAGAAGAAGAAGAAAAATAACTTAAGAAAAATTAAAGGAAATGCTGGCGCTGATATCAGCAGAAATTTAAGCTGTTTCTCCTCTTACCTGCTTCTGCACAACGAATCGTTTCAATTTTAATCAGCTACAAAATGTCGAAAGTTTGACTGTTTACAGTCATTTATCATATTCTTGTTTTTTTCCCCGCAGTCAATTCCTAATGGACATGCTGGCAATTAGCTGATTTCGCAATTAGTTGCAATTGATGAAAACCAATAAGAAAAAAAAATCAAGCAAAAAACAATAGCTCCAAAATAACTGAAACCAAACCAAAAAAATATCATAATAATAATAAAAGAAAACCAAAAAAAATCGAATAGCGCTTAAAATGTTAACACACGTAATTGTTGGTCTCTGGCACGCTTTGTTAGCGGAGTAACAAAAAAAAAAAAAAAAAAAAAAAAATTAAAATAAATAGAAAATATAACAAGTAAGGGAAATGTTTCGTTACCATTAACTAACTACTAGAAACCCAACTAATTTGCTTCAATTGAGCTTTTACTATACAAGTTTTACAATAGTAAGTTTGGCTTTTAATTTAAATAAAAGCGACATTTAAAAATTTTAGTTTATCATTTTCCTTATGCTGAGAGTTACGTTAATAAATTAGTTACGGATTTTTATTACTAAACTAATCCTACGCACTTTAGGCTGGGTTTATGTTGACAACTACGAAGTCAGGAGATTACTTATAACGGATTTTATGGTCTTTTAAATGTCCGTACTTGCTTCGCCATAAAAACTGCATTATTCGTTTTTTCTTCGTAACTTTTTATTTATTATTTGATTTCAGATAATATTGAAACTATATATAAAGTCATCCTTCGGCCAGTGAACTGAAATATCTCGGTTTCTAGCCCAATCAAATAAATAATTCTGGTTTTTCTTTTAAGTGCGTAACAATTTTTTTCCAACGGAGTGTTAAAAATTTTGTGAAATGGGCTACCAGTTTTTCGAAGCACAAGTTTTCTTTTGTGAAATTGTTTTTTTCTGGATCTGAAGAAAAAAAAGAATATCTGTTTGACCATATCTCCAACTTCGAAATATTTCGGAAGTTTTTACCTTTTTCAGGATTTTTTTTTGGATTTTTTTATTTTCTCGCGACTTATTACCATTCCCCGATTCTCATCAGTTTTTAAAAGCACTTAGAATATTTTCTTGGCGTTTTATTCATAAAAATAAGTTCCTTGTCAAGAGATAAAAATTAACAAATTTTAGTCCGAAAAAAATCAAAAAAATAAAAAATAAAAAATAAAAAAAAAAATATATGCAAAAAATATATACAAAAAATATATACAAAAAATAAATAAATAAAGAAGACGACAAGAAAATATCAAAATTTTAATTATTCTAGGAATCAGCAAAATCAGTTGTACCAATCGCGAAAAAATAAATAAGATCCGAATTATTTCGAATTTCGTAAAATGAGCAAACTTATATTTGTATCGTTGTGAACTAGAAAATATTCATTTTACAACAAATTTTGACCTACCACCCACTTCTCAAACTTCTACTCAGTATGAAATTAATAAATTAGCAGAGAAATAAATTTTTCACGAATAATTTCGCTTTAAAACCAGCTCATAAATAAATGAGTTGTGATGAAAAAATATTTTGTTTTAAATTAAAATAAAAAAACAAATTTGGAAGTAATAAATAAAAGTACCAAAAAAAAATATTTTGAAAATAATTTTAATAAAAAAAAATAAAATATTTAAGTATAAAAGAGTTATGTAAAACTGGATTAACAAAATATATTGCAATATAAAATATATATTGTTTAAAGGACATTAGCAGCTATGAAATGAATTTATGTAGATTTTTCATAAACCACATTGGAAAAAATATAAGGAACTGAAATGCATTTTCTTTTGCCTTTATGATCTACAATATAAATTTTAAAGCTTCAGGAAATAAAAAGTGTATTCTAACCTAGCTTGTTGCCTTATTTTTTAGGTGTCCTGTAAGTAACTGGAATTTGCTTTTATGTAATTAAACTCTCACAAGTTACATAACCCTAAACAAGCCACCTGTATATGCAGTGTGTAGATTTAAAATAAATCGGGTCTTTGACTTTAACGTATATTTACATATCAAGGTGAATGCCTATGCTACTACGTGCTTTGTATAAATAGATATTAATAAAAAAATAAAAAATAATTTTAAAAGAATTTCAATGAGCATTAAGAAAAATAATAATATTAAAAATTAGTTTCAAAAGTAAGTAAACGGCTTCCCAATAACTTCCAGTTTGACCAAAAAATTAAAGAAATTTGGAGTTTAAATTGTATGCAAAAACATAAGCCTACAAAGTTGTACTCTTATATGTAACTACAAGCAAAGTGTGCTTCTATTTTTGCATACAAATCACAACTCTACTTACATATAAGCTCAACATTTTTCCATTTTCAAAAAGACATTTGCATTAATTTTATTTTGTCCCTATAAAACAATAACCCTTCGTACCATCAAACCTTCTCCACATCCATACGACGATTTTGGTGACGGAAAAAACATCGATATATTTATTATATCATCCAACAATCATATTACACACATACACAACATAGAATATTTGATACAATTGACTTTTATATTCTAAAAAATACATCAATAATGGTATGCTATAGAGGCTATCATGTCGTGAATTCATGTGGAGCGTAAATTTTTGAAATATTTTTTTTTATCGATCGAGGTCTAAGGTTAACAGTTTACTAACTATATTTAGTAAAAACAAAAACCATAAAAAATATTAATACTACATATTACGAAAATTAATTAAGAAACGTATTTTTTAAATAAAATGTATTATGTGCGGAAAATTTTAAAAGTAGGGGAAATATAAAGATATTAATAATTCTAAAAAAAATGTTTTGATTAGAATAAAGCTATTTTTTTAAATCTTAATGGGTAATGCACAATATAGCTTTTGAAGCAAAAATTAAAAAAAAAAACAGTTTGGGGAAAATACATATAAAAAGTTAAAAACTATTTTCAAAAGTATGGTAGTACTTGACTTAGAATTCGCTCAGTTTTTGAATATCCAATTAGGGTAAATAACAAATGAAACTTTTAATAAAAAATTGCTTTTTAATCGTTATTGAGTTTTATTTTTTGGTCAGAAAATAAAACTTAATTTATAGTGGTTTTCACACATGGAACTCAAGATATAACGATTATTTTACAAGCAAAATATAAAATGCAGGAAATAACGATTAAACTCCTTTAGTTTACTTAAAACTCAAAAAATAAAGCCCAGGGGTATGTTTATTCCAACCTTATACACGTAGCATTTCTCTTTTCGCACGGATGATTTTTCGAGTAGAAATTTGTACAATAATAGTTATTTCCAAAAATAGGGTAGACTATTTTAAATACTTTCTATAAATTTGCATAAAATTAGAATTGTTACGAGCTCATTTCTGCGATTTTTCAAGCTAAGTAGAAAATAAATTATTTTCTGTGCTTGAAAATCAAACTAATGATAATCGTTTGTCATTTTTGTAATAAATTCAGTTTAGATGTGTGAAAGCATAATTATAAAAAATTATTTGGAAAGACAGCTCCAACACACTCTTAATAAATGTATCTATTTATTTTAAGGCAGCATAATTTATTCTGTGGCCAACTTTTGTTCTTAACTAATGGATTAGGTTTTCGTTTTGCAAGAATAACCAGTTCATCTTATTTTAAATATTCCACTTTGTTTTTTCCACTGAACTAATAAATCTACTACCCTGATGGAAAAATGAAGGCGTATTCCTTAGGTGTTTGGTAAATAAAGTATACTGTAGTTGTTTGATAATGAAAGTATTCCAAATGCCGTATATGCTTAGTTCATTTTGGATCAGCAACAATTAACTATAGTCAAGTATATTGACTTTGTTAATATTTGCCGAGAGTGTACCTTTTCATTGGCTTGAATTTTTTTATAGTTCAATCAATTTTTCGACCTTTAAGTATTTATTTATATCATTTTTAATAGAAAAACTTATAAGAAAAACGACAATGGTAGAAGTTATAGCAATTTAGGAAATCACCACATCTTCTCATCAGACTTCTTCCAGGGATCGAATCCACAACCTCCGGGGCTAACTCGTACTCGTACTTAATCAAGTTTTTATGTTTTCAAAAAGCTAATATAAGTGGCATATTTTAATAAGTCTCCGCGAACTGAAAGTTTAAGATATATATAATAAAACTTTACGGAAAGTATTTTCGCAGAACATTTTAATCTATTAGCTCCCTCGAAAAGTGTCGTTTTACCCTTTTTTCAAGAACCCTTCAAAAAGTAAGTTTGGAAAGTCGTAAGTTTATTAAAACGTTCCAAAAATTTAATTGCCGGAAAATTTTACTTGGAGTCTTCTCAAACAAAATTTGTGTGTGGCTAAAGACGAATTCCACATAAAATGAAATAGTAAATAGTTTCATAAAAAAATTAGATGACAGCTCTGTTAACTTCCAATTTTAATGTTATGCAATGAGAGCATAAAAAAGTGTTGGATATTTTAAGGGAAAGAAAACAAAAGTGTTTTATTTTCTGTGGATTTTAGGACCCAACATTTTGACGTCTACTTTTTTTAAATTTGAATCCTCTACCGATTTCATAAATTGAGTTTTTGAGAGATTTCTTTAAGTGAAGATCAAAACGACGCGTTTAGATGGGAGCTGATGGGTTAAAATATTATAAACAAATTTTTCTTCTGAAATTTTATTGAATATGATTTAATCTGTTATTTCGCTCTCATACAAATTTTAAAAAATTTTCCACCTTTTTTGAAAGTGAGCTAGATCGGGTTATACAAATCTTAGTCGGTCATGCGAAAAATTTGAGTTAACTTTCGCAAATCCAACAAATGAAAAAGCGCCCCTAATAGTTTGAGCTGCAATAAAATTTTCGCTTAGTGTTTTTTTTTTAAATCTACACTAAATTCTCACTGTGTTCAAAGATACATCCAAACACACAAAATATATCAACTTAACTTTGCAATAAATTTGCACGTCTATTTTTATCTAAACGTTCGCACGTTTTCGTTTGCTACCCACTAAATTTAAATAACGTCTATGGTGTTTATATTTATAAATTGTGTGGCTATTAATTTCAACTCTAATCTGCTGGGAGTTTTTTTTTTATAAAGCACAAATTGAAACGAACAGCGAGAAAATAAACAAAAACAGAGCAAATTAAAATAAATTTAAATTTGAAACTAAAATAAGCGAAACGAGAAACAACAAAAGCTTAAAAGTAAAAAGACAATGCTTTTTGATTTCTTTTATTTTAAAGATATTTTTGTTTTTTATCTCTTGTCCCCCACAAAGCGGCAATTGTAAAAAAATTAAATGATTAGCATATTCAAGTGCCGCGTGTGCACAGGAAATATGAATTTTTGATTGGTTGCATTCGTTTTCGCTTCGGGCGGTTTGATTTTGACGCATTTTTGAATATGTTAGTTTTATTTTTATTTTGTTTTTGTTGTTGTTTTTTGGAATTTGTATAACCAACCACCAGCGGCGCAGCAATGTAAGCGCGTGGGTGTTAAGACGTCATTTTTAAAATATCCATGTAATTTTTTTTTACTACTTCCTTCTACTCGCGAGCGTAATTAATATTAATGCCTTTTACGACTACTTTCTGTACCGACGTTTGTAAATACTTGTGTACGTACATATGTGAGTGTGTTTGTATTTTGTATAGTTGTGTGTGTGTAAAGGCGTAAAATGTTTGTTGATTTTAGCTCTTTAACTATAAAGTGGTGTAAGTTGGAATTTTAGGTGTTGCTATACCTATTAGTAGATTGCGATCAGTTTTGTGACGGCTTGTTTTGATTAACATTTTTTTTTTTTTGGAAGTGAAGGGAGTTAGGTGGGAGTTAAAATGGATTTAATTTCATTAAATCCAATAGTCATTGGTATTTTGTGTTGGGTTTGATTTTAACGATATATTTCATATAATATGCAAAAATTTAGTATGCCAGATTTAGCAATAAACTTGTGTTAGCGATCTTAAATTAAAAAAAAAATGCTTTAAAATTCAAGAATATGAAGAAATTATTTTGTCACATGCGATACATGCACATAGTGGCAAGGAGATGTATGAGGTAAGGCCCCCTTGCCAAAAAAACAGGTTATTTATTTATCAAAAATTATGCAAAAATAATTTTTTTTTAAAAACCTTTTGAAATAAACAACAATTTAGAAACGAGTGCATTTCTTTCGACAATGAAGAAAAGCCCTCGATTACTATCGCTCCACTACCGCTAACAGAGCTTCACGTCTAGTATATTGTAGGATAAGCATTCAGTTGTTTTACAAGAACCTGCAGAATTTGTTTCGTAGAGCACTCCAGCTATTCGACTAGTCCACCAATCAACTTTAGCAACTTTTTAAAGCTTGATAATCGGGTAGCAAACATTCGACCAATCGTTCACTTTCGACTAATCACTCACTATCGAGTAGTCTGAAAAGCGACTAATCGAAATTAGTCGAATAGTGACTCGCATCAAATTCATGAAAACTTCATTATAGTGGAAAATGATTTTCGTCAATAAACACAAACATTTAAATGCATATAAAAAACAAATATTTATTTAAAAAAAAAACATCTGGTCGAAAAATCAAAAAGGAATGGTTAGTCGACTAGTTGTTTGTGGTCGGTTAGTCGAAATAGTCGAAACGAAACGGTTAGTCGATTATTTAAAGTCGACTATTTTTTTAAAAAACTTTTGATAATCGATTAGCCGGTTAGTCGACTTGTTGTTTATGGTCGGTTAGTCGAAATAGTCGAGAGGAAACGGTTAGACGATTATTTGAAGTCGACTATTTCAGAAACAACTTTTGATAATCAATTACCGGTTAGTCGACTAGTCTATTTATAAGGGCCCTATTATTTTGATTTCAAATTTCAAAAAATTTATAAAATTCAAAGAAAATATCAAAAAAAAAGTACATGGCCTAAATTACTGGGTTTTTGTGGTTGCCAGACACAGTCTGGGTTATAAAATTAAAAATTGTAACTCTGTAACTACTTAATACTAGTACCCTTTTAAAGTAAGAAAAATGACACTGATTTTTACAATATAATATAAAATATTACAAACTTTATACACGGTCTCTAGCAGTATTAAAATAAAAAGGTTTATATATAAAATTTAGACTAAATATGCACGCTGTGACATCGCCTAACTCGATTCACATCGATTTTCCTGTACTTGTAACTATACCGAGGCGGTTAGATAGGGCGTGATTCTGATCCGCCCGATCATTGTGCTTTCGGCTGCGCATGATGATAGAATGACGCGCTTCCGAACCCCACTGTCTAAGCGGTTGGAAAGGTCTAGTTTCCAAGCCGCATTTTTTTGGCGGTCGGAAGATATGAACTGCTTCTTGGAAGGGTTAAGTTGGAACTCTTAAATTTATTGTGCAAACGATTGGGTTTCTTCTGAGGCGGTTCGTTGACGAAATAGCGGAAACGCCCGAGCTTCCGATTAATTTCCTGGTGTAGGTCAGAAAGATCGAGTCTGCAGGAGCCCATCCTCAGGGTGACGAGGTCAAGCTTGTCGTTTGTCCATTAGGAATTGGCGGAAGGAAGTGGTCAAAAAGTTCGCGGTTCCGATTCATATTTGCATGAATATAGTATATGTTACAAAGTATTGCGAAATAACTTCTATGAAATATAAATAAGTAGGAAAAAGGCAAATATGCTTGAATAACAATAGACAATAAAAATAAAAAGCAATCATACTATTTTTTCCTAATGTAGTTCGATTTCCTCGCCGCGAAAATTAATACATTGTTTTTTAATCGAATGAAACAGAGCGGAAATCCGAAACTAGTTTTCCAAGCACTCATACAGATTTGCCCATTGTAGTTAATAAACTTTTTCTATTCTTAATCTATCTGAATCAAAAGTGTTGCATCTAAATCTAGCACAGAGAAAATGTTCTAGTCAATATGTGCACATCTTTCTCTCCACCGTCCCGGTTATTTCAGGAAGCCTCCAAGTGCACTTTTGCCATGAAAAACCTAAGTATAAAAAGTTCAAAGTATCATCGCGTTTCTGGTACTATGGATCATACCAAGTATTTTTGCTAACGGAACCATACCTCTAAAATGAATTTCCGCGAATTTTTTTGGCCGTTATTTTCAAAAATACTAAAATGTCGTTCTATTTAGTGCATTTCAATTGCAAAAAAACATTAATAACTAAAATAAATAAAATTTGTGAAAATTTTTTCGAATATCGAGCTTATTTGTGTAACTGATTTTTTTTTTAAATTTGGAAGTTAGAGCTATTAACTTTTTCCGAAATGGTGTAGATTTCATTTATTTTCTCGCGCCATTGGAGATACTGGTTCTGCTCATTTTTTGAGCTATGAAATGTAATGATGTTTTCTGTGCATGATATTTTTTTTAGTTTACCCTAATGCAATAAAGGGAAACTTGCATTAGATGTACTTTTTTGTGTGCAAATGTTTTTGAATAGAATATGCCACAATAGTAGACTTTTTCTTTGATTTGTTTTGATCTTATCATATCCCAATCATATCATATCACAATCATATCATATCACAATGGACCAGTAGGACAAGAAAATATTAAGATATTAAGTATAGACTTCACTATTTAAATTTAATCAATAAATCTGAACGAAATTTAAAAAATAAATTTGATCGAAATCTTTGTTTGTTACTTTAGAAACTTTGAAGCTGGTAACTTAGTTTATTTGAAAAATTATATAAAGCAATTTATATCATTAGTTATCTAGAAATAATTTATAGATTGACAAACTTGCAAAGTTATTGCAGCATAGATTCTCTATTTCTTTCAGAATAATATTAACTTCCTTTAGGTTTTTAATCATAATAATCACCATAAATATAAGACGTATAAGAATTATACAAATAAAAAAATTTTTATTTCTCAAATTTTGATGACTTAATATTGACAAGAATTTCTCGTTAATTTTGCAAATAAAAGATCTTAGTGTAGTAATAAACAGTGACGATAAGCCGCTTTTCATATTATAATTTAGTATAAATGTCATTTTTAGTAGATGCTGTTTTTTTTTATTGTTCTTCAAACAAGTTCGTGGCTTAAGTCTTTTGTTCCATTTACAACCCACGTGCAGTGCAGTTGCAGGTTTTTGCAATCATTTCATTCTGCATGCCAAATAAAGCGCATATTTTACTGTTCTCGCTCGCTCGTTTCGGTTTATTTTCTTCGATTAACCATGAAATAATATCACACAAAGTTTGCATAACAAACAAATTACTTACAAATTGCCTTAATCGTAAAAACAACAAGCACTGTCACAGAGTCACAGAGTCACAATGCCATAGCCACATTCATTGCCCAATCGCAGGCCATGTAAAGCGGGTACTGTGCGCTAGCGATGGTGATGGTGACGTTGACATCAAATGGAATTCCAAAACTGCCACCGGCGTTGTTATGCTGAAAATTTGTGCAAGCACGATTGACCAGCGGTATTTTCAGTTTGTTTTTGATTAATTTTTGAGAACATCAAGACTTGATGTTCAGCTCAGAGACACAACTACAAATGTACGTACGTGTATGTATAATGTATCTATGTGGGGCAATGTATGATGATGTTGATTTTTCGTTCGAAATAAAAAAGCCTGTGTGTATTTTTGTGAGAACTCACTTGTAACCGCATTTAGTTAAAGTCAAGTACTTGATGAAACAAAAAAAGAAAAAATACTCGGAAGAGTCATGAAAAAATTGTGCCACACTGCAACTGCAACAACAACTCATTCATACCATATACAAAACATTAACGGCGACTTGCTACGGTGCGCAACATTCGTGACACAACGCGCCCGGCTGCTTACGAAAAACCACTAAAAATCTTATATACATATTAAAGAAATAAAATAAATTGAAAAGCAAACAAATAAATATGCCGAAAAAATCAGTAGAAAAAATCTTCAAAAAGCCATCAGTTTGCTCACGTTATACACACATACACACACACATACACACACATACATACGTTGTAAGTATAAGACTGAGGGCCGCAATAAGCGTAGACTGCGAGACGGACGTAAAACCGATAAAGCAGCATTAAGTGCATTGCAATATCAACAACAAGAACAACAAGCATAACAGGAGCAATTCGAGTGAGGTGGAGCAGAAGCAGCAGAAATAAAGAACAGCTACATACCTTTAGTGATGACTGCAGCAGCGCTTGAAAAGCATAATGTGTAGCAAATGATATCGCTGATATCGAAAATGTACGATGCGATGTTGCACAGTGGTATGGATCCATAGATTTTTTGGCAAAAAATAGTAGAAGTGCTCCGAGAATTTTGAAGGCGTGTTATCTATATGTGAACTAAGAAAAAAAATATGTTTGAAATGGACTACTCCTTGGGATTAAACCCCCTGAAGCTTCAGTAAAAAAAATTCAAATACATATTTTAATTTAAGCATAAAACAAGAAGTTATCTTAACGAAATTCGGCATATAAGTTACTCTAGTGAAAGGTACCAACGGTACTAAAAATTTGTGAAATCCGGCAAACAATCACTCTCACTTATCATAGAAGAGTAATTTAGACAAATCAAAAAAAAAAAAAAAAAAAAAAAAAAAAAAAAAAAAAAAAGTCGATATTTCAGTAACTATTTAAAAAAAGTGATTTGCTCAAATTTGATAAACAGACACCGCTCAGAAACTATTGTAACAAACGCTATCAAATTTAGTACACAGTTTTTATTTTAAGTCAGTGTGCATACTTTTTTTTAACTATTGAGGTCGGCCAAAAACCACGCCCACCTTTCATATAGCGATATTTTTAATAAGTGCGAAACAGAAAATATTTCACTACTTTGAAAAGAAAAACTACACCAGTTCGATACTTGGATTGACTTCCGAGGTCCTTGTATGAAGTGTTGAACAGGAGCCGTACCATGATACCAAAAAATAGCTTTGTACATTATATGTTATTTAAAATTTTATGAAAACATTGTTTTATATGCGTGGTTGAAATAATAATGACAATTTTTTTTCCAAAAATTAAAATTGTGAAAAATATTATCATAGATCATTAGACACTAAACTTATTCTCGCAGGTATTAATGTAACAATATATACTTATACAAGCGTACATATAAATTTGTGAATCTGTGGGGACATTAAATAGCTTATAGAATGTTTTAAAAATGTATTTCTCGTTTAAGGAAATCAAAAGCAGAATTAGTTTGTTATTATTATTGTTTTTATTATATTATTTTTGGACCATATATTTGAGGAACTTCTTCCTAATTGGCGTTATAACCGCCAAGACGATTTTGACCGAATTCAACATAGCGCGCCAGTCGTTTCTCTGCTCTGCTAACTGGCGTCAGCTAGAGGCACCAAGTGAAGCCAAGTCCTTCTCCAACGTCGAGGAGGCTTTTCTCTTCTCGACATCAGTCCCCAGATGACCGTTCTTGTTCTTACAAGAATTTGCCCCGATCTTAAGATTGTCGGACGCTTTTCTCTTCAGCTAGCATCTCGAGTTATTCGCTCTCACGTATTTCGGCTTCTCTCTTCTTTCTGCGAACAATACGTCTCTCTTCCTTTGTCCACTACCGGTAGCGTTCCCATACATCTCACGTTGCGCGCGATCGTAGTGTGGGCCTGTAAACAGCATCTTTACTTTCTTTAGCAGATCCGCATTCCTCGTCGTACCAGTTGTTTCTTCGGGGTCACTGAAATCCAATGACTTCCTCACCGGTGATAGAGAAATGAAATGCTTCCAAATTCCGGTTTCCTAAGGAGTTCTCTTAGTCTTTGTCTTTTGCGATTGCAGCTTTCCGACGTCGTTGTTTGCTGTGCAGAGACGTATGCGTATCTTGGCTGTCACACGATAATAATCCGAGTCGATGTTCGGTATTCGTAGTGTACGTACGTCTACACTTGAAACATGCCTTCCATCTATCGCAATATTATCGATTTTGTTTCGCCTTTTTTGATGTGGAGAAAACCACGTGGCTTGACATACTTTCTTGTGTTAAAACCTGGTGTTTCGAGCCCCGGCAATTTTGAGGTCTGTTAGCGGAGGTTTCATCATGGAGACTAAATTTTCCGACAATATGACCATGACTTTGGCATTGAAGTCGCCAATCACAATTTTGATATCGGGACGAGGGAAGTCCTCGTAGGTACTTTCTAGGCGCACATCAGCGTCCTTCTCTTCTGTCGGGACGTTGATGCAAATTGTGGCGAGGCGCTCGTCCACCGGAGTGAACGACAGTACGTTCATCGCCAGTCTCTCTACCACTACAAATCTAACACCGAACTTGTGCTTCTTTACAATGGCTTTCTTACCATGCCTCGTCCATTTTGTTTCTTAGATGGCGGTGATGTCAGCTCTTACTTTTACGAGGACATCAACCAGATTGGCAGTGGCTCCTTCTTCATTAAAAGTTCGGACATTCCAGGTGCATGCCCTCAAATCAAAGTCCTTAATAAATGGCGTATGGTCGTCATCAAAAAAGGGAAATTTCGTCCGAGGATTGTTGAAATTTTTCATTGCCTTTAGTTTTTTACGTGGCGGGTTCCAACTCGAGCGCACAATCAGATACTGGTGTTTTTTTGTTTTCGCGACACATTAATATAGCGAGCCATGTGATCCAAGACAGACACTTGCTTACAGCTGTACCTATTGGTGAACATGCGCTGCTGACTTTAATGGGCCTTTAAACCAAGTATAGTGGAGTGACGCCACTGAAGCTTTAGGAACTAGTGTAATTTTATTGAGCTCGAAGTTAGTTTTTATTAGAGAATAATATGAGAAAACACCGATTTTTTAAAGTGGAAGAAAGGAGAGATCACCCCATCTCCTCATCAGACTTCTTTCTTTCTAGATTTACCAAGGTTTGGTCCATGGTACACGGAGTTGCTAGGCGAGCATTCAATCACAGAATAACGCAGAATGGCCGAAATTTACTATTTTAGAGCTAAATAGAGTTAGAACCATATAGGATCGTAGAGCATTACATGGCAGTTTGGTAATCTCACGGCAGTCTGCACAGTGCGCTAACCATTAGCAAAAATTTCATTTATTTTCGCTGTTCACTTTTTTGTGTGGCAATTTTGCAAAATTTGTGCTAAGGAAATATGTTGTCTTTTGGAGGAAAAATTGTGAATTTTACTTAGTCATACATTTCTAGCTAAATCTGCATAATTAGGTTTTTGAAATTGAATGGTGTGCCACTGTGCGGCATGGCGTTGCACGAGTATGCAAGTCAAATTTGTTGCTGCCTTTGTTTCACCATTGTACTTACATGCATTCATACAAACTCACACGAGCTATGTTATGTATGTATAAATGTATGTAATAATGTGTAACACTTACTGTTACTCTACGCCAACAAACAATAGTAATATGAAAACAATAATAACAGCAACAACCAACCAACATATGTCAACCGCAAATCGACCACCGTTTCGCTTGACAGTTCTTGCTCGCCGCCCAAATGCTGACTGCCGCTCCGCGCCACGCCGCACCACTCCGTTTCGTTTCATTACATTTGTTGAATTGTTTTTGCGTTGTGTTCTTTTGCTGTCGATTGCGGTCACTTTGGCCATTTCCGTGTGCGGCGTGTGCGCATGCGCGCGCACCTTTTCGACTGCCACATTGGCTGGACTGTCGCCATTTCACTCGAAAAATCCTCAATGTCAATAAAATTCGGTTTTATCAGTTTGACAAGTCAGGCAGTAGGAGAGAACTGAAAAACAAATACTTAAAATAAAATTAAAATGAAAAAAAAAAATAAAATGGCAATGAAACATCAAATAAACGCATATGGTTAGTGTAGAAGTGCATTTACCGCTACACCAATACATAATCACACACACACACACACACACATGCCTCATTGCATTGCAATATGCAGTTGGTTTATTTCTTCACTTTCTGTTTTGTACATTTGTGCACTTCTGATTGTTTTACGGCATTTCGTTTCATCTCGTTTGAAAACGCAAAGGCGGTTTCCTTGTATCAGAAACACACACACCAATACATACATACGCGCAATTGCCTTTGGTTGCACCTATTGTATCCACACACACATACATACATACATAGATGCGTGAGTGTGTGTGTGTGTGTTTTGGCACAAATGTACCGTTGCCTCATTACGATAGCCTGCACGGATAAGACGACCGATTTTGGATTTTCTTCCTTGCTTCAATGCCCTGGCCCGCTTACTGCTGGCTTACTGCTGCTTGCCTGTCGCCTGTCACACACATTTTCGGGGCTAATGAATTATGTTAATGGCAATGCTAATGCGGCGGATGTGCGTGGTAGGGCTGTTATCTTGTCATAGCATTTGCCATGGGAGCTTTCAGTTGAGGGACCTAGTAGCTACGTACATATGTCATTGAACTGCGGTGAATTGGGGAACGAAAAAAGGAATGAAAGAGGCAAAGAATGCCGCTATTGATTAAAATTATGTTGATTTTCGGAAAACCATTAACAAATAAAATTTATATTTAAGTTAACCCTCTAGCGGGTAAGACCGTCTACAGACGGTTATCGCATTTTCTTCTTTTACATCGTCGAAAAGGGTAATTTCTTTTCAAAGTTTTAAAATTATCTTAGGTTCACTCTATTTTTCAACGGTAATTCCCGTTATGTTGCTAAAAACTACTCCGCGTCGGTTTTGCAGCCAGTCTGAATTTGAAGTGCGCGAGTTTGGTCGCAAAAATTATCTTCTAAAGTTGTGCTTTTTTCAGTGCGTAGAAAAATAGCTGCAGAAAGTGGATTTTAATAAAAAAATTATATTTGTAAAGGTAAAATACTATATTTTACTCACGCATAAAAATATAACAAAAATAAGTGAAATTTGTATAATTTATTTCGTGAAACACAATGACCGTCTGTAGACGGTCATTCCCGTTAGTGTGCAAATTTTTATTAGTACAATTTGAGTAACATATTTTGGTTTCAATAAATAACTTGCCATAGATACATACATATGAGTCGTCAAAATAAAATGGAACGGCGCAGGCCCTACAACTTATGTAAACTGTCGGATGAAGAGATTCAGGAGCTTATGGACTCCGTGGAAACCGATATAGATTTACATGATTGTAATGGTGACTTTGACAGTGATTATAGCATTGCTGATCCAGATTTTCAACCAGGAAATAGTAGCCTAAATTTGGAGGCAAGAGAGTACGAAAATGAGATATCAAGCTGTTTGGAGCAGATGGCAGAATCAAGTGTTCGATTATTGGATCAAATAGATACGTCTCTTAATATTAGTAGTGTACCTGAGAATGATAAAGTGGATGCCCCGTTAAATTCTTCGACACCTTCAACTTTATCAAACCGTTTCAAGTCAAGGAAGAATCCTCGATCGCCGTTACCCGAAGCTGAGGAAAATGGTCTTCAGTACATTCCAGGAGCAGGTGGTTTTACTGAAGAATGTGTGTAAATTAATACTTTCAAACTGCAAAATCATTAATAAAAATTTTATTGTCATTCCTATTAGCTTTGCAAAGCATCGATCCAAAATCGAAAAATTTCAATGCAATGATATGGAAGAAAAGGGGAATGCAACTCCATGTAATTGAAATTGCCTTCCTTGGAGATAGTCAACTTCCAAATGTATTCAACTCACTCAAAACGCCCGTCGATTGCTTCAACTACTTTTTTAACAACGAAATTATTGGCTTAATAGTTGAAGAAACCAATCGAGCTGCTTTACGAGAAAACGTTAACACAGTCTTCAAAACAAGTCATGTACAAATTCGACAATACATTGGTATTTTATTTTACATGTCACTTTACCGCTATCCTTCTTTGGAAAGTTATTGGAGCAAGAATGCCTTTGAGCCTATTCGATGCACCATGTCAAGCAAGCAATTTAAGAACATAAAAAAATATTTATGCTTCGCAAAGGAAGAGGATCGCATTCAAAAAGGACAGCATGGATATGACCCCCTGTACAGAATCAGAAACCTCTCAGACAAACTAAACGAGCAATTTGACTCTGTTCCAAAAAACCCTCGTTTGTGCGTGGATGAACAGATGTGTTCGACTAAAATGCGTCATCATCTCCGCCAGTATATGCCGAACAAGCCACACAAATGGGGGATAAAATTTTTCGTTCTGTGCGATTCATATGGATATTCATATAGATTTGAGATCTACAATGGCGCAGGAGACAATGTGGTTCTACCAGACATGCCAGACCTTGGAGCTACAGCGAACGTGGTCGTCAGACTGTCTAAAACCATTCCAAATTTTAAGAACCACGTCTTGTATTTTGACAATTTATACACATCCATTCCCTTACTTGTATATCTCCGTGCTCGTGGTATATACTCATTAGGTACTATTCGTATGAATAGAATTCCTCGTTGCAAATTATCTACAGACAAACAATTGGCAAAGGCTAAACGTGGATATGCTGAAGAATATACAGCTACTACTTACGGAGTTGAAGTAACAAATGTATTGTGGAAGGACACAAAGATTGTCCGACTAGCCTCAACGTATGTTGGCATTCAGCCATTTGGACGGACCAATGCTACTTCGGGTACCAGATCAGTAGCTCGATATGACCGCAGGCAGAGGAAATATATAGATGTCGACTGCCCACACATAATAAAAGAGTACAACGCCCATATGGGTGGCGTTGACCTTATGGATGGGTTGATGGGCAGATATCATATCCGTTTGAAGACACAAAATGTAATGCTACGAATCTTTTACCATATGCTAGATATGACTATAACAAATTCATATATTCTCTTTCGGCGACAAAACCCGGCTGAAAACATGAAGATAAGTTTACCACAATTTCGCGAATCTGTTGCTGAAAGTCTGTGCAAGTACAGAACTATTGCAGTTGGTAGGCCACCAGTAGAAATAGCGAGACCTAATTCGTCCACAATAGGGATGAAAGCTAAAATACCGGGCGATAAGGAACGTTTTAATCAGTATGGCCATAGTCCTGGAATGACTGAAGCGAAGGGCAAAAGACGATGCAAATTTTGCAAAAAGTCCGATACACAGGTTTATTGCATGAAATGTAATTTGAACTTGTGTCTAACACCAGCAAAAAATTGTTTTTATAACTTCCACAAACAATAAATAAACTAATATTTGAAATTCAGTATACGCACTGTGGTACTTTATTTTTAAGCTTTAACAGGAATGACCGCTTACAGACGGTCTTTTTTATTTTCAACTTAAAAATGAGGGAATTGAAATAATTGAAAAAACTGCTTCAGATTCCTTATTCTCATCACTAAATTATTTGGATTTAATATTTTAGTTCCATTTCTGACCATTATTTTTAACCGGCCCGCTAGAGGGTTAAGATACCTAATTATAATATTTTGTGTACTTTTGTTTTCCCCTGCTCACTAAATCTTGTCGTAGTGGCTAGATGTCATGTTGCTTCTTTTAACACTAAATTTAATCTAAGAAATGTAATGAATACACTTATATAATTTTTTCACGCAAGTTCAATTAATAAGCTCCAGTTTCTAATCAACATTTAGCGGGATGATTTTTTTGAATTAAACTAGACGGAGGCATATTTCCAGTGCATTAGACATACGTATACTTCGAGAACCGAACATCGACTCGAATTAATATTAAGTCGACTCACACACCTACTCACTAAGAGCACTTCTCCGTAAACCGGAATTCGCTCGGATTGCGCGCGTTGTTTTTTAACGAGCTCCAGACATTTTTAGTGTAGTCTTATACAGCATAGGAGCGCTTTGAGCTTGAGCTGCTAGTTCAGCTTCGTGTGCATGCTTTCTGCACCGTTTTTATGAGCTGGTTTTAGATTGTAGAAGCGTGTTGCTTGTCATTAATGCTCGTAGCTTGGTCTCTGATTTTCTTAGCTCGTCTGCTTTCCTCCATACAGCACCAGGTTAGTTCGCTCATTCAAGGCTTCATGTTTGGAGGTTTGAAGCCTAAAGTGGATTCGCAGATATTGAGAGGCCTAAATTTCACCTGTTCCCCTTTATGGTTAACACTGCCATATTGCAATTCGTTGGGTGGCTTGGCTTCATACAGGGCGTTTTGGAAAATAAATCTTGTGTTGCAGTCTTTCAGCTTGTCTAAGCGTTAACTAGTTGATGATTCGAGCCAATGTCAGCGCTTCGTTTAACTGTGACATCAGCATATATGGTCGATTTGATTTTCTATTTTACTATCAGGCGAGAGCCAGGTTGCTGTATGGTTTTTTTTTATGAATAAAAAGAGAACCACCAATAGCCAAACCAAAGGAGATGTATAGTTCAAGCAACAATTCACCGTTGTTGTTTAAGTCGCCGAGCGTATGTCTTTCCATTATGTGTTCAAACCCGCTGCTGTTGCTGCCGATCTGGGCATTAAAGTCACCCATACAGATAGTGATGCCTCCTTTAGGTATTTTCGACAACGTTTCAGTTAGTTTGCTGTATAATTGTTGTTTAATATCTGTCAGTTCCGTAGGAATGTAGACTTGGATAATTGCAATCTTTCTAGCGCGAGAGAAGAAGCGGGCCACCAGAACTGATTGGTTGGCATGATAAGAGAGAGCTTACCGCTTTCCTGCTGAGTAGGAGCCATATGCCTTCGGTGTGATGATTATTCGGGCCCAGGCCGGAGAACAGTAGTTTTTCGCTAGAGAGTAGTTGATGAGCATCGGAACTATTCCATCTTACTTTAGCGAGCCCCATGATCCAAATTCATTGTGCATGCTGCCGAAGCAGGGGGATTCCTCAGAGTCTGAGTATCCCTTGGAGACAAATTTTCCGTAACATTGTTAACGTATATTCGATTGGTAGTTTTCTTGCGATCATTAGAAGCTCAAAGCAGGGGCTAGTGGGATATACCGTCCCTTTCTAACTAGCACAGTTTTATTGGTTAGACGAGCCGCTTGCTGCAAAATAGACGCCCATTTGCAGCCGCACCTTACCTGGTGAACAGATGCCACAAAAACAATTCTGGTGAGCAATTAAACCAAATATGTCGGAGTGGCCCCAACAGAACTCCCTACTCTCTTTGACGTGACCTAAAGATCCATAGGGGTTGGATACCGTATCTCCCTGAAGGTTGCTTACGTTGCCCAGGGACCGCGACGAGGACGCGAGAGTAGGAATTTAACGTTGTAGTCCGATGCACCCCAATATACCCCATACTCTTATTATAATATTCAACTTAAGGGTATGTTGCAGTTCTGCAACAGTATGCATTTAAGGGTTAAACAAACAAAAGCAAAAAATAGTCTAAACTTGTAAAAATGTCGTATCTCAATTTTATTGCCCGCTACTGTATAAGCCTCTGCTCTGTTTCAGTACAAATGCTGGCACTCTTCGAAAATTCACTATGCTCACTGTCTGTGCACCATAAAGAGGGACGATAGACATATTTATCAAAATAACCTTATTTAGAAGATAAATTCATGTAGGTGAGCAGTTATTTTACTAAACTTTGACCTCAAAAAAAGAAAAAAAACAAAAAAAAATCTGTTAAAGCAATCGATTTTCCCAGACATACTTCGAAAGTGGCCAGCATTAAATAGCCGACAATGAGGAATTAGCACGTGAACTTACATACATACATAACTTTATACAAGTGCCATATTGGCTACACAGAAAAGTGAAATCGCATTCTTAACAGCAAAATCGAACAACAGAAATTTTCAGATTACTTGCGAACACCTTACCGCATGACTGCCTTTGGGATGCTGGCCGATTCATAGAAAACAACCAATAAAGTAAAAATAAATGCTCGCTCTAGTAAATAGGAAAACACTTTCCCACTACAGCGGCTCGGCATATTTGTTCACACCAATTTCAATCATTGCGCTAACTTTGAGTGAGTTAAGGGACTACTAAAAAAATAAAAAAATAAAAATAAAAAATAATAATAAAATAAAGTGATAAAAGAAGAAAAACAAAATCAGAGTGCAATGCACCGACCCTTTGCACGACTACTGCCCAGCTGCAGGACAGACAAACTTGTATGGTGAGACAATGCTGCGCATTTTGCATTTCTGACGCTTTTGTGTTCCTTACTCACTTACACACACATGCACACACATCCACATATAGTTGCGAAAAAGGGCCTGTGTTCGCTTATCAGCATTTGCTTCAAGCTCACTAATGCGCTTTTAATGTTTGCTGCTGATATGAATGCTGATTACGTGATGGCAAACGAAAAGTAAAAAGGTAATAAAAAATATATTGAGAGAAATAAAAATACAGACATATGTGCTAAGTTTGCAAAGGACGAAGCAACAACAAGCATGAGGCGACGAAGTGCGTGCTATAACTAAAATGAAATGAAATGAAATACGAAAATAAAATGACTTGAAGTGCGTCGGCAGTGAAGTTGGAAGCGATGATTGTTGTGTGTGTGGTGAGGTGAGTCGAGTGTGGCAAGTGTTGGCTGGTAAAGTGCATTTAATGCAATGTGCTTAACATAACCAACAGCAGCAACAATAACAGCAGCAACAACAGCTACACACAAGAACCAGACACATGCGCATACAAACGAACAGGGGCGGATCCACTGCGGAAGAGTTCCCCCCAAAAATTTATAAGTTATACCTTTTTTCCAGTGAGCCACCAAAAATGGGGGAAAATTAACAGTTAAACACCCGATAATAGTAAGGGTGTTTTTATTTTATTTTTTAGGCGTGCGGTTTTCAATGAGGCAATGCTTTTTTCGGAGTTGCTCTTCTTGACAGCTGTTACTGGATTTATACTCAGTTGGGTTTACCATTTCATAAGGAATAGACTTACCCCGGAACAACGTTTGTAAATCGTGCAAATTTATTACCAAAATAATGGTTTCGTTCACGTGACGCATCACGCACTGCGTTCAATATTCGGTAGACATAATCGGCCAGCAGAGTCGGTAATTCGAGCAACCATGAATCGGTTTCGCACCTCAGAAACGCTATTGCTGCTGTGGAGCAAAGTTTCGAAGAATAGCAAGAATTGAAGCCGAACGACCATCAAGCACGTCGCACGTTCGGTGAATGAGCCCAAAATAAGATGGCCACCGATCCCGATACATACAGCCAACGAAGCAATAAATTTATTGAAGGAAACTTTACATGAACGCATTACCTTGCGTCGTGGGCCTGTGCCTTGACCTCTAAAATCGTGCGATTTAACACCGCAGGACTATTTTTTATTTGCAAGACTATTGACTTCTTGGAAGAGAATATTCAGCATGTTATTGCTGACATATGCCCTCAATTGCTGCAAAAAGTGGTCGAAAATTGGGCTTCTCGGCTGGAATTCATTCGAGCCAACTGCGGCGGTCACTTGCAAGAAATGATTTTTAAAATATAATAGCAAATCCGTATCTTTATAATAAAGCTAAATCCCTGTTTTGTTTCTCTTGTAAACCGCACACCTAAAAAAACACCCTTCATATTTTATAAATTGCCGCTTTTCCATCATAAGGGCACTCCGCGAAGGAAAGGACTTTGAGTTGCTAATAAATTTCTTTTAACCTATGTGGATTCATTTCAAAATAAGCGTATTTAGACGGGATCGCGTTCTCAAGAAAAAAGATATTGGTAGAGCTCTTTCTCTCTCTCTAATGTTTTATCATCGACGCAGCTACTTGGTGTGATTCTGCAGAAGAAATCAATCGACACCTGTCGAAAGCGTCAGACGTCATAGCTCGTACATTGGTTGCAACACTGAACACACGAAGAATACATGATGATCATAACTTTAATGAGATTTGCACAAGCTCTACACAGATGGCTGAAAAGTTAGATGTTTAATTGATAAACCGCAGAACATATGGTCTTCCGAGTTATCGAAACAATCATCCATCTCAAAGCTGTGAAGACTTCTAGTAAGGGTTTCTGCATACATTCCACTTCTTGACGAGGTCATGGAAGATTTGGAGATGCAGTTTTCTCAAAGAAGTTCTCAAAAGTTTCAGTTTGAGTCAGCTGTTACCAAAGTTTAACCTCAATTTGGAAAGAAAAGATATAAATGAATTCACTCAAAGCTTAGTTAGACGTTTTGGATGAATCTTGCCAAGCAACAAAGACCGGAGGGAATCGATGCTCAAAACGGAAGTAGCGCTTTGGCAACAACAATGGAAGATGCAAATGTCTTCGAGAACGCAAGTGCTTTCTGCCTTGGAAGCATCCACCAATTCCATTTTCTTATGTAGTTCCCCCTCCTAAAATTCTACTCTGAATCCGCCCCTGCATACGAGCAATACAACAATGACACAGTCACTGGACAATAAAGCGAAAGCAAAGCGATAACAAAATTAACAAAAAAAAACAAATGAAAAAAAATAGAGTGACTTCATTTTGTTTTATTACCAATTATGTGTTGGCGAGTTGCTTATTCTTTTTTTGATTTATTGCATTTTATTGAAAATACTTAAGAGCTAAAAGTGAGCAAAACATTTATTAAGTGAAATAAAATCGAAATGCAACACATACGTACGTACTCAATACATTTGTGTATGCAAAATAGGTAGCCAAGCGAACGGGCGAACAACAAGTGATCGAATGCACGAACGGCACGCACAAACAGCAGTTGCGACGGCAGTCAGTCAACCATAATAACAACGAGAAAACCAAAGCAAGCTGCTGCAACCACAATAACAACAACAACATTGCAGAAGCGTAACACATATACAAACATTCGTACATTGACAGCAACAAGAATGTTTTTTTTTTTTTTACTTTGAAGATGTATTAATGGGCCGCAGGGTTAAAATTATAATAAATTTGCTTTATTGGCGGCAGATTTCGCTGCACAAGCCCTAGCTAAAAGACAAGCTGCAACAACAACTAGCGCATGCTGCTAATCAATCGCGCCAGACATGGCACGGTGGCCAAAAATGGCGAGTTGAGGTAGACAGTTCTAATAACTTCTAAGAAGATGGTAGAAATAGTTGTGAATCAGGATTGAAAACAGAAAGCATTAGGTTTAGGAGGTTAGAATTATCATTATAGCCTAGTGGTATATAACTTTAGAAGCACCACAATTTTCAATTAAAAATTTTGGGAACGTTTACTAAGAGAAGCTAGTTGACTCTTGCAGAATAAAATTTCCAGTGCGAAATTTCTCAAGGAGGAGTGTTCTCGACCGTACTGATGGGGCAAAGTTTTTTTTGATTATAAAAAAAAAATTATTGCCAAAGTGTTCTAAGAATTAAAATATATTCATTTGTTTTTAGGTTTAAGTATCTTTTCAAAGGCCAACGTCGATTATAAAAAATATTAATTGCTATAAAAATCATTAAATTACCTTTTTTTTTAATTTGAAGTATCTTTTCAAAGAAACGTAATTAAATTTTTATAAAAGTTATCTATTTGCTTTTAAAATCAGTCATTTTAATAAAACTACGAAATGATGTGAATTTACCCAAAGATAATTTCATTTGATTTAGCTTGAGGACTGAAGTTTAAAGCATTGTTTGGTGAATGATTAATGAGACAGAGCACAGAAAAAGTTATGTAAAAAATATGTACTATTTTGAAGATAATAAAAGACATTGAAAAATGCCTGTCAAAAATGCGTGGGTTGGAAGGAGCTGAAAGGTAGATGCTGAAACCAACTAATTCTTAAAATATGAAATTGTGAAAAAAATTCTAAAAATATTCTCTACCATTTACGAAAAAAAAATTGTATCTCCAAAACCAAAAGTACTGCCTAACAGAAGCTTCACAAAAAATACATTTCAAAGTGCCCTCATTCTGATGTGAAAAAATAAAAAATACAAAAATACAAAAGATACACTTTTCGAGAAGTTAAATTTTCAAAAACATGTCGTTTTTAATTTTTCCAAAAAAAAAAAAAAAAAAATAAATGAGTCGACAACTTTTAGCATTTTAATGCTTAACTAATTCTGAACATTTTGCAAGCTGAATTATTAAAATTAGTAAGGTTTTAGAGAAGTTATATGCATTTAAAATAAAAATATTTTTAAAGATAAAACAAAAACGATTTTCACAGCGAAATGAAAATCGAACACACATTTTTTTCGGTTAAAAGAAAAAATACGTGTCTGATCATTTTGACCAAAAACCAACATTTTCGAGTTTCATCGGAAAAGAAAAACAAGACCCGAATGGACATGTTAGAAAGGATCAAATATCACATATTTTCCGCCTAACTTTTGCTGTGCTCTTTCTCAATCCAAATCCGTTGAAAAAAATTATCGATTCATCGTAATTCACAATTTGGCTACATAAGTAAATTTTTTTTTTAACTGAGATATTAAATAACGCTCAAGTGCAAAATATTAATTGCTGTTTATTGATGATATAAAAGAGGTTAGAAAAATTATGATTATTTCTGATTGGAATCATAACGGTTGTTAGGTTTATTGAAACAGCAACTTTTTAGGATTTATTTTATTAGTTTTATTTTAACAAGTAAGACTTAATATTCGGATTTAGGAGATGAAGTAAACTTTGAATCGGTTAAAATTAGTTTTAGCTTAGGCGAGTACTTTTTACTGTATTATTAGTTTTTAACCCAAAAAATTATATTTCTATAATGACTTGGGCTTGCAGAGAGGCTTTGAAAATCTTTTGCCAATCTAAATAAAATATTAACCCCTAATTTATTTCCTGAGCTCGCACATAAAAAATTGTTTGATAAATCTAATTAAAAAGAAATTGTTTTTTAACAAAAATTAATCTAAGAAATGCTTTTATTTTCTAAGCTGAGAATAAAACTCAAACAGCAGCTCTTACTTTTTAAGTGTAATAAATAAGACTCAGAAAATAATATATTGAAGTATTTTGTTTTTAAATATAACTTAAACAAATAAAAACGAATGCAGCTAAGGTTGATCCGTGTAACAAGTATTATAAATTTCTACTTCATATGCAAAAGATTTGAATAATTATTAATTTTTTTTTGTAACAAAAAATAAAATAAGTTTAATTTTTTATTAAAAAAATATATAACCAGAAGTGTGATTATTCGGTATTATTTAGGGATACTTTGGCTGCTTACGAATCTCGCTGTCTGCTCTTGAACTCAATGACTTTAAATAGGCGAAGTGCCTTTCTCGCCTGCATCTTCGTTGCAAATATCTCAACCGGGTAAATAGAATGTTCTGACCTCTTGGGAAAGTTAACTTTTAATAACCCTTTTCGCAGTTTAAGGCAGTTCACGATGTTTTATATTGGATTTTCTAGTACTAATTATGCTAAAAATGCTCCACTGATGTGAACTATTTTGGAAATAATTTTTTTAATTGACCTTGATCTATCTTTTCTAAAGTGCACAGTGCGTAGTTTATTATGTACATAATTACTTTAAATAGTATTAAGCACTTTTGCTAATAGTCAGAAACGATTGTGTTCTTTTGACTGAATTTAAATAAATAAATCAATTTTTTTGCTAATCGGTTAATAAAAATATAAATATAAATATTAAATGCATTGTTTATATATTTTATCGTAATAGATTCATAAAGGTCATTAAAAACTTATGAAACATTAATTATAATATGCTAAAAAGAAAAACAAAAACCTTATAAAAGCTAGTATATATTTTTATGTAACAATAATAAACCAAAAAAAATGTATTTAATTTTCTTGATACTAAAACCATACAAATAGAAATTGCTCCCTGCAAACCTTATCACTCGACCAAAGACAATGGATGACTCATACATAAATATACTCCAAACTGTTGTCTGATATTTGGGAGATTTTGTATAGTTTCATTGAATATTTAAAAGTAATAATTATTTGTCTGTTCCCCACTGAGTACCAGAGTAATTATTTTTTGTTATTCAATGTGTAAAATCGCCTTCCGAAAATAAACCGGCGAGTACGACTAAGTTCCATATACCAACTATATCAGTTTGGAAAAGGTAAATCTCGTGTATTTTATCTCCAAATCATATGACTCGAGAAACGAAAGAAGAGAGAGACAAATTATGATAAAATAGCGACATATTGGAATTTCTATTATGCCAACAAACTTTCATTCCAGCACCCAGTCAACTCGTCGACTTCTTGATAGGAAAATTTTTTCGAATGCTCAATCAAATTGCTACCTTTTACCACTGTGCGATGCCCGAGTTGCGCTCATTGTCGCCTCAGCTGTGCCACCGAGCAATGCTTGCCACCGACATATGGCGGCATATATGGAGCTACAATACATGGAGTCAGGAGCCGCAGAAGTGATTGTTGTTGTTGCTGCTGCCGATCGCTCAAAGTATAATGTTTTTGTTACTGGTGTTGCTGCTGTTGATTTCGAGGGCTTTTATTTTTGCAGTGATAGTGTCTTTTATTGTTATTATTATTATTATTATTATTATTATTATTATTATTATTATTGGCAGTAGTTGCTGTTTCATCGGCAGCGCATGCGTAGGTATGTCAACTATGCACGCACGCATGCGCATGCAGAGATGTGCGACGGCAACACGAAACCATCTTACTTATATATTTTACATGTAAGTACACTATATACTCAACTAAATGCCAGGCTGAAGGGCTAGCAGCAATGTAAAGCTGGTCTGCGCTCGAGGCCGCTTGCAATAAACGACTGATGTACAGCAGTAACAGTGGCTAAGAAAAGCAAACGCACAAAGGGAACAACACCGACAGGGACGTTGCGTGCATTTGCATGTTTTTGTTTTTCTTTGCTGTTGCTTGTATTCTTGTTGTTGCTGTGCTATGTGCTTTTCGTGTGAAAGACATTTTAAAAATTTGACGTGTTTAAGTAAGGTTGGTGAATAAAATTTATTTGAAATCGCTTTCCACACCGCAGGCAAAATAAAAACACAAAGGATAGTTACATACTTATGGGGCATTCCACACAAAGTTTGCCACGAATTTTTTTTTTTCGTTGAATATTTTTTTCTTGTAATACAGGCGAAAATATTTGATACGTATTTTTTTATAATAATATCTTACGGGAAATTTTCGGGAAAAATTTTGAAGTGAAACATCTTTAGCGGTAATATTTTTCACATCGCGCAACGAAAGTCGCATCAGAGTCGCTTTACTAATTTCTATCACTATATTTACCAATTTCAATCACTATTGTTACCAATGCTACTACTAATTTCCACCACTACTTATTTCTACCCCTACTTTTCCTCATTTTTATCACTATTTTTTCTAATGCTACTACTAATTACTATCACGAATTGTACTAATTTCCAACACTAGTTTTACTATTATAATTTCTACCACTACCAATGCTACTACTAATTACTATTTATATTTTCCCTACTTTCTACCACTATTTTCAATAATTTCTACAACTAGTTTTTCTTTTGTTAATTTCTGCCATTTTTTTTAAATATTTTCTTCCACTATTTTACTAATTTCTACCACTATTTTCACTACTTTCTACCACTATTTTCAATAATTTCTACCACTTTTTTGTACTAATTTCTAATACTATTTTTACTAATTGTACTAATAATTTATACACTATTTTTACTGATGGTAGTACTAATTTCTACCGCTAATTTTTACTTGTTCCCTCGGCAGTCGGTTCTACGATAACGGAACGACTCGGAGTTATATCCGGCCAAGGACTGTCACTTCAGCAGCATTCCCCAAAATTTTATGGGGAATGTTTTATGCTATTACAACAACAAAAACCCACCAAAGCCACCTCTTTCTCAAGTTTCAAATAAAGTATCCAAAAATTAAGTTAAGTTAAATTTAATGAATTATTTAACAACAAAAATCGACAGTTAATAAACAATAATTTTTTTTTTTTTTACATTTGGACTGTTTTTTTTTATTTTATACTGCATGTGAAATGTGAAAAAAAAGTTTCTGGGAAACTTCGCGTAAAAAAATTCAACTCGGAAAAAAATTTTGTATGGAATCCCCCATGCAAACTTATAAAAAAATAGTAGCATGTGCTGGTATAGACTTGCGTTCTTTATACAGGTCTTAAAAAAATATATATTATATGATTTTTTGCTTTCGAGCGCTTTGACTACAATAATTACACAATTACACACAAACGCACACTCATACAAAAACTATGTGGCAAAATGACTGCGATAGCTTGAAGCAGTGAAAAAATATATACATACATATATTTATACTTAAATAATGCCTATAATGACTTTTCATAATAATAGTAGGATTTATGATATTTATTCCTAGCGGTAAAGCGAAAATTGCTCTACGTTTAAGAAGATGCTATGCTTTGCTCTCAAAAATGGCAATGCGTCGAGTTATTTATGCGTAAATTTCCAAGAATAAACATAGACCCGCTTACATTCTTGCACACATACAGCCATATGTTGCTACATACTTGCGAGGATATGCCTTGTCTCGTGCATGTGGTTTTTTTTGTTTTTACATAAATTAAACAAAAGCTGTTTTCACGTCCAAGACTTTCGCTCGCCAAGAGTTTGTTGTTGGATGTGTCTCATTGCCCGTGATTTTCTGGTTTTCCAACTTTATTTTTTGTTTTTTATTTTTTTATATTTATGAATAATTTTGCAATATGTTATAATTTAGTCCAATTAAGTCAATTAGTTTTTTCCTCTCGAAAGCATTGTAATTTTTACCATATGCATATACTTACGATATACATAGATTGTGAATTTCAAGCGCATCAGATTAGCATAAAGGGCCAGAAGGAGACACTTGCAATTTTGCGCTTCTTTTTTGAGTGAGTGGCTATAATTCTAAATAAAAGATATACAAGATTTTTGAAAGTTCCATAGTAGGCAAAAAATTACATGAAAAATTTATGCGTAACAAAACAAATTCCAAAATTTATCTATTCAAATATAACAGTTTATTAAAATTTCTTATAATTACGAGTTTATAAATATTGGTTTAACGGTAATCTCTTGTTAATTAATCTACATAAAGTAGCGGACAAAACAAAAAAACCAAGACACCCAAGAAATAATTTGGGGGATAATTTGGGCTTATGTGAAAATGAGGAAATACTTATAAAAAATATTGCCAAAAAACAAAGTTCTTATAAATATTTCTAACATAAATAAACATTTTAGTAAATGGTAAATTTCTGCTGTTTCTTATTAGAAGCCAACACAAAATATTAATGATATTTCAATTTACAGTCTGTTCTAAAAACTAAACGCCTTTCAATAGAAAAATCATATACGTTTTATAAATTGGTATTATTGATACTTAGGTACAACAAAATGTCTTCATTTAATATTTTATAGTATATTCTTTGTTTTCGATGACGGTCTTTATCCGTTCAGGCATGGCGTCAAATAAAGATTCTAAAAATTGTGCCAGTATACCGGTATAACGTTATACTCAAAGTTTTCAATTATTTTCTCAGGATCTGAAAAATTCTTGGTCTCTTCTTTGTAATCCACACTTTCATAATATGCCAGAGGTTTTCAATTAGGTTTAGATCGGGACTGTTCCTAGGCCAATCTAGTATAAAATACCCAAGTCTGCTAAATATTTTTTTGTCTAAAAAAAAATGAGTAGATAAATAACGTATTTTTTTTTGGGAATACAAAGGTAATAAGGTTATATAGTAGAAAAAAATATTATTTCCCAATTTGGCTCTATGGCATGGTGGAGAATCATCCTAGAGATGATGTCGTCCATGTGGGAAAGGTGCACTTAAATTAAATGGGTCAGGTTTTCCAGTTTACAGCAAAAGCTGTCGGTATTTAATTGCATTCAAAAAATCCCAGACCATCCCTGCCTAACGGTACGTTGGACACACTGACGGTACGTTGGACACATTGAAACGTACGCCGCCTCTTCTGCGAACGTATGATATTTCAAAAAGGTTAATTTTTGATTCGTCCGAAAATAGTATTCTTCTCCAATTGTTTTTGGTCCAGGTTTTGTGCATATTAGCCCAGTTGCAGGCGCCTTCGTACAACTTGCGTACTGATTTCTACTACATTTAGTTCCCGAACTTCACTCCTAATAGCTTCAGCTGTTTTGAACCGGTCCCGAGTGCTATTTCACTTAATGTAGCAGTCATACAAAGAAGAGGTATTTTTCTGGATCAGCTTCAGCATTTTTTTGAAGAAAATCACCTACAGTAGTTTTGATGAGTCTTACTGGTCCAAGAATTTTGCGTACTTTCATGTTTTCAGAACGCAAACCCAAAATTATGGCTATCTGCTTCAGAAAGTTGTGGGCTTTTCCGTTTTCCATTTTTTTTTTAGCCATGTATAAAAAACAAAACAAAAATTTTAACTGTAGCTAAATAATGTAATATAAATACATATATATAATAAAATCTTACTTGTGTCATACAATTTGTTTTATTAATACTACTTTTATTTCAAATCACTACGACTAAGTGTAGGGCCCTGCATTTGTGGTACAACGAAGGAGAAGTTCGGCCAAGCCTCGGGAACATTATTACATAGGTATATTTATTTTCGGAAATGGCAATCGAAAATGAAAATTCTTGTAGTGCGGTGAGCAGTAAAGAAGTCTTGACAAAAAACATAGTTCATTCTGGCAATAAAAATCGTTGTCCCCGTAGTGTGTCTTTTATGTTCGGTAACAAAATTAAGTAATTGGGTTCTAAGGCAGGGCTGTAATTTACGAACAGAAATAAGATACTGAGTTCTTAGATAGGACTGTAACGAACATGTCACAAAAATTCGATGGTTTCACTAGTCAGATAGCCTGCTGTTCGAGGGAGTGTGCATTTATTGTTTCGAAATGATTTTTTGGGTTAAGTACAATTTGAAAGACCCACACAGATGACCAGTATTTATGTTTTTATTTGCTTTACATAGTAACGAGTTGATTATTATATAAAGTTTAGAACTGAGCAGCACTGGCATTATGGGCCATCGGCTTTCTCTTTTAATTAAAATTGGTTGACTAGGACTTAAATTCCAGGTTTATTATCATAGCATGGACCTCTCACCTGCGTAGATATTGAACACGGCATAAGATACAAGTCGATGATTTTTCTCAGCATTATTTTGCACAAATTCACGCAATCCTTTCTTTTTGATTAATTTTCAAATTATGCGCGATCGAACGTCGACATCTTTTTACGGGCGGGTCTTCCGTAATCACCGATCGGGGGTTCTTCCATAAAAATCCTGCGAAAATGGACGAAAAATTCTGGCATACAAACTGATATTGGACCACCTTTTTGACTGCATTAAATTAGATACAAATTCGGGGAGTCAAAGCAGGAAAATTACCACGAAGTTGAGTCACGACATGACTGATGACCAATGGATATGGACGTTAGTCAATCTGACTCCATTACTGAACTACTAGTTTTCCGCTTCTGGAGCTCGCGTCCATTAACCTACAATGATGTCCTTCAAAGTCAACTGATATTTAGCTTCTGTTATTGACCTTGGCTCGCTTGGAAACTTCACCGGTGTAATCTGGGGACCTATGCCTTCGACTGGTTGATTAAGCGTGCCAGGTACTCGTTCAGCATTCTTTACACGAGTGGTTTCTGCTATACTACGGAGTATAACCAAGTAATTTTAGTACCATATTTTCCGTAGTACTTTAGGCATAGATGGCTTTGAGCTAAAATTTTTTTAGCTGCGGAGTACTTTGACCTACATAACTGGTTCCAATATCGAATTTGACAGTCGCTTGAACGGCTAACAGAAGTTATTCTGCCGCGGAGGGCTTGGGCTACTGGTCGGTCAATGTTATTAGTTTTGTGTTAGGCCCTTGCCCTCATCCATATTACCGATCTCACATGAAAACAGTTACCTTGTGTTAAAGTTTTTAGTGTGTGATTCCTTGGCTGTTGGTGAACACCTTTAGCTACCGAAAAGCTCCACATGTTTTAGTTATCTGGTTTATTTCATTCATATTTACAGTAGTCAAAACTTTTTAGTCTCCAGAAATTGATTAATTTCGCATGTGATCGGATTTTTATCCAGGCTTCAAACTCAAGCTCTAAACTCCAAGTTCCGGAAATTTTTTTAAATTCCAGATGGCCAATTGTTAGGAATAAATCTGCAGAACTCTTTATAAGATTCTAAAACCCGCTAATATTTTTTCTAAACAAGAGATGCGCCGTGAAGCAGATTAAAAACAAAAACTAAATTTCCATACATGTAAATATGTACATAAAAAATTAGAGAACGACCGTACAGCAATTTTTAGGCCGAATCGAACATCGGAAAATTTCGCCCGAAGCCGAACCAAAGCCGAGCCGACCATTTTCAAGATCTGAAATAATGAAAAGTAAATGACTTTCACAGAATTCAAATCTTTTTTAATCGATATTAAAAAATGAATAAGAGTTCATTGGTTAAAATCATTTTTTTCTAAAAATTACTTATTTTTAACGCTCGAAATTTAATACATTTATGTTGTAATACAGATTTACAAATGCGCGGCCAAAGTTCGGCTTTTTTGTGGCCAAAGCCGAATCGAAACCCAGCCGAACTGCCGAGCATAGCGGAAGCCGAAGTTGAACCCGAAGTTCGGAAGCGGAAGCCAAAGTTGAACCCGAAGTTCGGTCGTTTTCTATTAAAAATGAATTTGCTGGCCCAGCATGTTGCGCGTGGAACACATTTGTAATATGATTTTATTTATTTTCTATAGTTGATGTTGTTTCGCGGCTGACAATTTGTAGCTACTACGATCTGCTTGTACACACACACACTCACACACACACTCAAGCACATGTATGCACACCTTTTCTTCGATTAGTTATTATTGCTGTTGCTGTTGCTATTGCAGTGAGTTTTGCAAAAATTTATGCAGATTTCAGCCGATGATGCATGCTGTGAATAAACACACGCTGACGCTGTATGAGTGAACCATGCCACCCGACCGACCGATCGACCAACCAACCAACAAACCGATCGACTGAGCAGCCAACCAAGGAGATTGACTTGCCACAGTGATTGCCGTGGCTGACCGTGCTCTTAAATATAAGCCGACTATAGTAGCCTTAATTTTGTTGCATGCATATTGAGAGGGTGTGTGTGTTTGTGCAACTGTGACTGGTGGCATCTACGCGCAATGGTGCATTTTTTTATGAATTCTTGCCAAGGGCGCTAGAAATTGGTCGGTTGTTATACGCTACTCTCGGCGGCGCTGCTTGTTGTTTACTTCTCTATATGTTGCACAAAATGTTGTTGGCCAAGGGAGCAAAGAGTAGCTGAATGAAACTGCTGTTTTTGCTGATGATCTGCGACTGATCGATCGACGATGCGATGGATGGATGGATGGCTGAGTGAGTGAGTGCCTGGTTGTTTGTGTTTGTTTGTTTCTTTCTTTCGATGGATGACTGACTGACTGCCTGACTGCTGCGATGGATGAACGAAAGTATGGAAAAATGTTGAGTTGCAAACTGCAGACAAAGAGCTGGAAGGAGGAGGTATGAACAAATCACAGCTGAGAGAGAAAGAGAGAGAGAGCAGTAACTAAAATTCGCTTGTTCTACTCTCACGGTTGTTTAGTTAGCGCCTAGACCCACAGTCAAGCCGTTCGCTGAACATTTCCTTCGTTTGCTTGCTGCCAAGTTTTTTTTGCGTTTTTTTTTGCACCGCTGGCCTTGTATGTTGCACACGTTTGTTGCTGAGTTTTGTTTTTGTTTTTGTTTTTTTTTTTTGCTAGCTGCATGCTTCAAAACAATATCTCAATAAATAATGACCGCTCATAAATAATAATCGGCAAGCAAATGTGTAATGATTTAGTTCGGCAAAGCGGCAGAGTCCCCTGACCGAGCAGTGAGATGGCAACTGCGACTGTGAAGAAATATTAAATTAAATAAAAATGCACGCATACACATAAGCATATACATACATACTTGGGTTTATGCAGACAAAACACACTGCCTTGTAGAATTTTTTTACGAGCATGCAAAATTTGCTGTACCAGCAGAAGTTCCAATGCTGGTTGTGTGTCATGTCTGAACTTGCAGCAGATCAAAATACAAAACGAACAAATACTAAATGTACATACATATATCAAAAAAAAAAACAAGCTGCGGCTTAAACAAATTGATTGGCAGTTAGTTGTATGGCGGCTTACATATAAACGCACTGCCGCACATTTACTTACTGTTGGTTCATTTATGTTTTTTTTGTTTTTTTTTTTTGGTTTTTGCATTGCCATTGAATTTGCGTTGCATATGACAGCCGATTAGTTAGTGATGTTAGTGTCTGTTGCATGTGATTATGTTTATCACACAATTGTGTAGATGCAGGCTAACCCCCGTCATGTTTGTCAAGTGGCACGTTCGGCTTGCGAAGTTCGCTGCTTAAGTCTTTGGTTTGTCATTTTTGTAAGTAAGTGCAGCGGTAGCTTGTACTTAGCTGCGTATTAGCTGTCATTTCAAGATGCAAATTCTACTAAAACTTTTATTAGGGCTACACAGAATTAAGGCTGTTTTTATGAGCAGTAATGCACGGCAGAGGAGGGGTGAGATCTACGCCGATGGCGGCATAGAAATATTCACCGACGCACAGTGGTTAGTTATACTGAAATGATGGTAAATAGGCGAAAATGTGGTCCAATTCATATTATAGTTTTCGACACTGATTACGAATTTTGTAATTTGCGGAAACAAAAAGGCGGATTTAAGATGACGGGGAACTTCTGAGAAATTCCATCTATTACGCTCTAAAAACTTTACCTGGGGGGTTTCGAGGTTGCTGATCATGAATTTGATATTCAATTTGTCAAAAACTAAATGACGGGTTTAAAATGGCGTACTACTTATGAGAAAATACAGCTGATATAATCTCAAAATTGTCCATAAGGTTTTTGGAAGTTGCTGATCACGAATTTGATATTGATTCCAGCGAAAACAAAGTGACAATTAAGTGAGAGCGAGCGATTTCTGGAAAAAATACATTTGCTTTGCCTTATAAGTTGTAGACCACTGCCTACGGATTCAATACTAAAATAAGAGAAAATGGCAAATTCAAAGTGGCAAATGATTTTACAAGGATTGTTCTGAGAATTGAAGAAATGTAGAGACGCTTCACGGTCGCTAGTTGCAATTTTGATAATTTATTTGATACTAAAAAAATATAATTAAATCAACGTCAAAACGGCAGTATTTTTGCTACTTTGGTGACATGGGTCATGCCTCCTTTATTTATAGTTGCCACAAAAATTCCTCTAATTGGAGTTTTTCTTAAATTTTACACCCCTTTTTGTTGGCTGCGATCGTCATTTTTCTTTTTTTTAGTGAGACACCCTAATATATTGTGTGCAAGTTTACAGTAAAAATGAAAAACTTTAAGTCTAATTTTTCAAAAAAAAAAAAAAAATTTTTATATTTCTTTTAGCTTCTACCATTCTTATTTTTATAATATTGCCCGACTCGTATGCATCTGATGAAAAGTGCTTTAAATTAAATATCTGATTTTTAACAAGGGACGAGTATCTTTTAATATATCTCAGTTCTGGTTACTGGATTTATTTCTCTGGTTACTTAAACGCCACTAACTCTTTGAGACCACTTTAAGATTGTTTTGCCACAAAGCGGGAAAATTCTAGAATTCGTTTACATATAAACAGCCCACATTTTCAACCGATGATCCCGTTTTCTGCACCAACGGAAAATTGTCTACCAAACAATGAATATCTTTAAAACAATGTATAGTGGTTTGTAATGTAAGTCTCGGGGAATTGAATTTGAATAGTTAAGTTTAAGTAGTCACAAATTAGTGGAAATATATCGGATAATAACTTTTGGTGCAGACCTTAGTCTTAAATATTAATAATATTTGTTTTTAAATCTTAAATAGAAACATATTTTTTGTTACTATATTTCTCTAAAACTCAGCTGTTATTTATTTATTTTGTCAGACATTTAAAAGCATTTGCTCTAAGTTGACATTCAGCTGGCAGCACCGAGAAATCGCTCAGATTTACATACACTGGTAATGCGCTTCCTGCCACTTGTTGCTATTTTGATGTGACTGACAATTATCGGCTTTGTTGAAGATTGCAATTGACAAAGAAATTTTAAGTGATTGCTTGTATTATGAGTTGGTTAATGAATGATTTGAAAAAGTTGAATAAAAAATATAAAAAATTGAGTTTAAGAATTTTTTTCGTGTGAAAGCGGCACATGTTTTTTATTTTAAATAAACAGTTCTCTACATTTTGATAAGTTAAAAGACTTCTACTTATTTCAATATGAACAAAAATAATAAAAGTTTAACGTACCACGCCCATTTTTCCAAAAATATCATTTTCGCGCAATTCTTTATCTACTTAAATTCTTCGTACCAATATAAATATCGAATATTTTGGTTTTTGTAACATGAAAAAGAACTTTTAAATTTTTGTCTACTGAGCAGAAATATAGAGAATATAGATTGTGCACCGGGTAGTTTTGGGAATATATATATATATATATATATATGCTATATTATGTAGACGGTTTCATACCAATTTATATCTCACAATGAGTCAAACCACGTCAAACGTGACACAATATTTTTGGTCATTTTCTGGAATGCTGAGTCAATTGCATGGATCAATAGTACACACTAATATAAGAAACCAATTTGAATATTTTGTCGAAATAATGTATATTTTATTTAAATTTTGCAATTAAAAATTTTTGCACGATTTTCTTAAAAAATTTATAATTTTGGACTCGTTTGCAATAAATTGACCAAACTTTCAAGGTTTTTTTAAAATTGTGCACTCTTTCGATGGATTATTTTTTTATAATAATATTTTGCAAAATAAGGTAATTGTTTAAACATTTTTATAAACAAATTAGATTAATTATGCTTTATTCACGATGTTAATGAAAACGCATAATGCAGGAATGTTGAGTAACTATTCCTCTTCATACCTATGAAAAAAAAATTTGGTATTTATTATAGGAACTATTTATTTTTGAATTTTACATGCATCAGTGGACCTACCGGCGCCTTTGTTTATCTAACGATTTGTTTATGTAGTATACGGTACTGTGTTGCTCGCAGCAGAGTCGCGCTTACCAGCAGTTGAACATCGTTAGATAAACAAATCGTTAGATAAACAAAGGCGCCGGTAGGTCCACTGATGCATGTAACATTCAAAAATAAATAGTTCCTATAAAAAATACCAAATGTTTTTTTCATAGGTATGAAGAGGAATAGTTACTCAACATTCCTGCATTATGCGCTTTCATTAACATCGTGAATAAAGCATAATTAATCTAATTTGTTTATAAAAATGTTTAAACAATTACCTTATTTTGCAAAATATTATTATAAAAAAATAATCCATCGAAAGAGTGCACAATTTTAAAAAAACCTTGAAAGTTTGGTCAATTTATTGCAAACGAGTCCAAAATTATAAATTTTTTAAGAAAATCGTGCAAAAATTTTTAATTGCAAAATTTAAATAAAATATACATTATTTCGACAAAATATTCAAATTGGTTTCTTATATTAGTGTGTACTATTGATCCATGCAATTGACTCAGCATTCCAGAAAATGACCAAAAATATTGTGTCACGTTTGACGTGGTTTGACTCAATATATACTGGGTTTAAAAATGAATGAGAATTATGATTATTGTGTATGATAATAAAGATTATACGATCATTCAGTAAAAAGTCAGCAAAACTTACAAGCAGCATGCCTAATTTCCATTGAGCTTTAAAATTATAGAAATTATACAAATTTTATTAATGAATTTGGGCTCAAATGATTTCTTAGTTTTCAGTGATCTATACCTTATAGACATTAATTTCGTTTTCTCAACAAATTGCTTTCACTGCCTATTGAAAACTTTAGTTATAACACTTGCGTTGGAAATCAAAATCAATGCGCATTTTTATTTAACCATTTCTTGGGAATTGAAGTGAAGATAAAATATAGTTATTTAATTATTTGAGACACATAACTACTATAAGAGAAAAGAGTAAAAGTTAATCAATAATTATTATTGTTAGATACACATTTTTCGAGTAATATACAACTATTATTCAAAGGCTTGTATTATAAAATTCTATCATGATAATTACTAGTGAGAAAATTTTTTTTAAATTTTCGAAGACTTTTATTTTGAGACTTTAATTGTAAAGGTCTTGTCATAATAATTATGAGTGAGAAATATTTTTTTAGTCTTCAAAGACTTTTATTTTGGCACTTATATTATAAAAGTCTCCTCAATTTAATTATGAGAGAGAAAGAATTTCTTAAGTCTTGAAGGACGTTATTTTTTAAAGACTATTTCGGGATTAGTGCGCAACAAGTTCGAAAAAATTTTGGGACCAGTTCAGGATCACTTCTGCTCTAGTTTGGGAATAGTTCAGGACTAAACACTAACTCTGGCTGTGTATTCATCTTTGTAATTTTAAGTTCTTTCTAATATTTTGAATTTTAAATTTAGCCCAGCAACGCTTTCAAATCAAAAACAAAAAAAAAAAAAATCACACCGTGGGGTCCTAAACTAGTCTAGAAGTGATCCTGGGCTAGCCCCAGAAAGATGTCGAACTTGTTCCGAACTGGTCCGGAACTATTTCCGAAGTGGCTCCGAAGAAGTATCGTCTCTCGAGATTGAAAAAAAGTTTTCTTACTCATAATTACTATGCTACTCTACTATTACTCTTATATTATAATTCTCAAATTAAAAGTGTTTGAAAGACGTTACATAAATTATCACGTTGTTAATTAGTGCGAAAAGCCTTTTGTAATATTATTCTCAAACTAATAATTAGCAATAATTTAAAAAATTTGTCCTACTCATCGTTATTATCAAAAGATTATTGTAATAAAAGTCTGAAAATAAAAGTCTTTAAAAACTTTAAAAATTGTTTCTTACTGATAATTATTATGAAATACCTTATGTAATATAAGTCTGCAAATAAAAGACTTTGAAGACTAAAACAATTTTTGTTTATTGATAATTATTCCGCAAAGACTTTTATAATATAATACTCAAAATAATAGTTAGCGATAACTTACAAATTTTGTCTAACTCATAATTATTACCGAAAGACTTTTATAATTTTTATTAAAATTGGGGCGTCTTTTTTAAAACTCAACTGTCAAATAATTATTACTCTGGATCTTTGAAATATTTTAATAGAGATCGTGGCAGCTTTCAAAAGCAATAATAAAATTAAATTTGCAGGATTAGAATTTTTTTTTGGCTTTATGCCGCTAATTGCTCTTGACAAATACCGTCGAGGTAATCAGTATCATTTTTTAGTACTTTCAATCAATAACATACTCAAATTATATTTTAAAAATAATAGCAGAAAGTTAATTCCTTCCATTACTTACTTCTTACTGCGTAGGAGGTTCGTAAAGAGGGGCTAAACAAAAACAGTATATATTCATTAAAAAAAAACCATGCTCAGTGCTCGAAAACTATGGCAGTTAATTAGTATTAACTTTGGTTTCTATTTTGATCGGCGCTAAAACCTATAAACTATATACTTTTATTTGCAAGCCTCGAGTGTCAAGCGCATTGGCTTAAAAGTGCCATGACAAGTTTTTTTTATCTTTTACGTATTCAATTTCTTTTAAATGACAGCAGTTTTCCAAACTGGTAATGTAGAATGCATGAAAATATTAAGGAAGAATTTAACCAGAAATAAACACAAACTAACGCTGAGCAGCTAACTAAATTCACATAAACACAAAATAATTAATGAGTAATTCAATGTTAACCAACACCTACTCGAGGTATAAATTTCTTTGGTCTGACAGAAAGTGTTGTTCAAAACAAATTCATATGTTGGTTTGCATTTGCAGAGGAAAGAGGCACGCATGCACACAAACATTAAGTATATCCTGTGCGCATTTGAATTTCTACAATTGCAAACATGTTGTTTGCAGATTTTTTTTGTTTCTTTTAAACACTCATACCTAGGTGCAATGAAACAGCAATGAACGGAATAGAATAGAATAGAATGCCACTCGTCACCACCCATTCGCCAAATGCCATTTGCCATTTGCTATTTGCTATTTGCCGTTTGCCGTTTGCCATTTCCCACATGCGAATGCCAACTAATGCTGATTGCCGCTTGCATTATTATTATTATTATTATTATTATTGATTTGGTGTTGTTTGTGGCATGCCACAGGCTCAAATATGCATGTACCTACACGTATAATCTAACCGAGTAACATGTGTGCCATCTTTAGAGCTTAAACAGAATATAACTGTTTCTGCCTTCAGGCAAACAAGCGCACGCAAACTTTGATATCAAGTCGCGTCGCTTTATTGGCGTGGGTGGCACTTTGGTTGTTATTACATGCCATAGTCTATGGCACTAGCAGATTTACATGCATATGTTGTTTTTGTTTTGTTTTCTATTTTATTTCTCTCTTCAACTACAACTGCTTGTTTGTGCAATTCTTTTGAGGAGTAAATGTACCTGTCTGTGTCTGCATTACAACTTGGCGCGTTTGTGTCTTAAGTCTTTCGTTGCTATGACATTTCTTTGCTTGTGTGTTTTGTGTTGTTTTTTTTTCTTCTTCTTCTTCTTCTATTTTTACGCCCGTAAAGTTGCTTGTTTATGACTATTGTAGATTGGTTTGGATGTCTACGTGGTTGGGCGGTATTTAAATACTGCCGTTGCAAGTGTAATTTTAGAGTTGCAACACCGTTAAATGTGTAAAGGCATGCTAGTTGATTTGTATTTGCAAAAACACTTGTTGCTTAGTAAATCCAATGCCACTTCGCTGACCAGTCATTTGAATTGGTTGAATGAAGAAGAAGTAGAAGAAGAGCGCTAATAACGTTTCTAGTTTGTATGATTTGGATTGAGTTGACTTTTCCGGTTTAATTTGTAGATGGTTTAGGTTGTAAATTTTCTATTTAATTTCAATATACATACATATATTTTTTACACTTACTAATTGCATGTTTTCTTTCTTTTTTTATTTACAGGTAAGCCGAGATTTTTAATATTCTATGTCGAAAAAGTAAGTTTGTGTTTTTATAATTTCATTATATTTTTGAAAAGTGTTCATTAGCAAACGTAGTGGTAGTTTTGGAGGGACCTGTCCTAAATTATTTAAAGTTCTATGAACTGAAAAACTTACAGCGTCCGTTGGGTAAAGAATTTTATAAGTGCTCCGTCATTATTCAAAACTATTTGGAGAGCCTGTGAAAGAGCATAATTTAGATAAGAAATTAATTGTGATCTACAGGATACATTAAAGGCTAGAAAGCAAAACTTAGTCAACTTGAAAACCAACAACAAGCTTGTTGGAGAAGTTTTTGAATTGCTAGAGGGCTATTGTATTGTTTGAAGTAGCTGGTAAGTTTGCTCAGGCTATTAGCAAAGGCAGTCACGAAATCGTTTCGTAAAACGTAGCTAAAAACCATAACATACAATTAGGCTCTTCACCCGAAAGCAATACACGGAACTCTGTTCACCATTTCTTGAAATGATGCCAAATTCGTAATCAAAATTCGTATATAAATGAATTCACGTATTTAATTCGTATGTTTTAGGAAATGATTGCGTTAAACATCAAATGTAGTAAAAAATACGTGCCATATATTGGTATGAAATTGTATTTTATTTTATTGTGACTAATGAATAATAGATGTCGCTGGTCAAATATTAACTTTTATCGAAGACACTAAGCATGGATATAGGTAAAATAAATCATTTGCAGAGTGTTTCAGTATTTTAAAGCGTTCTTCAATATCACTTAATGTACTTTTAAATTAAGTAGCTGTGGTTCCGCAGCAGGTTTTTATGGGGAGGCATTAGCGGGTTGTCGAAATTTTTCATTGTCTGTAGTTTTTCACATGCCGAGCCCCAAACCCAAAGTATAACCAGATACATTTATCTAAGAAGCCGCTTGCCTGAAATTATACACCCGCTTGCAGCTATAGCTTTTTGTGGACACACGCTGCTGACTTTAGTGGGCCCTTAATCAGAGTATGTCGGAGTTGCCCCATTAAAGAGAGGGAGCTTTCAACCGTTACCCAAGGCCCCACACTTGGGTTACTCACGTTGCCCAGAGTGCACGAACTTGAACGTAAGCGGCGAGATTGAGTATAGTCCCTCAACTGTAACTGCGTACCCAGAAGATCGACAACAACCGCGCCAATAATTCTGCCTTTTCGAGGCCTGATAAAGAAGCGTAGCGAATGAGTCTGGAAGCCAACGATGGCAAAACGAAGTAGCTCCTGTTATCAAACAAACAGCCAGCACATTCGCGTCTTGGCTTCCGCGTTACAGTTGACAATAATGCCAGCTTCGAATTCCAACGAAGAATTTCTCGTGCCAGCAAGTGCCACTTTGGGCTGAGTAGGAAACTGCCAGGGATTTTTGGACCCTTACGTCTTTGCGATGTCTAATACCGCAGACGGTAGAACGATGAGCTATATGAGCTTTGTCGAGACATCGATATAGTACAGCGAATTAAAATACAGCGCTACGTGGGCTAGAACATGTCGTGCGAATGGGCGAAAATGTTCCAGCACTGAAATTATTAACCGCGGTACCACCTGGTGATGGTAGAGGAGGTTGGAAAGACCAGGTCGAGAAGGAGTTGACTTCACTTGATGTCTCTAACTGGCGCCAGTAAGGGCTTATATCGCCAATTAAGAATAATAATAATTATCTCTTTCGACCTTCTTTATGATCTTTAAAAATACGGAGGCTTAGAAATAGCTTTTATAAAAATAAAATCCCAAAAATATTTTATGTGCAATAACTAAGCTCGTTTTTTAATATACAAGCTCTGTGCGTATTATCCTTTGTACTTTGAAACTTAACCTACAAAAAAAAAAAAAAAAATGCCATGCATATGTGATCCGCTTAGAGCCTTTCTATTCTGTTGCATTGCGAAAATAAATAAAAACCTTACCAAAGCAGTTACATCAGATGCAAAGATAAATGTGCTTTGATTTTATACTTTTTCATGCAAATATCCCGCTGTTCGCTACACAATTCAAAACCATAAATCCCCAGCACAAATTTAGAAATCTGTTTGGGATTTTTATCTTTCAATTTTTTTCTTACATATATGCGCTCCGATTTTTTCCAACACCACCGCTTCTGGTACTATTCAAGCTCGTTCTAAAAAGGCGAAAGGCATGCGATTGAAGCAGCGGTGCGTGGGCATTTAATATTCACACTACAGAAGTCGTCAGTGAACAGAGCTGGCAAGAAGTGTTGGGAAAGCGAAGATGGAGGAAGCGCGAGAAAGCGACGTTAGTGACGGAGGTAGGTAGGGCTGGGGCTGTCAGACAGGCGTACAACTTTGTCACATTCTACTAACATGAGAATGGTAATGTTCTAGCGACTGGCAGGCAGGCAGGCAGGCAGGCAGGCAGGCAGGCAGTTCGAGTGTGAGCGCCTGCTTGCATGCGCACTTTTGTTGTTGTTGGTTTTTTATTTGTGCTCTTGATATGTTGTTGCAAGTACCACATTTGGCGTTACGCCCCACACTAATGTCAGTGCATCTACTCAAATCAAAAGTAACAAATTTAAATTTTCATTGCATGGCCAACATGCAAAGCAAGTTCTATGCACAACCACACACACGCACACACACACACTCACACATGCAGATATAGAAGCCTTGTTAGAGCTGTGCAGACATGCTGTGAGAACAGAGGGCCAGTGCGCGGGGAGAGGGGGATACTGAGTTGTGTGCAGCTAGGTGGTTTGGCGGGCGCATTTACATGTGTCGCGCCTGCAAACCGACATGCAGAATTTATTTAGTAAATTCCTCTAATCCCGTCGAGTGACATAAAATCTACGCATTTTAAATTTACGCTAACACCTTGAATGAAGTGAAATAGAAAAAATAAAAGAAAACAATCACACACACACACACACGCACACAAGCTTGCTGGTTAATATATCGAGAGCAGTTGAAAGTAAGCGAATAAAAGCAGTACAAATTCAGGCTCGCTATGCTGGGACCCAACTCCTCCAGATTCTGGCTGACTGCATTTCATTTGTTGCAGCGCAGGACTGTGCAATTGAATGCACTCGAACCATCTCAGCGTGCCACATTCGTCCACCACCGCTAACGGCCGCACGCAGGAACCAAGTAAGCAAATACCCAGCTTGGCCGCCAGCGACTGGCTTGCTTAGCCAGCTAGTGAACCCAGCCAGTCTGCTTGTCCGCCACTTACTACTTGGGACAGGTTGGTCGATTGGTTGGTGTGAAACTTGAGGCGCGTGCAAAAATAAAATGAATGCAAATCAAATACGAAAAACCAACATAATAAAAAACATATAAAAATCATAAAGGAAAAGGAATGCGAGCAACAGCAGCGGCAGCAGCAGCGACAGCGCACCCGACATTGGTTTGTCGTTGCAATGCAGCCGTCTTCTGTTCTATAGTATATCCTGTCTTCGTTTTAAGTGTCTGCTAGTTTGCATGGGAGCGCACCAATGGGCTTGAAACTGTGTGTGTGTGTTTGTGTGCGCCGCACTTTTGCACACGCGCATCACACTTGGTAAACCAATAAACAAACAGAACTTGCGCAGTCCCGTCGTCCAGGTAGACAGGCATATCAAATTTAAATGAATGTTTCGGCATTGCACTGACAGTGTAATAAAATTTCGAAAAAGTCTATGCAACTGCAATTCGATCAAATAAAGCAAAATGCATGTGTGAAATATAAAAAATTGGCAAACACAAAACAAAAAAAAAACACAAAAAAAAACAATCATCTCATAAGCAATGAAATGAAATGGCGTAAATGCCAATTTGAAATTCGCTGCAAATTTCTTAAGAATGTTGTGTTGGCCGGCAATTTCTATTCATGCGAACTTAGCGGAGATAAGTAAGTAATTAATTTGCAGCAGCTGAATATAAACTTACAATTATTGACGATTAAATGAGTGAAAATGAAATTACTATGCAATTGCTGGAAAACGTGTTGCATTCTCTGCATAATTTGTACTCTTGAAAGATTAAAAAAAAAAAAAAAATTATAATGAATACATGTACGAGGCCATAAAGTAGTATTCAAATGCTAATAAATTGCATTTTTAGTTTTGTTTCTTCACGACATTTCGAGATATTGTCCTGCTAATTTTTAACCCTTACTGTATTAGAAGGAATTTTTTTGTCATACATATACCACCTCTTATTTTTCATTTTCAGCGGCAACTGCCGAGGGCGGCAAATTTCAATTTCAGTTTAAAATTAATGGTTTTTTTTTTGTTTCTTACCTTCTCGCTCGTTTCTTGCATGTAAGGACACCCATTTTGAACGACTCTTCATTATAACCAAGCATTATTTCCACAGTCATCAGCTGAAACTTTAAGTTGTGCATTCAAATAAAAGAAAACTTGGAAAAATAAAGTATTTTTAGGCTTTCTGTACAGTGGAAAGTAAATCATTTGAAGCGATACTTTGAAAGAACTCAAAACTGTCGATATTACAAAAACTCATATAATACTAGCGCCACGAAGTTTGATTCGCTGTCTAGATTATTTCGAATAAAAAGCAATAGACGACCAAATAGCTCAACTCAGTAGCCGAGCAGCATGTGAGTTCATGATGATGCCCCATTTCAATATTTAAAGAATTATAACAATTTTGTTTACTGCCAGCGTGTAACAACTGCTTTATTAAAATGTTCACAAAACAAAAATGAGTCATGACGGCGCTTTAAAGACTACATCTGAAAATTAGGCCACTGCGTGACTCCTTTAGGCCAACCGCGCGGAACTTGTGTTGCACGAGAAGATAACACGCCGACATCTACAGTCGCGGCGGTCTTCTATGGCCAATAAATCTGCATCCATGTAGATGTGTAAAGATTCCATGTAGATCCACAAAATGGTATTTGATTTTTACCAAAAATCTACTTATAATACGTACGTCCATGCAGATGTCGAACGTAGAAATACGTAGATCTACACGGATCAATACGGAGTCCACGTAGACTTCGACGGGCGGATTTGTATTGTACATACGCTGTAACAAAAGTTATTTCAAAAGTTATTTTCCGTGTGATGTGATAACCATTGAACAAATTTTTTCAAAACACCTCTATCTACTATGAAATTGTGAGGAGGGCGGGTTGAAGAAAATATATTTGATTACGTGAGGCAAGAGGGGTTTCGACGAATGTCACATTGTGTCACAGAGAGGTGGGAGGGATCTAAAATTTAGTGTCACATATTTAAAAAAGCGAAAATGTGCGGCTAGTGTCTTCGGTCTCTAAGAACAAAAAAGTCTACAAATTTTTAAGATTAAAATGGGCACCAATTGGGCATTTTAAAAAACTCTTTACACATCGGTCATGCGGCCCGATATTATTATAATTCCAAATTGGAGAGATATACATATGGACGTATAAAGGAAATGTATAGTCTTTTTCAATCCAATGTTTTAGAAGCTGTGGGTAGATGTGAATTGTCGTTTATTAAATAAATACCATTCTTATTACAGTAAGAAGGACGCAGCAATTTTCAAGAAATTTCTTAAACCTTTCTAACGCACCTAACGTCCAAAGCCCGGTAACCTACGCGACGCTTTCATGAAATTAATAAGGTCTTTGGCTGTCGTGAATCCTAGAATTGGGGGGCCAGCTATAAGCGTTCTTAGGAACATCAGTGGACACTCACATAGGCATTGTTGAGACGTGCCTTCATCATCCCAACATAGTCTGTATTCTGTCGCACAGTCGGCCTTACACAATCGGTTTCAGTCGCCTCTGTAGGAGTAACCGCAGAGCTTTACCAGCCTTAGACCATTCACTGAGGTATCCTGGTAATCAACTTGCACTAAGTGTACTCAGTATTTGCCCCAATTTTGTTTTACCACTTAGTCTAACCGCCGCTATTTAACTATCAGTTTGGCATTTCGATTTTTTTTGCGATAAGTTCTGCGCAGAAAAAAAGTGGAGGATGTTTTAATCTAGCGATCTTGCCTGTCGGATAATATCGATAAAACTGCAATCAAACGGTCTGAAAGACTAAAGCGTTCGTGGCTACCTCGCACAAGTTTTAATTAATATTAACTTATAAATTTCAGAAACCAACTAATATTTGCTGCCATTTGCCAAAATTAGAGTATCTTCCGATAGGGTGTTGTTTTTCGGGTCACCCTTTAGCTTATGTGCAATAAAAGTAGTCTGCTGATTATGTATAAACAAAATAAATACAAACTAGTTTAATATGTGCTTAAATTAAAACAATAATCATTATTATTTTTGGCCTTATATGTAATTTATTGAGCTTGAGGTCTGGCTTTTGTTAGGGAATAATATGAGAAAGCAACGATTTTTCAAAGTGGTAGAAGTGATAGCTGCTATTTCGGTGATCTCCTCATCAGACTTCTTTAAAATATGATTTTTCATAAATCTTTTATATTATTTTCCAAAATATTCTCATAAATTTCTCATGTAATATTGAATGTATGCCGGTCCTACCAGAGGATTCTTCTATCTTGCGATATGTCACATGATGATCTTGCGTTATAAATTGACGCACATCATCGATTTCGTCCGTAACAGCATCCATTTTTGGACGGCTCTAACGAAATTCATCATGCAAGGGCTGACGGCCACGATGGAACTCGTTGTACTAAAGTTTCATTCCAAAAGCCGAAGTAAGTTGGTCAATGTGTTACTGTCTCGAAAATATAAGTCAAAAATCGTAATAAAAAAAATGTCACTAGTTAATTCCATCTCTTGGGCGAGATGAAAAAAGACAAATAAAATTAAGGAGTTTTACAGTAAAACCTCAGATCTGAAGAATCAGTGGTATGGGAGTTATGCCTTAAGTTCGGTTCGGTTAATGTGGTAGTTCCCGCAGTAGGAACTCACTTAGACATAATAACGTAACGTAAATCGGAATCAAGAAAGATTAACCAGAGAATCGTTGCGTACCGTTGCGAAGTTATGCTTTACAAAGCACCAATATTGTAGCCTTTGTATGACTTATAAGCTAATATTTAGCTCACAAAATTTAATAGTTTTAGATGTCAAAATGAAGTAGTTTCCAAAGAAAACTTCATATATGAACAATTAGTTATAATATTTGTATTCCGATCTTGAGAGTTATCACAGATGATAAATACTTTATTATAAAAGGATGTCTGCCTATAGAATTTATATTAGATATGTAAAAAAAAAACATAAACGTCAATTCCAAAAGGCACATTTAAGAAAATTGGTACCACGCGAAAAGTACAAAATGAAGTTTCTGTCAGATCGTGAATATGGGAACTGAGAAAAGAATATGTAGCTGCCTTCTTTCTAAAAGCCAAAATTGCCAGTTTGGCAAAAAATTCTATTACTCAATGATTGCAGCAACTGCTAAACTGCGTTATGCTGTCCGTATTTTTTTTTTTATTAATTACCCTTTGCACATGTAACAAGAGAACGCATTTCGCTTTCTATCACATATATGTAGTTTGTGTATAATTTAATTCAATTCGACTTCTCATGCTGGTGGCAACCCTCTTAAAAATATAGCTAGTTATATACCTTCTACTCAGCGAAACAAATCGTTTGATACTCTATTATAAAATTGTATATACTTGTGCATAATTTCATAAAATTTTACATTTCATACAGTTGGCAACCCTTTCCAAAGTATATTTTGCTATTAATCTGATCCTCGTCGAAAATAACCGTTGGACAACCATATTTTATTATTTCATATAACTTGTTTATATGTAACTTAATTAAATTCGACTTTAAAAACATGTGGCAACCTTCTTCAAAATATACTTATAAACTTTCTCATAGCGAAGCGAATGTCTTAACATCGATACTTTAATGTTTGTGTATAATTTAATTTCATTCGACTTTTCATACAGTTGGCAACCCTCTCCAAAATATAGCTAGCTACATATAAACCTTTTCCTTATCAAAAATAATCGTGCGACGTCCATATTGCATTATTTCATATAATTTGTGTATGATTTAATTAAATGTTTACTTTCCAAACAGGTGGCAACTCTTATATATTTTTTCATAGCGACGCCAACGGCTTAACACGCATATTTTAATGTACTTTGTGTATAATGTAATTACATTTGAACTTGCATACAGGTGGCAACGCTCTTCAAAATAAAAGTATGATGTCTCTCCTCGCCAAGTCGAACTGCTTGATACCCATATTTTAATATTTTATATGACTTGTGTATAATTTAATTTAATTGAACTTTTCAAACAGGTGGTAACCGTTTATAAAATATGCTAGCCGAGTTGATCGCTTCATACCAATATTTTAATATTTCTTATAATTTGTGTAAAATTTAATTAAATGTTCGCTTTTCAACCAGATGGCAATGCTCTTCAAAATATATTTATAAGTTTTCTCCTAGCTCAGCGAAAGATGCCAATGCATATTTTATTATCTCATATAGTTTGTATATAATTTAATTAAATTCGACTTTGCAAACAGGTGGCAACCTCTCTCAGTCCAGCAAAATCATGACTAAAACTCTTCCGGGATAGAAACTAGTAACTGTGAATAATTTCGGGTACAAACAGATTTTCACAGTTATATATGTATGTATATATAAATAATGATAACACTCTTAGCACTTACATTTTTTTGTGTACACCCTCCTTATCCAAAATCAAAATTCCAATTTTAATTAATTTGTATATTCTAGTTTTTTATTCTCTGTTCCTTTCTGCCGACAGAGAGCCGATGATATTTTTGGTTTCGTTGTGAACGAAAATGCCACTCTCTATTTAAGCTGCAATACTTTCCACAATTAAAATATTTGCTCATTAAAACGATGAAAACTTAAATTTAAGCTCAATGATTGTGTGTAAAAAAATGTGTATATCTAAATATCTCAATGACTGTGTGCAAAAAATATATATGTATTTATCTAAATAATGTGCAAGAGTTGAGAAAAACGTTAGCCAAGTTTAGCTTAGCTGCCTGCTGGCCTGCTGTGTCGTGCGACTTAATCATCTTCCAAGTCAATAAAGTAGTAGTAGGGGAAAAAAATTAAATTTCCACGGAAAGCGTTGCACAAATACTCACCAGCGCCAAATGCCGCGCTCTCCGTCTGCCTGACCGCCCCGAACGGCTAACTGACCGGCCTAATCTACAATAACTCTCGGGCTGGCCTTTAGCGGCGACCCCTTACGCGGCAAGTGGTCGTACATACATACATACATACATATGTATGTGGCGGCAGTGGTAAATGCATATTATTGATTTTTGCACAGATTTCATTTCGATGCAGCAAAGCAATTCTTTGCTTTTTAATTTATTTTATTTTATTTTATTTCTTTTTTAACCAACTGCTCCAACTTTTGCTTGGCAATATGTTCGCTTTCGCTTTGGCTTTTTTGTAAATTTTTTTTATTTTGATTTCTTTGCTTGCAACTCAATTGTGCGCGGTAGCCATGTTGCCACTTGGCCAGCATTTGCTCTACACCACACAGCTCAGGCGCTCAGGTTGGTTGGGTGCGTGCGTGCGTTTGTGTTGTGCAGGCGCATGCGTAGCATACAGCAACATCAATTAAAATGCAGGCACTCGCCGCAATACCAGTTGCCAGTTGGGGAAAGATTGCAATGCTATTGCTGCCAAACAACCACTTTAGATAAAAATGTGCAATGCGCCGGCGCGCGCTGCCACACGAACTTGCCACAATGCGCACAAACGCTTTTATTTATTTGCGCAAAAGTCATAGTCGTTGGCTATATGCGGCGTTTCCTTTTCTATTCACTTACCTACCTAACTACCTACGTTTGCGCTTCTGCGTACAAAGCACAGCAGGTGGTGCTGATAGCAGTTTTGCTTGTCGGTGCATCACTTTGCATCGGCGTGCTTGCTTTGCGTGCGTGCGTGCGTGCGTGCTGCGTGCGTTTGCGCGTCTGCCTCACGTCTATGCTTTTGACTGTCGAGATTTCTTTCCAGCGCGTATTTTCTTCTTTTCTATTTGCTTAGTTTATCGTTTTCCTTTTTTTCGCAAGCACATTCACTAGCGGCAATGCATTTAAACTTTGACATTTCACTTATGGTTCTGCTGGATGCTGCTGCGCTTGCTCAACGAACACTTCATTGCCTCCATGCGTCTATGCGCCGCACATATAACTCACTCTTTGTCTACTTACCTTCTACTTACCTTCCACTCATTGCCTCCTCTTATACCGCACCGCTCAATTTGGTGGTGACCATTTTCAAACGAAGTGTGGCGCAAAGCTTCCCTATTTTTATATCGATTACTATGTGCAGCTTTCTATAGTCACCAATCATATATTTAAGTGCTTGCACATGCACACTAGTACAAGTTAGAGTATGTAGGTGTGCATGTGTGTGTGTGTCTTTAATTTTTATTTTTTTTTGCTTCTAAGTTTTATTCTTTTATATTTATGACCGGCAAGGCTTGGCACTGACCGCACTGTCCCCATTTCCGCCAAATTTTTTAGTATCATTGTTGGAAATTGTTGTTGGTCTGTTGGTGCATTGCATGACTGGTAAAGTAAGGAGTGTCCTTAGTGGACATGTATGCTATCCATGAAGTTGCACTTGAGGCAAGCCTTGACTAAAGTTAAGAGACCCACTTGATTGTTTGTTGAAGAATTTCCATAAAAATGAGGCTATACTTACATATGAAAGTTATGCCGGCGCGCATGCCTACAACTGCTAAATATGTGCGCTAACCAAATAGAAAATTTGAAATCGGGCAGAGTGAAAGGTGGAATGAATTTAATATTCATTTGAGTATAATTTTCAAGTAAACGCTCGGAGCGTCAATATATTTTATTACAGACCCAAACTGTTTCGTTCGGTGAGAAGTTGGTCTAAAATATGTACAATTTCAGACTAGTACTCTTTCATTTCCATTTAATTATAATTTGTGAGCTGCCCGAATCAGAATCTGTATCTTCAAAAATTTCAAAATACATAGCAAATGTATACAAAAATTGCTAAATCCGTAGATGTAGTTTATCTGGCAATCAACAAAGAAAGTAGATTAAAAAGAAGTTACATCATTTCCATCGTCCCTCTAACAGAGCATTTCGTCTAACTTTACCCAATCTCCAAACTGATGTGGTCGGACTATGAGTAATTTTCGTGAAATAAATTCCGCACTATTTTCCCGCCATTCTCCACATATCACGTAAACTGTTCATACCATTGCATACAGCCTAAAAGTCTGAATTATGAAATGATAACAGTTTTGATATCGTTGTATTATTTAAGTGTGCTCAAAATTTTTGGATCCCGTCGAGCGACACGCTTTTATTACTAGTCTTTAATAAATCAGTAGGAACAGAAGTTTTAATTGTTAATTGGAAATTTTCAACAGTTACGGAAATTTTAATACTTTTGTGCGTAACTAGTGACTAATTTGCAAGCTATCGAGAATTTCTAAATTATTCGAAGCTATGGTTAAAGAAAAATAATACTTTGTGGCGAAAACCTACCCTGTTGGCTGGCCCACAGTCTTCAACCTTGCCGTTTTTAGTGAACATTGCATTGGACTTCTCTAAAAGTTTTTGACAGCCTATCCAATAGAATCCTTTTTCGTAAATTATTTAGGCTTATTTGGTTTTCAGTGCTAAGTTTGAGCGAGAGATCTTGAGAGTATATTTCACTACCTAATCTATCGTTCAATTTAGAGCCATCAGTGTAAGGTACTGTAGTGTTACAAAACCTCGTGCCACAAAACGGTTTGTTTGAGCAATATTTGTGGAGCAGTTCCCTGGACATTTTCGATACAGCTGTCTGGAATTTTAGGGCGGTCAAATTTTGTGTCCGTTCAAAATTCAAACGAAACACATTACGGCTATATCCACCTGGATCTTTTTTTCACCTTACGTTTCCAGCTAAGCCTCCTGTCCGTCTTTGTGTGACAGTGTTAGAGTAACATCGTTCAACGATGGTGAAAATTGGAGGCCTGAGTTTTATTTGTTAAGATAACCGTTATAGCTTTTGCTGGATTAGCATTCAATATGCATTTATACGACCAGGTTACCACTTAGCAAGGTCGGGCGCTCTATGGCTTGACAGTCTCCGGTGCCCTGCAGGCGCAAGAGCTGATTATTAATTGAAAAATTCCATTGCAGCGAGGAAAATAATGGAAAATGGCGTTATTAAGCTAAAGTGTTGGGTATTAAGTGGGAGTAATGTGAATCTACAACCTCTCCTTCTCAAGACAATCTCACCCACTGCCAGTTATTTGCTTCGTGATACCGTTTTTCGCTAACGACGCTCTGTCGATGGGATTGCACACCCACTGTCCGGAAAGACGTTGAAATAGTTGGCGAAAGAGGGGAACTGGTGACATTATGATGGGAGTGGCTCAAAAAAGGGACAGTGGTAGAGATGGAGATCTTAGGAAGTGCCATGTTCGGGCTGCTGCTGCCGGATCGGCTTGCGGCGTAAACGCGAAGGGTGAGGAAGACGAAAGATGGTGATTGATGCAGGATCTGGCCGGGGATCAAAATCCCTGGTTGAGAGCTGTGTCGGGGCTACTGCCCTATTTAAAATAAAGAAACATCAGAGATCGAAAAATATAGATCTTAGAAGAACGAAGACAAGAGGTGTCAGAAGAAGATGCATAAATAAAGCGTATACTGAATTAGATGCATAGCTCGAAAGAAGTTTGAACGCAAAATGAGAGCTCGGCAGCTAGTGGTTTCGACTGCGGAGTCTGGTTGGGAAGAGCTTCACTTGCCAAGCTGGAATGTTTAGTTGCAATGCAACCGGATTTTGGGCCAATAGTGCGGAAGAGGGTTTAGGTAGGTCTTGGGCGTCGCCAAGGTAGTGGTGTACCCAATCTACATTACCGTTGGTATCGACTGTTCTGCAAGCAGACTCGGGCGGCGATTAATGCAATATATTAACATGTTGTACTTTTGAACGCCAGAAGTAAGCCATACTGACAACAGTCCATGTAAAACACAATAGACGTTGTTCTAAACTCTTTTAGTTTAACGAAAGATGCTCTTCTTCCTGTTAAAATTTCATTCATATCGAGGTCTTGTAGCAGTTAAAATTAAAGCTCAGCGGGATGACCGAAGATATTTATAACTTTGGAAAGACCTTGTGACACATTCCAATTTGATATCTTCAAAGGTTTTCGAGTGTCTACCTGCAAAAGAGTAACAAGAGAACTCTTTCACTTGAAAAAAGATTTGTTTTTCAGGGATAAATATGTTATTCATTCTTTTCCATGTAAACAGAAAAATATCCGCAGAGTTCTTATGTAAAACAACCTAGGCGTGCAAATATTATTTCGTATATCTACAGAAGGGTGGTTTTGCTGACAAAGAGCCAATTGTACTTGCCTGACGAATGGGGTGCGATACGCAAGCTTCTCGTACCTTCAATCTTTTACGATTCAAGACTTGTAGTTTTTTTTTGTTTGAGAAAGCTTTTAATTAATATTTCATTTGGTATCAAATAATAAATATAGAAAATAACTGAAACCAAAATAATAATAAAATTTTACCACAAGAATCGCTAAGCTCTACTTTGTCAAAAACTGATTAACGATAGTATAATATTCTAGTATTTTATGTATTATATGAAGTTTTGTAGCTGAGCAGTTTTAGATAGCGACTCTTAACACGCTATCGCTTTTCGACGACACGGCATAAAACAAAAACAAAACAAATCAAAGATCCGTGTAGGGTTGGAGGAGGATAACCGTTTGGTTTATTATTATTTTTATTATAATATTCACAATAGATTCACATAATATTCTTGTTCACCGTTTAATTTACTCGCACAAAAGTATCGCATACCCACCAAAGTTTTGTAATATAAATTTAATAACTTCTTTAACCTCATTATGTTTGCTTTTCATTTTAAGTTGTTTAATACATTTTTTTGGCGCCAGTGAATAACAACTTTTAGCACTATTTATGTAAAGCAATGCAAAAATTGAGGAGTGTTTTAATATAGTCTTTTTTAATTGCACAAATATAAATAAGTAATTATTTATGCGCGCGTGTACCTACATCAAGGCAAACTATTTTTGTTTTTATGGAAAGCAATTTTATTTAGAGTTTGAAATATTATTATTATGTAATCGATTGCTTATTCTAAAAAGAGATCGATTTAAATTTTCCATCTCGATAAAACGTTAGTTTGTTTGAAATTTGCCATTTTCTTGCAGATATATTCTTTTTTTTTAGATATCAGTCAGCGGTACAAATTCTATTCATATTTTTCTGAAGTTATTATAGCAATTTTTGTTTGCTAATCCACTGTCCTTTTTGGTTTGTCTGGTAACTTTGTATGCTTCTTTTGTTTATTTTCTGAAGAAATTAGCGTGAAATCTAATAGAACTTCGCGTTTATCTAATACCATACCAATGAACAGTAAACCAGCAACCCCACCCTAATGTACAAGCGCATGCGTTTGCATACCTACATAAATTGATATGTCGAACTTTATGTTCGTTTACTATTTCACGTGGGTGTTTTCATTTAATACTCGTTGCATTTTTTATGCAAATCTTATGGCTTAATTGATTTAGTGCTTAGTTGAGATTGTAAAAGCTCTATTTATCTCTACATACTAAGCTCACTTTAAAAGGAATTGTGTTGTTTTTTCAAGGCTATTTTGAAATAATTTTCCGTGAGAATTATTCTATGTTGTTATGCAATGAACAATGAAAAAGTATTGAATTAAGTGAAACGAGCCACGCAGAATTTTTTCTGCTCGATTATTGAGAAACTACTCACTTGTTTTGAGATTTCTTTTATCCTTTTGATATAGACTCGTACCGCTCAACTTTGTGTCTCCAAAATAAGCATAACTTTAATTTGGAATTAGAATTTTGTGAAATGAATTATTGCACAGTTTATGAAGTACTTTTTCATTTATAAGTTTTTAAGACCACTCGCACAAAATCCAGAGTCATAAATAAAGGCATATGTAACTCAGAGTTATATTTTTAATTTCATTACCCAGCCATTGTCTTGTAGCAAATATAATCCAGAAATCCAGACTATGGCATTTCTTTGTCCTCTTTTTTTTGAAATTTTCTTTGAATTATATGCATTTTTGGAAATTTCGAATCAAAATAATTTTTGCAGACTCTTGTAAAACAAAGAAATGCTTGGAATGTTTGGTCTATAACGTCGTGAGAGTAACCACTATGTCTGATGAAAGCTTTGATAAAAGAATTGGAGCCAACGTATTCGGCGGTTTCCTCATAAAAAAAAAAGGTTTCCAAATTAAATTTTTATTTTTTATGAACTAAAAATTTAGCCCTTAATAATTACTAGGTAAAATATAAATTATATGAACCTTGAGTCAAGGATTAGCCTAATGCTGTGCAAACAAATATATCAATTTAATCGGTAAGATCTGAGTTAATGAAGGTCTAAATTTGCTACAGCTTCCAAATGGATAGTAAAATTTGCAAAAGTTTTAATTGTTTTCCATGAATGAAATAATAATACTGCTTATCAGTGAATATTAGCAAATGTTGTGGGACTAAATACATAGTTGAGTAATAAAAAATTCCTATACTCCAAATCCAAAATGCACTTTTAAAATTTAGGATTTAGGGAAAATGCAGAACTGCGGATATAAGGAATATATGACATATTTGTGGATGATGACAATCTATGTCTGCAGTTCCACAATACCACTGAACATCAATCTGAACATTTTTATTTATTCATCAAATAATTTGCATTTAAATTGTAATAAAAGTTTTGCTAAAAAGTTTTTGATAATGCATTCGATGAACATAAAAAAATATGCCGTTATAACACAGTTAAGGATCTTGCCATAATATTCGATTCTAAACGGAGATTTTCTAACCATGTGAATTATGTTGTGTTGAAATTCTTTACTATAATAGGATTCATGCGCTGGAATACTACCTTGGGCTACAGTTCCTTGGACTAATGTTGTATAGCTTGGAATCTATGTATATTATCAAATTCATTCGAAAAAGGTTTTGAAATATTTGGAGAGGGCTGCCAGCTATTTAAAAAATTAATTGAAATTCAATGCCTACTCCTGCAGCCTCGATTTTAATTATTATTAATTAATAAATGTACATCAAGTTATTAATTCCAATTTTCAGAAAAATTGTGCGGATACCCTTTATATAGCGCATTTAATTTTAGTGAAATACAATGTAAGTTTTAAGTGACTAAAACATGCGTTGATTTAAAAAAAAAAATTTTTTTACTGCCGATGTTGCACATTTTCTTCCATACAAAATAATTTTGAGCATTCGTTATATGGAGGAAAGTGCTCAAAAATTATTATAAATCAACGCGAATTTTTAGTAGATTGAAGTTATATCATATTATATAGAAACTGAATTGGCAAAAAAACTGCATTCCCAAAATTTTTCTAAAAGCTCTAATTAAAATTCCTAAAGTCTAATATACATATTTTTTAATTCGTACAAAGTATGTAGCTTTTACCTACAAAGTTTCTGTAATACAATGAGCTATAGGAAACATTTTCTGAATATCCTCTTCGTTTTATTTTGAGTTAAATTCGTTTCACTTGTATAATGTTATTAACTCAATATAGTGGCAAATATATAACTCTACTATCTTGGCGTCTAAATGAGTTTGTAACCCACTGATTGTACTTCTGCGTACGGCTTTGGTTAGTAAAGTTTTTTTTATTACCTTATTTATTTGATTTATTTATTTATTTCATAAAGTCAACAAAACAAAGTTCTTACTAAGTAGTTATAGCAAATTATTATGAGCTAAATGCTTGGGTACCTATTAATAAATAATACCGAATATGACAGAGATTGAATAGCATCTTTAGACAAATGGAAATCTAGAATGCCAGAATTCGAGATTTCGTTAAATTTATGCTGACAATGCGCCAATGGAGCGTTTTTCGCAAGATAGTTCTAATCTTTTCCGGGTAGAAGGGATAAAATATACGTAGTGTCCTCTAAGAGACAAGAAAATTAATTCTTTCTGGCAAAGGCGGGCAATCAATTACAACCTTTTGATGCTAAAATCGAAAGAAAGCGAGCTCGAGAATCGATCTTCTTGATTCAATTGAATGAAGGTTGATTAAGGGATTACGCCACCTTGAGATTTTTGAAAAATCGTTTTTTTTTCTTGGCTAAAATGCTTCCTTATAGTCATAAGATTACGGAAATAATAAAATCATACGTAATTTTAATTGGTAAAGTTGTTTTTTAGTTGTTTCAAGCCATGCGCGCTTTGTGAAAGCTGATGCACAACGGGTCAGTTCTGCAAGCAGAAAACAAGAAAGAGAAGCCCAAGAAACTCAGGAAGGTCAAGTTTATGGACCCGGAATTGCCGATTGATGGTAATAAAAAGTAACTTTACTTCAAACTCTCATAAGCATGTATACAAATTTTAGATGCGTTTTTCTCGAAACACGGTTTTTAAAAACGGTACGCCACATATCTCCTACAAATTTCAACCAATTTCAAAGTTTTTTACACTAAAATGCTCGCAAAACAATTCTCTAGGTCCTACCGTAGGATTTTTTCAATACATAGATTTTTTTTTTATAACAATTAATGTAAAAAGAAACATGTTTGAAAAAGATTTTTTTTCATATTAATGCAATTTCGTAAAAAATCCATAAAATAGCAAATCCCTACGGTAGGACATAGCCAGTGCATTTCTTTTGAGGACGATAACTTGTTTGTTGTAGTCGGACGGAGATTTTGGCAGCTACACAGGTATACACGCGCTTCGCGAGAGGCAATATTCACAGTATCATTTCAACCATAATTTTCAATGTATAGTCATAAAAAAAATTTCAAAGCAACTTCAATATATGCTGATTAAATCCTTGTCAAAAAATTTCCCTGCAAAAAAAATTAAATCTAGGCATCGATTTCGGGTTCCCAAGGTGGCGTAACCCCTTAAGAGAATCGCGTGAGTGATGGGAAGGGATACAATATAAAAATAGTAAAGTACCCAGGGCAAATTTTAAGAATACTTTTTGAACATTTTGATTCCTATTTATAAAAAATTGGAAATAAGGTCTTCAAATAAAAGCGGCATATTAAAGCTAGAAGGGGTAAAACTTGTAAAAAGTTGTTTAATGGTATAAGGATTCGAAATTTGTAAATGGATATTTGATGATAATCTGATAAACTGTAATATAAATTGTGACCCCTTCGCTGACTGGGTAAGTTCACATTTCATGTCGTAATTTAAGATGAAATCATTTGATGGTAGGAAATATGCATACGACCAATCATGGATTTAATTAACCACTCACAAGATATGTTCGTTTATGCAATAATTATGCTGGAGATCTAATATATATGTATATATAATAAAAAATAACATTGTTTTGTGTAACAGTTTTTAAACGTACCTCTATTTGAAATTTTTAAATAAGAATACCAAATTTTTCGTTTTCCATGAAAAATTTCCTGCCACAAAAATCTTATTACTATAGCTTATAGAAAATGTTATGATAACGGCATTGATAATGAGAATAATATCATTATAGTACATATAATCCTTGATATCGATAATAATTGGGTTAGTGATAACGATAACAGTTATAGTATTGCCCAATCTCTAAGTCCAACGTAGTAAAAGCCCGGACACACTAAATGTAAATTACTTATTTTCGTCCAAATTAATTTGCACAAACCAAGTAAATACTTGTCATTCCTAATTTATCTTCACAGCTCTGTAGCTACAGGGTTGGTTAGTTCCCTAATCAAATTAAATACATATTTAAATTTTATTCAGATATATTTTTTTAATTTAAATTTTTCGATCATTAACGATAAAAGTCGGCACTGATTCGTTCTTGATTTGGTTCTTTATTTATGATAAAATATCTCATCTCATTTTAATTTATTAATAGATTTTACGAAGTGAAATTACCTAATTTCATCTTAATTTCACAAAAAAATAATCGGGCTTAAAACGTCCGTCTTTCAAAAGGAGTTTGTACTCATATTAATATTTTCTGAATACAAAATTTTTATTAAACTTTTTGTCAGAAATTTTCATGCCCTCTTATCAACATTTATCTCGCACACATTCACTATGAATAGTAACTTTCTTCAGTCATAATTTACTAGGAATCGCTGATTTCCGCACAAAATTTTGTTTATTAGTTTGGTTTGTTTGTTAGTTTTTTGTTTATTTTTTGCAAGCAATTAAAACTGAAAGTGAAAAGTGCAAAAGTGCCGTGAGGTAGATGAAAATCATAAATCTGAAATTTACTCATTCCACCACCAACACCAGCATACATACATATGTACATACATACGTACACCTACGTTACCAACGATTGAACGTTGGCTTTCGTGTGACTTTTGCTGTTGCCGTTTACGCTGGCAGCAGACACTGGGCCGCGCTTAACTCTTAGTGTGTTTTTATCAGTGAACTGGCATCAATGCAGCAACTTAATTAAGACGCCATAAACTTTCATTTTATTTGTTTACTAAAGCCAGCACAATGCATACATACATACATACAAATATTGTAAATATACTATACATATGTATATAATACAGACACACAAGCAAATTGATATCAACTAGTCACTAAACACATCATCAGCCCAAGCGCTATTTTGATTGAGTGAAGTTTGCCAATTGGTGCAAGTGTGGTCGTGTTGCAAGTATTTGTTTTTGTAATTTGGCGTAAAAGTGTTGATTGCTTTAGCTGCGCCTTGAAATGTTCACCATAGCATAGCACGAACGCCGATTTTGTTTTTGTTTTTTTTGTTTTTATTTTTTTTTTTGCATACGTTTGATGTTGAAATTGTTGCAAAGCTGGCAATAAAATTTTGTATTTTATGTTAGCCCAGCACAATTTATTAATTCATTAAGCGCTTAAGAGTTGACATAAGTAAATATTACCTTGTATTCTTGTATTTAGCAAAAATGCATTAATACTTTGGGTATTAATTGGAGGCTATATAATCTTTAATGGTAATTAATATGATGCTTTGATTATTCGAAGAATATTTAAGTTATTGATACTGTTGAAGTTATTGTAGTGCTTCTCAAGAGCTTAATTGTGCGAGTAAGTATTTGGATAAAAAGTAAATCTTGGCTCTCAGACCTCCTTCCTTTAGATTTGGTTGGATAACAGCGATGACTGCTTTGCGACTAAGAGATACGTCCCAGATCTGCAATTTATTTAATCTCACTGCAGTAGAGAACATTGCAATTGTAGTTAGGTTTTAATCAATTACTTCGAATGAGAAGCGCAGACTCGAGATCTGGACAAAATAGTTGAGTAAAAAATTCGACTTGCATGTTCTAGGTAGTAGTGAAGAGTACCGGCGTCAAAATTGATACACAGTGCTGCGAAACCGCCGGCAGCTCTTCAACCCTTTTGCTTATACAATAAAATTAATTTTTCCGTGTTTGTTTTACAGCTAGCCTGTTTTTTCCTCTTGATAAAAATGAATGTGAGTTTATAGCAAATTCAAATGCAGATTTGGCTAACTCAATAATTTTACAAATTAAATCGATAAAATTAACACGAAAAATGAATTAATGTAAAATATGTATAAATTATTTTGTTCGACAATGCGACTGACATGACGTACTCTACTGGATTCCTCTAGTACTTTCCATAACTTTGTTCACATTGTTTTGGTAACAGATATAGATATTAGGGTAACCCTCAAGTATAGAAAAATAATTATTACATCAGATTCTATAAAGCACACCCTCTACGTCGATACTATTATAGCAGGAATCAGCTAAAACTGATTACATAATAAACCAACCCCGTGTATTTGTAATTGAATTTGCAAAAAAGTTGATGACGTAGCGCTTTTGAAGTTTTTCGTTTTGTTCGAGGGGTGTGAAACACTTTTTCTTCTTTGTTCTCCGCTTTTTAAATTTTGCTTGAATTTTAAGCAAATAAACGTGGCGTTTAAGAGCGCTACGTCACTGCCATAAAATTACTTTTTTCTCGCTTCATATTGCCAGATCTGGTGCAGTTGGTTCATGCTATTGTAGTTGGAGATATCACAAGTAAATTTTCGTCCCGATTGGAGACAATTGACGACTTAAACAATTCAAATTATTTTTTTCATCTAATATCTGAAATCGGTACTACTATATTCGAAGATGGTGGGCATAATTTTGTTAGAACACCGCCCATTTTAGAACAAAAAAATATATCTCCGAAACTACCTGACCAAACTCTATCAAACTTGGTAAATACTTTAAATTTTAATTCAGTGGGTTCAATTTCGAAAATTATAGAAATCGGCTAAAAGCCTCGCTCTCCTCAATGCCTAAATTTTTGCACATTTTAAAGACGTGGAGAAATTGTCGGGACTAGCCAGTTTAGAGTAAATTGGTATATCCCTTAAACTATCTGCCCAAACTCTACTAAGTTTAGTGCACAATTTGTATTTTATTCTAGCAAGCACAATTTAGAATATTATGGAAATCGGAGAAAGCCCAAAGCTTTCCTTCACATGACGGCAGTTTCCTAAAACAAAAACAAAAAATTGATCAGTATCTCTAAAATTTAATTTGTCAAAATTTTGCATGAAATATTGGCAATACATAGTTTACGAAAGTTTGGAAATTGCGAGTGGCAAAAACCAATTTAGAGCAAACACGCATATCTCCGAAGCTATACCAAATTGCGTACACCCTTTAATTTTCAACTCAGTAAGACTATTTCGAAAACTATAGAATTCGGGGAAATTTTTTTTACTAGTGAATTCGATCAAGTTTGCATAAAATATTTAATTGTAGGGCTAAATCTGTAAGAAATCTAAAATTTTTAAATGGAGAATAGATATTAAAAATGAATAGCACTTGATAAACTGGGGTCGGACTATGTCGAAAGTTATCACCGGGGTCGAATAAGAAAAAAGCGAGCCGAACGTAAGCTGATTCGAAAAGGGATTAAATAATATATGCCAATTAAGAGCTAGTCAGAATTCAAAAATAAGTAGCTCAAAACTGATTTTCTCGAATTGATCAGCTGTTCTCTCGGCTCCGGTCAGTTTTCACCCTGAGGTGTGTGTACGATTTTGAATGAAATGTTATAAATGCAAGCATCCACCATCTTTATGCCCGGCTGGGTTTTTAATCCCCACTCTGTATGCGCCCTTATACAATGTCCACACGGCGATGAAAATAAGTTGTTTTCAGTAGATGTTTTCAATATTAGACATGACCATCCAGACAGCGTTATTTTTTACTAACTGGTTTTCGATGATATTTATGTTATGATATTATGTTTATTTACCTTTTTTAATCTAAGGCCATCCGGTAACCGAAAAGCCCACGAGGGCCTCAAAATAAAAGTTTCGAGTTTTTTTTTATTATTTGACTTATTCCTTTTTCTAAACTAGTGATGGCGAATCATCGATTTTGTTTGGCCAAAAGTTATCGAACACAGAATTGCTTTATAAAAAGACAACGAAATTTAGATGTTATCGAGATTGTTTATTATGATTGGGTCGTAAGAAAGTTACTTTAGTTTCTTTACTTTTTCTCATATTAAGTTTTTAATAAGATTTGACGTAGTGCTGCAACTTTTTCGGAAAATTTGACTAAAATGATAAAAAACTATGGTGGAGGAGGGATGGTGGTGGAGCAAAGTATCGATATGAAATGTTTAGCCTTTTTAAACCAAAAAAAAAAAAAAAAAAACACAAACCACGTGCAATGCGTTTCTCTAAAGACTCTGCCGGTCGGTTTTTTGGGTACTAACCCTTTTTGGAGCGATGTAATTCGAAATGAACATACGACAATTTCTTGAATAGCAGCGATGCCATTTTCATCTTTATTGAAATTCGGTGGCGATCAACCCTAAAGTGATTTGATTTGGGTGACAGCTCATCGATATCATCGACCTCAAACACTCTGTGAATCGACAAACTTCTGAAACCGTCAGCAATGGTGACATAAAAAGCATGCAAAGTCATTCTGCCAAGAAAAGTTGTGTTTACTTGGGTCGCGTATGAAATTTGTTACCGACGCTGAGGTCTGAATTACGAATTTGCTGGACAGCAAGCTACGGGCGTTGATGTCCTCTGAACAAAATCATTGCACAAGAAAATTAACATGAAATGGCTGAACATTTCTGTATATCTACTTCAGTCTTAATGAGATTGTAGAAGCAATTCGGAACTAATAAACCGTTCAATATTTGCCTATTTTCGGATGTATCCATTTGAACTGGTGTCATCTCTGAAACCCAGACAAATCAACAATAATTACATCATTCACTAATTTTTCATCTGAAATTCAGAAGCTGTCAATTTAACTGAATATTCCACGCAATTCACTTAAATCTCTTATATGCAACTTTAATTCAATCACAGCAGTTTCTTCAACTCAAATTGGCAAGCGACCGCCTGCTGCTCGTGTCGCCATTATCGGCGGTATGCGATCGCAGTTCATTATGAGCGATAAACGTTTAGATCTGCGTCAACGTAAATTAATATAAATAAATCCGCACCTTAGTTGGAAAATAATATTGAGCAAAAAAAAAAAAACAAACAAAAACAACTAAATAAATTCACACAAAAAAGTCGGTGAGCTGAGTGGGAAAGCACTGCCTGCGAGCCGTAGAAACACAGAGCCAAAGACGGGGCAGGAGGAAGCTATAGAAAAAGCAGCCGAACATGGGGTAGGCAAGTAAGTGAACGTGTCGACATAAATGACCGTAAAAGTGAAATTGAAATTGAAAGTGAAACATAAATAAAATCAAAACAAACACATTTGCGCGCGCGCGCACACACAGACACACACAATTAAAATGGGGACGAAAAGGAGGTGTTTATAGTTTTTATTTTTCCCAAAAGGCGCAAATGTACCACAAATTCATGTAATATTTCACTATCGCAGCCGACAGGCACACTTGCAGCTCATATTCACATCTAGTAGTTAGTTGTATATTTGCGCTTTTGCTACCGCAAAGTGTTGACGCTGATTTTCACTCGCAAGCTTCAAGGCAGTTTATTTTTTTTTTTTTGTTTTTTTTTGCTATGAATTATAAATTGAAAACAAAGCATAGCGAAAAAATTATTTTAATTGGGTTCATTGTGGTTAACAATTTTCATCAATTTCAATTTCTTTTGATATTCCCAAGCAACTACTTACTTAGAAATTGCTATTGTTTTTGATTTGGTTTTTTGCTTTTGTTTTTTTTTTTCAACGCTGTTAGCAATGCAACATTTCACAATTCAGCCTTGTTTTTTTTTTTTTTTGTTTGCTTCACATAGGCAACTCATATTTGAACATTGATGGCATATCGTGCAAGGGCTATTACTGATTGCTAATGCAATTGTTGTTGTTGCTATTGCTATTATTTTCATTGCTGCCGCAGCAGTTGCAATCACAGCGCATTTAGTTAGTTTTTATGATTGCCGGCGCGATGGTGTTACATTGTTAGCGAATATGTTGCTACTGCCGCTGCCCTCCTCCCCCTTTTGGCTACTTTACCGCCGGCTGCTCCATCAAATCGCTAGTTATTCGCTCTGTTAGCGCTTTTGTAGTCAATGGTTCATTAAATCAATTTTCACTATTTTATTGTACCACGGCAGCATATTTTTTGTGCAATTGCATATTCGTGTTCGTATGTGGATATGACTTTGCATGTAGTATGTGTATGTGTGTGTGTGTGTGTGTTGGTGCTTTGCTTCACGTGTTATACGTGAAATTGTTTTGTAACTGTTAAATGTCAATTTCGTGATGAAAATAAAAGTTTTGCCAAAATTGTTACCTTGCGTTTATTTAACTTTAGGCGAGTAGTAGGAGGAGGATAATAAATAGCTGAAAATTGCGGAAGTAGCAATTGTTTGGTATGCAGTTGCCGCTGGGCAATCGAAGTGGGTGATTTTGTGTTTTTTTTGAAATAGTTGGAAAATTATTATCTGTGTAATTATATATTACTTGTGACTCCACAAATTTTTCCTCACTTTAAGTCATTTGGTAGGGGAATTCTAGTCGAATGAAGGATGCCCTTTATTATAAATAGCGCCAAATAATACCGCTTTATGTTGCTCTTATCTGCAGGAGCTTTCTCAGACTTAGATTAGGCGCCACGATATGGGGTGTGAGGGACAGTATTGGTTATCCACCGTGTCCCAGTTGCGCTCAGTTGAATTGGCTGAACAGCTAGACGATTCGACAATCTGCAAAGTGAATGACGACGTTTCCTCCAGGATTAGGGCGAACGACAGTTCGGCAAGTCACGACCGTATACCAGAAATTCGTTCGAATTTACCAGCGGAAACGGCAACATTAGCCAACGAGCGTGACCATCTTCGTCAGTCCGATCCCCAAAATCCACGTAATAGGGATTTGAACGCGGAGATTAATACTTTGTTAATCCAACAAAAGCGGAACAAGTGGGAGGCGCACCTGCAGCTTTGTGACAGGTGTGGGTAAGCTTTGGACCACCGTGAGGTTCTTATCAAACCCATCGAGTCGTGATGATCGAGTGAATATTTCACCGAAGAGATGCGCAAGCTATTGCGGCCGACAGTTCATATTGCATTCTTCGGTGGATAGGAGCAAACGGACGGTGACCAGAAGACTACGCAAATTGTCAAAACCTAGCGCTCCACTTATATTTACCTGCGGAGAGGTTGCGGAAGCCATCGGGAAGGCTTAAGGCTGCAAGGCCATTGATTCTGACGGGCTAACCGAGCTGAAGCTGAATAATTTGGTTCCCTATACAAAGTTCTGCAACCTGTCTATGGACACCCTCATAATTCCAGAGATCTGGAAGGCTGGGAGGGTTAAACCGCTGCTGAAGGCAGGAAATCGGAGAATAATATCGACCGATTAAGACATTTGAAGCTATGCTGCCCCACTACTTTACACACCATTTGGGCCTGGCTAAGCATTAACACGGCTTCCGGAAGGTGCACGTCACAACAACAGCACTAAACGGCATACACACGCAGTTTAACCACTACCGCCCCTGTGAGAGACCTGTTTTAGAGGCGTTGGACCTTATCAGTCACGCAACGGTTCTAGAAGACGTTAAGACATCCATTCTCTCACAGGGTCTGTCATCGGGGTATTTTAGAGACTCAACGTCAAACCCGAGAAGGAATAAACAAGGGGTATTACAAGGCGGCGTCCTCTCCCCAGTATTGTTTAATAATTTTATCTCGAAGCTCCCTCAGCCACCCGTTCCCATAGTCTCATATGCTGACGACTGTTCGATTATAGCATCCGGAAAAGAAATTGATGGCATGTGCTCGAAGGTGAACGCTTATGTCTCCGACCTTGCTCGTTTCTTCCCTGGTCGGAATCAGTCTGTTTCCCCTGCTAAGTCCTCGGTGATCCTATTTACCACCCGGACGAAGGGATTTAGGCTAGAACTGAATATAAATGTGGATGGTACGCCTTTACCAACAATAAACTACCCACAAATTGTGGGTGTCACGTTCGACATCCTGGCCTCATTCCCTGTGCAGACAACCGCAATCGTCCAAAAAGTACAGGGCCGCAACAACGTCCTCACATCATTAGCTGGAATCACTTGGGGCAGAGACAGAGGAGGTGTTGGAAAAACGCAAGGCAAATACCCGGCCGGTTCTAAACTATCCCTATCCAATTTGGTCACCAGGGAAAAGGAAGACGCTGTGGATAAGACTACAGACCACTCAGAACGCAGTACTCTGGAATTCAACAGGATGCCCACTGATGTTGTTTATAAAATGAAAGCGTTTTTCTCTTAGTCCCACGTAAATTACGCTATAAAAAAAAATTAAAACTTGCGCACTATTTAATTATTTAGTCTTATGTTTTAATTGAATCGACATTGGTGTTTAATGCAGCTAGTTTTCCACTTGTGCCGGTTTTTAATTTTTTTTGTTGCTATTTTCTTTACTCAATCGGGGGAAAATAACGCAATTTAAAGGAAAAATTACGACATAAAAATAAATAAATTTTTTCTTTGGCCCCTTTTAGGAATGTAGGTATCGAATAAAATAATAAAGAAGACTCTAGAGCCTATATCATTGGCATTTTCAATGATGAGGAAACCAAATTTAGGACCCGATTTATTTTATTCCCAGAAGTCGTACAGCATGTAGAAAAATTCAATTTCATAATAATAGAGTTTAAACCATTCTATCAAGCTTATCTTAATATAAGTTTGCGATTCACATACAAATATGAGAATTATGTTAATCCAGCTGTTAAAAAGATATCTCGTTTGAATTGTTTTATAATCTACCATTTTTAAACTCAATTTTCTCTAACATTTGAACTTTTTGCAATTTTCCCCAATAACCTTTGTAACGCAAGGGTTTGCCATTAACCATTTTATCTTGTGCGCACCTCAGACACTTAGGAGCAGGCCATAAATTATGCCATCGAAAAAAACAAGAAACCTAAAATAAAATAACACCCACATATGAGTACTGTAAAAAAATAGCAGACACCAAAAAAAAAAACTAAAACCGATGATGCTCGTGAAGAAGCAACTAAACTTATGCTATGATTTTCCCACTATCAATAAAGGTGAAGCATATAAAATCGATACGTTCACATGCACTCTACAAAAAAAAAAAAAAAAAAAAAAAAGTATGGCAGCGCTTGTATACAAACAATAAGTGCGTATGCTATATTCTATTTAGAATAAGTAAGTGAAGAAAAAAGAAAAAAAACATCCGAATGGCTGAGTGGTTGAAATGTTTGAGTAGGAAATGAAAATGGCACAAATCTCCCACTGGCAGGCGCGCAAATCTCGCGGAAAACCATTCACCAAATGGACAGCGAAAACTCAGCAGCAACAGCAGCAGCAGCGGTTGCTTCAGCTCTACCTATTGCGCTTTACCTCTGCCGTCAACTCCCCAATAGCCGCCGTCGCCTTGGTGTAAAGCTATCGCTTGTCTGCACAATGCGATTATTTATGATGTGCAATAAAAATTCCAACCGACTTAGCGCTACTGCTATGCACACTTACTTGGCGTATACCAACATACATACATAAATATTATCTATCTACATATACAAAAAGCCTTCATAGTACAATTTTTTTCTTTAATTATTTTTCTCTTATTTTCACTTATGTCGAATTGTGAATTTTATTGCTCACTGTTGATGTTGCTGCTGCTTTTGCTCCTCTTTTAATACTATACCTTTGATTTTATACTCTCTATAGTTTTGTTTGTGTTTGTGTGCATGTAGAACTTTGCCAGCTTAACTGCCCAGATTTTGGCCTATGAACTTCTGTTTGAACTATTTTATAGCTATATACATTTGATTATTTTGTTTTTACAGCTCTTGTAATTTATTTTTATTTGTCTTGTGCGTCGATAAGCTTTAAAGTAGTATTGAGCGGGTGTAGTGTAGTGCAGTGCAGTGTAGCGCCGACAGTTTGTTTGCTGGAGGTTTAGTTGAACTTGCGTTTTTATTTTTATTTTTTTATTAAAATAAGCGCTAGCAGTATTCGAATTTTCTGAATGCGTCCGCTGGCTAATAACATTTGGTATGCTGCTAAGCTGTATTTTTTCAATAAATTTTTATGATGCTCCAAAGGGTAGGCAAGTTCGTGTCTTAAGTCTTTCGTTAGTGTAGTAGTTGGAGAAGGTGCAGGAAAATATTTTCACATTGGTGAGTGTTATTAGTTTTAAATGAATTTTAAAGTTATTAAATATTTATCGAGCCAATATATTCGACTTAGATAACATTTTGATAACACAATCCAATGAAATGTCTACAGTTTCATGGTGCCCACTATTTACTTATATAAAAGTACATCATTTTAAAAAATAAAACTAAATAAAACTAGTCAGATCCTGATCTGACAAACATAATTTCTTTGAATTGCGTATCATTGCTTTAAAATCTATCTTCGTCAGATGCTTCGTCACTGCTGCAGTGGAACTTTTTAACAATTTCTTCTAACAGACTGCCTGGAACTCAACTCCTACCCTTAGCAAACGAAGAAGTATAATAACCTACATAGTTGTAAAAGCTAAGCTAAAAAAAAGTGACTCGCAGGGAAACCAATAAATTAGAACACAAGAAGCTGTTAAAATGCTGTCATCAAAGTACTTAAAGAAATTCTGAATAACGAACGTAACGCACAAATACATTGACACCAGTGTAGAATTGACGAGGCCTATGAAGGCTACTCTCCCTAGAAAGCAACAAGTAAACTGAAAAGCTCGACCCTATCACAGCAGCCATAACAGCTGAGAGCAACATGTGGGCAAGTGGGGGACTAAAAAAATGCTTCCTGCTATTTAAAAATAGTATTCATCCCTATAATATAGAATACCTTCCGAGTGTAACAGAAGAAGTTAATGCTTCTTTGTTTTTTCTTTGTTTCTAACCTATGGCAATTGTCTTCATACTTCGCCGGTGGAAAGTTTCCTAAGTTCAAAGTAATCCTTATGCCCAGAAAAAGAGCGGGTAAAATTGAATCATACCGACCTAATAGCGTTGCCGCGATCATGGAAGTTGTTTTTTTTTTAATATCGCAATCTCAATTTGGACTTTAAAGAAGTCACAACATAATCGAAGCAGTTCACAGAATTGATTTATGGTTATGGGACTTCCCAATATTATTCATTAGGCGCCGCGAAGCAAGCGAGCTAGCTTATTACATTTGGACTCTACTTTCTAGTTGGTGGATTGTTGCATGGCTAATATAAAATTATGCATTTTCCTTAGATTTGTTCTTATGGAATTTTCCTTATTTTTTTTTCTGACAGATATAAAAAAAGAAGATTTCTGAACTCTACAACGGAAATTTTTTAAAATTTCCCCATAATTATATACGATTGAAAAAATTTAAAGTTATTCTCGGATTCAGCAACCCAAGATATTTTTGCCTTTTTCCACGATTTTTATATCCAAGCGCACTAATGCCCAGGGTATTATAACTTTGTTCACTAACGGTTGTTTGTAACACCATAAAGATATATATATATATGTATATATATATATACCAAAATTCTTAAAATTAATAGCGAAGCTGATTAATCCATGCCAGCTGTCCGTCCGTCCGTCCGTCCGTCCGTCCGTCAGTCGGATAATTCGAGTAGTTAAGGAGCTATCTTAACGAAACTTGGTATACACATTGTGCGCCGGACCCAAGGTACCTTAGTATTGCGAAGTCGGATAATAACCACTCCCGGTTAACGGAATTTCGTGAAAATAAAAAGAGTTCGATATCTCAAATTTGGTGCATAAGATTGGGTTAGGGAAAGAAATACGTGTGTAAATTTTATTTTCGAAAATAGTCGTGTCCCGACCACTTTATAAGAAAAAGCTATATTTCCGAATCTACTTGACAAAACTCTACAAAATTTGGTACACGCATTGCATTTCAAGGTAGGAAAGAAAACTTCGAAAATCTAAAAAAATCGGGGGACAACCACTCATATCTCGCGTATAACGGTAATTTACAAAAACAAAAATAAACACGATATTTAGGTCAGCATTAATTTGCTCAAATTCAACTAACAAATACACCAAAGCCAAAAAATTACGAAATGTAAGTAAGAAAAGTTCTAAGAATTATTAAAATCACACTAAAACTACGCCCACCTCTTATATAAAGGTAATTTTCAAAAATAAAAAAACGCGATATTTAAGTAACTATTAAACAGAATTTGGTTAAATTTAATATGTAGAATGAGGTTGCACAAACAAATACACGGGATGAAAAAAATGGTAATAGGTGTCGCCACATCCACTTTCGACCAACTACAAAGGTATATCTCAAAACTAAATTTCGAAAATTTTAAAACTCATACAAAAACCGTGCTACCTCTCATATGACGGTAAAGCACAAAAAAAAAAAAACTATATTTATTTACTATAAAAGGTAACTTGCTAAAATTTGACAGACAAAATTGGGTTTGAGAATGAAATGCATAGAATCATAAATGTTGCGTAAGCCCATGGCATAGCCCATCTTTGAGCAAATAGGTACAGCTCTGAAACTTCTTTGTAAAATTCCACCACATTATGTGCACTTTGCATTTCTTGTCAAAAAGCACAATTGCGAAAATTATAGAAATCAGGTAATTTGCAACAAATCAAAGTCATATCGCGGATTCTTTCAAATTTGGTATAAAGTATTTAATTTGGTAGAGAAATAATTAAAAAATCCAAATTTTGCAAAGTGGGTGTGATACGTTAAAGTCATACTAATTTCCTTTTGCTTTTATTTAAATCAAAAACGTCCTTGATGGTTTTAAAATTATGTAATATTAGCAGACTTAGCTTGCTTGCATGCGCCAATAAACATATATTTTTTTTTTTAGGTATTAAGCAGTGCTTTTGAGCTTAAAACATTCTGTATATCTTGATCTAAATCAAATAAGTATGCATCGAAAATCATATACCTACATACATCAAGTTGTGAAGAATAGTAGTTACGTCTTAAATTATGGCGTGAGCCCGACTTTTTTCCCAACAAATAATTATAACCTCATACTATATATCTGCATCAAATGGTTTTGAGTTATAAGAAACTAGGCTCTTTTTATTGTAATGCACATGTTTTTCCCACACGACACACAGTCTGATCTATAAGACATATGTAGGTATATACACAATTTTTATTCATCTACACTGAATAGTTGCGGATACAAGTTGAGTTCAAATTTTGTCCCTCATGTTTTTCGGCCCTCGTTCAGCTGATGTAAAAATTTCATAAATATCAGTTGAGTACTCTTATTTATTTTACAAGATACATTTTTTTGATTGCATAAAACATGTAATGTTTATTTCAAATAAAAACTTGGTCACGGTATTTGAAATGCAAGTTTGTGTGAAATTTTGAAGTCTGAAGATTATTAAGGCTTTGCTTTTGCGAAATGCATTCAAATTTTAGTTTTTGTTTATATTAAATTTATATTAATCTTCCTAAGTTTTCTATTTCCTGACTCTCTACTACAAAACTGCGACCCTACCTTTCTGCTTCTTAGTCTAATCACAGCGTTAGCTTTGGAATCCTATGCGGCAACTTGCAGCTCAAAATAGCCAGCTCTCTAGCCATATCTTTCACCAACTTCATGGCTTCAACAAAGCCCATTCATTAGCATCCCCCAAAGCAATGCAGCCGCATTGTACCAAAATAAATGCTTTTACTTACTTACAAAATCCACCCCACAAACGGGAAGAACAAGTCACATTTCGTGGCTGCGCAAGTTGAGCAGTTAGTTGCAACCAGGCGCATTTGTTGTTGCCATGATTTCGCTATTCATAATTCGCTTGTTTATTTGTTTACGTTAGTGTTGTGTAAACAAAAAAAAAAAATCAAAACTTTCAACTCAGCTTGAACCTGACCATTTGAAAGCTTCCAATTGGTTCGTATTTGTTTCTTTTGCGCCAAAAGTGCTATTTGAGTTGATTTTTGTTTGTATTGCTATTCGGTTTTTGTTTTTTTTTTGTGTGTGTTTGTTTTGCTACTTACATATATAGATGATTTTTGTTGCAATGTTATAGTTGTGTTTTTTTATTTTGCATTTAGCTGTATAGAATTTTTGGTGTACCTGTGCCACCGCTTAGCAAATCTCCACCGCTCTACTGGCATTTTGCCGAAGTGCCAAGCATGTGCCGCAATTTGTTGTTGCTGCTATGTATGTTTTCAGTTGGTAACGTTTCTTGTTTGTGAAAAAGCCAAAAGCGAAAATCATAATGCGCAGATATAATCGTGAGCAGTTGGGAATGGCGGCCATAGAGATTGGTGGGCAACGGGGCGATTGCCATTGCAGCGCAGCAACATAATTGCCGCCTTTTTCGTTGGCAGAATAGTTGTCGTTGTGGCTGCTGTTGTTGTCCTTATTGTTGTTGTGATTATTGAAATTATTATTATTATGAATCTTGTTGTTGTAGGTTTCGTTGCAGTAATGCTTGGCAGTGAATCTATGCGCAGTGAGTTTGAACACCGTAATAGAAAGGCAGCACCGCTTGGGGTTTTTTTTTGTTTTATTTTTCATAATTTTTTGTTGTATTTCTCTGACCGGAATTGCAGCAACCGAAGAGGGTAAAGTGGTGAAAAATTATATGCTAGAGTTAGAAAAATATCAGTGTAACGCCTTTGCCTGCAAGTGTTAAATAGCACAACTTTTAAGGTTAGCCAAAATGTGAACAAAAAAAAAAAACAAAAAAAAAACAAAAAAAAATTTAAAAAAGTTGTTGCGGAAGGTGGAAAATGTAATGCACTTGGAAGTTTTCTTAACACACATACATTCAAATACAAAAAGAATCTTTGCCACTTGCTACGAGTAAGATCGACGCTCGGCGCCAGGTTCATTGCTCACCGCGACCAGTTGGCGTTTTCTACTTGCTCGCCCAGCTAGCATTGCTGTCTTTGTGCCGCGCTGCTTTTTGGCAGAAATTTCATTCAACTTCTGTTGCATTTACTACTAATAGCTGCCACAGTTTGCTTAGCTGGCCAAGTATAAGTAAAATCGTACTATTGCTGCCACTTTTAGTTTCTTGCTGGTACTTTTCTTTTGCAACACTCTAGAAAAGCCGCTGTTGAGGTTTCCTCTTTGGCTGTGCAATAAATGCTGACTTTCTTTAACGTTTTTTGTTTTTTTTTGTTTTTTTCTTCCACTCGTCTTTGATAAAATAAACGTTCTGCTCCTTTGCTGCTTTGCACTGTTTTGCATAAACGTGATTTTTGATTATGTTCGATATGCATTTGGCGATTTTTCAACGCCAGTTTTCCTAGTGAAATTATGATTTTCATTATAAGCCGCCTTTTACCTGAGGTGGAGTGGCATAAAACATAGTTGATACCCATGAAGTGGCAATGGTGGTGGGGTAGGCGTTTTTGTTGTTATTGTATTTTTTGCAAAATTATTGTTCACCACTTGGTATGTTATTCGGAAAATGTGCAATTCAAATGATTATTCAGGGCAATTTTTTCGGTTCAATGCTTGACCGCTCTGGGCTCATTTGTAGCGATTCGTTTTTATGGGGTGTAAAAATAAATATTTCACTGGTAGAAATTCTGAAGTGTATTTAGTTATATACCAAAACATTGCTGTAGATGGGGTGTGGTTAATTTATTGGTATAATAGTCGTATTGATAGTTTTTGCATTTTTAATTTTACTCCAATACTGCGGTTTCAAGATTTATCAGTTTATGAATATTGAGGATCTGAGGGTGCGATTGTAATGAGAAATTACTATCTGAAGTTATGTACTTCAAACAAATATCTTGCTTAAAAAATTATTTGAGCATTAGTTTATGTTGAAAAATATATCTATCTATTTCAATGTGATACTGTAGCAAATAACAACTTGCTATACATTTACTTATGTTTTTAGAATCAACTAGTTTTAGGATTGATGTCATTTTGTCTTATGAAAATTTTTTCACATTAAAACTTATTCTCAATAAAGCGTTTTGTTCAATAGGTTATGGGCCCAGACACGACGGTCCTGTGGCTTTAAGATTTGTTTTTTGTCGGTAACTTGAGAATAAGGCAGCTTAGTGTGCGATCACCATGAGTTCCATGTACCAGATTGAGAAATTGGATGAAGGAAATTATGATTCCTGGAGCATTCAAATGCGCAGCGTGTTGGTGCATGCAGAGGCGTGGAAGGTGATGGACGGACAGCGGACAGCAGCTGAAGGTGCTAGATGGGATGCTCTCGATGAAAAAGCATTGGCAATGATTACGTTAAGCGTAAAATCGTCGCAGTTGTGCTACCTGAAGAACTGCACGTCTGCATCAAATGCCTGGAAAAAGCTCAAAGATGTGCATCAACCCAGTGGACCGGTAAGAAAGGTCTCACTTTATAAGCAATTGCTTGGTTTGCGGATGATAGAAGGTGACGCTATGTGTAGCTATATAAATAAATTTTGTTCAACGATAGACAAGCTATCAGAGGTAGAGATTAAGCTAAGCGAGGAGCTAGCAGTTATAATATTGTTGTCAAGCTTGCCTAAGCAGTACGAGAACTTTGTAATAGCTATGGAAACACGAGACAGTTTACCTACTTTAGATGTGTTAAAAATTAAGCTACTGGAAGAAGGAGAGCGCAGAGGCGCAGAATCCAAAGGTGCACATTGTAACGAACAACAGGCGTTTCATGCAAATACAAAGTCGGTACGGAAAAAGAATGTAGATAAGAAAGATATTGAATGTTATAGATGCGGGCAGCATGGTCACTATAGAAATCAATGCAAAAATAAAGTAAAAGAAACATCGAACAAGACGCAGCAACCGCAACGATCTTTTACAGTCCTAGCAGCAGCAGATGTGGGGGATCTAGAAGTTTCAAGCTGGTGTCTGGATAGCGGCGCAACAGCACATATGAGCTGCGTGCGTAATATTTTCACGAATTATGTTTCCCAGGAAGAGGATGTTGTATTAGCTGACAATAACGTTATACGTGCGGCAGGCAGAGGTGACGTCATACTTCAAACCGATTTGTGTGAACTGAAATTGGAGAATGTTTTGCATGTCCCAGGAATGAAGGGGAACTTTGTTTCAGTTAGTCGAGCTGTAGAACGCGGTTGTACAGTAAGTTTCAACAATAAATATGCCATTGTGAGCCAGAAAGGCAAGCAGATTTTGAAAGCAGAGAAGCAAAACAAGCTATTTGTGTTTGAGAGCAGAAGCAACAAATGTTTTGGTGCAACTCAATGCAGTGCAGCATTGTGGCATAACAGATATGGTCATTTAAATTATGGCAGTCTTATGAATCTCGCGAAAAGTATTATGGTGCGGGGTATAGAAAATGTGGATTTTTCAGACAAGGTGCCATGTCGGACGTGCATGAAGAGCAAGATACATACTCAGCCGTTCCCATCAGCATCGGAAAATCGGGCAAAGCAGTTGTTGGAGTTGATACATACTGACGTATGTGGCCCGTTTGAGAAGCGTTCTCTTGGTGGTTCGGCTTATTTCTTAACTTTCATAGATGATATGTCTCGACGCATTTTCACATTTTTTCTTAAGTCAAAAGACGAAGTCTTTGAAAAATTTGTGGCGTTCAAAACTATAGTAGAGCGTCAGACTGGACACAAAATTAAAGCATTACGTAGTGACAATGGTCGGGAGTACATCAATAAGCAGTTTGACAATTTTTTGAAGAAAAATGGTATAGTTCGTCAACTTACGGTGCCGTACAGTCCTCAACAGAACGGGGTCGCAGAACGAGCAAATCGCACTCTTGTTGAGATGGCAAGAAGTATGCTTGTGCATTCTAATATGCCTGAGTTTCTTTGGGCAGAGGCATTGCAGACAGCGTGTTATATTCGCAACAGATCACCAACAGCAGCCTTGGTTGGTATGACACCGTTTGAAGCGTGGACTGGCAGAAAACCCAATGTGCAGAATATGCGTACATTCGGGTCAGTGGCAATTGGTTTGGACAAGACACGTCACAGTAAATTTCAGGCGAGAGGAAAAGAGTATCGCCTGGTAGGGTACTCATTGGTATCAAAAGCGTACAGGCTCTATGACAAGGAAAAACATCAGATTGTCGAAAAACGTGATGTTTTATTTGATGAACGTTTCGACGAAGCTCATCTTGATGACCAGATCGTGTTTGATTTATTACCAGAAAACTCACCAGCTGATGCATCGGTGCGTGATACAGTGAAGCTTATTTCAAGTATTGATAATGATAAGCAGCAAAAAGATACGTTCAGCGACAACGATATGGGGAGCGATGAATATGCTAGTGCAGAAGAATCAGACCTGGAGCAGAAACAGGTTTTGAAGATCGGACCCGGTAGGCCAAAACTGATTCGAACCGGAATGCCAGGGCGTCCGAAGAAGAGCTACAATGTAATACACGCAGTGCAAGCGGAAGAGATACCGTTGCCGCAAACGTTTAAGGAAGCAAGGAGCAGTAAGCATGCTTCGTATTGGCAGACAGCCATGGACGCAGAATATAAGGCACTGGTGGCAAATGGTACGTGGACGCAGACAGACTTACCTAAGGGCCAGCAGGTAATTGGTTGCAAATGGGTTTATACAGTCAAGAGGAACAAAGCTGGCGCTGTTGAACGCTATAAAGCTCGTTTGGTAGCCAAGGGATGTGCGCAGAAGTTTGGCGTAAATTATAAAGAAACGTTTTCACCGGTGTGTCGGTATGAAACGATACGTCTGGTTCTTGCCCTGTCTGTTGAGCTGAAGCTATACTTACATCAAATGGACGTGTGCACGGCTTATCTAAACAGCGAGTTAAAAGATGTAGTGTATATGAAGCAGCCAGAGGGATATGTAGAAAAGACCAATGGCGAAAAAGTATTGAGGCTCAACAAAGCAATATATGGCTTGAAACAAGCTGGAAGGGAGTGGAACTTCAAACTGAATGCAGCACTAAGTGAAATTGGTTTCATTCAGTGTCAGAATGAGCCATGCTTGTATAAGCAGGATATAAAAGGTAACCTTTGTTTGGTACTAATTTATGTAGATGACATACTTATAGCGTGCCAAAAGGAGACAGATTTGATACGAATCAAATCACTGATTTCGACAAAATTTGAATGCGTTGATAAGGGCCCGTTGCAGATGTTTTTGGGTATGCAAATTCAGCGCGATGGCGATATAGGCAACATATCGATGAACCAGTCCCTTTATATCAAAGATATGTTACAACGCCACAGCATGGAGCAGTGTAGAGTTTCCACAACTCCATTAGACAAAGGATTTCAAGTAGCTTGCGAAAGTGAAAAATGTGTGATTGAAGATCCCATGACATATCAGTCAGCAATCGGAGAGTTAATGTGGCTAGCTTTAATTTCAAGACCTGATATCTACCACTCGGTTGTGAAGTTGGCACAAAGAAATAACAATCCACATAGTGAACATGTCACAGGTGTGAAGCATATAATGCGGTATCTAGCAGCTACAAAAGATTTAAAGTTGAACTACCGTGCATGTGGACAGGCGCTTGAAGGTTTCGTAGACGCAGATTGGGGTAGCGATATAAGCAATCGCAGATCTTATACTGGATATGTGTTTTTCCTGGCTGGTGGACCCATTTCGTGGAAGTCGGAGAAGCAAGGATGCGTGGCATTAAGCAGCACGGAGGCCGAATACATGGCATTATCATCAGCAGCGAAGGAAGCATTGCATTTGAGACGTCTAATGATTGAAATTGGCTGTGGTAAAGCTGATACACCTATTGTCCTGTATGACGACAATCTTAGCGCCCAAAATCTGGCAAAGAATCCAGTTTATCATGCAAGATCAAAGCACATTGATATCAGGCATCACTTCGTCCGAGAGGTTGTTCAGAATGGCGATGTGGAAATAAAATATCTTCCAACTGAAAATATGATAGCGGATGTTCTAACAAAAAATCTGTCGAAAACAAAGCACTGTCATTTTGTGAAATTAATGAGTTTAAATTAAATAATAGAAAAAGTTTAATGTAAACAGTCTCACATTGAGGAAGGGTGTTGAAAAATATATCTATCTATTTCAATGTGATACTGTAGCAAATAACAACTTGCTATACATTTACTTATGTTTTTAGAATCAACTAGTTTTAGGATTGATGTCATTTTGTTTTATGAAAATTTTTTCACATTAAAACTAATTCTCAATAAAGCGTTTTGTTCAATAGTTTATATTCAAATAAGTGTTTGAAGTCACATGACTCAAATCATATGAGCTAGTCAATTACGCTTTATTTGAAAAAAATGTAAAACTTTCTTTTAAAATCCAATTTATTAAAATCGTGAAGACTAAATCATATGCTAAATAATATAAACCTCGGAGAATTTGAAAATTATTACATGTCTCATAATTCTAGTGCATGACTTTATATCACATGATGACCTAAAGTCACTGGCATTATCATATGATCCGAGAGCACGTGATATAAGATAATTCATAAAATCTTAAATGATGCTAATTTATTTAAATAAACTTGAGTTAAAATTATTGAGCCAAAACGATGTACAAAAATTCAGCTGGCTTTACAGAAACAAGTTTCTAATATCATTATATTATAAATATTTGCCATCCAGTTAAGTATTGCGTGATTTCTTGACTCCACACTTATACTCATCCCGTCAAACTTTTATTTGATGTCAAAAAATAACTCAATTTTTTGCTTAATGGCCAGAATATTGCAAGCAAATTCATATTGAAATATTTGATTTTTCTGTGCCACTGAATGAACGCATGATGTAATATCGCACGGTGCTCGCCAACATCATATGATGTCGCTAAGTAGTTTTTTTGTGTTTTGCAATATGTCGCTCTTCGAGCTAATGCGCGATAGAGTGCTCGAGCTTGTTATTACTACATGATTTACAAAACCTCAAACAATTCTAAATCATGATATATGTATGTAGTTTGGGGTGGGTATGACTTCATTACCGCATGATATGTAGTCATATCATGTGATGTGTCATGAAAGTGATGATATGATGTGTTGATCTGATGCAATTTGCTTTATCGTGATGTTACGTAATTTGATAAGAATTTAAGAGAAACCGCTGTCAGGTATTTTGAAATAATCATACGCTATCTTGCGAAAATGTATGACGTGCGCTTGATTAGATGTGACACGATGCAATGCGTTATGATACACTATACATTCATATAATAGAAAGCGATGTGTTGTGTTGTATTGCGATGAGATAGGAGAGTAGGCTGAAAAAAATGTTCTTTAAGATTACGCTTATGAAAGGCAGAGAAAAGTAGGATTGCCCAAAAATTGAGTAAATTTTAGTATTTTTCAGTAGCATTAAAACAGAGGCTTCTCGTTGAGTTTGTACTCGTATTTATATACCTGAAACATGTCGCTGAAGTTATCATTACCGCTCTCCACAAAGTCATAATTTTCACTATCGATATGTTTATCGATATCAATATCTTTACCCACCAGTAGCCTTATTGGCACTTGCCAATGTCATTATTGATGTTATCGGTCTTCCATCACAAATGAAATGGTGGTTGTTATTGTTAAAATCTTCAGAGTTAATGGTAATTATTTATCGCTATTGGTGACGGTATCGATGACGATATATTTATCGTCTTTCTAATGTTATTTGAATTTCGATTCGTCCTTTTTTTACGCTACATTTGGGCTGATGGATCGTGAACTATATGTCATCCTAGTTCCAATACGACCTGATCGTTTAGTATATATTTATCTAGTTAGTATTTTGTACTGCACAGTTTGCGGATTAATCTCATATATAAAAGCCAAGACTCCTGGTCCCCACCGCACATCTTTTAAACTGTCAATTTTATTGCCTTCAGCCTGAAAGTATGCATACAAAAATTATAACAGGTTTGATATTTTGCATTGCATGATTTACGTGGATAAAAAAATGTTCGAATCCTGTCCTGCTACGATCTTCTACTAATAATATACATACATGATATTAAGCAAATCTCTCTGAGTGTCGGCGCTTGACTATTGGAGTGGGTTATTCATAGCGATCGAAATTTTGAAATATTTAAATAAATCTTGATTCATAAATATCGCGATCACTTTCATCACTTTAGTATATAAACATAATAATGTTACTTATTTTAATTTGTCATTTCATTTGGAAAATCTTAAAAATTTCACATTCCATGCCTCATATTGACCCACATTTTAAAAGCGCATCGTCTCATATATTGAATTACTCAAACATCACATGACCTAAATGCAGGCTAATAAAATATTTTCAACGCTGCATAATTTTTGTTAAAGAATGTCAATTGTGTAGCCTACAAATATGTGGAATGAGTAAATAAACTAAAAATACAAGCTAGCGAAAATGTGTGATTCATTGATGTATTTACACGTTGACCTCAATACCAATCACTTAATGACTTAGTTTTCCGCACCAAGGCGAAGCGCTTCGTCAAACATTTTCAGTTTGGCTTTTCATTATTATTACCACAAGTTTATGGGTTTCCCTTTTGCGCCTTTTCCTAATACCCACTAGAAGATTTTCTCAAAAGAAAGCGTATAGCGGCGCCGAGTGCGAAGTTAAGTTGTAATTATTAACGATTGGTCACGACTATCGAAAATGCATACGGATGGATTAGCTAGCTGCAGGCGCTATAGAGTTTGGCAATAATGTTTTGTTGCTCAAAACTAAAAAGAGTTGAAATGCAAAAACAGGCAAATCGACAAAAGATGTGCAGAATGCGCAGTTGACAGTGTGCTTGTAGAGAAAACATAAATAAAAAAATACCTATGCCATATACCAAGATGTCTAAGGAAATGTGCAGAAAATTGAGCGAACAACAAGTGAGCGAAAGATGATAGCTAAGTGCACCTAAATTCTTTTACATTCACCTATACATACACATCAGATAATTTCTTATTATTGTCACATAAAAATAGCTAAAGCCACTTTAACATTTTGGTTAGCAAATTAAAATCCTTTTTACAACTGCAGTTTGTCGCATAATGCGCTTGGCTCTAAGCGAAATGTAATTAGCGAAAAGTGCTGTTCAGATAAGATTAAAATAATGACAATAATAGTTTTAATGAAAATTTCAAAACACTCACTTTAACTGATCGAAACACATTTGCTTTTAAAGGCTGTAAATGTGTGATAGTTAGCTTTTTAGCTAAGCCATTTCAAATTAAAAAAAAATACTAGTGTCTACGTATTAAAGAAATCCTGCTCTTACTCTGTCACCTACAATTAGCGAAAGTGAATATAAAATACAGGAAGTATCGTGAATTTTTATAGAATTGTCGGAAAAGTTCAATGATAAGTTAATTACTTTGGAGACAACTACATTTCATTTGGCAATATAAAAATGGTAGCGATGCTAGGGCTACTGCAACCATTTTGAATATACCCGTACAATATTTTTGCTTGGGTTAATAATTTTCCTTGTATAAATATTGCAAAGCAGACTAATTGATAGGTGGCAGATTAGCAAAGGGAGACGATATGGCTCGAATGGGCTCAGAACTGCTGATGAGCCGATTGAGAAAATTGCCTACCCGCTGGATTACCACTTACTATATGCATTGATGTAAGAAGAGCACTGGATATGAGTCCACTCTGTGCGGAAAAGATGCATAGGCAGAACGCGTATAAAATATTTACCATTACTTATCAAGTGAGCCCTAAAATGCAAGTAGGCTAGCTGCTGTGGGGCATGAAATGAGTTCACATTGCAGACTAGAGTATAATATATATATCGATTTTTACTAAAAAGATTTCCTTACAAATAGATTTTTGCCTTCAAATATTAACAAAAACTGCACTAATATAAATATACGTAGAATGAAATATAGCTCAATTATATTACTCCTAAGCAGATTTAAATGTATGTTAAACATGCTTACTTACATACAATTTTTTTTTTTTATGAAACAAAGTTTCATACTTTTACTTTGAGCTTCAATTTTTTAAATTCATCATTCGCGTAGAAACATATATTCTAATTTTTTTTTACTTATCGTTAATTCGCTCAATACTTGCTAGGTGAATTTATAGCAATCAAATTTATTTAACCGAATTACCATCATCAACAAGGTGATGCTTAGTGTCTATCGTGAGTTTCTACAAATTGATGAAATGATGAATTTTTATCCCTACTGCTTACATGTCGACCAATTGAAAAGATAAAACAAGAGCGAGCCTAGAACTGACTACACTTGGTGTCTCCTTATATTTTTTTTCAGTACCTGCACAACCTCTGGGGAGAAAGCATTGGTCTTAGAAGAAAATCAGCCGGCTTAGGTGAAAATCGCTGGAAGCGAACCGAACTTCAGTCAATTTCGTCGAAACCGTATCGAATATTTTCAAGATCTAAAATAATAAATAACACTGCGGAACAAATTTTGCGGTCGGAGATTTTTAAGTCGATTTAGGGTAATTTGGGGGCGCTGATTACGAAAATAATATCAGTTTTGTCGAATTGGCTCTAGTTTTTCAGATAAAGACTTTTAAATATTTCACGAAAAAACCTAATTAAAAATACCAATATTGTTTTAAATTATATTTTTATTGCGCGCCTGTATAAAAATAATACAAAAATAAAAAAATATATTCTTTTCATCAGTTAATTTAAAAAAAAAATTACAAAAAACTTTTTTTGTAGGACCTCCTATGATGTCGTTGCTCAGGACAATCCCGTATTAAGTTCCAGCAGTAGTCTGCCATCATGTGGTCGTCCCATCGACCTTGGTATCTTTCTTCCATTATTTTTATGTCCTGGTGGAACCGTTCACCTTGTTCCTCACTGTAACCGCCTAGGTTGTCCGGGAACTTCTCCAAATGACTATGTAAATAATTTAATTTAATGCTCATTTCAATTTCAGATTCAATTTGTGACATATGGTTTAAGAACTCAGTGTCTTTTAGAAGGGTACGAATTTGAGGACCATCGAAGACTCCTGCTTTTAATTTTTCAATACTAAGGACTGGAAATTTTTTGCACACATATTCGAAACAGTCACCTGTCTTATCAAGGGCTTTGATGAACTGTTTCATTAGCCCATGCTTGATGTGAAGTGGTGGAAGATTGATTTTTTCTCGGCTTATCAGTTGGTCATGAAACACATTTGCTGTTCCTACCTCCATATTTTCTCTCACCGGCCAGTCCTTTCTAATCCAATGTTCATTTCTTGCACGACTGTCCCATAAAAATATAAAACAGGGGTATTTAGTATACCCACTTTGTTGGCCCATTTACAAGTTGCATTTACAAGTCACGCGGTCGATAACGTGCAGCGGCTGGCAGGGACTGTTAGAGTTTTCAGGTATTTAGGCGAAGTCGTCGAATTAATGTTTAGTTATATTAACTCACCCGACTTAACCGGCTGCCCTTGCTCTCTTGCAAGGGAAATAAAATATTTAAACCAACGAACTACTTGTTTTAATAATTTATATAACAAAACTTATTGAGGAATAATTAAATTCATACAACTGGAACTGGGTCATATATTTTTTTTTCATTAATTTCTTACGTTTCGTTTATCTCAAGAACTAGAGCCAATCCAAAAAAAGTAAAAACACAGTTCGTAAGCCTGCTACTAATGTTAATAAAAACTATTAACAAAATCATGACCTCAGGTTTTTTTTTTAATTTTTGTTACGCAGTGTAATCAAAAAAATTTTAACTGGAATTTTTTTAGCCGTGTGGTTTTCAATATTTTTTCGGAGCTGGTCTTTTTGACAGCTGTTACTGGATTTATACTCAGTTGAGTTTGCCATTTCATAATGAACAAACTTACTCCGGTACAACGTTTTAAAATCGTGGAAATTTATTACCAAAATAGTGGTTCGGTTCGCGCGAATATTTATTGAAGGAAACTTTATGAGAGCACACTATCTCGCGTCATGGTCCTGTAGCGTGGCCTCCAAAATCTTGCGATTTAACACCGCTGGGCTGTTTTTTGTGGGCTTATATGAAAAAGTGGTCGAAAATTGGGCTACTCGGCTGGAATTTATTCGAGTCAGCCGCGGCCGAAATCATTTTAAATCGTAACGGCAAATCCCTATCTTAATAATAAAGCTAAATTCTTGGCCATAACACTAAATTATATGCGTTTTATTTCTTTTTGAAAACCACACGACTGAAAAAACTTTCTTTAGAAATATGCGGTACAATATTTTTAGCTCTGTATTACTTTTAGCTCAACTCATAAAATATTACAAATTATCACATTATTCAAATTTCAGCAGTAAGAATTTAAAGAGAAACGAGTCCTACTCATTTTTGTTATTATTTTTATTTTTAAAAACTTATTACTTTGAGCGTTTTGATTAAAACAGTTTTACTGGTGGCTATTTTTTTATTAACACAAAATCTTCGAAATTTTGTAGACCTATACTATCAATAGCATTTTCGGAAATTAAATCATTAACAATATTATTTTTAACTTACTTATTTTTTTTTGCGACAAAAAATTTACACAGGGGTTTTTTGCAGTTCCACAGGTGCAAAGGTAGAAAAGTCTGATATGTTATAGAGTTTCTAATTTTTGGCGGGGTGTAGGAAACCTTAGAAAAAATACAGCAATCGATTTGACCATCACAAATTAAAAAAAGAGGCATAGAATACCAGGAAAATTAGTATTTATTTCGTTATGATCTCCCTATAAGTTTTTGAACGAAGGGTGGATTTTTTGGTTTTACACAGCGATTGAACTCGTTTATATCCCTTTTGACACAAAGCTAATTTACGTACATTTGGTTTTGAATTGGACGAATTTTATGGATGAAATTTTTTGTAGAGTAAAAAAAACCAAGTTAGTATTTTTTTTGTTAATACCGCTAGTTCTCCCCTAAAATAGTGCTACACAACTTCAAATTATCGCTTCAAAATCTTTTATTTACTTTAATATCTATTAGTTTTATTGCTTTACATTAGTTCGCTCGCATAGCGGTGCGTCGTTTAATTGCCTAGTTTTAGTCGCCATAAGGCACAGATCTCAGAGCTTTAAAAATGTCAAATAAAATGTTTTAACATACGAATTTTAACTAATGAGTTTTACGACTTTTTAATATGATAAAGTTATTCATGTGGTTAAGTTCCATTCATGTATCGGGTGACATTGTTGGGTGCGGTGCGTTCTGAAAGTGGGCAATAAAATTTTGATGCCAATCAATAACGCCTAACTAAATTTGTGTTTTTTGTTTTTGTTAGCTAGTTGCGATATAATTAAACTATTGTGTCGAGGAATATTAGAATATATATCTTACCTCTTGACAGCCGTTCATTTTTATTGCTTTTTTTTTGTTTTTTTTTTTGAGATCTTCCACTCTAAAGTCAGTGAAAAAACAAAAACGAGACACTGGTGACTCCACCAGCATCAGAGCTAACTGCGCTAAACCTGTGCGTGGAATTCACGTAGAATGACTGAATTAGTTTCAAACTTATACGAGTTCCTTTATATGCCCAATTCGTGTAGAATAAAATATTATAATTATGTTTTACGACTTTGTTGGTTAAGAAACGTTTAAGTGCCGCGGCTGTTTGGCGCAAGAGAATTTCATTTTATTGTTAGATTTTTTATTTTATTATTGTTATTGCTACAAATGCATACATACCTACATATTGTAACAAAGTGAACAAATATTTATTTAAATGAGGTAATATCAAAATGTCTGAATTTAGAAGTTTTCATATTTTTGTTGAGGTGTCAATTTCTCACCGTCGTTTAAGCACAGCAAATGTCTGAATATATTATAATTTAATGTTTGTTTTTTGTTTTCCAAAGCTAAGGGCGGAAGATTCATAATTGAAGCGGTGTAAATAAAATGCCTTAATTAAAGTATTCAAATCTTCGCTTCGCTACTAATTAATCGATCTACATGCTAATCAATTAATGCGCATAGTTTTAATAGCAACTCAAATGTATTATTTAATCAGGCATTTGATTTTAATGTGCGCTTAGTATAATTATTAATTTTTTTTTGTATGCTCTAAGAACACGATGGGTGTTGTAGGCGGTTACCGTTTTAAGTAAATTCCTGCCGATGCATGAAATAACAAGTTCTAGACAAAAGTTTTTTATGGCAGGAAACTCCACATTAGTTGGAGTTATATATTCCTGCCTTGAAAAAATATTCTCTCAAAAATAATTTCCAATTCAGCTATTTACTATCGGGTTGCAGCTTCTCGAATGCACCGACGAAGTCAAGTACCAGGTAGCGACTGTCCTGAACACATAAGATGTTGCAGTTCGAACCACAATACAACATGCCATAAGTTTCTGCTGCTCATCTTGAATTTTTATACTTTTATATATCAACATTTCTCTCTCTATAAATAAGAGTATATTGTTTATATTTCACTCAAAAAATTATTAACAAAAAACGGGGGCTTTGAGTTCCTATGCGTGGATGAAGTGAAACTTCATAGGAAACCATAGAGGGCTACCTGCTAAGGTGCAACATGTTGGGAGTTTTTGGAACTCCTGGTATTAACATTGGTGCTTATCAGTCCCTTCAGCGTTCATGGTGTGTTTTTAGCTCATCGTGATAGCAGGTACCTCCCTTCACCTTTACTTGCAACTTGTGTGACAGAATCACCAAGAGCTCTAATGGGATTTATTCATTCCATTTCCACACCAAGTAAATATGTATTTAATTTCGCAAACAGCTGGCAACACTCTTCTAAAATGTTTTCGAAACATCTTTCCTAAGCCCCCTTCGTTTAATATTGGTATTGTAATATTTTATTTAACTTTAACAAATGTTTCGGATTAAACTTTTTAAACAGATGACAGCCCTACTCTACATATTTCTCAAATACCAAATTTTATAAATTTTTTTTTGGGCACAATATTGTATCTCATTATGATTATTGATTTGCTAAGATGTAATTCGTCAAACCGGTGGCACCTCTCTTTAAAACTATTTTTGAATTGAAGCTTTCATAATCCTTTTTTCTTTGCAAATGTTTTGACATATTTCATTAATATTAGACTTAGACCAAACGCCGATTTTTTTGGGCCAAACTGAATCGAATTGCGGACAATTTCGGCCGACGCCGAACCGAACATTTTCAAGGTATAAGATAATAAATAGTCAATGAATTTTTTAAAATTTATTGTTATTAAAAAACTTACATACATAACTTTAAATCACATCTATTTCAGTTCATCACTTAAATAGACCTGCAGATTTTTTAATTGAATGTAAATGCAAATCCGAAAATCTTATTTCACTTTTTTCCAGAGAGATACATATTAAAAGTAAAACTTATTAAATTGTTTTTAGCCTTATATATTAGAAACAAGTATAATTTTATTGAGCTCGAGGCCAAGTTTTATTAGGGGATAATATGAGAAAACAACTATTTTCCAGTGTGGTAGAATTGTAGCTGCTACTTCGAAGATCACCACATCTCCCCATCAAACTTCCTCCTTTTGAGACTTTACCAAAGTTTGAACCATGTTACACGGAGTTGCTAGTTGAGCATTCAATCACCAAGCCACGCTAACCATGTAAAAGCCGCTTGCTTTTTCATTATCCCTATCTCCAGCCATAGCACTAGTACCTACCACTTTTTCTACCACTGTGTTAAATCGTTGTTTTCTCATATTATTCCCCAATAAAACCTGGCCTCGAGCTCAATAAAATTACACTTGGTTTTAAAAGTAAGAGGGGTACAATGGATCTTTAAGGTCGAAGTGCAAACCTCAAATATATATCTATCTAAATGTAAAACTTTATACCATTTTTAAACTAATTGCAATTGTTAAATGCTCGGAAACCGAACTCAAATCGAGCCGAGCTTTAGTAGCCGAAGCCGAAGCTCGGTCGTTTTCTAATTAATATTTTCAATTAAGTTCTTTATTATTTCATTTAACATAAAGATAGAACATGCTAGTATACTTTTCAAATTAGTTAAGTCAATCCTTTTAAACAGCTGGCGATTCTCTTCTGAGATATTTTTGTTATCTTATTAAACAGATGACAATCATATTATAATATATTCTTTTAGCGTTTTAAACAGGTGGCAATCCCACCTTAAGATATTACTGAAATTAAGCATTCTAAAACCTCTTCCAAAGTAAATTAACATTGTTCTATCTCAGTTAGCTTATTAAACAGTTGGCAACACTCTTTTTGTTTTTGTGAAATGAAGTCTTTCTAAACCTGTTGCATTTGACACCTACTCTGCAATATGTCAGAGATTTTATTAATTTAACTTAATTTACTTTTTAAACAGCCGACAACCCTTTTTAGAAATACAACCCTTGCAAAATAAAGATTACTTAAACCTCTTTCATTTGACAACGATGTTTGATTTACCCTATTTGTGTAGCTCAAGTAACATTCTAAGTAGGCTTTTCAAATTAAATCATACAAGAACTTTTTTTTTTACCAATTTCAACTTCCAAATCACAAATTTTCAGGAAAAGATGGCAAAGCTATTCCTATGTGTTACGGAACTTGTATGCCATAGGGAAGAGCTAGGGCTTGGAGAATATATGGTGGAGAAATTATAGTAGACGTATTCCAATGCTTACCTACATTGATATTATTTTATGTTGCTGAGAGGCTTCAATCATAATCGTCATGGGCTCATATTAATGCACCCATAATTTTCTCTTAAATTGCCTGATATGGCTATTGCACTTGGAGTAGATTTGCTTGCTCTTATTCTTCTGATAAACTTTTAAAACGCCTTCTGGCAAAGTAAGTGTTTGTGAATTTCTTGTTCCATTAGTGAAGTTTGGTATTCAACTGTGGCCGAGACTACACAATCGTGAAAGGATAATATCACGAAATTATTACGGAGAATCGCTCCCGCATCAAAGTGGAAGTAAGATAGTATAGAATTTGAATAAGACAGCTTATTTTGGGCACAGGAAAATTTGAGTTCCAGAGATCTGCATACAGACTTGACACTCAAAATATGCATTCCATTCAACCAGCTATATTTAAGTGAACATATATTTCACTAATATTAGTCGAATATCGCCATTTTCTAGTTCATATCATCAGTTGCAGCCGCTTTAACTATCTACCTACATATATTCTCAAGCTCTTATAGGCATCTACCATCTGCCTTTATCTCTATATTTATGCTCTTCATTCTCTGCTTTTTGCTATTTTACATATTCATTTTATGCTATGCACTTAACATAAAACTTGCTTAATTTTTCTGCACGAAGATGAATGACTTTCCATTTTAAATGACATTTTACTAAAATAAAATAAAGCATAGTTGTCGTCTCGTCGCTTAGCACCAGTACCAGTGCGCCTCATCGAGTGGTGGGTACCTTTTTGTGGTTGTTTTCGTTAAAGTCGCCTATGCTTTTGCTTAAGAATGTACTTAATAGCTTTGCATGCACGCAACTGCTCACACACACACACACACACACACACACGCTCACACGCTTGCATATCAATTCCCATATAAATTGCTATTATTCACGTTCTGTTGAGGGTTGAGTGAAGAGCAGTAAGGCATAAATTAAAATAAAAACTGAAGAGCAAATCAACCACAATAACTAAATATATATAAATAAAAAAATAAAAATATAAAAAAAAATAACGAATACTGATAAGTTTCCAGTGTCGGCTTGTTTGCTGCTGATGCTGTGACTGTGGCTGCGGCTGCGGCTGTCGTCTGTCGACTGTCGACTGTCGACTGTAGCACTTTGTGGGCTGCGAAAATGGCCGCCGTAAAGGCGAAAAGGTAAAAGCTTTTATGCTGTGCACTTATCAGTAGTAAAATTTATTGCATTTTTAGAAAAAACTGTCAAATCGACAGAACAGGCCGCAAGGTTGGGCAAATGACCATGAATTGCTTTATTAGTGTGATTGTATTTAGTTGTGTTGATGTTAGTGTACAGAGATAGCATAGAGGTTAGCTGCTTGTTATGTTTAGTCAAGTTCGTGTTCTAAGCCTCTTTTGTGCTTTTAGAGGAAATGTTCAAAATATATAAAAATTTGTATTTTTATAGCCTCATAATGGAAATTGTAAAGTTTAGAAGTAATTAATTAATCGCAAAGCATCTCCGATTTACGAAAGTGGTTGTTTTCTGCTATAAAATTTTATAGCAATAGCGATGGAAGAGACATTTTTTACGCAATTTAGAATTTGCCTAGATTGTGAATTATATGAAAAAGGCATTAAGGCATAGCTGTAGTCAAAATAAAGCCAACATTCAATTACTTTAAGTTCTTTCATATCCTCTCCAGCACCTTTTCTAAAAAAAACAAAAAAAAAAAACGGATCAGTCTTAGATATCATTAGACGAGATAATTAAAATTAGTAGTTCTGGTTTCTCTGGTTTAAATGTGTGCGTCCACGTGCAAAGGGCCCACTTCGGCGGTATTGGGGTTATGCATATAGGTGGCTTCCTGGTTGATTTCCGAACATTTTGAGACAAATTAGACCATCCTAACTGAATAATTGAGGGAAATATAGAACTTTGAAGGTGAATATCCGAAAAATGACTAATTGAGAAAAATCAATTTGAAGTTGAAAGTTGTCCCTTGTGGGCCCTTTTCTTTTTTTCCCAAAAAATGAAATTAATTACTTCTATTATACCTAGGAAGCTAAATTTGGTGTCATTCGACGCGTAAATGTATATAGTTTCATAATAAAGCATAATAAACAACAACGAAATTCGATCCATCTATCGAAAAATCTATATATCTCGGAAATTAGATGCAACAAAGTGGGCCCTTTTCACGTGGACGCACACAAATAATTACAACAAAAACAATCCTGAAATAACATAAAGGTTTTTGCAGGAGTAGTTCCCTTCACGGATTTTTTTCCATTTGCTCACAGTAGATGGCAATACGAATATCTCTGTCAAATATATAAGGAATTTTTGAGGTGTCAGAGAAACCCGCTGTTAGCATATTTTGAAGCTATATTTATTCACTATTTTTAATACTGAAATAAAGATTATCCGCATTCTTGCCTTTTTATTATTATTATTTTTTTTTACTAATAATTCAGACCCTTGTAAGCTTTGAGAGATTTTAGTACCTGGAAGAAACGGGCATTATCATTTGTACATGAAAATTAAGAACACTATGAGCAAGAAGAAGAATCCAAGTGGCAAAAACGAGAATAATCAGAAAATCATTGGATTGGGAACCGCGCAGAGCTAAATTTAAACGGCCTGCCAAAATTTAACAAATTTGTGGTAAAGATTCTACTTATAATAAATTCAACTCCCAGCTATGCAAAAAAGACTACAGTGATGGCCTTTACCTTTTTGCTTTCCTCACAAAACTTCTCAGTACGAAGGTGGCAAAAACTAGATTAAGCAATCACTAAATTCCCGATATCATTTGGGCTACTAAATATATAAGAAAATAATTGCACATGCTTCCACCTCTATATAAAAATATCTTGCTTGTAGGAATGAACCTACTCCCTCATCTTGCGCCTCTTAATGCTAGTTTAAAATCCCTTAAACTTGCGCTGAAACTATGACCTGCAAGCTTAGCCAGCCAGCAAGGAATTCCGAACGTGACGTGACGTTCATAATTTGATTTTATTTGATACTCAAAAATCGGTAAAAATGAATAGCGTTTGCACATATTAAAAATGTAAGGACATTTTTTTATTAATGTAAAATATTTTCAAAGTGGGTTCCCACTATCCTAACTGAAAATAAATTAAATATGCCAGTTAATTCAAAAGGTAGTATACTGCTATTAAATAGCAGATTTCCGTATCAAATAAATTTATTATATTAAATAACGCTCATATGTGTAGTTTTCCAACGATAAATACCTATCAAAAACGTTGTTTTTATTGTGTGCAGTTTACTATTATTTCAATTGACTTATTAATACATTTGCAATTGACTTTTGAATAGGTGGCAACTCGGTCCAAAAATATTTTTCAAACAAAGCTTTCTTAAAACTTTTTCTTATAATATCCATATTATTATATTTCATTAATCACTTTCATTTAATTGAATTTGATTTTTTAAACTGCTGGCGACCCTGTTCAAAAATTTTTTTGATAAGGCGTTCTTCTCTTTCTCTTTCGTTTGAGACTAATGTATTGTAGTACCATTTAAGTTTTGTTGATAACTAAAGCTTAATTTGGTTTAGCCTTTCAAACAGGTGGTAACTCTCTTCGAAAATATAGACCTCCATCGTTTGACGCATATGTTGAAAATTCCATTAAAATTATCAATTTAATTTTATTTTAGATTTTTAATAGCTGGCAACACATTTAAAATAAATTTTTAAATTTTGCTAAGAACTAAAACCTAATTTGGCTTAGCCTCTCAAACAGTTGGCAGCCCTGCTCGAAAAAATTTTCGTAAAGGCCTCTTTCGTTTGACACATATGCTGTAAATTTCATTAAAAATTTATTGATTTAATATTATTTACAATTTTTAATAGCTGACAACACTTTTAAAATATATTTTTTTAAATAAATGTGGTAGCATTTCAGTTTTCTCAATAACTAAAACTTAATTTGGTTTAGCTTTTCAAACAGGTGGCAACCCTTTTCAAAACTATTTTCGTATCAACCTCTTTAGTTTGACACATATGTATACTGTAAACTTCATTAAAATTATTCATTTAATTTTATTTAAAGTTTTTAATAGTTGGCAACCCTTTTCAGATATTTTTTTAAACTAAAGCTTTTAAAACATTTTTCGTTTGACACCCATGCTGTACCATTTCATTAATATTATTGACAAAATTGAATTCAATTTTTCAAACAGGTGGCAACCCTCTGCAAAAGTATTTTTAAAACCCCTTTCATTTTATACATCTCAGTCAATAAATCAAATTTAATTTAATAAATCAAAGAAATCAAATTTAATTTAATTTGATTTGTCCTTTAAACTAGTGGTAAGCCTTTCCAAAATCTTTTCCAATAAATCTATTTTATTTTACTCCTACGCTGTGTAAGATATATCTCCGATTCAGCTGATTATATCCTTGAATTTAGCTCTTTAAATATGTGGCAACTTCCCTGAAAAATACCCTATAAACTATTTATTTGTCTAATCGTTATTATAACTCTATAGCAATGAGTTTGTTCTCAATTTATTCATTAAATTAAACATTCTTTTTTCTTTTTATTTTCAAATTCTTAATTCTGTGCATCCTCTCCGCAACAAAACTAACTCGCTCCAAAAAGGAAGTGCTTTCGAATGTCATGGCTCTGTGGCTTAATTAAGTCATTTTCGGCTGGTCATGGCAATAAAATTTGTAACATTTGCCACTCGTGCATGTTGCAAAAAAGGTGGCAGGAAAAAAATTTGCTTAGAACGTGAGAGGCCATGTTAAATTACCGCAGGTATGCCGCTTCGTCGACGGCGACGTTCAGTGGACATCCAAAGTGCGTGTCAATAGATTGAAAAATATTTATGTAAGCGCACCGGCACAAATAAATTGAAATTGTATGCCACTCGGTGCACAAACTCACAAACGCTCTGACACCAGCAGCATGGCAATGCACAATGCGCATGCGCGTGCAACAAAAATAGACAGGGGCAGCCAGAAGACAGGCAGGAGAGACTGTTCGAGGAAACGTAAACGTATTCGTATTCATACAAACTCGGTGACACATTTTAAATCTTCCTGTTGTCAGCTGTCGTTGACAGTGCAGCAGCAATTGTAGTCTCACGTTGTGTTTTTTTTTGTTTTGTTTGTTTTGTCTCTTACCTGCCATACATGCTGCTGCTGCTGCTGTTGGCTATTGCTTGGCATACTACTAATGTGTGTGTGTGTGTGTGTGTGCATGTGTGGTTGTAAGATCTGACATATGCATACGAGTATATGCAAATAAATAAAGCGCCAGGCACGCATGCGCATTTGCAACATTTAGCAGTTGTAAATTAAAGCCTTTCAAAACAAACTAAATGCAAATAAAAATAGCAACTGCAGCTCATTCAACAACAACAACAGCGTTTGCAAAGCGCAACTAAGAAATGTCAGTAAATGAAATTAATTCAGTGTTAAACTGAACTTTAGTTATTTTTTTTTTTGCTACATTTCCCCTCGCACTTCACACATTTAGTTGAACATTTTTATAGTGCAAAATCATGTATTTAAATACAACAAGTGGTTGGGCAGTACGAAAATTTATTGCTTATGTTTTGCACTCATTTAATGGTTGTTAATATGCCAAAGGCCACCGAGCGTGCTGTATCGGAAGGGGTGAAGGGTTGCTGGTGTTGGCGGATGGTAGGGTAGCAGCTGAAATTGGCGACAAATCGTGAACGTTTTGCGTTGATTTTAGTTGTGCAGCGGAAGTGAACTACTTACTTCTCCTAATGCAAGTACTTTTGGCTACACTGCGAAGATTCATGATATGTAATTTATAACTGTGGAATCAGTTCTTCTTTAAATCTGTTTCCTCAAGGCAGGTAGCAATAAATCATTGACGCAACTATAATAAGAAACTGACTTACTTTCGAAGGCAATATAAAGATTGTGACCCTCTTTGGTTTGTCCATGAGCTTTATAAACAAACTTATCTAGTGTTCATCTTACTTCGAGCTAGATTTTTTGGTTTTCATGGAATTTCTAGGAGCAATCGTAAACGATGATTATTGCCCAAATTTTAACGCACAAAATCGTAAGGTAAGAGAAATATTGCTTGTATAAGGGTTAAAGAAATAATTGATTTCTAGTTTTTGAATTTCATTTAAAAAAAAATTGTCAGCTTAGAAAGCTAGGCGATAGAAGGGAAACTTCATGGATCTCGATGGGCACTTGAAATGAAAATACTCACCCTAGCCAGTAAATTTTATGAGATAGAAATATTTCCCCGATAACAGAAGCCACTATTCATTATTCTGGAATTTTTAAGGGTGGTAGGTTAATGAAAAAAGGTAGTTGATGTTTTCGCCTCCATTTATAAAAAATCTGTTCATTCACTTCCATACTTTCATGTTCAAGTAAAGACACGATTGGTTTGTGGTATGAAAAATATGCAATGAAAACTCGTGATTGTAAATTATTTAAATATCTTGAGAAAATTGCATCTATTATCGTGCCTGATCTGGTTGTTGAGTCTTTGGGAGTATTATTCATTTTTAAATTAAATTTACTTTCTAAAAATTGTACAAGTGGTTGAGCTTCTTCCAAGACAAAATTGACATTAAAATCATCGCTTGAGATCATTGGCATAGTGAGCAAATCTTCTCCTAATTCTGCTGCACCAGAGGGAGAGTATATGCCAATAATGCTCTATGTATGAATTTTATTCATTATATCGTTAATTCTCTGGTTCGGAGTGATGTAGAGGACAATCATTGCCACAATCTGTCCGCCCGCGTTTTCGTTTCTCTCCCATGTCTCCTTCCGTCCGACTGCCCCACTACGCGTGCCATACCCTCCCTTTTCCAGTAGCTTTTTCGTTTCATTCGATATTGGAAATACAGCCCAACGAGCGCGAAGAAGTTTCCCTTCAATAAACTTTAATCCTTATTTCCTGAGCTTTACGTCTTGCCCAGAGAATAATCGTTATTTCTTGGGTTTTATTTCTTAATTCTTAACAACCAAATTAAAAATAAAACTCAAGATATAACAAAATTAAAAGTAGAACACGATAACGACAATTTTCTGAGCGAATAATAAAAAAACTCAAGAAATATCAATTAGAAAGAATTTTTTTTTTTTAATAATAGTTATAACCGTTAGCCTCCCTGATTTTTAGGCTTCTAGTACTGGACAGTTTTATAACATAATTTCGTCATTGTCCACATTTTTGGACAATACGTTGATCCTAAAAAACCCTTGTAAGCATGACTTCAGAGAGACTTTAAAAAAACGTGGATCAAAATGACAATTAAATATGAATTTCGTTTGGGTTAGGGCGTTCAACGAACAAGACATAATCTGTGATTAAGAAACTCACTATAAATCAAAAAAATTGTAGGATATTTCTCGAAAAAATCACCTGATCACACAAAATATTTGAAAACTCCTTCATGACTGTATAAATGAGTATATATAAATATTTCCTGTTTTGAAAAACTCCGAAAGTTACAAAGTTTAAGTCAACGATTCAAGTCTGTTCATAATAATTAATAGCGCGAAAAGGTTTTTTAGTCATCGATTTATTTTGAGAGGTATAAGTCTTTTTGGGGACTTTTCTGATATATCTCGAGACTAGATCAGCACCGTTCCGAGAGTGGTTTCTAATTATTACCGATATGAGCTCGAATTAGCCCCAAAAGAGTCTCGAAATAGTTCCATTTATCAAGACCTAGAAAATTTGCCTCGCTCGGAAGTGGTATAAATATTATTTTATAGTACGAGTGATGAGAGATTAATTAAGAATAAAGCCAAAAACAATATAATTTTAAGCAACGTAAAGGAATTTAAAGAAACGTGTACAGAGTTGACATAAATGGCACCACTGATCTCATTGCATCTGTTTATAACAAAATCCACAGAAGCTTACATATAAATTGATTTGCCAAAATTGTGCAACTTCATTCAAGTAATTATAATTAATTACAATGATAATTAAGATCGCCTTTTTGCAGTGAAACCGTTCGTTGACCATTGGGTAGAATTCTTCCCAAAAATTAACAATAAAATAAATACCCCATAAAAAAGGTTTTGATCGAGATGAATCTCAATACGACATTTGTTACGAAACTATTTTTACACAAACTCGAAATATTATATATTTCCTACCTAATGGGTAGAATTCTCCTAAATCCAAAGTCAGCCTCGTCCTTTACATCCTTCAAAACTAAGATACCATTAACTTTTCCCAATTGATTCACTATCTGCTAAACATTCTAAAGTGGAAGTGCCAGATAATCGAAACAGATGTAGAGGAAGAAGAGCATATACAACAACAAGAAAAAAATGGAGCTAATATGCTGCTTTTTAAAAAACCAACCCGCAAAAGTATACATGCACGTACAGTGTACGTCAATTGCATAATAATAGTAATAATAATAATTGGCGCTTACATCATAGGTTGACGTTTGGCCGAACTTCTTCTACAATTTATACCACATATTGAGGACGCGGAAGGCCCTTCGAGACAAGTGGTCTTGTCCCTAAACAAGGAGTCCATCGGACTCCTTGAGAAGAGGCAAGGCCGCGTCTGCTATGGCCTCGATGAGGTCATCATTAAGGTGTACCGCGGGGACGCTCAGCGTGCCTCTGGTGCGGGTGCAGCAATGGACGTGGACATTGAGGCACCCGAACCGGAGCCGGAACCGGAACTCTCCGACGCTGAAGGCAGCGTCTCCTCTCAGACAAACTTTGCACCAACAATGCACAGGATGTTTGCGGAGGAGGAGCTGCTGCTCAGCGACGGAGAGAGCGTGGCTGATGTCACCGTCGTGGCTGGAGGGGAGGCAGCGGTTTTCTCGCATGAGAATTCTGCAGATAAACCTCCATCGATCTAAAGCAGCCTCAGCTGCTCTCCTAGGTCGCCTGAGCAAAGGCGACGTTACGGTGGTACTCATTCAGGAACCCTGGGTTTGTAACTCAAGGGTATGTGGGTTGAGTGCCACCGGCTTTAAGCTTTTCGTGGAGCGCGGTAAAGGTAAAATTAGAGCCTGCATTCTGGCTAAAGCAGATTTAAATATCTTTCTTTTACCTAATTACAGTGATGGCGACGTCACGGCAATTCTTGCGGAGATAGGGGGAATGTCACTGGTGCTGGCATCGGCTTACATGCCGTACGAAGCCGAGTACCCCCCTCCCTCTATGGTGCGGAACTTAGTGTCCAAATTTGAGAGCGGACACATGTTGGTCGGCAGCGACGCAAATGCTCACCATGTCAACTGGGGGAGCACGGACATCAATGATCGAGGTGAGTTACTCTTCAACTACCTTCTAACTACTAACCTACTTATATGCAACAAAGGTAGGGATCCCACCTTCATTACTAGCAATCGTAAAGAAGTTTTAGATATAACTCTATGCAGTGATAGTCTATCTGAATTGATCGAGAGTTGGAGGGTTCTAGATGAACACTCCTTCTCTGATCATCGTTATATTGAAATCGTATTGAACTTTTCTATTACCAGCCCAAAGGTGCGAAAAAACCTAAAAAACACAGATTGGTGCTCTTACAAAATGTTATTTGAGGATAGGCTAAACAGCGAACCTCTTATTGAACCTAATTGTATCGGGGATCTAGAGAACATGGTGGACGTTTTCACGCTGACCTGCTCAAATGCCCTAAATCAGGCTTGCCCTGAACCAAAACAATGGGGCAAACGTAAACCCCATTGGTGGTCACGCGAGTTGGACTCACTACGAAAATCTTGTAGGAAAAACTTCAACAAAGCCAAGAGACTTAGTCTCGAGCTGGTATGGCTAGAGTACAAAAAGTCTCTTCAGACCTATAAAAAAGCTTTAAGGGAGGCAAAGAGATCCTCGTGGAGAAACTTCTGCGGCGGCATCGAGGGTGCTTCCGAGACGGCCAGGCTAAGGAAGATTCTCTCAGGATCCCCTAACCCGATAGGTTTCTTGCAAAAGCAAGACGGTTCCTGGACCTCAACGGGAAAGGAAACCCTTGAATTGTTATTAGATACCCATTTCCCGGGTAGTACAATTGCGGAGGAAGGAACTCCTCCGCTCATCTCCTCCAACCCCGTTAACATACCGGTTTCGGAAGAAAAGGTTAAATGGGCTATCCAAAGCTTTAAACCATACAAATCTGCTGGGCCGGATGGGATAATACCTGCCCAGCTAATTGAGACACTGGAGCTGTCTGCAAAATGGCTCTGTACTATTTTCAGGGCCTGTTTCAAACTAAATCACATACCGTTGGCATGGAGAAATGTCACGGCTGTCTTTATTCCTAAAGCCGGTAAGGCCTCACACACAAATCCAAAGGATCTTAGGCCTATCAGTCTATCATCCTTTGCTCTTAAGGCACTTGAAAGGATTATTAGTAGCTACCTGTCCGATACCATCGACAGTAGACTACTGTCTAATGACCAACATGCCTACCGCAAAGGCAAATCTACTGAGACTGCACTCCATAGCTTGGTCGGCTATATTGAGAAGTCTCTCAGCGTTAAGGAATTCTGTCTTGTAGCCTTCCTGGACATTGAAGGCGCCTTTAATAACGTATTTCCAGAAGCTATAACTGGCGCCGTTAGGGATCTAGGGGTTGAACACTCACTGGTTGACTTTATCGGCCAGCTACTCTGTTGCAGAGTAGTAAGGGCTAAGCTGGGTGCGAGCGAATTGTCACGGCACGTGTCGAGGGGGACGCCACAAGGAGGCGTCCTATCCCCACTCCTATGGAACCTCACCGTAAACACGCTACTGCGAGATACGGCATGGGGTGGCGCAAAAGTCGTCGCGTACGCCGATGACGTCGCGATTGCAATCAGGGGGAAGTTTCCGCAGACATTATGCGAGCTGATGCAACGAGCGCTTCGGGAGGTATCCAAGTGGTCCACCCATTGCGGGCTCAGGGTCAGCTCAAGTAAAGTGGAACTTGTACTTTTCACGAGAAAGTATAAAGTGCCTTCTGTGACTCCACCGGTACTAAACGGTACCCGTTTAAGTCTTTCTACAAGTGCCAAATTTCTAGGCGTTATTTTAGATAGGAAGTTGAGCTGGAAGGAGAACCTAGTTCAACGTCATGAGAAGGCTTCTGTAGCCCTCTACACATGTAAGAGAGCCATAGGCAAGAAATGGGGGCTAAATCCCCGGATCTGTCGATGGATTTTCACAGCGGTCGTCAGACCAATACTCCTGTATGGGGTAATCGTGTGGTGGCCTGCATTAGAAAAAGAGGGTAACCTTAGACTACTCACCAAGGTGCAAAGATCTAGTATGATCTGCATAAGTGGGGCGCTCAGAACTACTCCAAATGAGGCCTTGAACGTCATTTTAGACCTTATTCCTTTAGATTTGGTTGGACAACAAATGGCAGCGATGACTGCTTTGCGACTAAGAGAGACATCCCAGTGGCACCCTGAAAGCCAAGGGCACTCTTGTATTTTGAATAAGTTCCGCTCTATTCCGAGCAGCACGGATCGGTGCGCCTTGACATCGGTCTCTGAAAGTAATTTTACTACACGTATTCCAAGCAGGGAGGAGTGGAAACTTGAGTTTCATACTCCACCTGATAGCATTGTCATCTATACAGATGGCTCGAAACTCGATAATAAGGTAGGAGGAGGCGTTTTCTCACGAAACCCTCTCCTGCAAATTTCCTTTAGGTTACCAGATCACTGCAGCGTCTTCCAGGCTGAGGTCTCAGCTATCAGGGAGGCGGTAGAGAAGATTGGGACCGGGATTACAGGAAGAGACATCTTCATTCTTAGTGACAGCCAGGCTGCAATCAGAGCTCTGAGCTCTTTCACTTTTAACTCTAACATCGCGCTGGACTGCCGCCTATCTCTGCAGGAGATGGCCAAGCAGAACAGACTGTACCTCATTTGGGTCCCTGGTCACCGGGACATAGAGGGAAACTGCATGGCAAACGAACTTGCAAGACAAGGTACGACCAAGCAGATTCTTCAAGATAAAGAACGCATTGGTATGCCGTTTGCCACTTGCAAACTGCTACTCAGAGATTGTACATATAAGCAAGCTGACTATAGATGGAGGCAAAATACGACCTGTCGAACCTCAAGGCAGATGTGGCCTAAATGGGACCGGAAACGGTCGCGCAGCGTTCTCTCTCTAAGTAGGGAAAACATTTCCAACGTCATCGGGGCTCTAACAGGGCACTGTCTGATAGGGAAACATGCTGAAAGGTTGGGAGTACCCTTCCGAAGATGCTGTAGGAGCTGCAAGAACGACGAGGAGGAGGAATCGATCTTGCATTTACTGTGTAAGTGTCCTGCACTGTGTAGAAGCAGAATGCGATATCTGGGATCACCGTTTTTTGATGACCTTAGTGAGGTTTCAATTGCCGAGGTAAATTGTCTGTTGAAGTTCATCAGCGAGGCAAAATGGTTTGGTGAGGGGTAATTTTTCCTTTTGGATGGTACAAATTTTTCCTTGTGGTAACACAATGGGCCTTCTTATATTGGCCTAAGTGAGCCGCTGTAGGCGGCTGCCACTCCAACCTACCTACCATTGAGGTATCTGTAATTGTGAGAAGTTTTTTTCATAGTAGAAATATTCACGAAAATTTGCCATTGCCTGACAAAGGATGACCGCTATTAAAAATAATTTTTCCGGTCAAAATCTCGGAGTGCGTGCAAGTTACACATAGACAAAACAAAAAATAAAATACAAACGATTCACTCCTTACAAATTTTTTCCCGCACAATATATGAAATTTCAATATGCGTAAAAATCTAGACACAAGGTTAGAAAATACATATCGAGTTTTAAAAAATTCGTATCCATGCAAAAAAACCAAAAATTCTTAGACTTACTTAAAAGTAATAATACATTTGAATAGTTACTTACTCCATCCGGTATAATCAGCTAAAGTAACGAAGTACTCACGACTCTCAACTATAACCGAAATAAGATCATTAACTTTTCATAATACCAGATTGTCGGTTAAAGAAAAATGAGTATATATTTTCTGTTAACCAAACTTTCGTGAAACGGAAAATATTCAAACATTTTCTTATTAGTAAAAAAATAGAAGGCAATATAAAAATAAAAGGGAGGCAAATCGAGAAATCCTTCAAAATTTTGTGTCCACAGATAAATTAGTTAAAAAATTCTGCTCTTTCATCAAAACTCTTCGTAAATCTCTGTTAGATAAGTAGTAAGCATTATTCTTATATTATGTAACTGCCTCTCTTGCTAACACTTTGAAAATTGCAGTAGTGTGTATCGGGTCTTTGTCTCTGCTATTCGTTGGTGACTCAATAAAACCAAGAGTTGCACTAAACTAGAGCTGAGATTTTGGCGTAGCAAAAGCCTTACCTTTCTGTTTTGATGCCAGTATTCAAATTTACTTATAATTCTTAAAATAACGTTGTTCCAGAACGCTTGTGGAGAGTTTAATTGGGCTCTTACAAAATTTAAACGCTTTGCGTCGCTGAATGTTGAAATGCATATTTTTTTGGCTTGGTACAAATAATTGAATCACTAACTGGGTCTGAACGCTGTTTGGAAATGCTTCAAGGTCAATACACTTCTTCCTCTTACTATTTGTCGATCTTCAATAGATGATATACATAATACGTGGGCGACCAGAAAGTATTGTTGTTTTTGTATTGATTTTGTATATTGTGTTTCTCAGCAACTTTTTGCGCAGATGCTTCACTTTTTTGTAATCGTGTCGCTATATCCCCTAGGTGAAAAAATTAAAAAAATAGAGTCCAGTTAGAAGTGCCAATATTTTTCTCAACTGGTATGTATATTTTTAATATAGTGTATATTATTATTTGACTGTGACTGTATTATAGTAAAACAACTGCTTTATAATCATAAAAATACAAATATCTCGATATCTCTTTTAGAAAAAAACAGTGTAAAAACAAATATGCGTTAATTGGTTTTTACTAATTATCTCTAAAGAGCAAGCTAAAAATACGACTTGCTTATAGCTCAACCAAATCCATCAGAGATTATTTAGTGTTCTTGAACTTTCAGTAAGTAATACCACAGAGATTAATTATGAAACCGTATTTTTATTATTGTGGTCTGTAATGAAAAACCAAATTGAAATAAATTAATCAACGAAGATTTTAACAAAAAGCAGAGCAAAAAAAAAAAAACTGACATTCGATGTCGTAAGTTATTAATAACAAAATGTGTACAAAGTATGCGCACATACACTACAAATGTAGACGCACATTACCGTAAATAAAAACAAGTAAACAAATCTAAATACAAATACACCATCATATGTGCAACACGATTTAACAACAATTTGTAGCTGGACAGTTGTCGGCCAATGGCTTAACCAAAGTTTTAGAAACCAAAAAAAAAAAAAAAAAAAATAAAAATAAAAAAACAATCTTACCAACTACACAATGAAATCCAATCACAATTTTTAATTAAGATTAATTGAAAATGATTGGCGCTGCAAAATAAGTTGGTTTGAAGTGTTCGTAAGCAACACAAAAAAAAGCAAACAGATAAACCAAAAATAAGTAAATAAACAAATAGATAAATGTAATTTTTGTATGTAGTTATGAGCGCATAATAGAAAAAAAACGAACAGCAGCAACAACTATGAGCAAATTTGATCTTTAAAGTTATGCTTGGCCATAAATTATGGCTGCTTATTGAGGCTGAGGAGAAACATAAACCTAAGTCACTACAAGTGCTATTGGCGATTCAATTAGTTGTGTGCAGTGATTTTGGGGGGAAGGAGGAAGAGAGAAAACTTCTAAAGGTCTAAATTATTTTTAAATTTGTTTGCTTCATATATCGGGTCCTGCAATAGAAACGCTACAAAAGTTTTTTTAAATAACACAGAAACGGTTTGGGATATGAATTAAATTCTTTATTCCTGTGAAAGTATGGGCACCACGGGCACGCTTGCAGAAGTCCAGACGCTGAACCCAATTTTCGACGGGTTTCAAGCATAAATCGGCCGATACTGCTGCAATTTCACGTTCGATATTCGTACGAAGTTCATCAATCGTCGCTGGCTTGTTGGCATAGACCATAGACTTGACGTAGTCCTACAGGAAATAGTCTAACGGCGTCAAATCGCACGACCGAGGCGGCCAATTGACTGGGCCATTTTGTGAGATAACACGTTCACCAAACTTGGTTTTCAATAAATCGATTGTGACATTCGCCGTGTGACTTGTGGCGACGTCCTATTGGAACCACATATTGTCCAAGTCCATATCATCCAATTCGGGCCAAAAATATTCGGTTATCATTGAGCGGTAGCGATTCCCATTCACAGTAACGTGCCGGTCTTGATCATCATGGAAGAAGTACGGCCCAATGACGCCGCCGGCCCATAAACCGCACCAAACCGTAATTTTTTCGGGATGTAATGTGGACTCATGGAGTACGCGTGGAATGCTGCCTGTCCAATAACGCATATTTTGCTTATTGACGAAGCCATTCAGCTAGAAATAACGACGACCATAAATTGGACGTAGCGCTCTTAAAGTTGAGGCCATTGACTCCGAATTTCGGTAGTAAATTTTTATAATTTCGACTCGTTACTAGATCGTATATCTTTCCATGATGGATTGGCAAACCTTACTGAAGAGAAATGTCAAAAGAGCGGGGAAAAATATGGCGTCGTTTGCTGTCACTATCGGTCTACAATTGGCAAACTTTAAAATTAATTATTAGTTTAAAATAAAATTCTTCATTATTATTTATTCTTAGAGTAGATAGGTAAGGTTTGTGAAATTTAACGAATAGATTTTATATTTGAATAAGCAGATTCGAGTGTTGTCGTTGTAGTTGAATGACGTTGTGTTCTTAAGTTTAGCACACGAAAAATCTACCTATTTAAAATTTTAGTTAAATTCGCTTCGAAAATAAACACAATTTTCAGATGTTATTATATTTAGGAGAACAATTTAGATTGAAGTAGATGTTATTTAAATGCGTTGGTTGTTTAAAAAAAATATATATATTTTCGAAATACTTACTTTTTCAAATAAAAGTTATTTTTTTTTTAAATTTCGTTTAAAAATAACGTAAGCATTCAAAAAAAAAAAAGTTTCGAATAAACGGCAAAGCAAATAAATTCATTTTAAAATTTAATTGTATAATTATTTTCGGATAATGGGAAGAAAATATCATTATTCGAAGAAAAATTTACGATATTTTATGTAATCACGATGTTCATGGTTCAACTTAAAATTATTGCGGAACAGAAGAATAATCTTATCTTAGTCTTTCATTTTTGATTTGACTTATAGTGTTGCCGACTGTCTCTTGCTGCTTGGGAGGTTTTTTTTTTAATATTCCGGCTATATCTCCACGTGGTTGAGAGTTTTTCTATGTTTGCATTTTCAAAATTCTTTATGCTCCGAACGCTCCTATTACTGGAACCCTAAATAAATTCAAAATAATCTTTAATTCGAATATGCAATTTAATCTCAGTGTTGTTTAGCTTCTTTACTTTCAAAACTAATAAAGAGATAGTAAAGAAAAGGATTTAGCTTTCCTGTAAAGTTTCTTCAAGTTGAAGAAAGTTTTTTGTCAGAAGTTCAGAGATTATTTATTAACAAAAAATATATACATATGCATTTCATTTGTTATCAACATATTGTTATCGTTTAAGATACCTATTTCTTTGGTAAAATAAACAAATCCCAAGTAATTAATCTGTTTTTTTTTTTTAATAAAATACCCTTCCAAATTAGTTTTATTTACAATAAAAAATATAAAACTTAAAAGTGTTACTCATTCTAATAAAAAAAAACCACACTTACCAAATATTGATCGTTTTTGAGCAAAACTAATTATTCCTGAAATAATCATAATTTTAGAACGAAAATGATAACGTTCCGAAAAAATTCTTTTTTCTTTTTGTAAAAAATAATATAGCTCGATATAAAATTTTTCTTTCTGAACAGATCAGTAAATGTTGTTATTGTTATTATTGGAAATTTTTGACATATAAATAAATGTAAATCTATATTAAATTAGTTTTTTTGGTTAGATATCATTACAAATTCTTTACCTAGTTTTATACCAGAGGAAGAAGCTAGAAATATAAAAAAAAAAAAAATTTGATTTGATTTGTTTAACATTTGAGAGAGCACAAACTGTTTGAGTTTTGAAATAAATAACTTTTTAGGCTAAGTCTGGGACCATTTCGAGACTTGTTCCCAAATAATTCCGACCTAATGCCGAAATGATCTCGAAGTAGTTACGGACTGCAAGACTTAAACAAAATTATAAGTCTTAAAGTGATAGTTATCGATGACCAACAAAATATTTCAGACTCATAATTATTTTCAAAATAATTTAATAGTTCTTACGAAAATTTGGATAATTATTTTAAAATTTATTAACCAAATAATTATTATTGGTACGTTGCCGCTGTCGATTTAATTTTTATTATCGGTATTTATGTGACTATAGTTATACTTTGCAAGAGTAGATTTTTTATATGATTTTAATTTTTCTTATTAAGACCCAAAGTAAAAAAAAATATAAAACACTTAAATATTTAATACAGTTAAGCAAATCCATCGATATTTCAACCTTTTCAAAAATTTTAATAACCCAAAAAATTATTCTTGAAATATTTGAGTGACAACATTAGTTCAACAATCGACCTAAACTTTATCGAATTAAGTGAACCGATAATTTTCGTGGTAGCGCCAATCAGTAGCATAATAAATGTAACTGGTACGTAGAGCTCGCCCAGCGAGCAGCAGTGAGGTTCCACGAATGCTGTCAAAGTCAGAATGTCATACGGTAATTGTCATTTTGACAGTTTTATAACGAAGCAAAGAAAAAGCGCAACAAAAGAAAAATTAACCACGAATATGTCCGTTGATGTTTACGATTATATTTCACTACTTTAATTTCATTCAATAATCTTTTTTACATAAGACACACGCGCGCATATACCCGAAAAAAAAACATAATATAAGTTCACCTTTAAGAATCAACGGTTCATTGCAAGCTGGCCGCAACTTAATTTAATCCAATTATGAGAAGCTGGCATTTGCGCAGGCAAGCGCTGCAACAAAACATAGCGACGCTGTTGCTTAGAGCATATAAATACAATATGTAAATGTGGTTTTTGTTTCTACAAAAAAGTATTTTTTTTTTTACAAAAAAGTAACCGCAAAGTAAAACAACAAACAACAGTTGATTCTTTTTGTATTTCATAAAATTACTATTAATACGATATGATGCTCGTAAGCGAAAAAATTGATATTGAAAATAATAACTGCTCCAAAATAAAATTCACCGCTCAAAGCACAGTCGTTTGCGCCGCCGACGATGCTTATCTGTGCAGGCTGCGCGTAAGTTGCAAATATTTTGCAAGCAATTTTCCCTACTTTATATAAAATTTTAGCAGACCAGCAACGAGTCGATTCGCGCGTTGCATGCTAAGCCAAAGTATATAATTGTATTTAATATATTCAGACAAAGAATTAGTAGTGTGCAACAATATAAAGAGAAAAAAACAGCAAACAAAAAAAAAAGTCAGAATCTTAGGGGAAAAATTATAATTTATAACTTCTGACACGCCCTTACCAAAATGGAGGGATGCTATGAGACTGCGCCAAACTATGTATGGTATATCTGCTCGTAGCAGTAGCGTATGTTTTTGCTAAAGCTGAGCAGCTTTCAGTATCGCCGGTTGCATCAGTTCGGATGTGAAACAGGCGGAGTGGCAGTATTGCTGCCAATGACCTGCTTGCTGTCTTTGCGTTCTTCTACAACTGAGCATCAGCCTATGTGCTTTGCATAAATTTTCGCTTTGGGGTAATAAATGTGCTGCAATTTGGTTAGTTGTTGTTGTCGTTTCTGCTATTGATGTTGCTGTTGTAAAGGGGGGTTAAAGTGTTCAATATGCAAAGATTTTCTTTCAAAAGTTGTCGGGATGTTAGAGTGTTGTTTGTCAGTCAACTTGGCTTATTGAACATGAAGCTTAAATCATAAATCGCTGTTAGGATTTTTCAATATAATCAACTTTTATAGCGCTTTACTAAGCTAAGATTTATTAAAGATATAGTCTAAAGTTTAGCGCACCGCCAAACTGTCCCAAAATAGCTAACATTGCTTCATCAGCAGTGTACAATTTTTTCTCCCGAATGCCGAATTTGAATTAATGGAATACATAATCTTGTAGTCAAGTCTAGCATATATGGGACTTAGTCGAGCTCAGTGAAACCGTATTCATTAAAAGCAGTCTTGCACGACGGTTTGCCAAGATGCAACAACACTCGTCCCAAAAATTTTCCTCGTTGTTTTTCTTCAATATAATCTCTCAAATGGTGTATCATGGCATTCTAACCGGAATTCGAAAAGAGTGTTGCCATAATCGTTTTATTTGATTGAGTCACTTTTACTTTTCTGGTTGCGGTAAGCTCGGAAGACGCTACTCCATCGCTAGCAAAACTTTTTCTATCAGCCTTTACAAAGAACCGGCCTTAGCACTCCCAACGCGAAAACCTCTCCATGCGCTTGTCTCCATCGTGCATGGCCCAAACCGCTACACGGATACGCTTGCGTAGAAGCTCAACTAGCTCACCGGACTGTGGAGTCTTAGGTCGTACATATTCATGCTTATAACTATTATGACTTTTTCTGGCAGTCTCACCGTTATTCAAATAACTAAGTTCGAGTCGTACAAAAAAAAATCTATGAAAGGAAATATAATCAACTAAATAAAAACGCAATCTCACATATCTTTGCCAAAGACTGACGTCATTATTTTAAGATCCATTAAAACTAACAACAAACACTTGGGAAGAGCCCGGGGGTTGAAAAAGATCCTGACAACGGTTAACTCAACCGGTTGGTTCGAGTAATCTGTCCCCCTAGCAAGATGTCTCGCACATCAGGAGGTTTGGATTTCGGATTTGATTCACTGCTTTTGAAATGCTACACTGAAAGTGAGATTGCGCGATTACATAAAAAGTGTAACCCCTAATGGCGAATGGCTTGCGAATAAATCGATTAGTTGCAAAAAAAAAGTAAACTTAACGCTGGTTATGTGAAGTATCTAGTACGACATCTGCTTCCGCTGTGGATTTAGGCACAATTTTACCTGCATTAAAATACTGATACAATGGTAATACCGAAATCCAAATGCCAACCAATTATAAACTTTCACGGTATAATGAAGCATATGGATAGCGCTAAAAAAATCTCGCCAACACAGTTGAGCTGCAGCTCACGGAAAGAGAGCGGAAACAAATTGTGCTCGGCGACGATATTTGTAAAAGGCAACGTCAGGGTTTTCGAAGATTGAGCGGCAGAGCTCCACATTAATTTTCTTAAGATAGGATGGCCGCAATAACTTCATCTTTTTTCTGAACAGTGGAAATAGGTTCTGAGATCTACCTTACACTAACCTTATGTGCAGTCTAATGACAATGTAGGAGATTAAGACTTTTTTTTTGGAAGTTCAGTCAAAACTACTAAGTTTTTAGCCATCTTCCTTTCAGTACTGCATCCTCCATATATTTAATATTTTCACCTGTAATAGTTTCGGAGGGTCGCCTTGGGTGCAGACCATTCTCAATTAATTTTTTGCAAATACGAGATCCTTCCGCCCATTCTTTAATGGGGGAACACGAAACAAAAAAAGCTCATTGACAGGATTAGAATGTGGTTTTGTTGATTTCCGCGATGTCTTTCTCTCTTTTGTGAAATCACAGCTCGATACACAACTTTTTTCATACCATTTTTAATCAAAAGTCTAAATTTATTAGCCTTGATATTTATAACCAAATGAAATAATTTAATATTGTCTACGCAAAATCGGAGCTTTATGCTTTCACCCAGTCATCCATGCGATTCTGCATCTGCGACAGCTTGCTGTAGTTTCTCAAGAGATAAGTTGCTATTATTGGCAGAAAGGCAGGTTCTTAGAAGGATATTTGGATATTTTAGAGGCGATGGTGGCACTACCGCCTACTGTACGAGTAAACTATCAAAAAACTTCACTCAAAACTATTAAATTACCTCAAGGCGTCTACCCAATGCTAAGAACATGCCTACTGCTACTTGACGAGAAGCTCGTAGGAGACAGCTTTTTTACAAAGGAGAATCTAGAAACCTCTTTCCAGCTTTTTAAGGGACTGGCTATCCGCCACTAGCCACTAACAACCTTCATCTTCTTTGTCAGTCAAGCGACCCTGAAATTCTAACCTCATTGCTTGACAACAGAAAGTCTTTCAACTTTCCGGGAAACTATTGTAGCAGCTGTACTTGTAAATGAGAAGATGAAAGCGTAAAGCGAATTTTCTGCCATTGCCTAGCACTTAGAAGAATACGACAAAAACACCCGGGAAACCATCTGCACATGCAAATTTTCATAAAATCATTGAATCGAACTATAATAAAGTGCTAGTTGCAACTTTATTGCTTTTTGATAAATTTGTTTGACGGTGTTGGGCATTTTCGCCCCATAAACGACACAACATTTTCTTTTGTATTGAAGGAAGTGCGCAACACCATCACAAAAAAATGAAAAATATTAAAACTCTACGCGAATTTTAAGCTGCATCAATGAAAATTTAACTACTTTTTTTATGTAGACTTGGTTTTTACTTAAAATGTTCATACTTAAATGCATGGTTTTGCAGATATGCAAGAGAACATTTTTTTTTAAAATAAAATCTTTAAAAAATTTGCAATTTTAGCTTCCATATCCATATACTGAAAAAAAATCAAGCATTTAAGGGTTAAAACGTGTTCTTTCTTATATTTGAATAAAATGAGCTATAAATCAGCATAATAAAAAATTGTCAAATAATTTGATTAAAAAGTTTGAATTTTTGATGAATATTTCTTGAATTTTATTAAAATTTTCACAAAGCTTGAAGCTTGAATTTTTATTGCCATTTATGTAAAATGAACGGCTATACTGTTGCAGTTATTTAATTAAGATTTAATAAGAAACTAATAAAGTGTCGAATCTTGTCAAAAAGTTCGTGAGTTATGGCACGTATTATACTTATGAAGAAATTTGTTTTGGAAAAAAAAGAACCAAAAGCATTGTATTTATACAAACAAGCGTTTAAAAAATTCTCTTTTGAAACAAAAAACTAGAAATATTTCATCTCTACAAACACGCAGCTGAACAAGGTTATAAGAAATTTGCATGGAATTAGCTCTAAGGTGGTCTTAATACAATTGGACGAATTTTTAAATTATTACCCTCTGCTTATATAAAAGCTCAACCCAAAACCACAAATAAAAACCTTAATTTTTATACTTGTCTTAAGAACATTTAATATACATATCATATCTATAAAAAATTCATAACTATTTATCGGCTTGAAAAATGGGCACTCATTATTCATAAAAAAAAAATCGCTTCTATTTTAGAAAAATAGCATCTTAATATGCCTATTGTTTAAAATTAACACGGCTCTTGGACGAACATGTATCTTAGTTTATTGGCGGTATCGCAATAAATAAAACTAATAAGAATAAATGGCAGAGAAACTCCTACTCGCACAAGTGAGGCTACAGTTTGCTGAAAAAAAGACACACACAAATAAATCTAATCATTCAACAATAAAGGCGACGATTCGGTACCTGTTATGAGCTTAGGCTACGGGTACATAAATTCCATAGAATATTTCAATAACTTAGAATTAATTAAATGTTATTGGGCAGCTTTTTGAAATTAACATTACAATGGGTATAACGAAAATTAAAAAAAAAAAAATAACAAATACTACACTTCATAGCCATATAAGTGAGTAGAGGTATGCAGGTAAGCGGCAGATAAAAATGTCACTGGTAGTACATCAACACCAACACGGGGTCAGCTAGAAGTTTCATATGGTGTGTAGAAAATAAAGTAAAAAACAAAGGTACACTTTTTTTTTAACTTTCAAGTTAAATAATAACAGCTAGAACAATTTCTTTGTTAAAAATTTTCGAATATACATATGCATATAGATTTATTTTGTCCATTTATTTCCAATATTTTTGTCAGCACTTGACTTGGGACAGTAACTTATGCAGATAGGCATCCAAATGTGTATATTTGAAGCGAGGTAAAGTAGCGAAGATATTCAGATAAAATATCGAGTTATTGAAAACAGACACAAACATAACGAGATTATCTGCAAATGTATGCACACTCTTGAGTAGATGTGTGCTTGAAGGATAACAAAAAAAAAAAAAAAATAAAATAAAAAAGAGGGAAAATGTGCCAGCTAAACTTACCTGCTGATAAAGTAATTGTGAGACTTCTAAGGTCACTTCTTCAAGTCTCTACGAAGAAATCATTAGAAAAATAGAAAGTCATAGAATGGTATTATTGTTTTTTTTTGTTTTTGTTTTTTGTATTGCTATTGTTTTGTGGTGCGTCATTTTGAGCAGGCAGACACGCAAAAGGGAAACGCAGATGTTTGCTCCACTCTCGAATTTACTTTTAAGTAACTTTACTCGCAGTAGTCGAGTTGCTCACTCATTCAGGCTTGGCCAGTGCTATAATGATTGCCTGCCATCACTCTTACAAAGAAATGGCCAAAGAAAGTGTTAGATGAAAGGCAATGAACTCATATTGGCCGCGCAGCGTCTACGCATAAATCATTCAAGTCACTGAAGAACTAAAAAATTTGATAGATAAACAGATTTGGGTGAAGGCACAGATGTTCTACATATAATTGAATGTATAAGTATAATTAATTTTTTTTTGTTTTTACATTTCATTTCACAAAGCAGTTCAGCTTATAATTTTTTGTTTTGTCTATGATAAAAGAATCGTACAAGGTGAAGGTCGGCGATACTAGGAAACTAAAGTAAGGATGTGAGTGGGCTGGAACTTGTAGTTATTGTTGCTAAAAAATATTTTTTAAGGACCTGCAAAAGGAAGATAAAATCTTTAAGAAATCAACAAATCAAACGTTCACTGGAACTAGGAAAAAATCGTTCTTCACTCGAAGCAATTTAATTTTGTACAAAACATAAAAAAAAAACCCAAATAAATAAATATGAGTACCTACATAAATATATGTATATCTACACATTCAAAGTCCCTAGCTTCAATTCAATCCACAATCAATCGGCGAGAATGAAAGACTTAAGACGCGAACCCGAAACTTGTTATATTTATCTTCTATTTTACGTATGCTACAGAAATCTTTGAAAGACAATAGTTTTTATTGTACAAGGCCACAAGTGGTTAAAAGATTGAAAGATCAACAATTGCTTAAGAGTTATTTGACCTACATTGTTATCAGTATCAGCAGCGTTTGTTGTAAAATTTTACTGAAATTGAAAAAATGCCATTGAAAAGGTCAAAAAGTAGCTCTGACATTTTTATGCTACATTGAAAAAATATCATAAATATTGATTGCAAATAATTGCTGACTGTAAGGGAGTGTCCATCAAGTATTAAATTTAAAATTTATTTATGTATATGCATGCATATATACAGTATGTATGTATGTATTCATGTATATTATTCAATATGTAATTTTGCCAAAATCGTGTCGTATTTATCTTTCATCTTCATAATGTGGGTATTATTGAATATATTTTATTTATTGCATTCCACAAATACACACACACATTATCTTACAAAAGTGCTGTGCTAGATATTTATTTTCCTGCTTGCATGAATTCGCTGTAACTGCTTAAACTCCCACCAACAATAAACCACCGATTTGATATGCGAGCATAAATAAAATTGTCAATTCTAAAATGCAAACAATTATACAGCTTGTGTTGGGAGTAGAGATAAATAATAAATAACATTTGCAAGCAAAACTATTCTGAATGTGAAGCCTGACAAATGCGATGAGAAATTGTGTAACTACGGCAAAGGTAAAGCAAATGAAAAGCAAAAACAACCACATCAAAAAAAAAAAAATTATAATAAAAATAAATGCAGAAGTACAAAGTGAGCTGCTAAAAGTTGCAACAGCGGGAGATAAGGTTAATAAAAATCATGATGCAAACATTTTCTTATCTACTCGTATTAACGAATGATTGAAATCAATATATTCAAACGGTAAATGTAGCAAGTCAAGTCTCAGCTAGCAAAAGTGTAACAGAAATAGCAACTATAGTAATCAGATGTGCACAGTAATAGGTAGCGAGGTGATGTAGACAGATGTTGATTTAAAACATCGCTACAAACTATTTTTGAGTTAAAGAAACCGAATTTTAATAGTCCTTATATATAAGTATAAATATATTATATGAATATTTATATTGAAGAATTTGTAGGCCTAAAATGTTGCTAGCAAAATAACTGTTATATTGGTTTTTTTCATTTCAAAAAATCATTGGCAAAAATGCGTTCAAAACAAAACTCGAAGATCTGACCTTATTTTTCATTGTACAATCGTAATGTTGTCGTTTTTCGATCAAGCATAATTATTATTTCTGGATTTTTTTCTCGATCAAGTGATTTATGATCGAAAAAATAACGCAAAGTAACGATCAAACTTGATCGAAAAAATTAAAAATTCATGTTTGATTGAAAAAACTAAAATTACAAAATAACGATCAATATTGATCGAAAAAATAACAATTCTACAATAGCGATTATATTTTGATCGAAAAATAAAAATCACAAAATAACCATCAATATTGATCAAAAAAAAATAAAACCACAAAATAACGATGAATATTGATTGAAATAATAATAATCGAAGACTCTCGATTATTTTTGATCGAAAAAATAAAATTCCTAGATATTCCAAAATAAAAGTCACAAAACAGCGATCAATATTCATCGAAAAAATAAAAATCCAAGATCAAACTTGATCGCAAAAATAAGAATCCCAGACTAACGATTATTTTTTATCGAAAAAATAAAACTCACATAATAACGATCAATATTGATCGAAAAAATAAGAATCGAAGACTTACGATCATTTTTGATCGAAAAAATAAATATTCAAGAATAGCGAAAATTTTTTTATCAAAAAATAAAAATCACACAATTACGATCAAACTTGATTGAAAAAATAAAAATTCGAAAACAGCGATTATTTTTCATGGAAAAAATAAAGGTCACTAAATAACGATCACTATTGATCGAAATAATAAGGATCCAAGAATAACGATAACTTTTCATCTAACAAAAATCCAAGACACGATTATTTTTGATGGAAAAAATATCACAAGACAAAAATCAAACTTGATCGAAAAAATAAAAATTCAAGAATAGCGTATATATTTGATCGACGATTAGTTAAAACGCGGTGACTTAAATAACGAACACAGGAACATAACCCAGTACTTTAACGACAGAAACGTCGACAGAATTCTGTTAGCGACATAAACAGAAATCTCCTGAATTCAATCTTTCATATTATATTTCGCTATTCAAACCCTTTTGAAAGTTTGAGCATTTTTTAATACCTTGGTAACGTCGGTAAGGAGAATCTGTCACAGAGGGAAATTTTTTACAATGTTTTTATGTAAACGCTCTAGTTAGTAATTAATCAAAGGTTTTACTTTCCGATTAATATTCTGTTTAAATCTTCGTTAAAATTATAATTTCTGACTCTGAGATTCTTGTTTTTAACACTTATATTACTCATATTTCACTGTTCATTCGAGTAAAATTTGGGTCACCTTAAAATACTTAAATTACGCGCTTTTCTATTTGAATTAGACACATATTTTTGTGGCTTTTTAGTGATTATTATCACATAGTTTCGGCACAATATCAAGCTATGTGTGGAAGTTTAGAAAAAATGGTGTATTAATTCTTATTCTTTTTAAGTCGCTTTACCTGAAACCATTTTATTCGAATAAAACTATTTGACATATATTAAATGATGTAACAGTAATCCAAAAAATATGTAGTACTTTCTTACTAACCAAAATATCGAAAATAATCTTCCAAGAATTCGCTGAATCTGATATGTTTTGTAATTCATCTCTTCAACAATTCAGGCGGATGTTGGTAATGCATTTGTGCCAAACTTTGTATTAATTGCATTTTATGGCATCAACGAATGATAACATATATTTATACTATATGTGTCTACATTTGTGCATATTGCAAATAATGTAAAATAAAATTGAAATTCTCGACGTATTTGTGCCCTTCACGCATTTCACTACTTGACCGCAGCCTTGCGTCCATCCGCCCGGCAGTCCGCTCACCATCCTTTGCTCGTCACATTTACCTTGTTGCATTTGCGTTTCGTGTTGTTGCTTTTTTTTTATTATTTTTATTTCATGTTTATTGGCTGTTTGTGTAATCTTATTACAATCGGCTTTTGTGTAATTATGTCAGCAGATTGTAATTTATTCGCAAACGCATATCACATATCATTTTGCGCATGCACGCGTGATTGTATAGAAATGTCACAATATTTCAATGCACGATTGCCACACACACGACCACACACACACACACACACAGAAACCAATGCGTAAGGAGTTGGCAATGCAGCGCGCATATGTCGTACAACGGGCGGACAGTTGCGGGCAGATGTAGTCATGCGTATGAGAATTTTCCTATACTATCGTGTATGTATTTATGTAGATGTGTGTGTTTTTGAAGATACATTGTAGTTTAAGTATTTGGCAGTGATTGCGGATAGTTAGGGCAGTCAGTTTTATCATCAAAGCACACAGCGAGAAGTAGGTGAGGTTGAGAAATTAATTTATATACAGTGCCGAAGAATTTAATCGGAACACGACACTTTTACAAGTTTTGACTATTTTTCTTCAACTTGTTTAAAGGTTATTAATTTTTTATAAAAGTGTAGCTAATTTCCTAACATAATTTATATTCAACCATATTTCAAAGTTTGTGAAACATAGCCGTATTTGGAAATTACAATTTGGAATTTTAATTTTTTCATAACAATTTTTAAGCTTAGAGCTCTTGAAATCCATACAATCAACTCTGCGGAACTGACAACTCCTTTCAGCTACAATAGTAGGTGGTAGCGCGTATAGCGATGTATTCTAGTCTAGGACTAGACTAAACACACGGAGCTAGGTATATTCGGTGTTTAAGAAAATAATACTGTAAGATTCGAAGTAATTCTTGACTTGTGAAATCGATATGAACAATATTGATATCGGTATAAGCGATGTTGAAAAAAATTTACCTAGAGTAAGAAAAACAAATTTATCTTAACAACATCTAGATTTTATTTATCTCTTTTCATCATTTTTACCGAATATTTATACCAACTATCTCCTAATCAACTTTTCGGTAGCAAAAGACTACTACTATTTACTAATACTACAGCTCCTAATTAACTACTATTACTCCTACAACTTCTACTACTACAACTACTAATTACTTGTACTACTATGCAATTACTTCTACTTCTAATTACTTCTACTACTAATTACTAATACTATCACTTCTACTACTATTTTTCTTAATGCTGCTACTAGGTACTACTGATATTTGTATTAATTTCTACTACCATTTTTCACTACTACTAGTTACTGCTATTATTTTTACTAATGCAAGTTTGAATTACTACTACTGTTTTTACTAATTTCCACTACTATTTTCACTAATTTTTACTACTATTTTTTACTGATGCTATTACTTAGCACTAATATTTGGCACTACTACTTTTTTACTAGTTTCTATTACTATTTTTACTAATTTCTACTACTATTTTTTACTAATGCTGCTACTAATTACTACTACTACTTTTATTAATGCTACTACCATTTGTATTCATTTCTAATAGTATTTGCACTCATCAACACATAAGTAAAACTACGTAAAATTCTCTTCCATATTTAACTTTATATCTCTTCGTAGAATCACTTCAAAAGTTTTTTTTTTTTAATTTCAAAATAAATACCTATTTGTACCGATAATCGATTATTGGACCCTAAAATATCATTATTCTGAATTATCGATATCATATCGAAGATTCCTACTTGTAGCTTCAATAACGCTGAGCGTGCAATATAAGTAAATAAGTAATTTAAATGAGCTATTTCGACCATGCTTTTCAAAAAATTGTTTATCTAAAAAAGGGGCCTTTTAAAAAACTTTCATACTCGTATTGTAATACATATCTTAGTTTCGTGCTAACAATATTTGAGTTACTAAAATAAGTGGCAACTCATCTTTGTTTTCATATACTGTAGGTTTCTAAGAGTGAAAGAATAATTTACATAAAACTAACCGTTTCCTTTTAAATCGGTAGCTTTATAAGAAAATTGCATTCAAATTTCAAATTCTCACAGTGTATACTGTCATTGTAATAAACATGCATGCAGCATCACCGTAAAAATCCAATTCGTTCCGAAGTGATTTGCGAGCATAAAATTACAAACTTAATAGTTTGCGAAAAAAGAGCAAAACCCAGCAAAAAAGCTGGACATAAATTCCAAACGCCTCACAAAATTCCAAAGCAAAAATAAATGTAGAAACGAATTCAAATACCCGCGTACATACACAACTAAAATGTGTACGCATGCGGGAATATTGAGAAAACGTCACAACAGCAACAGCAACAAACAACAACAGAATTCGCAATCAGCCAAGCCGACAGTTGAAAAGTCGGGCAGATGAGCTGAACCGCGCATGCGTCCAAGATGAGCTCGACGAGTCAACGAGCATTATAAAGCGGAACGTTGAAACGTTCGACAAATGCGACTGTAACCACGACGACAACGAAGACGACGACTCCGACGAGAAAGGACAGCAGCGCAAAGGATTGCCCAAAACGGCTGTCTGTCTGCCTTATGTCGTCTGCCGCTTGATGGTTGCCTGCATCCATCCAATTGATACGAGTAGTGGATTTGTGCGGCCGCACGGATTGTCGCGACCACAGCTTACGACGACACTGATGCGCTCCACTTCGCTTCATCTGTTTGTTGTACTCGTATTGTTGTCTGTGTGTGTGTGTGTGTGTGTGTACGATTGTGTTTATTTTGCCGCCGCCTGTCGCAGTGGAATATAATTTATTGCCATTGTAAGGTTAACCAAATTACGGTACTTCTTGTAAACGCCCGAGATTTTCGCTACGCGCCGACATTGCCGCAACAAGAAGAAGTGCCAAAAATTGCGTTGCAATGCAATGCAATGCAAATTGTTATTGTGTTGCAGTTGTTCGCATCGTTGTTGTTGTTGTTGTTGTTGGTGGCGCAAACACTGCATTGCAACTGTTCTTGACAGTGAAGTACAGTTTGATTATTTTTTGTGTTTTTTTCTTTTTTCTTTCTGTTTTTGTGATATTCTTGTATAGGTTTTTGGTTTTTGGGGGATTGGAGATCTTTTCGAAAACTGATTTTGATGTTGTGTTTATTTTCATGCGCGCCACACGCTTTAAGCGATTAACTGATGGAGGTCTAAAGTTTCATTATTTGCACAAAGAAATATCGCAATAGTGACGGAATTTCGGAAGGGCCTGCATTTGCGTTAAGGCGCGTTATATTGCATTTTTTTTTGTTTTTTTTTTCTTTTTTTTTATGATGGTGGTGGTCGATTGATGCGTTGGTTGCATATCGCTTGTTGCTGTTGGCAATGCTGTCGGTTCTTTCGGCTCTGCTGTTTATTGCAAATATTCCTGTTGCCAATGCCATTACCAAATTTACGCTGCCCCATTTTGTGCCAACTTTACGCCAACGCTGCACAAGTTCGGAAATGAAAAATTGTGAGTTGAATTTTAATTGAAAATTGGGCCAAACTACAGAGGTAAGTAATTTATCGGCCGTAACGCCGATCCGCTAACTTTTCATACTACATATAAGTAACATATGTCTGCCCATTTGAATTTATTCTTCCATTCACATATTCCTACTTTTCAGCTTAGCGCTGTATGCCGACAGTTTTGTTGATTATTGAATCTTCGGCGTGTATTGCGGGCGATTGATTGTTTTCTGTTGCCTGTTTTTCTTCTGAAACTTTCTCATACATACGTCTTTGGCATTTTTTTCTGGCGTTCTGCTGTTGCATAAATTGTACGGGGAGCATTTTGTGTTTTTTTTTGCCTGTGCAGTGGGTGGAGTTTATTTTAAATTAAAAATTGTAGCCTTCCACATTAAATGTACTTTCATTCAATGACTTTTGAAAATTCTTTGATGATTATTTATGGTGGCATTTAGTAAATTTTTGGTGAGCGCAATTAAGAATTTCTTCACGTAAAACTAGCAATTATTGAGGGATTTTTGAAAAAGTTGGAAGTATTTGATCAAGGCAATTGAAAAAAAAACATAAACTGTCGCATTGAGTTATTTATGAATGAATTGAACTGTGCTATGTATAATATTTAATTATTTTTGGAATGCTTAAATATTTTTAGTTCAATATGTATTTAGGTGAAAAAATATATTATATATATATATTAGATTATAGAAGCAAATATAACAAATAACACAGTGTTACAAAAAAAAAAATCGTATGAACGTTTCAAGTCACATGGTAGAGGTCGTTGGTATGGTCGAAATCGTGTTCGGTAAATTTTTAACACCCTACAATTTTTGATTTATGTCCCAAAAATTGTTTTTTTCGGATTATGGAAGTCAATTGTCAGTGCTTTTTGAACATTTACATGATTTTGTCCGCCCAACAATAAAAAAGTTAAATTTTTTCGCCTAAATCTGAAACTTTTTAACCTTTTCTGCATCTTTGCACATTCAGCGCAATTTTGCATCATTAATTTGAAAACATAAAAAATTTTCTTATTCTTAAAGTACATTCGATTACCATTAAAACGATCGTTCATTTATCAAAATCGACCAAAAATTATGGAAGATATGATTTTTCTCCCCAAAAACAAATTTTTCGTTCTTTTTGTCCAATTTAACTACATCACACCACGTTACGTGTAGCAAGCAAGCAACATGTCTATTAAAGTTCACTTTTTCCATTCTCATCTGGAATTTTTTCCAGAACTCAGCGACGAACAGGGTGAAAGATTTCATCAAGAAATATCAACGATCGAAAAGCGTTTCGAAGGAAAGAGCCAAGTCAGAATGCTGGCTAATTACTGTTGGTTGCTCCAACGTGAAACTGACGACCTCTCTTACAAACGTAAAAGATCAAGTAAACATTTTTAACGAAAATTGAAATTGTAATATAAAAGTGAATTGAATCAAATAAAACAACAATTTTATGGAAAAATTTCTTTAGAATTTCGGATTTCTGTCTATTTGCATCAAAGAACAGTGCTTTGTCTTGTTGTTGGTTTTTCATCGCGTAGAGTAAATGTTGTTCGAAATTTATCAACAGTTCGACAAATAAGCTGCTCGATAATGTGCACTATAAAATTCACGAAGTGCTCTATAACTTTGGCGAACAGAACACTGATTTTTAAAGTAAATTTCCACAATTTGTAAACGTTGCGGCGTCATTCTTTCCATGATGATTTGTCAATGCTTACTGAACAGAAATGTCAAAACGAAATGTCATTTACCAGCTGTCAAGTGACAGCTATCCCTATCGAAAGTTCTATCAGTCTAAAAAAAAAAATTAAAGTAAATGAGAATCTAATAAAAAATTTAAATAATTGCATTTGTAATTTTTTTTTAAAAGTTAGTTCAAAATCATTTCTATCAAATCTATCTTTCTTTGTACCTACACCTGAGTACATTGTGTTTTTATTTTTTTTACTGCTGCTAATACCTACCTGTTTCGCTCTGACCCCTATTTAGAATATAATATTTTTATTTTCATTGAATTTCGTTTATGCTCTATGAATTAATTTTTAAAATTATAATTATAATTTTGGGTATATTTTATCCATATATTTTATCCATAGTATTTGTTGTTTGTATGCGTATTGGTCTATAAATTCCTTTTTTAAAATATCGTCAGATTAATCAGAGATTTGTATGGATTTGGAACCATAATTGGTATTTCATTTTATGTAAATATCACACAACGGCACAGCGAGTTTGTTGTACGAAATATTATGACTAATATTATATTTACTCGGGATGCTGATTTAGGATCTAAAGTCTGATTGTTTGTATTAGCTTTAGCTTTTGGCATATAATTAAAACGAGTTTTTAAAGAAAACTCTATTTTTTTTATTAAGAAAGACAAGTTACAAAAACAACCACTATTTATCTATTTTTTTTTTTATAAAACTTCCTTATTTGACTTGGTGTATGAGGGCATTTTAGTGACCATGGTAACATTTATACATAGTTCGAGTGTCTTGATGGAACCGTTCCTCGTGCTCTTCACTCCGGCCACAAAGATTTTCAGGGAAATGGTCCAAATAGGGAGGAAATGTAACTTGATGCAGAATATTTTATAGGTGTCTTTAAAAAATGCATCATTCTTGTTCAAAGCTTTAATAATTTGTTTCATAAGCTAAAGTGTCAGTATTATGCGATCGCTGTACAGAAGTCGTTCATTTATCAATTTCAGTGGTGCCGTAACCATAGCTTACCTGAAAGGGCAATATTTTATAACTCAGTGTCCAGACTTTGCTCTGCTGTCCAACAGACATTTAAAACGTGGATATTTTGCATAGCTCACTTGTTGTCCACTAGTTTTCTCTTAACACAAGCTACTACATATTCTTCTTCTTTAACTCTAGTTGAATGTGCAATCGGTATCGAACCCGGCGTATTAGCATTTTGTATAAGTAGAAGAATCAATAAATAAACGCCAAATTTTTTGTCCATACTTCTGAACTTCCATTTGTTACAATAAACCAGGAACATGTGAACAAAAACAAAGTTATCATCTTCAGAGAAGAATGAAAGCAATTCCGTCTCTCGACTACGGTTGTTTCTGAGGTTAAAATATTTCTTTGCTTTAATCGAAAAGCTAGAATCTCAGATGCTTTTTGAGCAAGGCAAAGGTCTCTGACTAATGCACTGATGTCTTCCTTAGTTGATGGGTTGGGGTTCGAAAGAAATACCTGAGTTAAAATCAGTTGTCGCACTTTCATCACTTGAAGAAGAGCTTTTTTCTTCCTGGTCGAGTAATAGATAACAATGTAGGCTAAATACATTTCGACTGACTTCTTTTATTAACTCTGGTTGTATCAACCGTAAAAAAAACAATCAGCTTGATAATTTGAGGGTTAGTATTTGAAACTTAAAATTGGGTATTTTCTTATTTGGCTTTAATCATATGAGAGACCCAGTGCTTGTCACGGGTGCCCAAAGTGAATTCAAAGTAATCAAAATATACCTACTTTATGAACTCCGAAACACTTGGTCTACAATTTTCGAATGCCTATTTACCATAGTTGTTACAAAAATAGTTGCTAAAGGAAAAAGTTTTTAAAAAATCAGCACAGTTGATTTGAAATTTAAATGTGACGAGCACAAAAATATGTTTGACAGAAACTAGAGCAGATTTGAAATCAGCGACCTCAAAGTAGTATACAACGGGCATAAAATTCGATGCAACAAAAAAGTTTAATTTTGTTCCTTTTTTTAACAATTGACACACAAGAAATGTTGAACCAAAAATTTAATGACATCTTGTGAGCATAATCAGTCGCATTGCAAAGCTTCATAAATCCTCAGGCGGCGTTTTCAAGAAATTCCAATACTCAATATGAAAACTGCTCCAGAAAAATCGAATTATTCAGTTCGACTCCTCATAACATTTTTTAAATATACTGTTTTATAGCCCATTACATTTTGGTATAATAAAGTGCAAGTCCTAAAGTCTGTTCGACAATTTTTTTGTGTAAAAAAAATTGGTGATACAGTCAGTTAAAAAATTATTGCGGCTTGCACTTTATTACCCAAATATTTAACGGGTTATTAAACAGGGCAATGTTGTGCTCCTATTATTCTTCACATAACTGTATATACGTAATATATATGTAGGTATGTGAAAAAGTATTTTCATAATCTTAAATGCATGAAAATATGGCGATACTAAAAATTTATAGCTACTGATAATTTTGATTAAAAATTAGGTTGATATAACCACACGAAAATATTTGGCACAATTTTGCATACCTACATTTTTCGATTGCTTAAAATAAGTATTAAACGTTTAAATCTTAAGGTATTACTTGTGGCCTGTGGCGAGCGTGGCCGGAAAGAGAAAAACATACACACAAAAAAAAAAGAAAAAAGAAAAATCAACCACCCAAAAGGCTATCGAGGAACATTACTGGCGCAGAGCAATCAACCAATCAAGCAATCAAACTGAATATGAATGCCAACAAGCGTTAACTCATATTTTCCGAGACGAAAATGATTGCTTTTTTTTTTTTGCCAAGCTTGTTTGTCTGAATTTTATCGTATCAACAGACAAGCGGAATGAGTTGCAAAAAAGCGATCAAACGAAAATACAGCAAATAAGCACAGCAACACAAAATGAAATGTGGAAATTTTGTGCATATAGATACAAACATATACATATATTGTATAATAAATACAAATCAAAGTTGCAACAAATTGTGTGTAAGCAAATAAGAAGAAAACAAGACAAGAAAATCCAATCGAAAACATGCTGAAAAATTGCTCGCACATAGTTGTGGATCAAACGCCAGTGCGCGTAAAGTTGCCGGCATAGCGGCATGGTGGGGCATGCAACCGAATCAACGAATGAAAATCACATACAAAAAATATACAAAAATGGAAAAACTGCAAGTGTGCAATACGCGCGCCACGGCGCATATGCAGCTATGATTGTACAAAAAAATTCTGTTTTTTTTTTTGGTAAATTTGCAAAGCAATGCGCTGACAAAGACAAATATTTTCGAAACTTAATGCGCAGTGGACCGCCCAGTTGGCATTTCATGCGGTTGGCAGTTTTTGAGCGTTTCACTATTGTGAATCATGGTCGTGTGCTGTTGTTTTTATTGTTGCATTGTTTTGATTGTGTTTTGAGTTTTTTTTTAGTTTGTTTGTTTGTTTGAATGCTGACCAAGCGAATTTTAAAATGCCGATTTCATAATCGTTTAAAAGTGAGTTTCAGTTTTTTAATTTTATTTTAACTATATTACATCTAATTTAATCTCGACTTATTCCAGCAATTTTTTGCTTACCTATTTTGTTTGCATTTTTGCTTTTTATTTTTATTTTTATTTTTATTTTTATTTTCCGTTTCTTGTAACGCTTCCCGCGTCGTTGGCGTTTCGAAAGTAAAAGTCACGATAATAAATATGCCGCCGCGTTGCCACCAAAACAGGCGCCCCTGCCGCCGTAGCGTAAGCGGGGTTTAAATGACGCGACGCGTCAAATGGCGAGTGTGAATACGCGCGCGTTTTTGTTATCTATGAATCACGTGTTGCAAGATATTCGTGTTTTTTACAGCATTTGATACGTGGTTTTTACTTTTTTTTTTTTTTTTTTTTTTTTTTTGAAATTTGTGATAACTGTCCGCTTGCCGCTGTTATTTAATACAATTTTTTTTTTTAAATAAAATATTACTAGGTATGCTATTTAATGTTGTTTTTGTTTATCGTGTTTTCGCCTTATCGCGTGACACACAATTTGCTGCGGCGTGCGATTAAATTTGAGATTTGCTTTAAGTAAGCAGCGGAGGAAACTGTGTCGTGTTACGCAGCATATTTTAATTTGTTAGGCAAAAAAAAAAAACCACAAAGTTAAAGCTTTTTTCAAATGCTAACCAAGACTCATGCTGTGTGTTATGCAAAGGTGCCAGAAATACAAGTTGGCTTATCGAATAGAAAAAAAAAATTCAAAGTTAATGGAGAAAAATTAATGATTTTAGATATTTGTTATAAAAAATAATGCGAGTTGATAAAAAGTGATGTTAATTTCTAAACCCTCGTTTCCTTGGTATTTTTTCATTTAAAGTTGCATAGTTGATTAAAATTAAGTTTTTATGGATGCATAAAACAGATTTATTTGAATGCATGTTGAAACGTGCATTAATATTTGGTTTCAGCAATATGCTATCAGGAAATGCGGAGTAACTGAGGATGCCTTATTTTTATTGGTTTTCTCCTTATGTTTCGATTTCGATAATTGTCGCTGTTTATATCATATCATTGAGGGTTTTCATTGCAGTTAATATTTAAAATGCTTTTCTTTCATTTTTGTTATAATTTTAATTTCTTATCGATTATAATATCGCTACGACTATCGTTATCGTTATCGATATCGATATATATTTCGGTATTGTTATCGATAATTGTGTAAATATTAATTTTGGTATTGTTATAACAATCGATAACTTTGCTTTTATCTTCATCATTATTGCTATTGTTTTTTTATCTACTATTTATCCCCTTACGTTTCGATACTTTTAATGCTCTCGCGGTGTATATTATATCATTGTTGGTTTTATTGCATTTAGTAAAACAGTTTCACTAATTTTCTGTTATAATTTTAATTTGTTATCGATTATGTTATCGGTACTGCTATCGTTATCGAAAATTTTACGGATTTATTTTTTAATATCGTTATCGATATCTATATAAATATCAATTGGGATATCATTCATTATATTAATCGATAAATATGTTTTTCCCATCATTATTGATATCGTTTTTTATCTATATGTTTAGGGGCATCGATATTTTATCTTTATCGTTATTACTGTAGCCTCCACTGTTATCATTGTTATCGCAACTGATATTTTTGTCGTTTTTTTTTTTTTTGGTGTTATCGCTCCGAGTAGCGTTACCACTGTTGTTATCTTAATAATTATACCCACCATTTTGTTGAATTATCGCCATTTTATAGATACTGCTCTTGTTACTAATATTGTGGATGTTGTCATTGACGGTCGTAGTTTGGTTCATATGAATCATGTCTTTTGTACCATTGTGAGCGTACTAATATAAATCATTTAATAAACCTGAAACAAAGTGCTGCAAAAAAAAAAAACGCAAAGCTTACTTATAGTAAATCACTTAACTCAATTTTATTGGAGCTCTATGACATCAGGGATACTTCGATAATAATAATAACTATGCACGTATTCGATTTTTAAAGTTTAACAAAATTAAAAAAAAAAAGATTAATAAAAAAGTTTTCAAAAGATTTTTGGCCGAAATTCACCTTTTATACCTGGCACACGTTTTTTTGACATTCAAGTTATTTCTGTGCGCGGAGTGCGAGCTATCTAAGACAATGTATAGGTGGAGAAAAGTAGAGAATGAAAACTGACACTTGGCTCTCAAACCAAGTTTGACTAAGAATAATGGAAATTTGTTCCAATAGTTTTCAAGAAATGGGCACACCCATTAGACTCGATGGCCAAAAAAGTTGCCTATTACCACCCCTACTCAGAAAGGTTATTTTGATATGATTTTAGGTAAGAAGCGAAAACTGCAAACATATGGTAACATATTATTTGGTCCATGCCAATTTCATTTCAAATTTTAAAATATTTTATATTTCACGACAATTTTAATTTTTGAGCTCAAGGTCAGTATATATATATGAATATTTCATATTTCTTTATCAAATTTGAGATATCTACTCAATTAGTTTGTGAAATAAATCGAAAACTGTAAATATATGATTTGGAGTTACGGAAATATCCTATTTATCAAAATACATTTGTGACAGGATTATGATTATCTCAAAATTATGTTTAATAAGCTAAAATCAGGGATTGAATAAATACTAGCCATTATTTTGATTTTCTCGTTTAAAAATTTCATTGTGGAGATTTCGTTCGGAAAAAAACTGTAATATTTTTATTAAGAAGATTTTTTTTTTTAAATGATTGTAAAATCGTTATTTTGAGATTTTTTTTTACTAATTTTGTGATCTATATTTATATTTATTCGATGAAGTTTGATCGTTATTATTTGCAATAAAATTTTTGTCTATATTTTGTGATTTTTATTTTTATGATAACAAAAATAGTCGTTATTCTCGGACTTCAATTTCCGATCGAATTTCATCGATATACTGTGATTTTATTTGATCTTAAAATATACATCATGTTATTGTCGTTGTTGTTATTATTGTCATGACTGGGAAATTAGCAGACGTTTACTATGATCGACAAATTTGAAATCCAGCGATTATTTTTATCGAAAAATCACACAAATTGTTAAATAAATAAACACTTAATATGTGTGTTTTGCATTTATTTACTTAAACGCCGTGTGTATGCATCCAATTTGTTCGGTTGTGTTTAGAACTGTACAATTTATATACCCATCAACTTTAAGTTGACTTTCTCTTATGATATCTATATGTTTTCTATTTTCCGCCATTTGTGTGGATTTATTACTCGTATTTAATTGACATATAGCCTTTTAATTGACGTCGTATTTTGCTAAGATTATTTGCTCTTATGTTTGAGTTATGTCCACACAAGAATAAAATAATATTAAATAATATGGGTACTCACCTTAATGTGCAAATCCAAAAACCTCTTAAATAACCTGATTTCTCATAAAAACTTTAGTAACTGTACGAGGTATGCGCGTTTAGCTCAATACGGATAATATATATTAAAATCTAGTGGTATTTTAGTTGGTATCATATTTATACCTTTTAATTTATTATCAGGCGGCCGCTGTAGCTGAATGTGTAGAGTGTGTGCGCTTCATTCGATTGGTCCCGGGCTCGAATCCTGCCCGAGGCAAGTAACATCAAAAATTATAGAAAAAGTTTTTTCTAATAGCGGTCGTCCCTCGGGTGGCAATGGCAGACCTCCGAGTGTATTTTTGCCATGAAAAAACTTCTGACAAAAAAAAACATTCGCCGTTCGGAGTCGGCTTAAAACAGTAGGCCCTCTATTTGTGTTATAAAATCAAATCGCTTAAGCGGTTATAGCGCCAATTAAGTATGTAAGAAATTAATTATCATTAACGCGTCACCAGAAAATATTCTACTTTTTCAAAAACCTGGATCACTGGCATTGCCATTAATACATATAGAAATCATATGGGGCTATATCTATGATGATATAAAAGGCTATATTTGGCCTTTTTCACAAATGCCCCCGGTATAAAAACTTGAATGCAATGACCATCGCATACGGCGTACAATATAGCAAATAAAAGAACGCCGAAAAGCCTGTGAGTGGATTTTTAACAGGAATACGTTTTTTTTTATAAATCCATCTGCAATTCGAAGGTGGTATGAAATCTCAAGCACTTTTGAAACAACAAGGGAAGGATCTCTACCAAACAAAAATAATTTACCAATACCTAGTAGCTCTTATTTTGGACTAAAATAGAATTTCTTATACAAAACATTTACAAAGGAGATCACAACTTACATGCATCGCCATATCTATCTAGTATTGCGTCAAAACTCACCATAAAGCAAATAAAGTCATAAAATTGATTTGTCTTGACGCAGATTTTTTAAAAAAAAGCTACCTTGGACTTGTATTCCCATATCCATCAGAGAAACTATGCAATTTTGCTGTTTCTATCGCCTATTAGCTTTGTAATTATTTGCAACAGATTCAATGCAATTATAATTTTATATTTTTTTTTTAAACAAGAAATAAGCGCAATTTGTATATTTCAACTTCAAAGTGTTCCTCAATCATATAAATTCCATAAAATTAATTGCTTTAAAATTTATTAACAAGCAAAACGTGTTCACCGCACAAAAACAAAAGCACATTTTCAATAAATCCAAATCGAAATCAAGTAAACATACTTGCTGACTGGCATTTCCATATTCATATATACAAACGTACACACATAAATACAAGTACAAGTAGTCGAAATGCATTCAACACCATTCAACACAACATAAGTCTTTTTGTATACATGTATATGAGATATATATATATAAAGGGTGGCTAAATTTTAAGGGCCGTTGCTGAATGTGAACCAAACCTAAACGTCAAGTTTTTTTCTGCATTTCATTTGACATTTCTCAATCTCAGACTAACTTAATTTGAACACTGAAAGATACACAATCGAGCAACGTGTTAAAGTTATTCAGGCTTATTATGAAAATGGGCGTTCAAATCAAAATGCATATCGAAGAAAATCATCTTCAGTGATGAGGCTCATTTTCACCTCAGCGGGATTCGTCAATAAGCAGAATTGCCGCATTTGGGCGAATGATAATCCAAGAGTGATTGTCGAAAAACCAATGCACCCACAAAGAGTGACTGTTTGGTGCGGTTTATGGGCTAAGGCCGGTCAGGCAGTTACTGTGAATGTTGTTCGCTATCGTCAGATGTTAACGAACTTTTTATGGCCCGAATGGGAACATATGGATGTGGATGATATGTTTTTCCAACAAGATGGTGCCACTTGCCACACAGCCAACGAAACAATGGCTCTTTTGCGCGACAAATTCAATGGCCCCGTGTTATCTCACGTGGTGGCGATGTCAATTGGCCACCAAGATCATGTGATTTGACACCGTTGGACTACTTTCTTTGAGGTTATTTGAAAGAAAAGGTTTACGTCGTTAAGCCAGCAACAATTCAAGAGCTAAAGGATGAGATAATTCGGCACATTAACGGCATAGAACCACAATTATGCCTCAGCGTCATCGAAAATTTTGACCATCGGATGGCGGTGAATTTGTGTTTTATTCAAAATCAACATCGGCCCTTAAAATTTTACCACCCTTTATATATATATATATACTTGATTCATTACCTTCAATGCAATTCTGTTCAGCTGCAGTTTCAATTTCAATTTCAATTTCAATTTCAACTTCAGCTTTAGCTATGGTTTCAGCGTTAGTTTGAGTTTCAGTTTCAATTTTTAGCATTTTCTTGTTGCTTACACCGCCGCCGCGCCTGAATTGTTGAGAAATTTTCTGTAAAGCCCACGCATGTCGCATTTTGTTTGCAACTGGCGACAACAACTGGCGCTTTGCCTTTTTTGCCTGCCTGCCCGCCTGCCAGCCTGCCAGTCTGCTTTGCTTTTATTATGATTGCTTGTCATGGCGTGGTGTACTTAGTTTCTGCTCCCTTACTGCAGTTTGCCAGCGCGCCAACGCCAACAGTTCAACTGCATAGTTATAAAGTTTATAAAAAATTGCTGTTAATCTATAAAAATGCAATTATCAGTTGACAATGATTTCGTGGGCATCAAAGGTATGAGGTAGTGGCATAAAAGTCACATTCTTAGTGTTGTTAATGTTTGTGGGGGTATGATAGAAAAAATTCTTTGCCCATTGTAAGTGATACTAAATGTAAATATCTAATTAATTGAAGTGAATTTCTTCATTAGTGAAATAATTAGCGGAAAATCACTTTTAAAGTGCCATAAAATTGTTAGATTGAATTATGAGTGTGTTATTTTTAGCTTAGGCCACTCTGAAGAAAAAAAACTATTGCAACCATTTGATACATTTGGAAAAAATTATTGAAGTAAAACTTCTTTAGCGGCAATGAAAGTCGAACGTAACGAAAGTCGCGCCGCATTATCATATAACGAAAGTCGCGACAGCATCGTATAAGTTAAGCAGTGCCAGTAGTGCTATACTAATTTCTACCACTATATTTACTAACTTCACCTACTATTTAGTTACTAATTTCTACCACTATTTTTATCAATGCTAGTACTAATTTCTATAACTGTTTTTACTAGTTTCTACCATTATTTTTTTTTTTGCTAATTTCTTCCACTACTTTTACTCATTTGTAACTATTTTTGAAAATTTCTACCATTTTTTTTTACTTATGCTACCACTAATTACTACTACTAATTTTTTCCACTATTTTTTTAATTTCTACCACTAATTTATTAAAGCTAATATTAATTTTTACCAACATTTTTACCAGTTCTTATATTTTTACTAATTTCTTCGACTATTTTAACTACTTTCTATAACCACTGTTACTAATTTATTTCATTATTTTTTTTTTACTAATTTCTACCAGTATTTTAATAGTTTTTTTTTTAATTCCTACCACTATTTTGATAATTGCTGTTACTAATTTCTACCACTATTTTTAATAACTTTTTCCACTAGTTTGACTAAGTTCTCCCACGATTTTTACTTATTTCTACTACTATTTTTAGTAATGGTACTAATAATTTCTACTAATATGTTTACAATGCTACCACTAATTATTTCTGCCTCCGCACTTAGGTGCTCGCTTTTTTTTATTATAAGATTCCAAGTTAACATAGATTTAAACAAAGTTCTGTTAAAAATGTACATATAATTTTTTTGGCCTAATTTATTTATACCAACCTTGAGGGCATTTTCTAGGTCGTCGAATAAATTTTTTGCCTCGTCTAGAAAGCAGTCTGATGGGAAGATATGGTGATCTCTGTTGTTGCGTTTAACATTAGTTTCTAAATAAAAGCAAGGTCTTAAGCCTTATAATTTTTATTGCTTTAAAATAAAAAAAATAAATAACAATCGACATATATTTTTAGCAATGCCGTCATGAGTTTTCCTCAACAAAAATTCATTTGGAAATTTCACTGGAAAGAATGTGTAATTTTTTGCCAATCTGAATAGGAATAAATAAATCTTCTTCACATTCTTTAAAATAATTTTGTCACTGTTTAGTCGGTCATAGGACTAACGTTCGTGGTTTATCGAGGGCATAGCGGTTCTGAGTTATGACACCACCCTTGAATTTTTGCAATAAGTGAAATCCCTATTTAATCATACCCCAGCTAGTGCATATCTGATTGTACACTTTTTAACTGAGGGTGTAAGTTTTGCAATTCCTTTATTATTTTTAACATCCGCAACATCTAGATTGTCTCTATTTAGAATCACTTATATTTCTGGGAAATTGCGTAAAATTATGGACGCTTGCGCTGCTCGACTTCAATTCCAAAATTACGAATAGATTTAAATAAAGTTTTCCCAGATTATTTCTTGCATCTCTGTCTTTATTATAGGTTATTAGAAAACTCGCTAGGTGGCGCTGGATTCAAGTAGTTTATAGAAGTCGTATTTTAATAACCGATTTTGATAAAATTTAAAATGTGCCAGCATGACGAAAACTAGGAAATTAAAATTTTTTTGTGTATTAAAAGGTCATACGCAGATCTCGTATCATATGCAGAACAAAAACGAGCCACAAAATTGGAATATATAAGTACGTAAGTATGTGTGGATTACCAAGTAGTGATTTTCAAAGAAATAATACCTCAGCACTCACCTTTAGCAATCAATATTCTAGTTTAAATCTTATTGATGAAATCGAGTCGCTTCCATAAGCTATGGTCATCATAAATGAACTAAATTTAAAAGCAAAAATTTCGAATGAAGCTACATGGAGTTGGGTCAATCAATTGTTTAAAAATTCAGAATCTGTCTTTCAATTAATGTGGAAACTATAAATATTATTCGAAATTTAAGTTGATGTTTCTTAGCGAAAAGCAAAGGTACAATATATCTTTATTGCTATATAGTAGCTCCTTTCACAAAAGGGAAATACAAATTTTTAAAATTAAATCAATATGCAATTTAAGGGCTACCAAATTTAAAAAAAAAATACGGATCAAACCAATTATGTTCTTTCAAGAGTATCAGACCCTTTAGCCTGAAGGCACTTTATTGTCAATTCATTGCTATAGGTTATTTCGCACCCTAATATCACGTTCAATACAAAAGTTAATTTTCTCAAATCGAAGTTAATATTCATCACTAACTATTGCGGTACACATCGCGATTTGAAATTGTAGCGTCATTCCAAGTAGAACAACTGCGTGTATTTATTTATTTCTTGCTTTTGAGTGGAGTGAATGACAGAGAAACTAAGAGACAACAATAAATTAATAGGTGAAAGTCTCTACGAGCGTAAATAGATAATATAAATATTAAGAAGACAACCAATTTTGAAATTTGCGCCGCGCAAGACGAAAACAGTCGATTGTACTATTACCGGAACGACCCGGATTTATATCCGGCCAAGGACTGTCACTTCAGCAGCATTCCCCAAAATTGTATGCGGAATGTTTTATGCTGTTACAACAACAACAACAATAACAAGACAGAACAATCATTCAGCTCATCGGGCGCTATCACTTTATAGGTATAAATTCGTTTTTGTTTCTTTGGTTTCTCTCCACTTATTTTCACAAACAGATGGCGCAACGCAGGGTTGCACAGAGCGCGCCTTCTCACTGATGAAATTTTCAAGTCACAGTTTTGTGCGACGAGATCTTGTGAAATGAATTGAATTGGCGAGATAATTACGATAATTGCTATAATTATAAAATTAAGTTTTGGTGTGGATATGGTATAACGCTTCCAATAAACATTTGCTAAAAAAATCTCAGACCTACTTAGCAGCTTCTGTTTCAAGTTTGTCGATTCTATTCTTGACTACCGCACTGAATAAACCAAATACTTGGTACGTTTTAATTTTAAGCAATTTAGCGATATCTACTTACGATATTTACTTTTTATATTCCAATGTATATTTCATTTTGCTTATATTGCTTTTAATTTGTTTTACGAGTGAGGCCTTAATAAAATTTTCTCTTCTTTTTCTTTGCAGGTGAGCTTTCTATTCCTTCTTCGTTTTTGTATCCTTCGTAAACATAGTACATACATCTAGTAAGCGTATTAGAAAAAAAATGTACCAACACTGTGTAAGTGATTTAAAAATTAATTTGCCCAGCTTGCCTCATAATCGTAAAATAAACAAAAACGTGAACTTCAATCAGGGTATACCTGCCAAGCGTGTTGGAAAATTAGAAACTTTAGGCGAAAAACTACAACCAAAATGGCACAATAGTGCCACTTAAAAAACACCACGTTATTGATATTGTGCGCCAAACTATTTGCACGCTCGTTTGCTTATAATAACGCCCCCATTATTTTTTTATTTGCCCCGACAATAGCTATTTGCTTATTAGCGTACCTTTTTGTTAAACGCGCATAAAAAATTAAACTAACAAAATAAAACAAAAAATAAAAACAAGCAGCACCTTAAGTTTTGAATTCTCAAGCTTAAATTTATTAAGCTTAAGATTTCCGAAATGCTGTAATAATATAAAATCAAAACATAACAAATGCGGCGGTAGTAAGAGCGCAAGAACAAATACATTTGTTTTTTAATTCAATTTTTTTATTTTTTTTTTTATTTTTTTTTAAATTTATTTATTTTTTTTTTTGAGAAATCACTGACTCTTTGCGGCTTATCGCACGCTGCTAAAATTTCAAGCTCGCTCATTTCGTCATTTTCGGTTTGTTCCACACACAAAAAAAATGTGCGCGCTGCAGCAGCACAACAACAAAAAAAGGTTGGTCTTGTCACGTTTTTGCTTTATTGCCCAAACGTGTTGCAACAACAAAGAAAACGCAACCAACGAAAAAAATTGGAATTTACTTTAGCGCTGTGCGAGTCTGAGCGCTTCCTGCCAGGCAAAAGTGAAAAATTATAAAAAACTGTATACAATTCGCTGCTAAAAAAAAATGCTTTAAATCAACAAAAAATGCTTAGTGCAAATAAAAAGAGCCCAAAGCGAATTAGCGCTTGCTTACTTATAACAAATATTGTTTTTCATTATTTTTAGCTTACGTTTTTTAAGTATTTGCTTAAAGTTTTTTTTTTGTTTTTGTCTTATGCTTTTGTTTTATTGGCTTTGAAAATCGAAAGCAAAATTCTCATATTTAACTTTGGCTAGGCAAATGCTTGACTGCTTTTCATTTTTTGCATTTGCTTGTTAGTTGCTTTAATTATATTTGCTTTGAAGGCAATTAAAATGCATCGAAAAATTATCAGTTGACCTCTAATCTGCACTAAGAATTCATGAAGCTTAATAATTTTATAAGCTAAAGTTATGGTATTTTTATATCTAGATGTTGAAAATGATTTGCTTGCTTTGAATATTGAATGGTCGGGAATAAGTTTTCACGATTTGAAGCGAACTATTAATTAATTAAACAGTAAATTGTTTAAATAACTTTATAAGAAAATTAAGGGTTTGCCGCCGAATAGCTTTGAGCTGGCAGACAGGCATAGGATATTATTTTAACTGTATACACAAAAATATGTAATATGATCTCCGAAATATCACTACCAACCTATTTTAAAAATCGTTGCTTTTCCATATTATTCCCTAATAAATACTCGCTTCGAGGTCAATAAAATTACATTTGTTTCTAAAATATAAGACCGAAAATATTAGAATAACAAAAATATGTACATTTTAAAATTTTTTTTACATTATTTTACGTAAGTCCCATCTATGTGAAGCTCAATTTTTAAGTAGAATTTGAAATTAGGATTTTTATTGGGGTGTGATTAAAATTCAAGATTTGGTTTTTGAATTTAGAATCATATAGAATCTCCGCAAATAACCTATACATTCACATACCTACACTTGCGGTCAATAAAAAGTCGCCACCAAATATAATTGAAATAAGATCACATAAGCAATTTGTTTATAAAGTTGGAATATTAGGGTCATTTTTATTTGTTATCCACAAAAATTTTTCTCGAAAATGTTTTTAATAAAGAATATCTTATTAATTAAAAACAAAAATGTACATTCGATGATATTCATGATTAATTAAAAGAAAACAATGTAAAGTTAACTAAATCATTTTCACCACTAACGGTAGAAATATAAACTTCACAAAAGGCTCTCCTAATAACGAGTCATTTCATCTTTAGCCTCAATAACTGCCTTAATTCTTGAAGGCATGGAATTCACTAGGACCTCAATTGATTTCCTTATAACGGGACCACACCAAACCAGTTCTGAAATCATTATCTATTGACTTTTATTTGTTGGCTTCTGTTTAGCAACTTCACACTTCATTATGTGCCATAAATGCTCCATAAGGTTTAAATCTGGCGAGTTTCCAGGCCAACCCAAGCGTTGAATCTCTAGATCGTTAAATGTATTGGCCACCTAAAAATAAAAATTCGAGCTGAATAGGATCATATACACCAATATTGTATAGATGATTTATACAAGATTTGCTTCCAATCCAAACTTACCCATTTTGCGCGATGGCATGGCGCTGAGTCATCCTAGAAGATTAGGCGATCCGTATACGAATAATGCTCTTCAATTGCGGGTGCTAAAAAATTGTTAACCACTGTCGCATATTTTTCTGCATTTACTATTCCATCAACAAGGTGAAGAGACCCCAAAACATGGTATGAAAACTAGGCGCAAATAATTTGTTTTGAGGAAACTTAACTTTCTTTACTTATCCTGGAACCTCTCACCACCTGAACGGCGTACGTAAAGCAAATTTTGTGAGCTTAGCAAATTAAATTTGCTTTCGTCAGACCACATAATCTAATCTGTTGCCAATCATTTTGATCTTAATTTTGGCACTTTTTAGCCCAAGAAATTCATTCTTCATTCTTTGTGTTAATAGTGGCTTTTTGGCAGGTCGTCTTCCATATAAACCCACATCTTTAAGACGTCGGCATTTTGCACAATTTTTCAAATACACAATCCAAATACGACTATAACTGAGCAGTGTGCAACCCAATTTCATAAAAAAATAATTTATTTCTCAATCCCTACTAAATCTAGTAGAAATTTTTTCAAATTTACAGTTATATAGCTGAAGATAGAGCACCATAGTGGTGGTGTGTTGTTATTGAACGCAAGTGTATACTTATAGTGCGTCTTGTCGTTGTAACATAAATTGAGGGACCAGAGAAGTTTTTTTCACGGCAGAAATGCTTTCTATAATTTTTGATGTTACTTGCTCCGGTGAAGATTTGAACCCGGGACCCACCGAATGAAGCGCGCACACGCTACATACTCGGCTACGCGGGCATTAAGACTTATTTCGCTTTAAGATATTTATGTAGATATACATTAGACCGGTGCGGTCCCCGTATGAAAGAAAAAAATAATTTGTCCACTTTAGTTTCAAAGCTTGTTTTGGGAGGATTTTATGCCTATAACAATTGTCGTCCTTGGCGTATCCAAAAAACCAAAAAAAAAAAAAGAATTTTCTTCCCAACTTTTTTATTTATTGCTTGATTCCAATGTGTGGTATATCGTTGAAAATATAATTTTAAGTGTAGTTTTAATAGTTTTTAAACCAGCAAAATAGTTTGCGAAGCCTAAACGACTATTTGTTTTAAAATCTAAAAACTAGTTTGAAATTTTATTTTGAAAAAATTTTATGGTCATCCAAATTGCCACTCTTAGCATATCCTAAAAACAGTCAACTCGTATATCATTTTTAACTATTTTATATATTACTCGATTCCAAAGTGTGATATACCTTTGAAATATAATTTTGAGTACACTTATAATTTTACCCTATCACGCCTCCTTAGCCTACTAAGTTCAAATAATTTAAAAATCTACCCTCTTCATAAATTAATCATAAGCGATGCATTTTTTTCTATGGAAATTGAACAATAAAATACTCAAGAGTATCTTTGCAACGATCTGTCATAATATTTGAGGACTAGCCAATAAACCAAATTTGTAAGACTAAATTCTCGCAAAGAAAGATTTATAATGTACATTGTACATTGCAATAATTAAGAACACTGTATTTTAGGCTTCATCGATATGAGAGGACATGAGTTTTGGCCAAAGATGTAATTAATCCTTCTATTTACTTACTTTTACATATAAAATATGTAAGATATTCCACATAAATGATATCTATCTAAAGTCCGCCAATAATAGCTTTATATATCACATCTCGAACTATTTCAAGAATCCCTATTGCTGAAAGTTTATTTATTCCGACCTATTTCGTTTAAGTTAGTACCAATTTTTCTCGTGAAGCGAATACATCAAGTTTAGTTGATTTTTGTCGTATTACATTGACGCACATTTTACAACTTTGCACAATTTTTGACGTTTATCAAATTTGTGGAAATAGAACTGAATAGCTTGGCATGATTCGTTTTTAAAATAAGTTCCTAAATCCGAATAGAACCATTGTTTTCCCATTTGCATTTTTCGGGTTTAAAGCTTAGAAATTCTGGAACTAATCATTCTTAACGATTATTTTGCCATTTAGTGCGATAAATATTGACTTGACAAAGGGTGTTATATCTGAAGACTAGGGGTATTTGTTATATATGCCAGTTAAGTGGGAAAGCAAGAATTTTTAAATTATATTTTTTTTGTTTTCTTGAAACTTTACGGGTAATCCTCATTTAAAAAAATATTAAAAATTGCAGATTTTTTGAGTTTTTATTAGTTTTAAGGGAGTTCACTAGAGTATTTTTCTATAACCAACTGACTTGGTTTCTCGGCCACAGCAATCAAGCATCAAACTGTATGGCTGGTGAACTCTGTCGACAGGGCACCCTTGAGGTTAAAGTTCTAGGCGATGAGAGGTTAGAGACTGCTCTACCCGCCTATAGACTTATATTGGGTAGGTGGGCTCTTTATCGACTTAGCGGATACTGAGAAAAAAACCACGGCATGCAATTCTGCAAGGACCCACTGCTCGGTAGTGTCTTCCAGGAAACTTCACGCGCTAACAAAGTGACAAGACTCGATCCTCGTCCAAGTGTTGCTCGGGAAATTTCAATTAGAATTTCTTCCTGAGGTGAGAATCAGTAATCCTCACAAAAACTTTTTCATTATATTTATTATAAGTTGCAGTTGGTTTTTTAAATTTGTGGACGACTATATACCACCAAATTAACATAACCAAACCTAACCCGCTCTACTTCAATTTGAAATTGTAAAATGTGAAAAGGCGGGTTGTTTAGTTCGTTTTCGGTATTCAACTTCGGTATGCACTAGTCCAAACATCTGCAGGTAAGAATCACTAAATGCTTTTGACCGTATCAGATCACAGTCATATGTACGGTTTTCGAAGTTATGTTTTCATTGCGTTCAGAATTGACCTTTATTATTGCTACACAAATACACTGCAAAGTATTTTTGCTAATTGTGTTTTTGGCAGTTTTCGTATTTTTCCCCTTCTTATTTAATTTATTGTTGTGTTTTTATTCATGTTCATAGTATATAACTTTTTCCATCTAATATATAGTTTTTCTCAAAAATAGCCACATTTTTACATTCCTTCCAGATTCACACCTTTCGCTTAGCTCAGTTTTTATTTAAGGAAAATTCATATTTTGGAATCTATAGTTTTTAAGTATTTTTTTTCAATTTATTTATTTATTTGTTTTAAGCGTCTGAGTATAACATTGTTTGTCGTATTGAACAGCTATGAGTCCCCACTAGCGCCGCCAGCTTTCCGAAAACTTTGCCATACAAATAAAAATACCTTTTGCTTACCTGAGATATGGCATGAAAATCCAGTATTTAGTTGCAATAAACTATGATAGTAAAATTGCAGTATTCAATTTGCTAAGCTTTCAGTTTTGTTGTGCCTATAAAAATAGTTTTTCTCTCCTAATTTTCCGCTTCGACCAGCGCCACATTATCACTGTGTTTCTGATAGAAAATCGCCTTATATTTTTCTACCAGTGCGCATTTTTGCTTCGAACTTTTATAGCTACTTATTCGGATACCTTAAAATCGCTTTTTAAAGCCTTCACTACTTAAACTACTTTCTCTTCTTTTCTAAAGCAAGTTGTAGATTTTGAAGAAGCAATAAAAAGTTAATGATTTCATAAATGTCTATAAAAAAATAATAATACGCAAATCTCGAATAATATGAGAATATCTTCACATGATTTATGATTCTTTTTTATTCACATTTCCATAAGCCAAGTGTTAGTAATCTCAATCATCATATTTATAATTGAATGACATTAACGATTTTCCATAAAATAACAACAGCAACTATTTCTACTATAACACATTCGAAATCGCGATAAAAATGAGCAAGCAATTAGAAAAAGGTAAACATGAAAATTTACACAATTTTTCGCATGCTGCGCCACTAATCAATTTGTAATTACAGCGCATTTTAAATGTCAATTAATTAAGCCTTTACGTACAAGACAACAAGTCAAGCGAGCAACTTAAGCTCAACTCCCGAGATAAAGGTGTGCGCGATGCATACTTATTTATATATACATATATATATATATATAGATATCGTATGAGTACATAACTGTGTAAACGACAGAATAGACAAGTGAACGAATGAGTAAACACTTTTAATTTTATGAGACCAGCAAAAAATGATATATGTACAACAGCGCAACAGCGATGTGGCACGCAAATTGTAGAGCAATAAAGTTGCATTCGACTTTTTCTTTCGTCGTTTTTTAAACTTCATAGCACTTTTTCCAACACACCACCACGACATTACAACCACAACTCACAGCCGCTCACAGAGCTGTCAAAATGCTAAATGCAAATTTGATATGGTAATTTGAAACCGAAATTATGCAGTAGCTAAGTTGGGTGCATTAGCAGAAAATTAATATTTAACTAAAGCAATTGTTGAGTTTAGTAAAAAATTGTGCAATATAATATCGAAGTTTGCTACAATAAAAAAGAGTTTATTATATGGTGTGCAATTTTTTATATGATGTTTGTACTTAAAAAATATACGTATATAGTAAATAGGTCACTCATACCACATGGCCGACAGCACTGTGTAACAAATTTTTGGATTAACACTAAGAGCAAACAGCGCTCATGCAACAAAAAAAAAACCGACGGTTGAAATGGTAATCAAAAAAGTTTTGCAAAGCTATCATACTTTTTTTTTGAATATGCATTTACAACTTCTGCAACTGACATGATCTTTGATCTTGACTTTTTATCACATGATCCTATCATTTGATTTAGTTGACAGATATGTCAGCCTAGTATTCTCTAAAATCCAGTTGTACCTTCATGACTAAAGAAGTCTGTTTTCGTTCAGCAATGAATAATGTTATTGCTTTGAAAATTTTTATTCTGTTTCGCAGGCTGATTAACAAAAGTTACGTATACGCCGTGGCGTTATATATTCGTAAAATATATACATGAATTGGAAATGGCTTTGAACAACTCACCAGAATTATCATTAGGTAACATTTTTGATAACCAAAAATGACACAAAATGCCAATAATATCTGGACATTTTACAATTTTGCATTATCGCTGCTTCGAAATCTGTGAAAACGGAGAGCATTTGTCGTCAAATTTGACCTATGAAAATATGGCCATAAACAAAAATTTATTTCCAAATATTAGTAGCTATTTTTTGGGGTCACTGCTTAAACCGAAACCAAGACGAATAGAATTTAATACTCGAAAAATCTTTTACAATATTTATTGAAAATTAACTTCGTTCTTCAAAGATAAATCGTTGGCGGTATAATTTGACAATTCAAACATCAATTTTATTTTATAAAAACGTTTTTACTTAAAGCAATTATACTTTCTGCGGAATTTCTTGTTAATTTCGAAACAAGATTTTCATTAAAAAAAAATTCCATCAATAAAAAAATCTTCCGCTTTTCTTATTCTAATATTTTAAGAATTCCGTCTACAAAATTTTACAACCATAAAAAGGAAATATGTTCTGCTCTATCACAAAATGTTTCCCGTTTGGTTTTTGTTTTGCTTGTAAATTTGTGAGAAAGAAAATAACAATATGGGTGATTAAATTTCAACAACTAATATTCTACTTTATATTTTTTACGACTTCTACAATCTTACAACTTTGCTTATGAATTTTTTTTCATTCACTTAAGAATATTTCCATACCGATAAAAGCGCGCACACGCTATACATTCGGCTACGGCGGCCGCCCAAATTTTAGCGTAAAGCTAAATTTTAGTTCCGATCTTGTGAAATTATTTTAGCCAATTGTTGCTCGGCAAATTTTATGAACGGAATCTTATTTCAAACCCCCATTTTTTCTAAAAATGAAGATTTTTCGTTCAGTCAACGTTTTATTTGTTATTGTTTGTATTAAAAATAATATCGTACAGAAATTAAAATATTATAATAAGTTTTTCGTTTCTATTTAAAAAACGCTCATAGTAAACAAAAGTATATGATTTGTAGATGTCTACCTTCTGGAAGTTGTTAATAAATATTTGAGGATGATCGAACAGTTCCAGCATATGAATATATTTCTCCAATTAAATCCAATAACAGGTTGAACATGTTGTCAGATCGTCTGAACCAAGCTTACTAGTTTTATTTCGCAAGTGTTTGTTAAAAAACGTGTAAAGTTAAAGGGGAAGCAAAAGTTAAAAAAGTGCACTTTTAAATCAAAAAAGTATAAAAGTTAACTCTAAAATGATAATATGCCAATTCAAAAGTGATAAAATTTCTGTCATTTCACACACTTCTGATCAATATTTATTTATTTAAAGTGGCGTTATAAAACAGCCCATTTAATTCGTATCACCATATGGATTGCCAAGTTGAAGTTTCTTGTATACTTCTAGCAGTTTTCGTTGAGTTTTCATAGTTTCTGATAGAAGTTGTCAATTGAGCGCAAAATACATGTACATTTTGTTTTTGTTAGAGCAACATAACCGCATAAGAATTCGTCTTGCTTTGGATTTTATAAAAATATCATTTGATTGTTCCAAATATTTAATTTATTTAACTTAATATCTAAACTTGTTCTAAATATACAGAACATATAGTGATTCGACAGAATCGAAATTTTTTGAACAGGCTAATCTGGAAAACTACTAAAGGAGTTTAGAAACGTGTTGATTCAATATTATAAGTATTTTTAGGACTAATATCACTACTACTTATAATTGATACTTAATAATATGTCCTTAAAATATCTATTTGTAAAATTTGTTCTTATTGTAATAAGCGCTGCACTGCTGCATACGAACGCACATACGTCGCTGTAGTGGTGAGATGAATGCGGACAGTTCGTTTTTACATGCACTGTCTTCTCTTATTTTACTACTGTGATTGCTAGCTTCTCAGTTAATAAAGCATTTGCACTTGAGACAGTAATATTCACAAGTATTCCAGAAACGATGTAATATATACAACCTCTATGTGTCCATACGAGGGCTCAGCACATTGCACAGCCGCGTGCAAATGTAGCATGCTAGTATTTTATGTATAAGGAAGGCTATGTCATAAAAATAAGAACTGATTTCCTGACCTTAGTACTATATTGCCACTTGTTTAATCGTTTCCTTTGCACCTTCTTTAGATTTTCTTAACATTTCTTAATTTAATTTCATTTTCTATTGGCTTCTGCCTTACCTCGACAAGTAGTTCTTTCTCTTGCGATGCCCAAATTCTCCTTTTTTAATATTTTTCTTAATTTTTTCTTATCTACTCATTTTAAAATAATTTGTGGGGTTTTGTTTACTCAGAAAATTTTGACATTTTAAATGCAGCAGTCTGAAGCGTTGCTTTGTTTTTATATCTAAAGTTTTGTTCGTTTTACAAAAGTGAAGATTTCGATCGGATTTCGTTGAAAACTGACTGAAATTCAAGTAATCGAAATCATGGAAACATAGAAATCTCAGATTTTAGTCCAGTGAGGATGTAGATTAAGATTATTAATTATATTAATTTAAACAGAAATTAAACAAAAATATAATTAATTTTATGAGCTCTAGCAGCCAGGGCTACCAGTTTATGAATATTTTAACTTCATGCGGTGCCTATTTACAGCAAACCTGCGCACCCAATAAATTCAAGACATGCGATAAAGTGGTTAGGGAAAAATACTTTATGACAAAGACTGGTGTATAAGCCGCGGATTAGGTTTAGCTAGGCCAAAAGTAAGAGACCCATTGTGTTACCACAAGAAAATTAATACCATCCGAGAAAATATTACTCTCCACCAAACCATTTTGCCTCGCTGATGAATCTCAACAGGTAATTAACCTCGGTGCTTGAAATCTCACTAAGGTCATCCAAAAAAGTGATCCCAGATACCGAATCCTGCTTTTACACAGTGCAGGACACTTACACAGTAGATGCAAGACCGTATCCTCCTCCTCGTCATTCTTGCATCTCCTGCAGCATCCTCAGAAGGGTGCACCCATGCTTTCAGCGTGTTTCCTATCAGACAGTGCCCTGCTACAACCTCTATCACGTTAGAAATATTTTCCTTCCTAGAGAGGGAACGCACGCGACCTTTCGAGTCCCATCTTGGCCACGTTTGCCTTGAGGTTCGACAGGTCGTATTTTGCCTACATCTTTTGACAGCTTGCTTATATGTATATACATTCTCTGATTAGCAGTTTGCAGGTGGCAAAAGGTATACCAATCCGTTCTTTATCCTGAAGAAACTGCTTCGCCATACCTTTCCCTTTCCCTCTATCTCCCTGTGAACAGACACCCAAATGAGGTAAAGTCTGCTCTGCTTGACCATCTTCTGTAAACGTGAAAGCGTTCAGAGCTATGATTGCAGCCTGGCTATTATTAAAAATGAAGATGCCTCTTCCTAGAATTCCGCTTCCAAGCTTCTCTACCGCTTCCATGATAACTGAGACCTCAGTCTAGAAAACACTGCAGTGATCTGGTAACCTAAAGAAAATTTGCAGGAGACGGTTTCGTGAGAAAACGCCTCCTCCAACCATATTATCGAATTTCGAGCCATTTGTATAAATAACAATGCTATCAGGCGGAGTATGAAACTCAAGTTTCCACTCCCTCTACTTAGAATTATTGTAATAAAGTTACTTTCAGAAATCAATGTCGAAGCACATCGATCCGTACTGCTCGGAATAAAGCAAAACTTGTTCAAAATACAAGAGTGCCCTTGGCTTTCAGGATGCCACTGGGATGCCTCTCTTAGTCGCAAAGCAGCCATTAATAATCACTAAAGTTGTTATAATGTCAAATATTCCGAGTGTAGGAGCCAATTAGTATATATATCGGCTGCCAAACAAATTGTGTAATCATACAAATTTCTTTCTTTTTCATATAGCAAAACTTAGCCAAAATAACACGGTTGTGCTCTTAAAAATAATATAAAAACTAATTATATTTCACATCAAAACCTCTGCTAAGCAATTGCACGTTTTTTCATTACTTTACTTAGCCAACCAAAATTTTTTTTTTTTAAATTAGTCGATATTTTCTTCTTCGTTTCAAACAACTATAAGTACACTGCCACTCTCATAGCATCCATAGTGCACGTCTCCACTTTAATTTGCAACAAGTTTACATATCAAAGTCAATGACTAGAGTAAATATATGGCTTTGAGCATAAACCAAAACTTTCCCATGTTTCGTACAAAAATTTATGCATACCTTTGGTGAATATTGAATTTTTCCCGCATTAGTACACAACTGCAACTCTAACTCACAACACACATTGGAATGACTTCATTTTTGCATCCCACAACTGGCGATTGCCAGACAAGCGCAACGGAAAATTGACGAAACAAAAAAAAAACAAAAAAAAAAAAACAAAAAACGAACAGAAAAAAAAGGAAAATGAAATGAGGCTGTGACTGTGACTGTGGCTGAGACTGAAGTGCACTAAACAACAATACGTTGAAATGCTAGTGACATATTTTTTTTTTGTTGTTTCTATATTTATGTATGGTTGTTTGTTTGTATGTCTAGATATACGAATAGTTTCAGTTTTGTGACTTACTGAGTGGTGAACTGAAAGCCATCAATCAGTTTTACATTTTTGTTTGCATTAGAAAATAAAGTAAAAAAAAAAACACACACACACACACACACAAAAAAACTATTAGACGCTTTGGCAGCTGGCAGTCACGCAGTCGCGCTGTCAGTCGCACCAACAGTTACTTAGTTGCTTGCTTAGTCTGCATATGCGTTTGCGCAAAAAGGAAGCATTGCATTTAATTTGCATTTAAGCGCGCAAGCAATACACGAGAAAATAAAAACTCAAATTCAATTTATACAAAATGCTCGCTATATACTTTTTCTATATGAAAATATATTTTCTTTATGTTTAGTTTATTTTTATTTTTGTTTTTGTTTTTAGCTAGCTTGCCTGCATATATCATTCACTTCACTTCAACCACAATTGTTATTCACAATTCCATTTCAAATGCACTTAAACTAAGTCGTTTTGCGTGAATTCATGCACTAATATAGCACACAGTTAGTCTGCGCCTGCAGTCAGTCACTCACTCACTCGCCAGTGCGGTAAGTCAACCAGTCAGTCACCCAACAAGAAGTCAGTCAGTTCGTCAGCGTCCAAGTATTTGAATTGAGTTGAGTTTTGGCGCTTTACTGCTCACCGCCATTCAGTCAATTTGTGTGGCGTATTTGAAATTTTATGCAGCTGTTGTTGTTGTTGTTGTTATTGTTGATTGTGTGTATGCTTTTTTTCTTGTTGTATCTATTTCTTGTATTGTCTGCTAAATGAAATACGCAAATGCGCGCTTAGTTGCGCCGGTAAGTGACATGTGTGGAGTATAGCGCAGAGTAAGCAATGTGCCGCCTACGCGTACAAATTGAAATGCAATGGCAATGCGTGGCGGCGTACAGCAAAATGTGGTTGCAGCTTTAATTTTTTTTTTTTAATTCAATTTTTCCTTAGCGTTTTTGAGTCATGAGCTGACAGTTGTAACTGTCATTTTCAGCGAACGAGAGACAAATTTACACACTGCAAATGGCTTGTGGCATAGCAATCATATATTTGTTTTGCACAATGCAATACAAGTAGTGAACCCTAAAAACATGCATAGAAAAATATAAAAATCTATAAAAAAACATATTAAAAAAAAACAAAACACATAACAAATAAGTAAAATAAAAAAAATATGACTTGTGTATGCAAGTCAAACAATTAGTGCCATTGTAGTTGCTAGAAACAAGCTGGCGGCTCGCATGTAGCAACCATTGTTTGTGGCGTTTAAGTGTTATGTTGTTGTTTGGTTTTGTAAATTGTTGTATTGTGATTTGTTTGTTTTGTTTTGGAAATATTTTCCGTGTTTTATGCTGCTGATTGCATGCAGAAAACACGCAGAAAAATATTAAAAATCCACCCACACTAAGTCGGCGCGGGTGAGTAGAGAGAGATATTGAACCATGATTAGATATTGTTATTAACAAAAAAAAAAAAAAAAACAAACAAAAAATACAAACATTGTAGGCAAAGTTATTATGCAACATGATTAGCTGAAATATGTATACTAAAAATAAGAAAAAGAAAACTTCAATGGAACCAAAAAAAAATTTAATACTAAGCTTGTAAGTTAATATCTAGCGTGCTTTGCTTTAATTCACTAGCAAAATTGTATAGGCTTGCAGTTTTTTAAACACTCTTTGTTTGTTGCCTTTTAATAAAATATGAATCTTTGTCGCACTAATAATTTGAATTTTTCAGATACGCAACTCCATTAAATCTCGATTTTTGGTAAATTTTGTGATAATCATTAATATTATCATTATCATTATCATTTTATTTATCATTATCATTATCATTATCATTATCATTATCATTATCATTATCATTATCATTATCATTATCATTTTATTTATCATTATAATTATCATTACCATTATCATTATCATTACCATTATCATTACCATTATCATTATCATTATCATTATCATTATCGTTATCATTATCATTATCATTATCATTATCATTATCATTATCATTATCATTATCATTATCATTATCATTATCATTATCATTATCATTATCATTATCATTATCATTATCATTATCATTATCATTATCATTATCATTATCATTATCATTATTGGATGGGGCAGAATCCGAGATAGCAGGTAACATTTCTTCAAAGATTGGTTTCAGTGTATTTTGTTTCGAATGAGGAATTTATTTCCAGCGTGCTGCTTCCGTGAACCTTTTAACCTTTTCCGGACACGGTGGGTCTCTGTTTTGCAAAAAAGCTCCTTTCAACCTCCTTGATAGATGTTTTAATTTAGCATAGATATATATTTTAAAAATTAATATTATTATTAGAAGAAAGTAATTTTTAATCGATTCTGTGATCTTTGATTATCTTTTTTCGAAATAGACTAATTAATGAGATCTTTAGACATGTTTATAATGCTTTACTCTACTGAATAAATAACATATGAGACGGAACATTTTCTGTATTTATTTTTTACCAAAACCTTAAAAAAATTCAGATCAATGTTAGTTTTAAACCTAAGATCTAAATGCTGTACCGATTAGAGTTCATCGTTCAATAGAGTGCCGCATGCTGCATATAATTTTTTCGCTCGAAAGCTTATAGTTTGAGATGATTTTATTATCTGGTGCAAACAAACCAACAACTTTAGACGCATTACGAATCACACGAAATCCAAGCGCAAATGCGAAAGAAAGTTAAGGCTAACCATGATATGTAATTACCGACAGCAGAACACATCTCAATCAACAGTATTTCGCACAATTTCCCGTCCAATTGTCGCACAAGCACATTCTGCCACAAATCAACAGCTAACGCCACTCCAGACACCTTTCTCCCCTTCTCTTGCGCCTTTTCTCTTTCTCTCTCCGCGCTTCATAGAGTCAATAGACTGGGTCCATGCTTACTGCCTCCGGCCTGAAAAGTGTCGAATGACATGCAACACTTTCCAATAAAATAATCAACGGTATTACCCTTTATGGAAATATGCAGCCATTTCACTGCAAAAATTTGGCCTAATTTCAATTTGTGCAACATGCAGCATGCAACAGAATGCGAGGAAGTAAAGTGTTTGCTTGTAGCGCTTTTGTTTTTTGTAAGTCGTATTAACTGTCAGCAAATAGTTCAAGTAATGGCCTTAACTGCAAGCGTTTGCGACTGTGGTAATAGAGCGTCAACAAAAATAACAAAAGTTACTACAAAAACACAGCATGTTGAAAGCGTTCAAATTACATGTGTTAGCAGAAAAGAGTAAATAATAGTTAAAAAAAAATTGCATTCTGTCTAATGACATTTCGAATTCTTCGTTTTCTCAACGCAGAAATTTTGAAGCGTAGACAAAGGCAGGAAGCAGACTATTTTAGCCTAAATACATTCATTTATTTGTGATGATGCTCGGGAGCAGAACAATTAGTCTATTAAATTATTTGAATTCCTCAAATGTCCGCAGACTAACTCCGCATAAATTGGTAATAAATACAAAGAATACCTAGAAACACTTTAGACTGCGAAGTTCTAGACTGAAATTTCATATGCTTTGCGAATTTTACTCTTTCAAATTAATTTGGCCTATTCCGGGACATTTTCTAATCAGTTTTCACAATTTGTTAGTATGACTACAAATAAGAGCAAAGGACAAAAATTTCAAAAGGGATATATTTTATTATGAGCTTCTGTATGTTCTCCTGCATAATAGAAAGTTGCTGTTTGTAGAGTTCGTTTGTTTGATGGCTTTCGGTGCTATTCTCCAGACTATGGTCATTTGTATGAATGTACACAGAAATGTACATATTACAAATGTAAACCAATTTGAGAAGATATTTTTGGACGCAGGCAGAGCTGGTGCTAGACAAATGAAAGTGGAAAACTAATTGTCAAAAATCCTTACCTTTACTTTTATTTTTAAAATGCAATAATATAAACTTCGATAAGCATAGTAAGTTTTTCAAGCTATTGCAAATAATAAATGCTAATACAGCAAACTAAAGAGCTTGACGATTGTGGTTGATCCGATTCACATAAAAAAAACACGCCGCTCTGATCAGATGTTTAAGTTAACTTTATGCATTGGAAATCTTAAATACAGTTAAGCTTTCACTGGAAATAGCCTATAACTTTCGCTGTCTCAAAAATAATACACTAACACATATATTAAGTAATTTGCGAATTTTTCAAAAAAAAATTAAAAAAGATATACTTTAATGCGAGTAGTACTTGGTTGCGAAACCCTTTTGCAAAATTATCTCTCCGCAACGCTTACCCATTGCATCCACAAGGGCGCTACATTGAGTCGGAGTAATTTTTTCCCATTCTTTCTTTATAATTTTGCATTACGAGGCCCATGGTATAGGGTTTCTCGCTGCTACTTCCATCTCAATAAATACCTCATAAATTTTCTATTGGATTTAATTCCGGGCTTTGGACGCCCTTCGAGGCATTTGATGCGGTGGGTTAAAAGCCATTGTTTAGCGATCCTAGAACAGTGCTTGGGGTCGTTATCCCCAAATATCTTTGTATAAAAAGCTCGTCATCTGCCCTTTGATTTGCACCTACTCCGGATGGAGTAAAATACACCCATACCATTACGGATGATCCACTATGTTTAGTCGTTAGTTTTTTTTAGTTTATCTGGGATTCAGTTTCAGAATTTTGTTTTTTTTTCTGGTGCTGTTTCGCAAACGCTTGCCTCCGGTTGATGTGCCTTTTCGACACATTTGAGTTATGTCGTGTAATCCGTCTATTAACGGAATTTTTCTGAAATCGTTGGCGAACTGTGCGAGCAGATATTTTCTCATTATGACACTGCTCCATTCGAGCCCTTATTTCCATGGATGTCCTAAATGGATCCACCTTACTCAAGTGGACTATTTGTTGACCGTCGTTTGGTGTAGTTTTCCTTGGATTTTTGCGGGGTAAATTTTCAAAAGTCTTGCATATATTATAATATTGGATAGACTTTCGGACTCTGCCTCTGGAAAAATCCAAAATTCTCGTTACTTTCGCAACTCTTTTGTGCTTCTGGAAACAGTGCCATACAATTTTTCTTTCGCATGGAGTTTCATTTTTCATCTTATTTTTCGTATATTTATTTAATGAACTTATATTCAATTAAACTAATGTTTTATGCATTGTTTTAAGTAAATTACTTCACTTTGTTTGCAGTTTCAGAAGAGATTAATTATGTGAGCACGCGAATTAGAACGTAGTGTGAAAAAAGCTCAAAACTTCTGCAAACTACACAATATAACGTTATTTTAATGCCCTCTGTAATTGCTACAGAGATAAGGAAATTTTGTTTTATAGTAAAATGTAAATACTTTTCTTTTATAAACATTTTTTTTGCAATACAGCGGCTGTTTTTTTATAAAATGATTGGATAGCCAATACTTGAAGAAACATACACTAAACACGATAAAATAAACTTCGATTGCATAATTAGTATTCGAGTTAAAGCCGCACCAAATTTGTAAACCAAAAAAAAAAAAAAAAGTTTTAAAGATATGTAGGACAATATAAAGTACGACCGAGCTGCTGCTGCTCGAAAACGTATAGTTCAATCATGAATTTTAGGTAAACATATCATTGCTATTATCTTTATATCAATATAATCTCCCTTATCGAATACCTTCCATATCTAAAATTAGGGAACTGTTGTAGTATATGGAAAAATATATATTAGAATAAAATAAAAAGAAAAATTATAGGGCAATAAAACGTTCGGCCGAGCTGCTGCTGCTCGAAAAGGTAGAGTTCAATCCTGACATTTAGATTTAAATATTATTATTATTTTTATATCAATATAACATCCCTTATCGAATACCTTCCATATCTAAAATTAGGGAACTGTTGGAGTATTCAGAAAAAATTACAATATAAAAAAATTTTCGAAACATTATATGGCATACGACCACAAATTGTAGCATATCAGCTGCGCTCAAAGTTATCTATTTCCAATTCTATCTCACAAACTAAAATCAACAACCTAGCCACATTTTTACATAGCATATGAAGCTTTATGCGAGTGCATAAAATAAAAATAGCCATGGCCATTCCGAGCGGCACCACTGCGTTGGGGCGTTGACAGGCGTCGGTGACCATGTCGCTATTGCTGTTGCTGTCGTTGTTGTTTCTATACCGCCCGCTGCCTGCTTTTCACAGCATCAGCATCAGCATCACAACCACATTTTTGCTGCCACTGCGCGCTTGTTTGTTGCGTTGCACAATCGACGACGACGACGACGACGACAACAACAACAACAACAACAACAATCGACGACGACTACTTGATTTGATGTGGCAGCCGAGTGCCTTGCGCCTATTGACTAGCGCCAAGCGCGTAGGTGTGTGTTCGCGGCCATTGCAGCGTAAAAAAAATACAGTAGCTACTCAGCGGTTATTTGCTGATGTGTGTTTTTGTTGCGGTTGAAATTAACACAGCTGCCAGTAGCAACAACAACAACAACAACAGCAGCATATTGACCGGCATTGCATAAATGAAGACATTTGTGCCGCCACCATCGTCGCTGCTGCGGCAACAGCAACAACAGCAACAGCAAGAGCAACAGCAGCGCCAGTTCAAATTGTGGGCTGGCCAATAGGCAGCCAAGCCAAGCAAGCATCGAACAAACTAAATATGTAGCTGACGGGCGGGCTGTTTGAGTAGCTGGTCGAGCTGAGCCGTCAACTCCATTGTAAGCTGTTAGCGCACCAAGCCAACTAGCCAGCTAGCCAGCTGCCTGTCTGCCCACTTTACACATTTTCAAAGTTAATAAGCTTAGTTATAAGCGGATTATGGGTGCATACAACAAACTGGGCGCGAGCTTCCGTATGCAATACGAGTACTGCCTAGGTGCCACACAATGGCCACCGCCGCCATCGCCGCTCAACGCTCTGTGTTATTCAAATATTGAAATACCTAATGTAGTTATCTGAAGAAAGTAGCCGCGGGTGTTCATGAGAGTGGGAAAAAAGTAAAACTAAAGTAAATACAACTACAACAATATACTTACTTATAATAATAATGCACGTACATGAAATTGCCTTAAATATGGAAGGTAAATGTTAAGTATTTGATGTTTTTATTTTTTCATTTACACTTTTATTTATTTTGTCTCAATTTTTTTCTTTTATATATATTTAATAGTACTAACATGCATATTTCAAAATCGATGCAGGAAGTCTTTAATGCTTCAAACTGTCAACATTTGCTTCCGTGCGGCAAGCGTTACTTTCAAAAAGTGCCCACAAAAAATGTTTAAAAACAGCGGCATAAGAAAGACTTAAACGAAGCGAAGTGTTGTTAGGAAACTTAATACTCTTATAAGTAAACGCTAAACATGCTGTTCGAATATAAGTGTGTGTGTGTGTGTTTTTTTTATAATAGGTGCTGCTGGTTTCGCAACAAATATTTTTTTTCTGCTCATAGCGCGAAATTCCAAATTCATGGCAACTAAGCAGTGCAAAATTTGCATATGTTATTATGTTATTATATATTTCCTGTGCTATGTACTGCAAGTTTTGTCAACTAATAAAGGTGTCAGAAGAAAAATTACACATACAGTATTATCCAAATTTTTTATAAGTTTTTTTTATATATGCATAGAAACATTCTATAAATAGAGACAAAACCAAAAGAGAAGGCCAACTAAAATGTTTTTAATATTCCCGTTGTGAATCCGCCATAGCTGTTTGGATTTCTTATAGTTTTTCACGGTAGTTCAATTAATCACAGCTAATTATGTAGATACTCAGTAGGAAAGCTCTTCCCACCGACGTCATTTCTGCGACAAAAATATTATAATCCAAGTATCTGTCACACGCATGTTACATAAAGCTTAAGGTACTTCCTGTTGCAGACAATATCAAGAAGAACTCCATATGTTAGCGTAATACATCTATTCCGAATTAAAAGTAACAAATTCATGCAATGCGCTTTTCAATTTCACTCAAATTCATCAAGTGAGCTAAATTCATGCTCAAAATGACGGAAATTAAATTAACAAATTTCGGTATTTTTTCACAGAAGTTATGAAGGTGGCGAAAATCAAAAAAGTCGCCGCCAAGAGGTACTTAAGAACTATCCAACGTCAAAACTACTTCAAATTTAATAATAACATATACAGCAAAGCGAACGGACTGGGGACCAGAAACCCAACCTCAACTTTCCTCATGGAGGTATTAATGCAAACCTCAGAAGGACATTATATTGAGGAACTAAAAACAAAATTAGTAGTGACATTCTACGCGAGATATGTGAATGAGATTATCTGCGAAGAAATTAGCAACAACGAAGAAGAAATCCTAAATTACCTCAAAAAACAAGATAACAACAAAACCAACTTAATATGAAAGCAGAAAACGAAGAGCGAAAAGCCTAGCTGAATCTGACAATCAAGATATACAATATCATAGGAAGGTTAATTATGAAGTTTGTAGGAAATCAAGAGCTCAACGATCACACACAATATACGTACAACACATTCACCCAACTAGTAGATATACTAGAACGAACACCTCTAACACAGATAACACAATAAATAATTTTAAAAAATTTACAGTACATCTGAAAACAATGCATATCAAAATGATCTGGAGGATAAAATTAGATGGAATAATGGAGCACCAAAAGAGACAGAAGGGAAGAATTGGACAGTTATAACTTCTACTGAAAAGACGACATACAATTTAGCAACAAATTTAAACAAAAATAGGTACAACGCACACACCGAGGATGACCTGCGAATGTCAATACAGCTACAAAGTACAGAGAAGACGTGAAATAAGAATAATGTTTCGCAAACATTTACGGAATTATGACAAGAGAAACCCAGTGCAACAACAAATGTTCTCCAGCAAATATTAAAAATACATAGTAGGATATAAGAAAAGTGTTTTTAAGAGGCTCTACTTTTTATTTTTCAAAATTTCGTTTCATTTCCCAACGTTTTGTCGACTAAACTACAATCATTAAAAATACTGACAATGGCTTCAAAAGTTATGACTGTATGAAGTTACACTACCAAACACAAAACAAAAAACAAAAAAACAAAAAAAAACTGGCGAATTCAGAGCAAATATTTATTAAACAAATTTGACACATTCACAATTTTATACCAGAGCTTAGAAAGGATTTGTTTTCAAATATTTTAAACTAAACTATATAAATGGAATAAACCAGATTGCAGTAGCAATATTTTCGCGTATTGTTCACAAGTTATAATTACATCTTTTTAGAAAGCCTCCTTAAACTTCGAAGATGCCCAAGTACTTACCAAAGTTTTTCGACGAAAGCGGTAAGTAAGTGGTTGCCATTTGGTGAACAGACTGAACAGACCCTTTACATAATATAAAAGAACGAATATCGACTACTCTGGCTGATAATGAAATAACTTGACCTCATGAATCAAACTAAAATTGCTAGTATTCATTCTCCACTGGTTTTGTAACATTTTGGGGTACAAATTTGAAAAAGAAAATAAATTATATTCGAAAGCGATTGTGGAACCTGAATTTGGATTCAGTAAGTCAGTTTGCAGTTTGGAAAAGTTAAATTGTAAAATTTGTACAATTGAAATGTGAGAAAAGTCATAGTAAATGATATGATTCCAGCGTTTGTTAAATTTTAGATACGACTGGTTATATACAGAGTTCTACACAAAAAAGTAATTACATTTAAATTTTCCGTTTCTTTGCTTATTTTAATCATAAATTTATTATTTGTTTACAAATCGCCAGTATCTAATTGACGATGTCGGGCATAAATCACGCAATTCCCTATGGCGCTCTGTGCTTACAAAGTTAAATAATCGAAAAATCGCCATCCATGAAAACCGGCGTCTTCTCGCTCATTGAGAACCTCAACCGTAACTCGTTAATGTTTAAATCAAATAGGTGCAAGGTATTGCATATAAAGTGGTACCAGTGTCGAAGCCATTGTGATTACAAAAAAAAAACGAATAAAATATATTATGAAAAAGAAATAAAAAAAACCTTTGTCTTTTATCACCCACAAGTAAATTGAAATATTTACAGTGGAAGCACGTATGATATTCCCAATGTGCAGGTGTGGAAAATAAAAATAAAAAAGGGTTGTATTTGTGCAAGAGCTCGAATAGTAGTCCATTATTTATTTTGATTTTATATGCATATCTTATTTAATCAAATGCCTAAATGATAAGCAAGCCTAATCAACAGAGCAGTATTAAACAGCGTAAGTTACATAATCGCCTTTTTCAGAGTGAAGGGGTCCTTTGATTTTTCAAAATTTTGTTAACTTGATTTAGCACAATATAAATAGTTATTTTTATTACAGTTATGTTTTCATTCGCTTTAATATTTCCTTCGGTTCGACTGAATATTTAACTTTATAACTTTTTTATTATTTATTAAATTTTTAAACTTGAAAGCCCGGGAGAATTAAGTTACTGGTATTTTTTTTTTAATTTTAGAATGGTAAACGTACGTAACAGATTTTCGATTTTTTTTTTACAAAATGTGGTTCAGATTTTGTCATAAGCGCCATTTCAAGTCTTGCAAAAGATATGGAAAAAATTAATAAAATATCAGCAAAATGTCAAAATTGCTGATTTTGAAAATGTGTGCTAGTTCATTGTACACATATATTTTTGGTTCACTATCGAATCGTGCAAAAAAATTCACAAACATTTTTTGACTTACTTTAAAAATATATGAGAATTAGTTTTTTTTTATTTTTTCTAATGAGACATAAATAAATGTAAGTACGTGGTTCACCATTCATGCGGATCTTTTTTTAATATAAATCAGCTAGTTCTGGATTTGAATCAAATCGGACAAAAAATAAGGTTTTTAGAAATATCTGATATACAGCGCCACCTATTGGAATTTACCATATGCACAATAGACTTCATTGCGAACGATGAATTTGAGCTCAATCTGTGCAGTAATTTTCGAGTGTAGAAACTACATATATACCAGCAGGCCCACGGTCTGCTTATAAATAAAAATGACTTTGACTAAGTTCGTTTCTTAAGTCTTTTGTGTCGTCGCTATGCTCAGCGGCCGAACAACTAGGAATACTGAATATTTCATTCGAGGTATAATGCAAATGTTTGGGGGGATAGTTAGAAAAACAAGTGCAATAGCGAATATCGCCAACTTCTGGGACAAAATAAGAAATTTGAGAAAGAGTGAAAGAGCGGTACTCCGTTGAAGTACTTGAACCAAATTAAATATCTTCTATATAGGCTTCGGAGAGAATTCGATAAATAAGGAAATAAAGATTGCTGGAAATTAAATTGATATTCAATTTTTTGACATTGTGCATCAAGAGTTCTTTCTTATAAACTACCTTGCTTGTGCACTCAGAGCAGTAAAAATAGAATGCGTAGAGCTGGAAAAAAGTTTGGTTATAATCGATAAGAAATTTGGTTATATGTAACACAGTACGACAATGGTTGGTGCACATAAGAAATGTTAACAGAATATGAAAAGAGGCTTAAAATAAAAAAAGGGTATCGGCGTTTTGCTGTAGCTCGTCAAAGGACCATGGAGGTTCTGTTTTAATGAAAAAAAAATATTTTGTCATACTGTGTAATAGATAAGAGAAGTTCAAAAATTTTTCATTTGGCAAACTGCAAGCTATAAATTATTCTTACTATTAAATAAAAGTAATATAGCAAAAATTAAAAAAGGAAAAAATATAAATTCCCCGCAACCAATCTCTCCGTCAGCTAAATAAAAAATTCTAGATACGAGTCTGGTCAAAAGTAACTGAAAATATTTTAAACGGTTTAACATTGGGCCCATTTTTTTATATCCGAGTTGCAAAAGAATGCTCCAGCTCGGATAAAATTTCCTTTAGTTGCAAAAGCAACCCCGTTAGTATCTTTCATGAAACAAGAGATTCAAATCTCACAATTGTTTAGTGCCATTTAAGAACGGAAAATAAGTGTGTTGGAAAATTTCTGGTTGATGTGGTTATATATTTAAAAATACTATACAAATAAAAATGAATTAGGTCTTAAACTGAAATTTTTCTCTGCCTTATTTACAACAGAGCAGTTTTTTCACTTCCCAATACTATATCTCAGGTCGGATATCTTTGCATCGATTTGGCTCACCTCGCATATTTTTCCGAGTTCGTGTTGTTGCTTTACATGCATTTTGTTACTCTACCTAGTGGTCTTTTACGACTCGGGTACAAAGAAACGGCCCCATTAGTTGCTTTGTCATTTTTCAACTGTTAGGATATATTTTGTACAACACTAAATGATTTATTAAAAGCTAAATCGTAAGTTTAAAATGCCAGCAGAAAAGGTGCTATTTTTATTTAATTTTGAGTGTTGGTAATCTCAGATGGTTGAGCCTCCTAGATGTAAAATATCACTGACGAGGTAGTTGTATTAGAAAGACAGAACACACTTTTCCATATATCATTATTATTGACAAGTAGCGACTCATATTGATGTCATGATGATGTAATTTTACTGCCGTGGGAATAAGCCTGTAGTAATTTCTTGTTTCTTTTACAAATTGAAAACGGGCTGCGGTAGCAGATAAAAATGGTATGATATTTTCGAAATAATATTTCTCTTTTTAAAATCAACAAGCCATAATGACAGACCCAAGTGCTTCATTATAACTTTCCGCTTTTATTTCAAGTAGTTAAGTATAACTAAGTCTCCCTCGAGTATTAAAATAATAACGACCAGCTATGGAAGCGTTTGGAATAACTCCTTTACCACACCATTACAAAACATAGTCGTAATGTACAAAATAAATTTATATTAGCTTTTTCTTGCTGTTTCTTCCGACAGGCCTTAAAACGGTATAGATGGCACGAAACCTCTGTAATTTTTTGTCGATTAGCCACCTTCAATGCTATTTTTCAATCGCAATAAATTTGAAATTTATAAACCCAAACAACTTAGGCTCGCTTGCGGAAAATCCGGAGTCAAATTTATAAATAAAGAGATAAATAACTCAAAGTTATGTTATTAATGGCATAATCCAGACAGATATCTTCTTTGATATTTTCTTTGAATTTGATACATTTCCATATTTAAAATCAAAATAACTTTTGCAGGTTCTTGTAAAACAACAAATTTTTTGGTATGCTTGACCCCTAATATCATGGAAGTGATGGCGTTCTTTTGCCAAATCTTTGCTAAAGGAGCTGGATTCCAAACATTCGATGGGGATTGTCGAAAAAAAGCTATCAGTTTCAAATTTTTTGGTTTATTTCAAAAAAACTCTTTGACAATTATTTTTTCTAAATTTTCAATGTTTTTAACGCTGAATATTATGCCTAGCCTACTGCTTTACAAGCGAGTTTAATAGTTTAACCGGCAAACTCTGAGTTTTTTGGATAACTTGCTCTCTCGCAAGTGGGCGTTATAGTCATAACATAGAAGGGTTGGAACCAAAAAAGTAAACCAATACATAGTATTATAATGTGATATAGTATTATATGTGATAAATATACATATGTATGCCATTTTGTTTCATAAATATAGCAGCTGTCAATAATTCCACCACAACTCGAAATTGCTAAAAATTGTCACAGCCGTTCTCGAACTTAGCGAAAAGAAAAACGGCTATCAAAATACAAATATAAATATTAATATAGCTAATTCTATAGAGTTTAAAAAATATATTCAAATATATCTAGCCTATTTACTTAGACGTTAGATTTTTGTATTAACTTCAACAACATTTTCATTTGAAATTTTTCGACAAATTATTTATGTATATATAAAGAAAATCCTATTGCACTCCTTACACAAAAACTTAAACAACAAATACAAATGTGATTTTCAAACTAACGCCACACCCTAATGGACTTTCACATCAAAAGCGGTGAAATTAAGAAAAATCTGCATATGCTTATGGTATAATTTGCCACCATCTACCAACCGAAGCGAAAACAAATTTGCTAATAACCTTTATCGCACCCATACATATACACTGCAAATTTTTATTTCACATTCATTTATGTATGCAATCCTTTTTTTTTTTTTTTTGCATATAAATAATAAAGTCGCACTGGATGTGTTGAAAACATACTTTTCCTCGCCACAGTGATCTATTGCCTACTGATAAGCAAACCGGCTGGCCGAGTTATTTCCTTTTCAGCAAACAAGATAAGACCCAAAACACAAACGGTGCGGCAGAAACAACAAAATTTAAGCTAAATTAATCGCAGATATTTTTAAAACTTACAAAATTGCTGTAACCTGCGTCTTGCGCTGCCGACTGACTAAGCAGATACTACATATGTATGTATGTATGTGTTAGCGAGCTATCAGTTAGCGCTCAAAGTATAGACAATTTCGTGTTGTTTATGCAAATTTTATGTACAGATGTAATGGTATAGACTAACACTGTACAGTGACTCGAACAACAGACCTCATGTTTATTTTTTGCAGTATCTCTATAGTTTTTCGTGATAAATTTTTTTGTAATTTTTTTTCATGTACATAAAACTCAATTTCAACATTGCATGAAATTTATGAAAAATTCTACATTCAAAGTTTATAATATAAATAGTTATTAAAAAAAACTTCTTGGTATGCAGTTTTGTAGCTCAATTAATTTTAGCGCGATAAGTTTGAAGTGGCTTAAAATCCCTGTTGATTTACGACACTTTGTTTATTTCTTTTTTTGGAAATTTTGGTCTTCCTTACATTTTACCATGAAGGGATTTTATATGAATTCCAGTTGATTTTCGATATTTTCTTCTATGCTATATGTATATATTCTTATCTGTAAATAAATGGGAATGTATGTACTCATATATGGATATACATACATATGTACCTAGTTTGGGATTAATACGGCACTAGTTTAGGACCAGTTTGGAACTAGTTCCACAGTAATACGATCAGATCGAGACTAGTTCGGGACAATGTTGGGAATAGTTTAGAATGACCTCAAGCTCAGTTGGAACCAGGTCAGGACTGTTGTTTTAAATCTAGTTCGGGATGGGTTTGAGACCCCTTCGGAGCCAGTACGTAATTAGTTCGGGACTCGTATGAGACAAAATTAAGACTAATTTGGAATTGGTTTGGCACTAGTTTAGCATTGGTTTTTAGAGCTCTTGTTTAAAATTAAGCACCCAGCTATTCGACTTGTCTATTAGCAACTTTTTTGATGATTTGATAGCAAGCATTCGACTAATCGCTCACCATCGAGTAGCCTGAAAATGGGCTAACCGAAATTATGTGAATATTGACAGTTGTTCCCAATAAATTCATAAACCTTCAGTTTAGTGGAAAATGATTTTTGTCAATAGGCATAAACATTAAAACACATTTAAAAAAAATAAATATTTATTGAAAGAAAACAACTAGTTGAAAAATTGGAAATGAACGACTAGTTGTTTTTGGTCGGTTAGTTGAAAAAGTCGAAAAGAAACAGTTAGTGAGTTATTTGAAGTTGACTATTTTTTGCAACAACTTTTGGTAACTGGTTAGTCAATTAGTCGACTAATAAGAGCTCTAATGGTTTGCTAATCGTTCAAGAGTTTGCTTGGAAGTGGTTCGGGACTAGTGCGCTCCAGAACTAATTTCAGAGTAGATATGAATATTCGTACATATGTACATACAAAAAATTTTTTTTTTATTTTGTACTCATTTGAAACTTTGATTTATATGCTTTTTGTTGTATAACGAACCATATTTTTATAAAAATTTAACAAAAAAAATGTGGGAAAATTGCAAAAAAAAATCACCATATGGTAAGTTCTTTGAGTCACTGTACGTAGTTATGTAGCTGATCGCTTTTTTTTTAATTTTCTGCTTAGCATCAAAGATTACTGCAACACATTCACTTGTTGCATACGCACTGCCTCAGACTCAGCCACAACTGTAGTTCGACGACTTCCGTGATTGATGGCAGGATAATAATTAATTGACACCACACAACCGTCAAAGCGACGACGGCGAATACGAGTACATTAATGATGGAAAGCTATGGCGACAATGCCGAGCGAGAAAATCTGAAAGCTACATAAAGCATTTGGCCATCAGTTTGGAGCAACACATTGGTGGACGGACAGTATTGAGAATACTTAGAGACTGTCGAAGATTGATTGACAGCAGACTTGACTTAATCGCGCGTAATGCAGATGTAAATAAAGTAAATGAAATTAGCGTTGCAGATATTTTTAAGTAACGTTATATAAAGTAATGAGCGAAATGGGATTAAGTGCCATTTATATAGTCAGTGGATGCATATAAATTTTCCGGTCAATAAAGTTAGAAAAAAATGATAAAAAATAAACACTTTAAAATATATGTACATTAATTTATCAGTGTATGTATGTATGTATGCAAAAAACACCGCTTTGGCGGAAAATTCCAAAGGTGAGTGCTGCATCTAATTCACCCATTCTAAGTGTTGTCGCTGTCAATGGCTGACAAATTCCTGTTTCAAGTCATTCTAACAGCCTGCCAGCGACAATACACAGATATATTGGCGTGTGTGTGGCTATGTGTGTGTGTGTGAGTGCGTTCAATTAGTTTAACTAAAAAATGCGCTATTCCAGTGAGTGATGCGCACCGCAAATTCGTGGCTTTTTGAATGGCAACTTGTCAGCTAGTCAAACGGTCATTCATTCACACTGCACGAGGCACGCAAACGTTCAAACCAATCGCAGTCACTCATTGAGTTGCGCACGCAAGCAAATAAATAAAGTTAAAAAAATTTGTTCATTACGTGTAAATTCATTCACAAATTTGAAATTTGTATTCAAATATGTAATTTTGTGTTTGTCAGACAGTCGTCATTTTCATAATTCACAACAGCGAGTTATTAGTATTTGAAAATAACTATAAGTAATGGTGCACAACAAAGCGATGCCGCTTAACACAAACGCAACGCATATGCTCACATTAATACAAAGGAAACTTCACCAAATAATTCTTGACATGCGTTAGGCGGCGGCAACCATTTCCAACACCTCTCTGCATTAATTGCATTATTGATTGATAATTTGAATTGCTGGCACCGGTTTTGTTACATAAATCTTTTGAATTTTGAGTTCTTTTTAGAAGAGGTAGGTTCCAGCATGCAATAAGGAAGGTAATTCCAATGTCACTGTTTGGACGCCATATTAACGACCTGCCTTTAAAAAATATTATGATACCATCCGTAGTCGAGAAAATTTGTATTTTGTGTTTGTTTATTTTGTTTAGAATTAAAGAATAAATAGAAAGAAATTAAAAATGAGCTGCTTGCTTTATCAGTGCCTAAATAGAAGCATCTATGCAAAGTTGTGCAGTGTAAAAATTACCATAATATTTTAGGATATAAAACGTGGTTTGTGTGCAGATAATTCTGCTCGATATAGTACAAATTTTACATCGCTAATTTACTTTCGCAAGCGGGACTATATGAGTAAACAAAATTCTAGGTTTTTAAGCTTTTTCAAACATGTAATAAAACCTATGCCACAAATTAATTGGGGTCCATTAATCGAGGACCTTAATTACATTCATGGCTTACTATTAAACGAAAATCTTAAATTAGTTCAAAAATTCCTAAAACGGTTTTATGGGTAAGACTTTTTTTCAGATCAAGTGCTAATAATAAAGTACACATAACAAAATTGTAAGTGTCAGGAAAAATTAAATTTTCATTACTATTATGTATCTCATGAATTTTCGAGTTTCAGTTTTCATTATTATTTATCTGTTTTAAGTTAAATACTATTTATAAAAACATTTCATTGCCAAAAATGGGATAATTGTAACTAAAAAAAATTTCAACTAATCTTAAAATATAAACAACTCAGAAAATTTGGCAAAACATTCTTGAACTTGTCTCTTTGAACATTTTTGACTATGCTTTTAAAAGTTGTATGGCAAATATTTGAATTAATTTTTAGAACCAAGATTTTTCATTGTTAAGTGCTCGAATTATAAAAAACCATCCATTTCCTAAGTAATGCCCATAACCTTATACGATTGAAAATTGCCTTTTTCTAGAAATATCCGTTGGGACAATGCTTTGTAAAAATTTTACATCGGAGAAAATTTCAATAATTTGCTTTTTTATCAATAAAACTCAAAAATTCATGGGTAGGTCGAGCTTACTTAGTATATTTATTTCTGATTTGACTCTCAGCACGAAAATGATTTTCATAAATGGAATATTCTACATAGAAAAGGAAAGCCTCTTTCCTAACCAAATTGCATTTGTCGAAGATACGAAACTTGAATTTCATTAAATTACTAGACTTTTAGTTACCTACCCACAATAAAAGGGTATTGAACTATTTCATTTTGTTCAGATTGTTGATTCAAAAGTCGAAATGTCTAGAATTTAGTTTAGTATAAAAATGTTATTATATTTGTGGCAAAAGAAGTGAATACACGGGCGGAAATCAAATAAAGCGCATAGGGGTATTTGGTCAATCTGGCTGGTAATTAATTTTAATGTTCTTATCGCTTTTAGAATTTGACTTAAATTTATTTCCCGAGAAAATTTCCTTGCTAGCAAAGTATTTGTTCTTGAATGAGAATTTTCTGAACTGTTCAGAAAATAAGAAATGCCATGTGTAGAGCTCTGCAGTTTCTCTGGCATAAAAGGACAATTTTTTTGCGTTTCTCACAACATTAATTTTTATTTTCGCATGGAAATCACGAATAGAAAAAAATATCGTCTAATAATATTTCCATAGTTCCAAGATTTGCCTTCGGTACATTGCCTGTGAGATTCATTGCGCCTTGAATTTTCTATGAATACCAAACTCTGACTACTAATTTTTCGCTGTCTGTATTTAATAATAAAATGTATTTCATAAAAATGAAAATGTAATTTAGAGAAATATAAACAACAACAGTGATTATTTAAAAAAGTAAAATGTAATTATATTCATTACAGTTCGAAAATTGTCCAATTACTGCGGCAGTCTTTCAACAACTACCTGTTCGTTCTCTGCAAGAAGTGTCATATGCGTTTTTACTTATGGTTTTTTTTTTCATAAAAACATATAAACACCTTCTTTTTTTTTAAAGAAGCGCGTCTTGTTTCCATCGTCAGCACATGCACCATTACAGCCATTTCTTCACCAAACAACAATAACTTTTTATTTATCCCTCTCTCTCCTTTAAAGCTAATTCTTTTTCGAATATTAACTGCGAATGCATTTCTTACAATTTATATATAATTTCATTTAAGTATTAAGTTCCTGAAATTTGTGGTTTTCTGAAACACATTTAAATATATTTGAAATTTTCTGAAATACATTTGTGTTATCTGAAATAGATTTGGGCTTTTCTGAAATTCGTTTCCATTCTTTCTTAAATAGATTTGTGTTTTTTGAAATATCTTTGGAATTTTCTGAAACATATCTGTATTATGTGAAATACATTTGGGCTTTTCTGAAATTTATTTAAATTTTTTCTGAATTAGATTTGGGTTTTTCTGAAATATATTTGTATAATTTGAAATACATTGACGCATTTCTGAAATTCATTCAAACTTTGCGGAAATAGATTTATGATTTCTAAAACAGATTTGGGGTTTTCTGAAATATGTTTGTATTATTTGAAATACATTTGGGCTTTTCTGAAACTAATTTCAGTTTTTTTGAAATAGATTTTTGTTATCTGAAATATATTTGTGCTTTTCTAAAATTCATTTCAATTTTTCTGAAATAGAGTTGTGTTTTCTAAAATAGATTTGGGGTTTTCTGAAATATATTTGTATAATTTGAAATACATTTGTCCTTTTCGGAAACTCATTTCAGTTTTTCTTAAATAGATTTTAGTCTTCTGAAATTGATTTGGAATTTTCTGAAATATATTTGTATTATCTAAAATATATTTGTGCTTTTGTAAAATTCATATCAATTTTTCTGAAATAGAGTTGTGTTTTCTGAAATTAATTTGGGGTTTTCTGAAGTATGTTTGTATTATCTGAAATACATTTAGGCTTTTCTGAAACTAATTTCAGTTTTTTTGAAATAGATTTTTGTTTTCTGAAACGAATTTGGGATTTTCTGAAATAAATATTTGTTATCTGAAATACATTTGTGCTTTTCTAAAATTCATTTCAATTTTTCTAAAATAGAGTTGTGTTTTCTGAAATAGATTTGGGATTTTCTGAAATAAATATTTGTTATCTGAAATACATTTGTGCTTTTCTAAAATTCATTTCAATTTTTCTGAAATAGAGTTGTGTCTTCTGAAATAGATTTGGATTTTTCTGAAATACAGTTGGAAAAGTTGTAGAACCCGATTTCAACCAAATTTTTTTTTTTTTTTTGATTCAGAAGAGTTTTCGATAAAACTTGTAGATCTACAACAGACGTATTCTAGATCTAGGTGCTCTTCTGTTCATATTTACTGGTATAGAATTCGTTTGACAGGTTTTTTTTTATTGCGGCTCCAATACTCCCATGGTTAAGTGTTCAAAAATTGGGATCCTCGAATAAAAGGCTTTTTCGACGTTATTTGTAATTGCTGTAAAATCTATGTGCCAGTTGATAGTAATTTGAAAAAGTTGCCTTTAGATATTCCAACTTATTTAATAATTTATTTCAAAAACTCCATAACACAGCTTCTAACTAAAGTCCACACTGACATATAAACGCAGTCACGCTTACTTCTCTTATGAAATTCTCATCTATCATAGTCGTAAAATTTCTTGTGAGTGTACAAACTTTAATTTCCAATTTAATTAATTTTTCATTGAAACGACTTCATTCAATTAACCCCAAGACTTCATAACTATGCGTGAATAAATGTATAACTAAATTGGAATTTAAATTTGCGCATTCGGTGTTAGAGAAGCATTTTGAAAATTGGGTTAAAATTCCTGTTTGATAGCTAACTGCTAGTTAAATGACACGGCACGTACACACAGAATTGCTTTTGCAAACGTGTGGAATGTGCCATAAAAAATATCACTGCCATATAATGAGATATCTCAACAACATAATGATATATCAACAACAAATGCGTGCTGAGCACAATCATATACTTATACATAAGTATTATATAGTAAGTATGTACATGTGGATGTGTAAGTAGTACGACCATTAAGTACCGAAGACAAGCAATCTAAATATTAGAAAGAGCTATAGTAAATAGTAGAGAGTTAATAGTAACATTGGGAATAGAAATAAAATAAAAATATTTTTGTGAAATGCAAATTGATTTGTGTTATAAGTATGGGTATGAGTGGTGTGAATTAGGCTGGTTCAATGCAATTATGGTAGTTCTTTCGTTGGACTGCCTTTTGTATAGGTAGAACTTCAAAGTTACAAATGAATTGATCAAACGATATGTCTCAGAAGGAAAATGAAAATTTTATAATCGCTTTTAATCGGCCTTTTTTTGATAATAAATGATAATGTAGCGGTTTTTATGAAAATAGTAATGTAGCGTTATATCATTCTGAATGTATTACTTTGACATCGATCAGTTCGATCCCATTAAAAATCTGCATTTCTCCCGAACCTCCCCGACCCCATTTGCTCTAAGTTTTTCACTTAGCTCCGCTTACTTTCTTACATAATTTTTGATACAGTATTAGGAAACCACAACTCAGCATACTCGCTTCTTAAGATCGTAGGAAAAAATGTTGTCAGTTTTTGGTTTTCATCTTATGGTTGCGTTGATGGATCTCGCTATTTACGTATCGAGTTAGTTTTTTTATTTTTAATTTGGGCAAACCTTGTTATATGGTGGGCAATGCTTGAATGTAGTGGAAAAATATTTTCACTAAAAATCGAAAACGTCGCTTTGTCGATAGGGCTGTAAAAATTTGAAGGTAAAATATCAGTTTTCAGACTTTTCTTTTAAAGTGTGATAACTCAAAAACGGTAGGAATTTTACTAAGGACAATATTGGTTCAAATTAACGGAATTTATCTAATCTATTCCGTGCTTATCACAGGACAACCATTAAGTTGGTATGTTTAATATGATAATTTAATTTAGAAAAAGGGAATTATTTCTAAAAAGTTCCCATTTGATACAAAATAGTATTGATTCATCTAGCTTATAAATTCAGGTTACTTTAGTTTTAGGTAGGCGGACAGCAAACTAAAAATATGCCCGCATTAAAGTTGTCTAAAAATTATTTTGTTTGATACCAATGATGTAAATAATTTTATCCTATATGCATTCTATTTTGATACACAGACCACTTTTCGCAAATACCTCTGGAGTTCGTATTTTAGCAGGACGCATCACAGATAAGAACGTTTAGTGCTTTCCGAATTTTCAAGTTTTTTTTTAACTCTTTCTTCTTGTATATTTAAAAAAGCTTTACAACATTAAAAAAATGATTTAGCATGGGAGGCAGCGAGAGAGAGAGAGAGAGATCATCTGCAACGAAATATAATGATACACAAATTTGCATGCAAATATTTTGTTTATCCAATATAAAATAAACAGCAGTAGACGTTGTTCTGCCTATATTGATTTATTAATTACCCTTTTCATATGTAACCAGAAAACGAATTTCGTATTCTACTCCATGTAACTTGTGTATAATTAAAATAAATTTTACTTTTCAAACATGTGGAAGTGCTCTTCAAAATATAGCTATAAACCTTCTTCTCAGCGAAACGAATTTTAATATTTTAATATTTCATATAAACTATGTATAAATTCGACTTTTAAAATAAGCGTAAATTGATTGGTACGTAAATTGGTATTACTTGCATGAATTGTGATATCTGAATTAAATATCAGGTATGTATATGCCTGTCATTTTATTATTTATGTGCAAAGGAAGTTAGTTGGCGATAAAAAAATCATCTGAGGCAAAATCTTAGGGATATTGTTTACGCCACTACCAAACCCTTCATCGCCTGCATAACTGTAAATTCCTTGTAAATGCTTAAAAGGTGGATTATTATTTATATATATTTTGAATACTGTAAGTATTTTATGTACACTAGTTATATACTTCATCTATACATTATTTCAAGCGAGCTTATTCACATCGACCTACTTTGTGTAACTCATAGTATTTGTCTTACGCATCCAAAAAACAATCCACTTTTCGAGAAGCACCACTTTTTACTAAGTTATTAACTTGAGTTCAAATTGCAAACACTACAATAAGCGGTGAATTGGCAACGCTTGACAAATGCATAATTTTATTAAAGAAAACAGATTCTCTACTTAAAATGATGTATAAAATTTTTATAATTTGTGACAATCATGATGTAGAAAAGTAATAGACAGAAGAGAAAAGTTGCTCATTCTCTTATAAGTTGATTGCAAAAAAGTTGCATGCCGTTTCGCTTTTTGTGGGGCTTTAGCCTATAGTGTTAACTGTTATTCCACCAGCCCTGTACTCCGGCAATGCGCCAGTAGCCTAAACTTCTTCATCTACACAAAATAATTACGGCAAGGAAGAAAAAAGCCCTTCATAAAGTGATAAAAGTGAAGCGACTGATTCTAACTCAGGTATTTCTTCTGATTAAAGTGCTGTAATCTTTTAACACCACAAACGAGAATTCCATCTCATCGTTACTGAGAAACGGTAACCAGCAGTATATTAGCCAGAGACTCTGCAAAAAATTTTCTGGGAAACAAAAAGCGTGCAACTTATGCGGCGCATATTGAACTGATGTTGTCACACTTCCAGCAGCTTGTAATATGATGTAATATGATCCATCTTGGTTATCTGAGTGAAGCGTATGGGAAGCGGTTCTGTCGAGACATTCGAACTATGGAAACACGTTACCAGGGTCACTAGAATGTGTGAGCACATGATGGCGGACTATTTTGTTGGATCAACAAGAATACCCCTCGTGAATCAAGTCAAGCTAGACAAATTTTTGATAAGTTTTTCTAATGATTTCCTTATAAAAAATATAAAGATATCTTTATAAACGCATTTTAATTGTTTCTCAAAAACCAAACGTGATACAAACAAATTTGACTTCAGATCTGAAATCAGCACCACGAGAAGGTATAATATTAATAATTATATGTCATTCAACAGAAGCTTTGTTCCTGTGTGCGGTCGCCGTAGCCGCGTGTGTAGCGTTTGCGCGTTTCATTCGGTGGTCGCCTCTCGGCAGGCCTCTAGTTTTAATATTTTCAAACACACGTACATAATTTATTTTCCTTCCGAGCGAATATGGATTTATAATTTCTCAGTGTGGGAAGGAAGGTGTAAAAAGCAAATACAGAAGCCTTGCTCTAGAATTTGGAGAGCATTAGCATCTGCATTATTTTCTTAATTATTTTTAATGTGAACCAGGTTCAGGGAATTTCACTACTGCTTTCGACAGAACAGTTCATAGAAGGTTTTTATTTGTTGTTATATAACTGGCACATTGCCTGCCCACTTTTCGAGAAAGAGCATTGAAAGCATTCTGTGAATAGTGAAGTTAAGATATGCATTACACTTGCTTAGAAGCTCTGCCGTAAGACCTTATGAAAGGAAAGCCTCTGGGTGCATTTAAAACTTTGGCGGTGTATTTTGCATAATCACCTCAAAGTTTCAAATTCCACTAAAACTTAAACAAAAGTGTCGAACCAGCCTAGTATGCAAAATAAGTGCACATTAATTTTTGCAAGCAGCTTGGCTTGTTAATCCGAGGGGTTGTGCGCACGCGTGCTCCAAAAGATGCGCCTGGTTTGCTTAGTTTTTATGGCATTTGCTGTTGTTATTGTTGCTGTTGTTGTTAACCAGTGGCTAAATCAGCTGCAGTAGCAAAGCGAAGCAAATGCGCACTTTGTAATTTTCACTAATTCCAAGTTATGTTTCCGCGTATGTATTTTGCTTCCTCTGCCTATTGCCATTGCAGCTAACTACTAAAATCGTGTGGCATGTGTGCTGCCACAAATTTATACTACAAAAAAAGTGTGCGAGTGTTTGTGTTGTACGAGCGCTTGTGTTGTACTCATATATGCGCAAGAATTCAATAAACTCGTAGAAGAAATTACAGTCTGGCGCGGTGGCTGAGAATTGGGTCAGTGCGGTGAGTGTTGCGCGTTGGCGCTGACTACTGGTGGCTATTGCGGCAGCCAAAGCAACCGGGTGCAGTGGTGTCCATGTGCATTTTTTTGTTTATCGCCAACTAAAAGCCATTGCGAATGTTTGCCAAATCATAAAGAGCTCTGGCAAGCAAACAGCGGGGATACCAGTAGCGGCCACAGCGTTTAGCCTTCTTTTTGCAGCTATGTAACTGCGTATCACAATTTACTGGCTGGCATGTTGCAAGCATGCAAAACGCTTTGAACGTTTAGCAGCAAGTAGCGGCCGTAGCGGCAGCAGCGCCAGCATACAGTAGCATTTAGCTGTTGCAGTGATTTATTTTTATTAGCCGCCTTTTTGTTGTGAAACTTTAGATTGGCAAAAATTGACATTGAGATTATAATAATGACATTGATTGTGCGCTGTGGCGGCAAAACAGCAAAATAAACTAAATAAATTTAAGGCATATTTTGTGTGAAGCAGCTAAGTAAAAGCCATTAACTTTGGTAAAAAAAATTTTTTAGTCAAAAAAAAAAAAAAAAAGTGGTATAAGAAAAAAACGCAAATCAGCACGCAATGCGTAAAATGTTGCACGAATGCGGTTTGACTGCGCGCGCGATAAGCGTTGCTGGTAAGCAACATTCGCAATATAAAAAAAATAAAGAATAATGAAGCCGCTGCAGTAGCCAGGCATTTTGCCATTTTATACGTTAGGTACCATAGCATAAAAAAAACAAATACGCGAAAGAGGCGTTTGGCAATGACTTTCAGGTCGGCTACTAGCCAACCAGCTGTTTCTTTACTGCCACAAACCAAACGCTGCAATTCCACGATTCGCCGCGAACGGGCCGTGCAACAAATCAACTGTAAATGGCAGTGGTTACTGCTGCCACCACTTTGCGTATCGGCGCATCGCAATATGCGAGTAGTGCTATGTTGTGGCAAGTGAAGAAGCACAAGCAGCGGCAGCAAAAATGCGTATGCAATTTAGGAAAAATGCTGCTGCAAGTTTAGGGTATCCATATGTATGTGTGTTGTACGTGCCATAGTTGCTAGCCGAAAAAAAAAACAAAACAAAATAATAATAATAATCATGGCACGAAAATGATGGTGAAACAAACAAATAAAAAAAAACACAAAACGCATAGCGAAGCAACAGTTTAATAGTTAAAGCAAGAAAGGCTGAAATGCAAATCAATAGTTGCGCGTACAACCGCCGCGAATTGTGGCATCTGCAACAAAATTGCAAAATAGAATGCCACGCAAAATAAACGAGAATATTAGCCCGCGTGTTTGCTGCAACTTTTTGACATAAAACAGTAAATGCCAGCAGCGCAACCGAAAACTAACTGTTGCGCGTTTGGCTGGCGGCAGTTTTGGCGACCGTTTTGTGTACGCCAAAAACAAAAATACTCCACCACCTACCGCTAGCCCGTTAGCAGCATTGCTGCAACATTGACCGACTGGCAGGCATTGCTTCTACGCAGCAGCAACAACAACAACGCCAGCATTGCATGAGTGACCAACTGTAACTGCATACTTACTTTTGGTAGACAGTAGTCGTCGACGCTGCCACAATTGCATTTTTCCCCCGTTTGCCTTACTGCCGGCCAGCAACGTAACCGGCCAACTTAACTGCCAGCGAGTGACCAGCAGAGTGACACCGCCAGTTGCGGTTGCGTTTGACAGCATAAATGTGCCGACCATTCTCGACTAGCATCAGAATTGCTACGGTTGGTTTTGGTTATCGTTTTTTTTTTTTTTTTTTGTATATTCCCTGCCTGCTGCTGCTGCTGCTGTGTTACGTGCGTCTATCGTACGGCTTGTGGTATGCGCTGCATTTGGTGCAACGTCCATTGAAGTGCACTCGATATGCTATGCGCACATTTATTGAGGGGTCGTGCGAGTCTCTATTAAATGGCTGTCTGTCTTTGCTTGACTGGTTGGTTGAGTAGTCTAGTTATTGTTTCGTTGTTGTTAATGTCAATTGTTGAGTTAAAGAGTTTCCGTTTTTTCTTTGAAGTATAAAGTTGTTTAAGGGTGTTTTTTGTTGTTGTTATTTTGTGGTATTTGGTTTGAGGAACTTTTTGAAAAGGAGAACTCAAATATGATGTTTTCTAATGTATCGCGGAATTATTTTTTTTAGTGTCGTATTAGATATGCGAGCTCATTAAGAATTGATTTAAAATAACAATTTGTTTTAGTATTAGGTCTAGTGAAAAGAAATCCATTATTTTTACATTAAATTGAAAGTTAGTTAGAAACTACGCCGTTTTGTTCAACAGCTTGGTGCCATTTTGAACTTAACCTTTGTCCCTATTGGCAAACAACCAGAGGCAGTTGAATTTCATAAGCAAAATCATTCGTCATATACAGGAACAGGTGAAACAGGACTATAAGGTGGATGCATGAAAACCTCCCAACCAAGGTTCCGAAGGTTCCGGTGAGTCATTATCTACGTGTGTGGGCTGGCATTGCCCCTATGAAACCCAGTTCATCTTCTATTGACCCAAAATTGCCAGTATGCGGTTTTATTTACATTGTTGCAAACGGATTTTCTCAAAGTTTAGCGCCTGGGTAATCGAAACAGGGCTCACATGACGATCGGACCCGATGATTTTCATTATTTTATCGATATTTTCGACAATTGGCCTCCCAGAGCCTGGTGCATCTTTGGTATCAAAATTACTGGACCGGAATCGGCGAAATAAAAATTGCGCATGATGATTGGCTGTTACAGTATCATCCGCCTGACTTGCCTTTTCCCCTATATCGAAGGAAAACTGTGAAACATGGAGCATTTTTTTTCTCTTTGCTGGTGCCCATCTTCGACGCGTGCTCAAACAATACTCAGTCAAGCTATCGCTGAGAAAAGTTTCAGTACAAACGCCATATAGCGATCGCTCTTATATAACGTGAATTATAGACTACTATTGCAATCAATTGGAAGAATAATAGATTTCTTTTTACTAGAGCTAATATTCATGACAATGCAAGTACAGTGTGAGTTTTCATTTAACTGTTGGATAGACCTTTTTATTATTCTTCTTTCTACACATCAGGAGCAAGTTGTGTTTCTCAAATACTTTGCACTGCACTCAATTTGCATACATCAAAAGGAAATCAACGGATCCAGTATAGCAGAGCTTCTTTAGTAAGATCGAAAACATCTACAAGTCTAGGGAGTTTGCTCTGAATGCGATATATCGAGGACATTAGACCAAAGACGAGTATGCCATGAAGATAAAAATCAAATCTTCATACCATTACTCTCGTAGAGACGGTTCTTGAATACGCAAACGAAGCCATACTCCTTGGTATCACGCTCGATAGAAGGCTTGATTTGGATTCCAATCTTGACAAAACTCTTAGTTAAGTTACACGGGCCATGAGGGCTTGTAGAAGGGTCTTTGGTCGGTCATGGAGTCTGAATTCAAAGATTATAGCGTGGTTCTACTATACGATCGGTTGTATCCCATGCTGCCGTGGTCGGGTGACAAAAAAGGCTCCAAGAAATCGGGCTACTGACACTAAACAAACCGCAAATGTTGACTTCTCTCTCGGTACAACCACGGCATTGGAATCTTTTCCAGAGAGTGAAAACTCCGTATACCTGAAACGACTTTTCTTCATAAATTTTCTCGATCAGCCATAGTTGGTTGGAAATAAAAGGAATTTCTGACGCCGTGATCAGGGAACTCTGCTTCGGGAGTAAATTTCAAGTACGTATTTTTGATCGAAACGAGATAACTGCAATTTATTTATCCATAGCTCAATACAATTTTAAAAATCACTTAGCGAAAGATTAATGAAGGAAAAGTTATATTTCAAATATTCAGCTCGGAGCCTGCTTTGCATTATAACTTTAAAAAAAGTGAGTTTATTACATTTGGAACTTATTTTGAAAAAATAAAACATCGTAGAAATGTCGATCAAATACTGAAGAATATGAAGGAGATTAAAATATGTAGATTAGGGGAAATAGCTCTGATTTGCCTAACTCTTACAAGTTAAATTTGTTTTGATATGTTGAAGGAAGACAGTATTCTCTATTAGAAGAACGGTGGCTTTGATGCAAGTTCTTTATATTCTACGCTCTTTGATAAAAGCCTGTCGCACGACGAGATCAAACTATTTTGTATCCGCTTCAATATCTCTCTACAAAGATATCAAAACTGTTTTATTTTTAGTATGCCTACTTTCAGGCTGAATGCCTTTAATTCTCTGATAATTTTCCAATAACTTTAGGCAGTACTTGTAATGGAGAAGTCAATTTAAAAAATAGCATAAATAAAATCCATTTGCCAGTGTGAAAACTTATTACATTTCATATGGCCAAATTTTGTGTTTTTTTTCCTGAAGGTGGCGCGATTACGAGATATTTACATGAGCTAAGTTCCAATTTTCTTCACTACATATTTCTAGAAAATCATGATTCTCGAGGTTGTCCGCAATTAAAATGCATACACCCTTAATGGCTCTTAAATACACATCGGTAGTGAACAAGCCATTATAAATAGTTCCTTTTTCATATCCGCAAGTGCAATGCAACGCTCCGTAGGGTATTTTGTATGCATATTTGTTCTCTTTTTAATTCAATCAATTCAATACTCCATTGCCTGGCTCAATCCAATTTCGAAGCAAAAATAAGTGCCTTCAAAACCTAAATTGCTTGAGCTGTATTTCCTTTATTTGCTTTAGACTCGCTGCTGGAAGCATGAAAATAGGCGTGGAAAGCAACTTAACCACAAATTACAATATTGCAACAATGTTGCAAATGGTTTTCAAAAGAGCGATACAAAGAAGAAAAGGTGGATTTGTGGTGCACGCTCGTTGGCAATTTTGAAAGCAGTGGTATTGAATTGAAATTGTGAAGAACGGGAAGTAAGAGAATAACTAACTGACATTCAAATTGTTGGCAAAGTTGGCATATTGGCTGTGAACTCGCAACAAATTTGGTTATAGGAGTATTAATGCAAATATGTTGCTTGGAGAGCTGGATTTTCGAGAGTCTTAAAAATGTATTATCCTGATTACTCTGGAATCTACCGTTAGGTATTGAAAAACAAGCAGAATATTCCAGAAAGAAAATCTTCATAAATCATTTTAGCTTACTCGGAAAGTTCACAAGATACTGAAATTTGAAATCTTTTGAAACTATACAAATGTGTACTCAGAAAAAATCTCATCTCTGAATAGAAGAAAAATCTACTTTGTTCCGATCTGGTTTTTGAGTGTGAAATACTGCTTTTGACAATCCTAAATTTTTAAATAAGTTCATTTTCATACAAAAACGTTGTCATACAATTCTAAAATTAATTTAACTTCCAAGGGCATGAACATCTCGGCCCTTACGGGATTATTTTTTAATTTTTATCGCAAATGTTCGCAAGACCATAATTGCAAAAACGCGAAGTTCCATACAAGTGCATCTTCTCATTGATCCTTTTTAATATTTTAGTGTGGCCCAAAAATATATATTTTGTTGATGCTAGCTTTAAATTTGTTCATTAGCTAAAATATATTCTCTTATTTTTTTGAGTTTCAATTAACTTCACGCCGCACTGCCAAACGCTTTGAAAATTACCAAGCGCATTGTTCTTCTATTTTTTACATTGTGCGCCTTTGTTTATTACTAATTATCGGGGACGATCTTAGAACCAAGTGCATTTTTCCATGGTAATTCATTGGAAATTTTCAACATTTCAACACGTAACAATAAATAAAACAAAATATCCGTAAATATTTTTTGGCCTTATAAAAAATTTGGGGTTAAAACCAAAAAAAAATATTTTTGTAGGACAACCCTAATGTACACGTAATAATTTAAAAGTAGCTTTCTGAAATAGGGAGTGTATAGTTTAAATATTTGAAAATTGAAGGGTCGACTCAAATAACGTAAGCGACAATTTTTTTAGAAAAAATTTGTGAAGCCGGTTGCTAATTAATTCTAGACTGAATATTCATTAAGAAAATTCATAACTGTTACTTAGAAAAAAATACATTATTTACTTACTTGCTTAATTGGCCCTATTAGAAAAAACTTTTCTATAATTTTCGATGTTACTTGCCTCGACCAGGACTCGAACTCAGGACTCACCGAATGAAGCGCGCACAGACTATACACTCGGCTGTGGCGGCTGCAAGAAATATACATTGTATAGAAAATAAAAAAAAGTCCCGTACAAAGAAGATAGTATTTTTGCAATTTCGGACGTTTAAAAATATTTATATTTAAAAATAACAAATCCCATTCCGGTTCAGTATCTATATATGGTGGTAATATATACAATGTATTTATTTATAAAAAAAATAACTTCAGAAAGCTTGATCGATATGGATGAATCTCGTTTGTGGTTATGTTGGTATTTATACAGAAATGGTTTAGAAAATGAACAATTGGAAAACGCCAAAAATTAATTTTTTAACAATTACCGTTAATAATTAAATCAACAACAGACTTTTTGGACAACAGTTTTGGTCGCTTTAAAAATAAAAAACTATGCTTACATAATGCGCGCTACGTGACACTTTTTATCTCCAATTATTCCAATCCATTCTCACAACAAACCCATTTCTAAACAAATTATGTAGAAACTCCTTTGTCTACCATACTGCTTGATTGCTTCACACAGAGTACGATGATGGTTTTCCTAAAACTCTATCAAGTTTGATCGTTATATTTTAATTATTATTTTTACGATCAAATTTAATCGATATTTTGTGTCTGTTAATTTTTGCATCAAAAATAATAGTTATTCTTGAATGTACATTTTTTCAATAATATTTGATCGGTACTTACTGACTTTTTTTCTTTCTATCAGAAATGATCGTTATTCCTCGATTTAAAACTTTTCGATTATACGAAACGTAAAGAAATTTGTCGGCGTTGATAATGATATGTTTTATCATCGAAACAAATACCACAATATATCGATAAAATTGATCGGAAAAATGTATATCCGAGAATAACGGTTATTTTTCATCGAAAAAATCCCAAAATGTCGATCAAATTTGATCGCAGAAATAAAAATTAAAAACAATATCTATTAAACTTAAACTTATCAAAAACAAAAGTCATATTACGTTGATCAAAAGCGATCGGACAAATAAAACTCACAAAATGCCTATTAGGTAATGATTGATCACAGAAGATTTGCATAGCACATGACGTAAGGATTAGATCCATATACTCGAATCTTGCTTTGAATGAGTTCTTTGCAATGATTGCTTTATCCGAAAAAAATTAAAATCGATTATTTCCGGTCTATGAGGTAAATATATCCATCGTATTCGTTACGGTTATTGAAAATTATATGGAAATGAAAGAGAGAACTAATTAATGCAAGAGGGCAGTCAATTGTATTTTCTACAAATGGACAGTGGAATATGATCAGGTCTTAAAGAAAACAGCAAGACAAATTTTGGTTTCATAATTTCAAAATGAAAGTAATAGATCTGGGTAACAAAGCTACGAGAGGCGTTTCTTTAAGTTTAGCATCTGCACTTAAGAAAAAATGTATCCCTATTAAACAAAAACAGCTAACAAAAGAAGAAAAAGTGGAAAAGAATTGGAGACAATGAATTATTTACTTCTTTTGAAGAAACCATCTTTTATTTTCTCATTTCTAAACCCAGCTCATTTTATAATTTCGAAAACTCGAAGGGCAGGGTAAATGGGTATATTTCAAGTATGAAATATCAGAGTATTTAGTGACAAAGAAAATATTTTGAAGTATCCACACAAACTTTATCCCAATAATTCAGTTAATACTCCAGTATTTTCTTCTAAAGATGTGTTATTTTACCTATAAGATTTAAAAGTATCATTTAGGTATGTGCCTGATTTAATCCTATCAAGTTTTCTAAAAAAAAATTCTTACATCTTATCTGTCACTAAGCCAAGACATTTTTCTGTCAGCTTGGAAACTGTTTTCTATAATCCCTCGCTATAAATACGGCAGTAGGTATTCCATTGAAAACTACCTTGAAATTACAAACCTTTTTGCAATTCCAAAATTATTTAACGTTGAAAGATTCGAAGAGTTCAACATTTTCAAACTCTCAGCATGGTTTTTGTATAGGAAAATCTACTATTACCAACTTATTAGAATTTCAAGGTCATATTACTCCAACAGACTTTGTAAAACAGACTTCAAAAAAATATTTGGCAAAGTATGCCACACCTTACTCATCTATAAACTCGATCTGCTTATATTTCCAACGGAGGAGAGAAGATTCCGTTGGATCTCTTCCTTCTTATAAGATAAATCTCAGATAGGATATATAAAAGTGTTGCTTCAAATGTTATTGATGTGTCTTGAGAAATTCCTCAAAGCAGTCACCTAGGCCCGATTCTGTTCTTGTTATTTTGAAATGATTTTTCTGCAGAAATTAAAAGTTGAAATACATTAATATTTGTTGATGGCTTAAAACCTTTTAAATCTTACGCTTCGTTTGAAGAAAGATTTTTACTACAATCAGATATAAGCAGCTTAGTTAATTGGTTATACTTATGCCACTTAATCTTAAAAAGTTTAAATATGTGAGCCTCTCACGAATACCCATTCAGCCAGATTTTTACACAATAGACAACTATACCCTGTATCAGGTGAATGCTTTCATTGACTTGGGAGCTATAATGAATTCCAAACATACTTATGTTATTTTTTGGCTTAATTTATTTAAATCGGTAATATAAAATTTTGAGCTCAAGGCCAGTATAAGGAAAGTATTGGGGGAAAAATACAACAATGGCAGAAATTATAGCTATTTCGGAGATTTCTTTCATGACTCCACCGATATGTGAACCCACAGCCTACGACTTGCTGTACAAGTACGTATTCAATGGATCGCAGTCGAATTGTGAGCTGCTGTTGCTTTTTACCACTTTCTTTACTTTCTAAAAAAAAAAACACAATTTAAAACTTAATTTTAATAGCAATGTTAATGCTGTAGTCAATAAGGCTAAAGGTGCATTTGTCTGTATTGGTCTAAAGAAGTCCAGCACAGATTGTAACAAACATTATAACAAACACATCTGACTATTTGCCTTAAAAGATTTTGTATGGGATTCTCGGTTTAATTTTGCTAATTATACCAATCGTTTGAAACTCATAAATCCTTCCCACTCAAGACATTTTAGGCAAAATTTTCATACCAAAACTACTCACACCTTCGATTGCGAGTATATTTCTTATTATTCCTTCTCAATACACTTTAAATCTTTTTTTTTACACAGCAAATGACCAATTTCGAATTAAATGAACCATTCCGACATCTGTGCCAAGATTCCAACTGCATTTCGTGTATAATATTCAGCTGATGAAGTTTTTTCTCTTGCCTTTCGAAGCCTTGGCACAAAATAACCCAAAAATAAAAAAAACAGAGATTCGTGTCTCATGCGGATTGCTCATATCGTATCGGTAGGGTGGCAGGAGGGTACCTGTAGGGCTTCTTATTATTATTAATAACTTTGAAAAAACTTTAACGCAATCGGGAGAAAATATTGGGATTTGAAGAAATATTTATGTTTTACTAAATTCAAAATGAACTAAATTTTTGCATGTATCCGGTTCGTTAACAGCCAGAAAGAAATCCTATAATAGGCCCGTTGCTTTGTAACCCAGTCGCAAAAGAACAATAGTTAGGATAACAAAATGCATCTAAAGCAACAACACAAACTCAGAGAAATATGCGAACTGAGCCACCTCGGTAAAGTGATATCCGACTTGAGATGTAGTGTTGGGAAGTAAAACAACAGCGCTATTGTGAATGAGCCGGAAGAAAATACATTGGAATTTTCAGTTTAAGACCTAATTCGTTATTTGCATAGTATTTTTCAATATTCAACCAGATCAACCAAACATTTTTCAGCAGACCTATTTTCCGTTCTTAAATCAATTGCTAAAATAAATTGTATCCAAGCTGAAGCGTTCTTTTGCAAGTCGGTTACAATAATACCCGTTTTATTGTATTAGATATTCTGCTTAATATAACCTTCCACGCTAGCCACATACAAGTGGTAATTAAACTAGCAGAGTTATCGATTTAACTAATTGAACTAAGATAGACATATGTAGGACTCTACTAACGATTCACGCGATGTACGCGAAAATGCTCTTATTTTCGCAAATTGACTCTTAAATTGTGACTTGGGAAGCAATACTCAATGAAAATTTCGTATTAACCCAAATCCATTACTCTGTTCATTTATTTTTTTTTTTTCGTTTAAGCTGCCACACATTTATCAATTTTGGGGTCACATATTGTAAATCGAATCATTCGCTTGCACACTCAAAATTCCGCTTCTTTCTCATCGCTACTTTTAAATTGTGTCATTAATATCTCATTTGTAGGTTTGATGTGGAGGTTGTTGTTCTTGTTTTTGGTATTCGGTTTTGCTATTATGGTAGTTGCTGCTGCTGCTGCTGCTGCCGGCGCAGGCTTAGTTGTAATGCAATTTTCTGTCCGCCATTTGCTAATCACTAAATTATTGTCAGTTGAATGAATAACGGCGCTTCTGTCAACTATGCGGACACTAACACACTCCCCAGAGAGACAATGTCGAACTCGCAAATCATCACGTAAGCGTAGACACAGACACACACATACAAACGCATACACACACATATACATTAATACAGAATGATAACAAAAAAAAATATATGCAGCAAAGAACATATGGCTAAATGTTCACACAAAAGTTGAGCTGGAGACACACCATCGCTATAATAGACCCCAAAATGCGACGCTTAGACCAATCGCGCGATAGATCGACAAAAAGCAGTAACAACGACAACAACAACAGCACAAAGAGTAAAACAACAATGTAGCAAATTGATCGATTGACACATCGCGGCGCATCGCAACATAGAGAAAAAAGCCGCAGGCACACATTGTTTGTGTTTGTGTGTGTGTGTGGCTTCATGTACATTAATGTGGCCTACTAGTTGGCTAAATTGCTAGTGTCACCGCGTTGCATTTTCGAGTATTTAGACGCAAAAATGAAGTATATGTGCAATCGGGCAGAATCGCACGCGGCATACAAACGGCCATGGCCGGCAAAACGTTTAAATGGTAGCCGTGGCCGCTAGAAACGCCATCGCCACCATCACCACCACCACCAGTCACATTTATCCTGCATGCGTATAAAGGTATGCTCGTGTGTGTGTGTGTGTGTGTGTTTGTGTCAGTTAGGCAGCTGTCAATGGCGGCTAAACAAAAATGTCACTCATGCGCCGCGTAGAATGACCGGTCGGTCGGTCGGTGGCGGCGCCGTTGGCTTTCTTGGTTAAATGGTTGGCTTACTTGCTGCTTCTTGCTTGCTATGCCATTGATGATGCATTGCTGGTGCATCTAATGGATACCCGTACTTGATATGAATGCCCCAAAGCATGTCTGTATGTATGTATGAGAGTTTTTTCATGGCGTTGCAATAAAAATGGGAATACCTAAACGTTTGATAGCTTGTTGACTACTAATGCATTTTGGTAGCTGAAAGAATAACTGTTTAATGGATAAATTGTTTATAAAAATGAAAAAAAAATGGTTTCAGTTTAAAAGAAAACACCTTTTTGTTTACTCCCGAACATTTTAAGTTCCTTCTTCAATACTACTACCAAATGTATGCCTAGTGTCGGGCTCATAACGCCAAAGTTTCACATTTATTATAACTATGGCCTAATTAAATGGAAACTTCTGTCTTACTCATTAGTATTGAATAATTCAAAATGGTTAAGTAATGATATTTCAAACAGAAATAATGAAACTATCTTTGTATTAGCGCGTAACATAAGTTTGACAATAAAAACGGACATCGAAATCAACGAATGAACTCCTACAATTTATGGTGTGCGTCTTGATGTTGTAACACAAATTGTGGGATCTACAGTTTTACACCGACTCTAAAGGGCGTTTGTTTTTTTTGTTTTTTTTTCTTTTTGTGAGAAAGTTTTTTTTGTGGCAGAAATACGCTCGGAGGTTTCCCATAGCCTGGCCAGCAATTAGAAAACAGTTTCTATAATTTTTGATGTTACTTGACCCAAAAATAGAAAAATCAGCCTTAAAAGTAGCAAAAAAAAACATTTTTTTTAATGAAAAATACTAAAATACCCTCAATTTGACGACGTACCGCAAGTGTTACGTAAAATAAATATCAAAAGGTAATTTCTGAACCCCAAAACCTGAAGGATACCACAAATGTAACTCAATTGTTACAGTATACAGGGAATCCTAAATCCGAATCCGATCCGAAATAGAACAATCACAAAATAACGATAAAATCATAATTTGTTTAAATAAAAACTACAGCCGTTACATTGTCTGGTTTCAGTAATCTAGCTGATCGCCAAGTTGGTTAAAAATCGATTTCACTATTTGTATGAAAATATCCAGATCGGTCAAAATAGCAATGTAAAGGCAAATCTGATTTTGGAGTTTTTTTTGTTTCACTACCTTTTCAAATGGGAATAAGCAAGGCGAATCCATACAAGGTGGTGTTATAAATACAACTACAAAATTCCTATGTATTTTTTTTAGTTTCTGCGAGTTGTCAAAATTTAAATACATTTTGTTTTTGCTTTTACGGCTTTTGAAAGCTCATACGCAAAAGCAAAAACAAAATACATGTAGGTGAATAAAAAAAAATCAAATCAGCTGCTCTTATGCCATTATGCCATCACCTTCTATAAATTTGCCTTGGGAATAAGCTTCGTTTGACAAAATATCGCTTTCAGTCGAGTTTTATAGCTTTTGTATAAAGTTCAAGGTCTAGATGAAAATATAATTCATATTAATAACTGTCAAAACAACATACTACAAAAAGAAACAAGAATTTAAAAAAAACTTTACTAGCCTGGTTTTTTCTGCGAGGACGCTCTTTTATTTTAAAACTACTTATTTTAAAGCTACATTGAATTTAAAAACCATGTCCCATAATCACAGTGAAAATGGGGTTGACTCTAAATTTAGCAGCCATTTTTTGCCATAATTTTCAGTGGGATATCTGCAGATATAGCAGCAACCAACTTAAGGATCAACTTTATCTCGACAATGATCATTGATCGAGATCATTGTTTTTAACGTCACAAAGCTAATTAGATTTGAACTAAGACGCACCATAAATATATGGTGTTTGAAAATCTGATTGAATTTTTTACATTTTTTGTTTGCAAATGCAGTTTACGTATACTGTATATGTACTTATGTACGTTTTCAATGGCGTCTTACTTGGATTATAAAAGCATTTATATTATCAATAACGGACCAAAATTATAGATTTTCAATTTTAACGCCATTCAGCGGATATATGTGTTGTAAAATTGCTTCTCGCCGCATCCTCATTATGAACTTCTTATTCCATAAAAATTGGATCAAAAATAGAGATTTGCTAAATAACACGCCTCCAGCGCCACCTAGCTCATTAAGTTTTCCTAAAAGTATTTATTTATTACATCAGCACCTTATACCTTTCTGATATCAATAATATCGGATTTTAAATACCGATTTTCGGGATAACTCGATTCTAGCGCCGGCTAGCGGTTCCTTTTTTCTTAAAAATATTTCTAATCGCACCCCTACTATGCGTTTTTTTTATATATCATCAAAATCAGATCATAATTATATATTTTCTGAATCCGCCTCTAGCGCCACCTAGCGCATTTATTTTTCCCTATTTTTTTATATTTTTTTTATTGCAACAGCAACATGCCTTTGTAATATCATCAAGATAGAACTATAAATACGTATTTTCTAAATATCTCGACTCATGCGCCACCTAACGGATTAGATTTTATTGGGTCTAAGGAATTTACTGCCGAAATATGATTGAAACTCGTTATTCAGTTGTTGAGTCAAGTTGTAATGAAGAAAACGGCTATATTTTTATAGATTAGAATAGATTCTTAATCTTTATGCTATTTCTAATATATAAATTTTATTATCTCGTCCTGACTTATCCAAAATTTATTCTCTTTTAATTTCAGGTGAGTTTCAAAGCTGTTATTGGAAGGAAAATAGCTATCTATTCAACAAATTGTGTGAGTAATATATTTGTCATGTAATGCAATTGAAATGTATTAAAATGTACTTTTCATAAACCGAACAAATTAGATATAATTCATCGCTCATGTATTGCGCGAAAACATTAAAAACCTTTTGGTTCCTGTACAAATATTATGCCTTTTCCTGAACTTTAAAAATAATATAATTGTGGTACAGAAGGGATACTTGAGACTCATTGTACTACTATATGCTCTTGAATTCTGAATTTATGATCTCTATGTATAGTGATTGCTGTGAAATTCTATTCAAAAAATGCATGCACTCTATTGTGAAGGGCAAATGCAACTAATCTCCAATATACCCATTGTATTTTGTTTCACTTTCAAATAAGCAACGATTTGCCGAACTCCACCTAAGCGAGCAATTACATACAACTAACTTGGTAACAAAGTAGCATGCCTTACAAAAATTTTAGAAAAAAAAAAATCGGCTAAAAATTAAACATCTATACAAAGCTGAATGGAAAAAATTGAAAAGTAAACTCTTTAAACGATTATGAGCAACCAACATAAACAAAGTCATTATTTTCTCCATTGCATGAGGCAACTGGGTTTGGTTATTTTGCAGCCACAAACTATCAGTAGTACAACAATGACGAAGGCGTTTGTAAGCAAAAAACTTGCACAGAAACAACGCAAATTTCATGAACTTTCTTGCGCAAGTAATCAATCAAAATTTGACAAGAGCGCAGACGCATAGAGACACGAAAATATTGAGTGGCTGTTGTAGTGTGGTTGTAAATATTAATATGAATTTATATATATACAGTGACTAAAAGAACTTATCACATGATGGTATTTTTTTTTATTGTTCGCGATGTTTTTCATGGTAAATTTTTCGTTAATTTTCATAAAAAAATATAATTTCTTTATTTACAAAAAGCATATAAATCAAAATTTCAAAGTTTTTAAGCAGACTTTTTCGAAAATGTTTGCGCTTGCAATTTTGTAGCCATTAATTTTTTTTTTAAATTTTTTTAATCTTTTTTAATATTTTTTAATAATTTTTTAATATTTTTTTCGATCAAATTTTATCGATAGTTTGTAGTTTGTTTTTACAAAAAATAATAGTTATTTTTGGACTTAAAATTATCGCCGATGACAATAATTGCAACAACAACAATAATATAATTTATTACAAAATATCGATCGAATGTGAACAAAAAAATAGAAATCACAAAAGATCAATCAAATGTGATCGAAATAAATAAAATCGCCAAATAATTATTTTGCACTTATTTAAAACAGAAAAAGCTTCTTAATAAAAATAAGACTTTTCTTTTATTTCAACTTTACTTTCAGACTTTTCGATCACAAATAATCGCTTTTCTTGAATTTTTCGTTTTTCGTTCAAGTTTGATCATCATTTTTTCATATTTATTTTTGTGGTCATATTTGATCGATATTTTTTAATTTTTATTTTTCCGATCATAATTGACCGAAATTTTTTTTTAATTTTTATTTTTTCGATCAAAATAATAAACGAATATGGTCGAAAAATTTAAGGTCCAGAATAACGATAGTTTTTCAGCGAAAGAATAAAAATCAAAAAATATCGGTCAATTGTGATTGGAAAAGTTTAAGTCCACGAATAACGATTAATTTTGATCGAAATTGTAAAAATCGCAAATTAACGATTACGCAAAAAACCAAAAAAAAAAAATCTAAATAAAAATGAAGTCAGATTTTTCTAGTGTATGGCATAAGTAAAAGAGCGATATATTTAATATGGGTATTCATCTAAACGCGCAAATGCCTTGCAAATGAGTAAACCTTGTAAACTCTATAAATTTTGTATGAGAAACCGGTTTATTTACGAGGTTTGCGCATTTGCGAGGCATTTTAGTCCCTGAAAAATTTAAAATAATTTTCTTCAAAATTTTAATATTTTCACTAACCATTTTTTAACTCATTTAATTATAGCAATAAAATATGAAATTTTCAGGAAGTTAAAACTTCTTGTAGATTTTTTTTTTTTCATTTTTAGTGTGCAAAACCACCAGAATTTTTTTTTAATTCAATGGAAACTTATATAAAAGCCGTTATGTGGAAAATAATCATAAGAGAAAAAAGCGGTATAAAAAATCGAATTAAAAATTTGTGTGAATTTTTGTAAATTGTGTACAAAGTTTGAAATTATACATAGTTTATCTGCCTTTTGCTATATTACAAACTAAAGTTTTATAAAAAAAACTAACAACAAATCCCTATCTAGAAAAACTATGTAAATATTGTAAAAAAAAAATGTCTCCATGTGGTCATTTGTTTGAGTCACTGTATATATGGATGCTTTCTGTACTCAATATCCCAACATTGAGTTGTGGGTGAATGTGTGTAGGAGACTTGTGGTTGCGCTACGCTTCACAGTTAATAGAAAGCTGAAAATTGTAAGTTTCAATAGGTACATTTGTCACTTTCCGTTGATTTGACAGCTAAAGACAAAGAAAAACAAAAAACACTGTCAAACATTGAAGCGAGCTTGTTGTGAAGATAGGCGGTAGTTGGCCAAAGAAAGGCAGAACTTGGAAATGCTTAGTTTAGGCTACAGTAAGACCCATTACTGTGACGGTTTTGTTGGAATAGCTGAAAGCTTTCACTTTTTCTGCAAATATTTTTGCGAACGTACAAAACAAACAAAAAAATTAAAAATAAAAAAATTGGGGGTACGCATTGGGAGAGGCCAAAACATTTGTGCTGAAGAACTGCCTTAGGGTAGTCATAAATTTATGAATTAAATGACTGCTTAGAGGTATTCGAGTTTTAGGAAAACTTAGTTTTTTTTTGACAAGCGTAAATTATTGCTTTTAAAGATTACATTTAACTAAACGGAGGGCCATAAACTAAGAAGTTTACGATTTGCTTTAAAATACAGTAAAACAAATTTACAAAAAAAAAAAAAAAAAAAACAAACAAAAAAAAAAATTTATAAAAACATTCTCTGCATGTCAACAAAGACGATTGCAAAATATTTGTGTCATATAAAAAAAAAATAGTCGCAAAAAATCAGCAATGCATAAAATTATGCGGTAGAAATAACAATAAAATAAGATTACAGAAATTAAATTTAAAACTAACTTTGTTGCCCACTCACAATGGCCTACACTGGCAAACTAACAAACACACACACACACATACACATTCCCAAACGCAGTTGTGTTTTTAATGCTATTGCATATTTTTTGTGCACATTTAGCCAACATGTTGCAATGCTAACGCAACATAAAAATCATTAAGTTGCATTGATTATTTTTGCTGCTGACTTTTTTTTTTTTGCCTTTTCTACCTTTTTTCATTCCTTTTTTGTAACTTGTAGTTTTTTTAGCTATTGCTTTTCGGTTTGTCTACGTTTCTGTTTTTTTTTGTGCTTCAATGTTGACTCGTTTTTTTTTTTTTTGCTGTAATTTTTCTTTAAATAAATATGCACATTTTAAATAAAATACCATCTGCGCAAAATTGCATACAGCTTGTGGCAGCCACTTTTTACTTGCCGTCATACTCGCATACACACACATACACATTTACACAATTACAGCAGCCCCTTACACTCCTTTCGGTCTTGTCGACTTCGGTCGACTTTTTCTTTTTCTTGCTCTTCTGCGGCTTGGTCACAGTGGATATATTTTGTTTGCGTCGTAAGTGCACCTTTGTTGAGTTTTTTTTTGCAACAAATGTCATCGAGAATAATTTTTTATGTCAATGTGGCAATCTGCAATATGCCCGGCAAGTTGTTTATTGGTTTCACTCTCATCGCGGTGATCATGCGCATTAGACTGAACGAATACCAATAGGTTGCAAGTTTCAACTGAATATGCATAGATAGAACTGAAAGATACAAGAGATATCTGAAACTTGTCGCTAAAGTTTTAACTTAATCCAATAAGCCACAAAGATCCAGATAATTTTGAATTTCGTATGATAGTTAGTAGTGATAGTAGTCTATAATTGATTTTTTCATAATATTTACGGTTTCGTCTTTTTAATATCTGATACTTTGCAGACATATTCTGGACATCCCGTAGATAAGATTTTGATCATATTCTAAATTTATTGCCCCCAGGTAATATGCGCATATTTTATTTGCCAGTTTATTACTTTTTGCATAAATACCCTGTCGGGAAAAGCAAACAGTAAAAAAAAAACCAATTTAAAAAGTGTTTTTAGTTTGGAGGACAACTGCTATAAAATGTACCTTTGGTTAATACCTTCGAAACTACATATATATCTGTATGTATTTATATAAATATATCGTGCGGGTTTGTTGGTAATTTTGTTCCGCGAAGGTTGAGCAAAAAGACAATTCCGTTTTTCAGTTCAATTCAATTACAGTTCACTAAGTGTCGTAGAATCACATATTGCTAAATGACAACTAGACATATTCGGATAAGATTTGCTACATACATATGTCATAGTTCTTGGCACGGGTTCCCATAAAATCAGTTTTTAAAGAGAGCTGTCACTTTCTTTAAAGCTTAAAATCAATTAAGTTAAGGAAATGAAATTTTACAATACTGGTGTCAAACTAAAAAGATTAAGAGAGCTTAATTTCAAAAATATGCTTTTAATGTGGGTGCCACCTGTTTAAAAACGGAAACTTAACATAGTTAATAAGTAGTATCTACCCCGAGAAGATTTTATGCATGATTTCCATTTCTCGATAGAGGTTTTGAAAAGTCTAATTTAATAAAAATGTACACAAGTTATTTTGTGAAATAGTTAAATATGGATGCCAAACGGTATGCACCAGCAAGTAGGTTCATATACAACTTCTGTGGGGGTTGCCACCTATTTCGAAAGTAGAATCTAATTAAATTATGCACAAATTATATGAAATACTAAAACATGGGTATCAAAAGGTTCGTCTCGGCGAGAAGAATGTTCTTGACTATATTTTAAACAGGGTTGCCTCCTGCTTGAAAGCCGAATTTAATTAATTTATACACAAGTCTCAAGATAAAGTAAAATATGGGTGTCAAACTTTTCAATTTGCTAGGATAAAGTTTATAGCAATATTTTGGAGAGGGTTGACTTCTGTTAATGAAATAATATTTTGGAGAGGGTAGTCACAAACTCAAATTAAATTAAATTGAGAAACAAAAATGCGATTTTTGGTTATATATGTAAAGGATGGTTATTAAATTAATATGGGCAGGACAACGTAGGTGGCGGTGGAGTCGAGATATTTCTAAAAACCGTATTTACAGTTAAATTTTATTGAAATTCAAATCACATATTCCCCAAATATAAGAATATACACTTTAGTATTTTTTTTTAACTGTCGCTGGAGCCAAGATATTCCTAAAACCTTTATTTATGGCCCGATTTGAGTCAAATTCAGAACATGTAGTAGTCACATAAATATAATTATTTTGATAAAAATTGACGTGAAAAAATCTAAGTTCGCTCTTTTTAACTATAACAATTCGAAAATTCTCTCAATATCTCACTCAAAAAGGTTGCGGGTTTCCACCGGAACTATAAAATTTATTAGGGCTTACGACTCCCACCAAAATATTAAAAAAAAATGCTAAGATTTCTATGAGCTGCAGTAATTCGAAAAACATTTCAAAACTGGACTTTTATATGGATAAAAAAAAGTTTTTTTTGCAATATTTCATAAAAAAAATCTACTTGAAGTGACAAAGTAATATAACGCTAAGAGAATTGTTTAAAAATTGAAAGAAAGTAATAAAAAAGGCAGTTATAAAGTTTAGTCTAAATCGATCTAAATAAGTAAGTGTGTGTTTGACGTGTTTCTTATACCAGTTCAAAAAAGGTCAAAGACAACATACAAAATTTCATTATTATGATTCCGTTGCGCAAGTTTGAAGCGATTTCTTTGCAGAAATGTTTAAAACAAACTATTCCTATTTACAAAATCAACCAGCTCACCTAAATCGTAATATAATTTCGAAATATTTCGGTTGGTATCTTAAAATATACTGGACCTTATAATTCCGCTGGTAAAACAGTACCAGGTGTTTTTTTTTTATGGGAAGTGTTGCACCCTGTACATGCAAATATTTTTCAAAGAACTATTACTCTATTGCTTTTGCGAATTTTATTTAAAAAAAAAAAAAAATTGTCAGCCTAGAAAGCTAGGCGATAGAAGTGAAACTTCATGGATCTCGATGGGCATTTGAAATGAAAATACTCACCCTAGCCAGCAAGTTTTATGAGACAGAAATATTTCCTCGATAACAGAAGCCACTATTCATTATTCTGGAATTTTTAAGGGTGTTAGGTTAATGAAAAAAGATAGTTGATGTTTTCGCCTCCATTTATAAAAAAATCTATTCATTCACTTCCATACCTTCATTTTCAAGAAAAGATACGATTGGTTTGCGGTATGAAAAATATGCAATGAAAACTCGTGATTGTAAGTCAATTAAATATCTTGAGAAAATTGCATCTATTGTCGTGCCTGATTTGGTTGTTGAGTCTTTGGGATTATTATTCATTTTTAAATTAAATTTATTTTCTAAAAATTGTACAAGTGGTTGAGCTTCTTCCAAAGCAAAATTGACATTAAAATCATCGCTTGAGATCATTGGCATTGTGTGCAAATCTTCTCCTTCTGCTGCACCAGAGGCAGTATATGCCAATAATGCTCTATGTATGAATTTTATTATATCGTTAATTGTCTGGTTCGGAGTGATGTAGAGAACAATCAATGCCACACTCTGTCGGGGCGCATGCTACCCCTCTCTCGTTTTTTCCTACTCCGAATCTGTCGCGTTTTCGTTGCTCTCCCATGTCTCCTTCCGTCCGACTGCCTAACCACGCGCGCCATCCCCTCCCTTTTCCTGTCGCTTTTTCGTTTCATTCGATATTGGAATTACAGTCCAACGAGCGCAAAGAAGTTTCACTTCAAAAAAATATTATTAAAATCATTTCAGCAGTTTGACGATCGAAATGCTACAAATATTTTCTATATAAATAATTTTATATAAAAGTATACATAAATAGATGTACTTATTTTATTTTACGTGTCAATTTTTTTTGGAAAATATATATAAAAAACTAAAAATGTTCAGTCTCTTTAACCTTCTAGTACCCGTGATTTATTCAAAATTATAATTCTATTCAATATTCTATTCATGTGTTCAACCATATTGCGATTTTGTCTTCTCCATCAGTACTTGGTGTGCCTCCATCACTTGCCACACAAATACCAACAACCAAGTTGTAAGCACTATTGTTGTCATTACCGTTTGCGGTTATCGCTTGGAAATTCAAATACAAATAAATGCACACTTATAGATTTCGAAATGTATGCTACGCTTCATGACATTTAATCTTAATCTGCATTATGCATTTTGTATTTTCGCAATTTGTTTGTAAATATTTCGCAATGCACTTTGCCGCCGCAAACATCAATGCGCGGATGTGTCTTAATCAAAGCCCAAGCGACCACTCACTTAGCGAGCGGAATTTTAAACAGCTACAAGTATACTACACTTCACCTATCGAATTGAGGTCAGTAGCGAAGTTATGAGAATTGTTATCGAAATTTTGATTGAACAATGAATTTTTAAAATCTAAGATTTAATTAAAAGATCTGGAAGTGAATGTGATTTTGGGTCGCTTACATGGTTTGAAATGTTAATTGAAATATTAATTGGGAAAAAAGTGTTAATCAATAATGAAATAAAAATGTTTTTATTGTTTTGTTGGTTTAAAAAATCTTTTGGCTACACAATGTGAAATCGTGCAGTTTTGCTCTTTCTCGCCCTATATGTATGTATGTGAAATAATTTTTTGGAAGCGGCGTAAAATAATCTTCCATTTTAGTTTGTAAATAACTTTTACTAATTATAATAACAGTTACAATTTTTTCTGTTAAATAAATTTTTCTGTGCAATAAATTCTTTCAGTATTTTTTAATTTTATATTAATACATTTTTCACTGTTTACTGTCAAATTTTTTTATATTTGAAAATATTTTCATATTTTGAATCAAGATGAATTCATATAACGGGGGTGTCACTATAGTAGCCGATTTGGTATTTTTTTTTTACTTTAACTTTACTTTACTTTTACTTTACTTTTACTTAAATTTTAATTATTCTCTCACTAAATAGAGTGCTACTTAACGAAGTAACACTAAATTTTTTTTGTTTTCCTTTTCCATAATATCACATTTACTTATTATCTATTAATTGACAGATTGTAAATTTAACTTGAATAAAACAAAAAAACTTTACATGTAGTTTTTTTTTGCTTTTGCACAAGGCGAATTCATAACTCATTTTAAGGATGTCATGATAAATGGGAATAGAAGAATAGACGCTTTAGTTTTCGTTTTCAGGATTTCATTGGCAAAAGAATATTTTGGAAGCAGAAAAAATCAGCTGCTTTAATAACTTTACCTTATATGAATTCGCCTTGCTTTTGCGTATGTGGTTTCAAAAGCCACAAGCGCAAAAAACAAAATACATATAAATTTTGAAAAATCTTCTCCAAAGTAAAAACAAAATACACTGGAATTTTGTAATTGTACTTTTAACACCGCTTTATATGAATTCGCCTTGATTTTGAATCAATACAGAAATCAAGGTCAGTCCATAGAAGGTGATAGCAAGATAACCAAGTCGAATCTATTGTGTATTTTTTTTTTGTATTTTGCGAGTGACCTGCCAAAATCTGAATTCCCCCAGTATTGCTCATGTATTTGGTTTGTGTAAACAAAACACCCCGGCGAATTGGGAAAGATGAACAAGCAGTTAGTCCATGGGATGTTATCATCTTCTATACAGGCGGACGACGAATTTTTCGTCGCGAATATTCGCTATCAAAAATAGAACACACTGAGAATGAGAATGAGAATGAGTATACACACAACCAAAGCGAATAACGAATTTCGCTCCACGAACATTCATGGCGATAGATTTATTTCAATTGTCGTCGCTGCCAATGGTGGCAAAATACATTCCATTGTGTCCATATATTTATTACACTAAGGGTTTTTAATGGAAATTGAAAAATGCTGTATTAGCTTTTGGTTAGAGTTACTAATTTTGTTATCTGTAAAATTTTAGATTAGTTAAAACTATTATCAGCTATTTTTGTTGTCGCCATAATTGTGTTTTACTGAGCAAAATTTTTTGCGTGAACGTTGCTGACGTCGTCGCTCTACGGAGCGAAAATTCGTCATTCGCCTGTGATGTGTTTCAAGCTTAAAACTTCAATTGAAGGATTTATTGAAAACAATCCATTCGTTTTTTGGCTTCTAAACTTTCTTATTTAATTTGGCGAAACGATGAAATTTTGCCTTCGTTTGAGTGTGACGTATATTATCTTTATTTTGCCGATTATTCGCCATATAAAAATCCGCACACGCTATCGTTATTTATGGCTCATTCTCAATTTATGAACAAATTAAGACGAAACTAAGTAATTGCTTCAGTCAATGAATTAAGATTAAGAGAGGTATTTTATCATAAATCAAGAACAAATCAGTGCCGGCGCTAAATTTTATCGATAATAATCGAAAAATGTGTTCCCCAATAACCAAACTGGGCGATGCATTTTGAAATATTAGTATTCAACTGTTTCCCTGATTTTTACTGGCTCTAGAAGCTGCCCTTCACGATCGTAAATTTACAAAAAGATATCCCCATAAAATTGTAATATATTAAAAATGTAAACAAGCTCTCATATTTTTCCCACGTATGGACGCACTTGGTTTATGCGAAGCTTTTGTATTCTCAAAACAATTTAGTGGGTTTCAGATAACTCTTTCATAATAACGAATATATTTTATGATTAATAATTTTCGTTGGGCCTGTTTAAAATTGCCTAAAACTATGCCTAGCAGCCAACAATTCATATAGTTACTCTTACGTAAATATTATCAAGACTCATTACCCCAAAGCATTTCGTCAAAATAACTCCATTACGGACAATGAATGTAATTTCTTTAATTAGCATTAATTACCACTTTTACGCTGCCACATCGAGCTTCAAAAATTTCTAAGCAAAATTTAACACTGCGGTACACTTATAAAACAAATTTCCTTCAAAGAGCCGTCAATGCACATAAATAGTCATATAATTTTCCAGACAAAGATTGATCCACTGTTACATATGCATACATACATATACAGTTACTGACATTATAATAGAATCAGGCATTCCCTCCACATCTATTTGCCATAAATAGTTATTGAAAACATTTCTTAACCAAATCAAAGTCATATTAGTAACTCAAACAAGCATGAATAGTTATTTTATTAAAGAAAAAAAAACTCTTTTAAAGTAGACAGTCGTGAAATTCAATTGACAAAAAAATAAAGAATCAGAGAACTAATTCTCGAAAATAATAATAAAGCTTCATTAAAAAGTGTGACAGTTTTAAAACTTTGTAGCAAAACTTTTAGTTGCAAATACTTCAGTGCATCTTTTCGGCATAGATTCTACTAGGGTCTCACAGACTGACTTTGGTATGGAATACCCAGCTTCTTGGATTATTTGCCAAAGTTCTTCCTTATTCTTAGATTTAGCGGGTCCAAGCTTTTTGTTTACAACATTCCACAAGTTATCTATTGGATTTAAATTATCCTGTTGAAACTGTCAAATCAAAGGCATCTTCCGTTCGGCATAGGGTAGCATAATGTCTTCTAATATTCTAAGGTATGGGTAGCGGTCCATGTTTTCCCGAATCCAAAATAGCGTTCCGACTCCTTGCCACGAGAAACATCCCCATATCATTATGTTTCCTCCGCCATGCTTAAATGTTTTTGGTGTATACCTGGCATTCATTTCTGCATTTTGCGGCCGTCGGATGCAGACCTTACCATCATTGTCCATCGTGTTTACTTTAGATTCGTCGGGCCATAAAATATTTAGCCACTTTTTTTACTTTTTTTTGGACCATACCAAGTTATGTGAGTTCTCGCAATCATTTGTTGTTGGTGTCGCCGCGGTTTTCTGTCAACATTGAAACTTTCCGTGATAATCTGCCGAAAAGGTTCAATACTACAAAACGCCGGTCAACAGTTATTGAAGATATTTCCACGCTTATTTCCTTCTGTATGACTGCAGCGAATTTAAAAAGGTCGCGCTTTGATAGCCTCTCAATAAAATTGTCGTACTCTGGCGTTGTTTTTCGCGGTCGACCTCTCAGTTCGCAATCGTTTTGAGGCGAAAGGGGTGCAGTAAACACAAATTTTGGTGATCTTTTAATAGTGTTTGCAATTTCCCTTTGCGTAAAACCATTTTTTTTTTTTTTTTTGGAAATTTTGTGTGTTTACGTTTCTCTGTCGTGCAGTGCTTTCCGCGACCAATTTCTTCTAAATTAAAACAAATTTCACTAAATACCACAATTTATAATACAATGTACTCTTAAAATAAGATTTACACACCAAAAATCACTTTTATTGCTTTTTTCCTTCTTTGAATCTTTTAGTTTTAAGCTCAAAATTAACAGTAAAACGAAAATGCGGTTTCCATTGTGACGTTTTAAACGACAAATAGTGTACAGTTTAGATTACAGACAAAAGTTATCGGAAATATAATAGCAATGTAGAACAATCGGAGATTGTTTCGCAGCAACCGACTTGATTCTATTTCATTGTCCGTAACTGTATATGCACTTAAATAACCGCTACTATTTACCAGAAGTCAGTTAAAACTATTCAATGCATTTAATTACAAATTGTCAATTGTGAATTGCAGTAGCTGCAAATGACAGAGTCACTGGTTGATTAAATTGATTAAATGCAAACGGGCACACGATGTGGCAAACATGCATATATATGTACATACATACATACATACATTCCTATTAAGTGCAAGCATGCACGAGTCTATACGGAAAAAGTGCAATCAATAGCGCATGTATTTGGTGATCTTTTTTGTTTTCTTTTCTTTTTTTTCACTTTTTTTTTTTCTACTTCCAGCTTGCATGAATGATATGTGTGTTTGCTTTTGTTTCTATAGTTGCATTGCTTATTGTCATTGTTTTTGTTGTAGCTGTTCGCGTACATGTCAACACCTTTGCGGTTGGGCAATTGTAATTACATGCGACAAAGTTGTCACTAGCAATTAGTTGTTTTGTATTTATTTATTTGATGACGACACTCGTACTGTATGTTGAAATAGTAAAAGTGAGGCACAGTGAGTGCCATATGCCAACGCAAACAAGAGCAAAAAAAAAGAAGAAAAATAAGGAGCAACAAAAATTAGCTAGATTGTAATACATACTGTAAGTAGCAGAGAAATCACTTTCTGCGTCTGCGGTTGGTTGGCCGCAGCGACACTGATGCGGCGTCAATCCTGCCACATTTCTTATTTTTTTTTTTTGTTCGCCGCTTTGTGGTAAGCGCATACTCACTACATTACATATGGGCACTAACTTATTTCATTAACTTAAATTTTCTCGAATTCGCATTTGTTATGTATTTATGTATATACAGTAACTCGCAATGAAAATTATCCTATCGGGGGGATTTTTTTTTTACACTATTGACAATATTCTTCATACTAAATTGTTTTCTTATTTTTTTCATAAAAATATATTTCCTTCCATAACTTAAACTTCAACATTTGTATATCCCACTGCGTCATTAAAAAAAAAATATCAAAAATCAGAAACACATTTTTAGGATCGTGACATATTCATTATACTAACATTGAATGCACTCAGCAGAAAGTATTTCCTTAACATAAGAAATCATTTCCCTTTTTAGAGTTATTTTTTCTTCCTTAATATTAGGAAAACTTAACACAGTAAAAGTACTTTTCCTTCATTCAGGTTCATGGTTGTGTCATTAACATGAAGAAGTAAATTTACTTGTTAATAGCAAAAATTTACTTAAATTATTTTGCATTTTTATAATTTTTTGGCTTTATATTTATGAATCGTCTGTATAACTTATAGAGCTTGAGGCCAGGTTTGTATTGGGGAATAACTTGAGAAACAACAATTTTTCAAAGTGGTACAAGTGATAGCTATTTCAGAGATCACCACATCTCCTCATCAGAGTCGTTATTTGAAATATACTCTTAAATAGAGAAAAACTAGTTTTAGAGCTGAGACTTTTCAATATAATAAGATATCTTCCTGCTCATATCCTGCACACATGTGCTTACCAAACAATAAAAATTAAATATAATAAATCGGCAAAAAATATGAATAAAACAAAAATTCAGTTATTTCATCTCTATTTAGAAAACCTCCTTATATAGAATTTCTTCAAACTGTGGAAATTTTCAAGTAATTTTTCCTAAAAACAAAGAAAATAGTTCTGTAACCATAGTATTTTTCTGAAAGTGCACAACGTACAGATCAGTTTTGCTAGACATCCCTACAGTCCAGCACGTTGAAGTTCTTTTTTATTTGCACCTACAGGTTAAGCAGACCACAATTGGGTACTGTAACGCCAAAAAAAAGAAGCAGGCTGTGTCAGAGACACGTCCATTAAGTTTAACGTAGAATACGCCATCCGATAAGACAGAAAACATATGTAACAATAAATTATAAATAATACAAGCAAATGAATTTCTTTATTTGATAGTTACTTTGGATGATATACATAAGCTTATGATAGGAAAAATAGGATAAAAATGTTTTTAAATTATCAATTAAATTTCTCGCAAAAACGAAGTCAATGGCTGTTATCAATAGTAAAGATAAATGATAAATAACATACGCGAATCAATTTTATTATTTTTTTTGCAGTGCTTGGCAGCATTTTCTCTTCTTTTACTCTACTTTAACTTGCCCGCCTAAAATTATGCAATACAAAGAAAGGGCTGCACGAGTACATTTAAATCGCCCAACAGCAAACACTCAACCAAACACCACACACATATTTGTGTGCATGTGTTTATACAATTTTCATTTGAGAAATTTAAATATTAGGAAGATATCAACCAACATGAAATGTATGTCAAACGAAAGCTAACATCTTCATTTGACTACAAAAAAAAAAAAAAAAAAAATTAGTCGAGCCGTTTCCTTATAATTAAAGAAATAGAGATTACAACAATAAAAACCTGACATTGGTGCCCATACCGTAAGGTAAGACGTATTCTACGCCAAAAAAAAAAAAATTGGAGAGTTATAGCTTTGATATCTAACGAAATGTTGTTCTTTATAAAATGGATAACATTTCATACCTACACCTTGACTCGCCACCATCACCCTTTTCTCCATTTTCCACATGTTTCCCCGAAATTACTAATATTTTATTTAGCGATGTTACTATTTGGGAAAATTCCAATAAAATTGGGGGAAAAAAATGTGAAAAGAAGGATGGTGCCAAGTCAAAGTGTAGAAATGACATGTTTAACTTTTTATAAGAAATCCTTCGGAATCATAGCGGTAACTCTTCAAATTTTTGTACTTTCGGTACAAATATCCTTTGTGTGCCGCTTAAAATTTAAGGGCAAATAAACAAGAGAACTCAGACGTGATAAACTATAAGTATGTTCAGCAAAAGTGATCTGAATGCTGACCGCTTTCAGAAAAATACCACGATTACTCTGTTGCAAACAAAAGTTATACATTTTTTGTACTGTGCTATTTGAGATGTGAAGCCAAATGATGTAGGAAGCTTAATCTCAAAAAAGTCTTGTTAATTTAAAATTTGTATATATATATTTTCCTCAATCTTTCACTACCGCTGGGCTGCTTATATTCCTCGTCGAATACAACCGCGAAAATTTAGACGAAGCGTCTGCGATATACGAAATGGGATAAAATGGTTATTGCGCTGCAGCTGCCAAAGGTTCTAAGCCAAGAGGGTAAAGGGATAATTGCCGTATAGATGAGAATATTTGGTATACTCATTTCATTTTTTTTGGCCATATTAATTTTGTATAACTTTTATACTATCACTCTAACTAATTACTTTCACTTATTTGGTTCTACTTCACCTGGTCATTTCTATATTTAGTAATTTTTTAACCACTGTTCAATTTTTTTTTACCTAATCTCTATCAGTATTTGCCGCCGTTTTGATACATAAATTACTCGTATGGTTATTTTTATGTACGCCATTTTCAAATTATCGGCACAGTAGTTCGTCACCTGTTTATGCTTTTTGTGCTAATTTTTGTATTCTCTTTTTATCCACATTTGTCGTCATATTTTTTATCAATTTCACATTGGCTAAGAGTTTTTTTTTCAAGTATTTCGTGCAATCGATTTTATTGCCGCGTAAATTGTAGTAGTTTATTGATTATGTGAGTTAAAATCAGTAGGTATATAATCTCTTTGCACTTTTTTTTTTGGACAAGATTTGTTGCCGACTTTAAAACAACTTTATTTGAACTATCGTATTAACACAACAAGTTTAAACAATTTATTTGAAAAAAACAGCAATATTTTTAATATAACACGTTTTTCAAATGGAACTAAATTGAAAAGAAATTCAATTTTGGTTGAGAATAGCCATGAAAATGTCTGTGAAACTTAAATCGAACACAAATGTCTCATATTTTGCATACTTTTAATATTTGAACACATTCTCATGGAAGATAATTAAATCTAAATGCATGGCTTTGATAACTTAAATACTTATGTTCGACTATTCATATCTTTATTTATCATAATATCTTTATTTATCATAATACTTTATTTATCTTAAGTAAGTACTTCAAAATGACTCAACATTGACGACCGCCAAAAAACAATCCAAATACCTTCTGAGATTGTTTGCATTTTTGCTCTCTAGCCAATCTAAAACTCCTTCTGTTGCATGCCCCACACACTCACCCCAGCTGTGGTGGATTGTGTGTGACTGCTGTTGTTACTTTTATTCAATCGCCTGATCTCCACTTCCTCGGCGCTTGACAATTCACGAAAATTCCCAGCAAATTTCCATTGATTTTAACTAATCACGTTCGCTGCTGTAGTCTAACATTTCCATTTCATTGGCATTGTCCGCCAACTAACTGAGATATTAGTTGAATCACTCAGTCAGTTAGTTGGCTAAGCAGCCAAGAAGCCCCATAGCTACACAAAAGGTCAATTGAATGACAAATGTGCGGTGTTAGCAAAAGTAAAATGAGAAAATAAAGTGAGTAAAAAAAAAACTAAAAATGCAGAACAACAGTAACAACACAATAGCAGACACTCATCACAATTAGCGCGATGGCAAGTACGGACAGTAAGTATTCACTCAATTCACTCGTAGTCGTCGCCTTTGTAATTTTTTGTCTGGCAGCTGCAATTGCTAAATTTCATTTTCATTTTCATTTACATTTCTCGGCATTGCAGTGCATTGCATTTGTAGTACGATGTTACTGCTGCTCATTTGTTGGGTTTTAAATTTCAATTTCGCTTTCTATCAAAGTGCACATTTGCTTACACAAATTCGCGAGTAGCGACAATCAGTAGCAAAAAAAAAGCGGTTCAAATGAGTGAGCGCCGTTCAACCGTTCAAGCGTTCAACTCGGTGGCAGCCACAACAGCAAAATTGTGACTATGATGAACTACATTTGATTGCTTTTTTTGCAACCCGTTTGCTGCACTGTTTTATTTATTTATTTATTTATTTTATTTTTTTTTAAATCGTGTTCACGTTTGTTTTTCATCTTATTTGGTTGTGTTTTTTTTTGCTTTTTCACAGCACTTTTGTATTTATTCACAGCGTGAATTCGCTTTTGTTTGAGCGGATTATTTTCTTTTTTCCGTTATTTTTGGCGAATTTATTTTATTGTAACATTTGAGTGTCGTGTCAAAATATTTCAACTTTGTTTATGCAAATTTTCTACAGCTTCCTTGTGCTCTACGTTTGCACAGCGAGAAATATTAGTTTTAGTTTATTAAATTTATTTGCTACTATTTAAGAAAATGAGGCAATATTTTTAGCGTTAGTGTATTGGTGATTATTGCAAAAACCAAAACGGTTATATTTATATCCATATAAAAGAGATTGAGTCCTTGCAATACATTTTTCTATTGATGGTATTACAATGAGTTTCGCCTGTGGCACAGGGCCTTGCATTGGCTTTTATAAAAATTGTATACATTTTTAATTATTCTTCGTCCCCAAAAAAAAAAAAACGAAAAAATACATATCAAAAATCGACAAGAATTTCCAGCTACTTGAAACTTACACTTTACAATATGTGCTACAAATCTGCATACTCGAGAAATTTTTAAAAATTTTGCTTAGAAAGTTACCAATTTTCATAAATTTTGTTTTCCACCCGTCCAGCTGTTATATATTTTCTAGAAAGTTTTATACTTCAACTTTCATGGTTTCTGGTATAAAATTTGATAAATTTTCCCAAAATTTTTTTTTTAAATTTAAGAATTTTATTTTAAAATTTAAGAATTTTAAAAATTGTAAAAACATTTTGGTATTAGTTATGTAAGAAAATTCAAAGTTAAATCCGTGCGGGGTTGTCGAGAATGAAAGAGGTGTCTAGTTATTTTCTATTTTTGCTACCCAAAAACCATCCATCTCAACTTTCCAAGAAAAAACTGTCAATACCCTGTGGTTTTTCATGGGTATATTTCTTTTTGAGCGACCCAAAACCCTCTGGTTTTGTACCTGTGTACGTATTATATCATAATACATATTTCTTAATTCACTGATAACTTTTATTACCAGAATTAGTGCCAAGATGATTCCCAGATGTCTCCGAAATAGCTTCGATATTGGCACGAAATAGGCCCGGAATGATTTTGAGATAGTTTCGTATTTCGAGACTTAAAAAAATTTCTGCCTGATAAATATAATATGTATGTATCTGAAAATAATAGCTACTTTTATAATATAAGACTCAAAAAAAATATGTCGACTTATTAAATTTTTCTCACTCCTTACTTTTATCAAAAGACTTTGATACTTTCACTTTCAAAATTATAACTATCAATGATTTAAAAATTTTGGTTCATACTATAATATAAATTTATTGACTTTTATTATACTTCTCCAACCTTTTCAGTTTCTTAAGATGCATCACTTTAAGCTTATACCCCATGAACAACTAAACGCCAAATTTGGTTATGATTAAACCAAATAATTACTGTCTGTTTTCCACGACCTTAGTGACACCTTCTGGCTCTTCCTCACAAACAGCTGGCTTAATATTCACTTTAAGAGCATGAATAGTGAGCGGATTATTTGCACAATTTCAATGCACTACGCAAGGAAGCCTAACGCCGTGATGTCGCTGCTCTTGGGTGGTCAATTGACGTCGTCGATATGGCAGATAATAAGATCGTTTAAGTCCTTTAAAGAAACGTTCATTAAGTCCCTGTAGCCTTCACCGTTTACCTAAATTGCATTTTCTGCAGCCTTTTCGAAGAAAAGTTGGCCATTGATATCACCGCTAGAAAATCCGGCCCAAACTGTCACGCTCTAAGGATGCATTAGTTTCTCGACGATCACGAACGGGTTTTCCGATCCCCACATGTTGCCAAGATGAAAATGCGCTTCGGCAGACAATAGTTTTTTTTTCGAGCAAAGTCGTTGTACATTTAGTTTGCATTATTTCCGCAACATTGTCCAAGCTGTGAGCGAATTCTTCTTTCTGTACAGATGTGATGCTGACTTTTTGCTAAGATTTTTAGTGGCAAGAGCTGTCATTGTGAAAATAACATTTGATAAAAAAAAACCTCTATATGAGCCAACTTCTATAATGCGTAGCTCAAGTGATTCAACCATTCTGCCTTTTGTTCGCTTCTTCTACGCTTCTTCCCCTTCTCTAGCTATTATTACGTCATTATCAGTTGCTCTCAAAGTAGAAGGTGCAGTTTTGTTTTCTACATTCTTGGGTGGTCTGAAGGTTTGCCACTTCAACCAGTTGTTATTAAATCAGTAGGCAGCTCTACAAATACCAGAGTTCATAGGCAGCGAAAAACTGCATTCAAAATTTCCTTTGGTATTATCGGTTTTCTTGGAAAACATATAAATTGCACTGGATACAAAAATTACCTACTTTGAAAAATATTTTTTTTTTGTTTTGACCAGTATTATATTGTAATTATTTTCCGCTAACAGTTGGCGAATTTTGATTGGAGACAGATGGGCTTCAGCGTTAGATTTCACAATCTGCTGGTACCTTTAGCTAGTAATTGACTGTAAATTTTAGATGAAAAAAGAAAGCATCAACTGCTCGATGAATGCCGTTTTCAAATAGTACTGAAAAAATAAAAAAAAGCAAATTTCTTACAACGCTTAATACGAAAGTGGGTCAGTGAGTAACACCTTTCTTTAGCCGTTTTTAAAGCTTACACTTACATTTTTTTATGTAAGTTTCTTATATTGCAGATATAAAATTTATGTCCTTTGCAACTGTGTGTGCGGTATACTGCGGTGTCAATTTGTGATTATTAGAATGTATTGAGTATTAATTTTCTTCTTAACTATATGGAGATTTTTTCCAGTAATTTCCATGGAAAATATAAAACATTTTACATTTCATTGCAGTAAACCCTATTGTTGTAAAAGAAAAGTGCAAACATTGTTGCACAGAATATTTTCTGCTCATATCTGCGCTGCTAGCGCAAAAACTTTGCAAAACAATTAACCTCCCCACTACACTACGACAACACTGTAGAAAATTTTCTTTTGAACACAAAGTTTTTCTCCAAATGTATTGTTGCCACTTCGTTGCCTTGCCATTTTACATCCGAAAAACTACAACACTCGTTTTTCGCTTTTGTTCAGTTTTGTATGAACAAATTTTTTTTGTTTTTCTTATTTTAACTTTTTATTTAGCAATTTTTATTTTTTACTTCTATTGCACATTTATTTGCCACCTTAATTTTGTTGCTATTGTTGGCATTGTTAATTTGCAGCCGAACAATTTAGAAAAAATCAGTTTCGCTGTTTTGCGCGGCTGATTGCAGTGCAACAACTTGCAGTCATGAACTCGAGGCGCGCGCTGTTCGCCAGCTGATGGCAAGCAACGAGCGCGCAGTAAGCTGAAAGCAGTGAGGCAGATAGCAAATGCACACGTTGCAAGTAGCACGTTGCACGTTGCACGTTACAGCGATCAATCTGAGTTACAACAAGGCATAAATATCGGTGGCTGGAAGTTGTTTTCCTTTTGTATTTTATTTTATTTTATTTTTTGGTCGAATTTTCTGCAATCATTAATTTGTATTTGTTTGTGTGTTTTTTTTTTTTTTTGGTTTGTCGGTTAGAAAGTCATTCAGTCAGTAAGTCAGTGAGTGCATTTTGCCACAGCTAGTATATATTGCAAACACAAACACGCGCACACAAACATGTGGTTCAATTTATTTCATTGCAAGCTAAATTTTATTTAACGTTGTTTTTTGTAAACTTATTATTTTTAGCAAATTGCTAATTAAAAATTTATAAATATATATATACTATATATATCCTATGCAGTACTAATTCCACAATGCTATTCAATTTTATTAGCACTCTCGTTTCCGCTCCAAGTCGGTCTATTCTATTTTGATTGCATTTTAATGAAATAAATTTCCAAGTCTAGCATTTTTTCTTCTTAATTTACGTTTTGTTGCCAAGCGCTTGAAAATCGAGACCATACTACTTGAAATTGCCACAAATTTTCACGCGCTTGTTGCAAGTCATCTGTCGTCGCTTTCCCTTTTTTTGTTTTTTTTTTGTTGATTGCGCTGTTTGGTTCCCGCGCTTATCGGCACACCACCAACAGCCAACAGCCCACAGGCAAACCAAACAAATCCAATAGCAAATCGTCGTCTAGTGTATTGGGGGAAAACGGCTGTTAATGTTAATTAAATTAACATGACTTTTCTGCTTCTGCTACTGTATCTATGGATGTGTGTATCTGGTGGAGCTATGCTTGTTGTTTGCCGCATAGCAGAGCGTTGTTAGTTTGTTAGTTTATTTTTCGTTGCTACTTGCCGCTAACGAACTCGCTCAACTCTTACTTTTCATGATTTCCTGTTGTTTGGTGTGGGCTGCGGTGCATTTGTTTGTAATATTTTGCACTGCATCTGTTTAAGATCGGTTGTTTGATAGTTTTTGTTTTTTTTTTGTTTTTGTTGCTTTGTTTTAACAGAGTACATTTACCTTACGGAATTTGGGTTTTTTTGCACTAATTTATTTGTATGGTATTTATTCAATTATTTTTCGATTCGGAAACGCAGATTCAAAGAACGCATGTGAGTAAGAGTTTCTTAGGAATGAAAATAGCTTTGTCTGAAATATTTTTTACGAAGCAAAACACGTTAAGTATCCAGTCGACGTAATTTTGTTTCTCGGTTTGGATGTACGGAAAACCTCTTATAGAAAACACAGATGGCTTTTGTTCTTCGACCGATAATTATTGTACATCAAACTCGACGGAAGTAGGTGAAGATACAAATTTTTAAATCTTTGAGTTTCTATATCTCAGCAAATCTTAATTCTGGCTATCGCACAGTGAAACAACTTCACAAAGTTTCATCAAAATCGGAAAACAAAATTTGTAAAATGTTATTTTTTATTTTATTGCAAATTTCCCATAAAAAAAAAAAACAATTTGCTAGCTCCGTGAGTGACAAACGAAAAATGTTCTTCATTTTAACCAAACCATCTCCATCAGGTTAGTTTACATCCATCACATTGCTGGTGAAATAGAAAAGGATACGTTAAACAAAACTGAAAATTGATATGCGTGGGACCGTGAGCAGGGAGATTTGGTTAGGTTGTTACCGTAGTCAACTCAGGAACTTACTTATTCATATAGAGGAGTTCACAGGAGAAACTCTGTGTGCCTAAAATGAAGTTACGCAAGCTGCTGATTTTCAGCTTTAAGAGCTCTTCTGGGATGTAAATAAAGTTGATTCCTAGGTATTTAAACATCAGTCTCAAATGAGTAGAATATGAAAGCATGATTCCGACTCGTCATTATATTTTTAGCCAAACCACATAAAATCGCGACGTTGCACCTTTATTAGCACTCGGAGTTCATTTCAACGGCCTCGGACCACCTCCGGCTAGAGGGATTGCGATTTTGGATGTCGTGGTATTTTCCTTACGCCTGTTGATCCAAAATAGAGCCCATCCAATAAATGTCCGCAGGAGGTTAAAGGTCATCCTCTCTCCCCACGGAGTCCATAAGTTCAAGGTTGCCCAGCCGAGCCAGCTTATCAGCCATACAGATTCCTTCTATGCTGCATGCGGAGTCTCTCGGACCACTTGCGGAGATAAAGTAAAGCATAAGTAGGAAGGTGTTGGCATCACAACTGACCACAGAGGGTCTATGTGAGCGACCAAAGACTGCTTCTATATCAAAGTAGAATGCGCTCTGTTTAACCGATTTCCTTCTTTTTCTTACTAAAAATATGTGCCCACCTTTTAAATTTTTGGTACGTATCTCCATTTCAACTTTCTTCTAAAAGCTTCTTTTTTTTTAAAGAAAATATCCAATTTGGTACTTTAAAAAGTTAAACTTAAATGCTTGACGGAAGCTGTCAAAGGTTTAAATTTTATAACTAGATAAATGAAGATGTATTGTCTTAATATCAAAAATAATAAAAATATATAGCATATAAAAGTATTAAATAAGTGGGCGGAATATAAAATTTAATACTTTTTATTTCGTCTTGAACCAGTTTTTAGCTCTCGTGATTTCATCACCATTTGGGAATTGAACTGTCTACATAGAGCGAATTATGACTGGATATATATTTTAAATAAAATCAGGAAGATAATCAGTAAAAACATGTTCAAAATTTTCAATGTAATTAAGACGGCGACTTGTAGAATAAAATCTAGTAGATAGGCTATAAGACTAAAACGAAAAACTTTGCAATATAACTAAGAAGATAATCTTGGTTTTAGAATATCCCTCTTAATTTTTATAAGCCGATGATCCTATCAATTTGAAATTATTACCGCTTAAGTTTTTTCAAGGAGATTATTTTCTGAAAAAAATAACACACTGTTTTTGAACCATTTATTGCTTAAATATAAAAGTGTTCCTTATAATTATAATAAGTTTTATTATTTATATATTACTATAACAGGTTTAGCATATTTGCTTATAATATTTGTAATGCATATTCTTATAAATCTTTTACCTAAAATTCTTATTTTTATAATTCTTACATTTCTAAAACGTCTGTCTTCCAATAATTTCATAAGCCTTTTTTTGCACAGCAAAAGAGAGTGTTACTCTCGAGTAAATATATTTATTTTTAAAAACAATTATAACTTTATTCAATTTGAAAATATAATTGAGCTCTAATGTTAAACTAAAAACAATATAAGTAGTGTATTCACAAAGTATATAGTTGGAATTAAAACGGGGTTTTTTTTAAATAAAAATGTTTCTATTCATAAATTCAAAAAATTTGCAGTGAAAATGAGATGATCTCCTTATTAATTTACTTTATAAGATTTTTAACATAAAAACAATGAGATTTCTTCTTGCAATTGAATATTTTCGACAAAATTCTATAAAATAAGGGATCATCTTCTTTTCAGCCGTTTTCCATTTCAACAAATTTGAGAAGTATGTAAAATACAGAAGATTTAATTTTTTTTTTTAGACGTCGCTCTCATTAATCATAGGTGAACTTTTTAGCTCTCTGTAAGCTCAAAAGGCTTCCTTTAGTTGCCCATTGTGTGTAGTGGCGCCAGATTAAATTTTGTTTTAACGACCGTAGGATAGATATCAACGACAATCGGCCAACAGGTCAAGCCGCCCATTTATTTAGATTCCTAAGAGTTCGAGCACAAAATGATTCTTTGTGATTGACATAAAACATTCTAGATAAGTTATGGTAGGACATTCTCTCAAAGGCTTAATGAGTTAAAAAAAATGTATTCTACTTAAAAGTAAATTAAAGTTACGCTAGTCGTGTCACAAGAATTACTTCATGGCAGCAGTGTGATGAATGGCCATTACAAATCGGTAGTTTGGCACACTAAACTACAAAATTGATGAACCTTTGCAGAGCTGCAATTGAAATTAGACAACAAAATAGCACATATAAAAAACATGTACTTAAAATGTTTTGTAACTAAGTATGTAAGTAGAAGAAAAACTAAAAAAAAAAAAACAAATACAAAGCTAGGCTAAGTAGAATACTTACTGATTGCTACCGCGAAACTACAACCAACTAAATTAATCAATATTGTTAACCGCAATGAAGAAAAAAACAAAACAAAACGTAAATAAAGCAAATAAGTTAGTAAAGTGTAGAGGAACGTCGTTAAACAAGCGGAGGCAGTAGCAATCAGTAAATGCAACATACTCGTACATAGCAGAACAGCAACAAAAGTCGTCGATTGTCATTGCTGTCATCTGCAAATCAGGTCAAACGTGCCAAGATAATTGACAAAAACACTAAAACACTACTGTTTGTGCGGAACCGCAACTACAAACTATAGTAAGAAGAAAAAAAACAACAACTACAGTGCACCAACAACAACTACCAACAACCACCAGCAACAATGCAGCTGTAACTGTTCCATCGTACCATCGCCGCCGCACTCACAATTAGAAGCGGATTTGTTGCAAAGCCAACGCCAAGATGAGAATTATAGTATAACAGAATGCAAACAAAAAAGAACAACAACCAATGAAGAGATAAAAAAAATTGCATTAATAATCGTTTTTACGATTTTGCCGAGATTTGATTGGTGCCTTGTGCTTCCCATTTTTTTGTTTTTTTTAGTCTTTTTTAAACGACTTGCAGGCCAACGTTGAGCTAATGAAGCTATGAAATGCTTTGACAATTTAACACCACTTTGTGGTAGAGATTGTTGTTGTTGGTGGTAACTGAGGTCTTACATAATTCTACAAAAATTATTAGCTAATAAAATTCTACAACGGTTTTCGTATTTTGCATGCGGCGTATGAAAAGCGAGAGCGTTTAGTTGATGAGTTAACCGAAGAGCTTAGTTAAAATGGATATACATTTACATTTACTTATATGTATATACATATGTATTTAGTTACATAGTAAGGGGGGTAAACACAAACAAAAAATTGTCATTGTATATTATTTTAGTATGCCCATTTTCTTTCTTTATTCTAACTCTTTTCAAGTATGTAGTTTGTTGTTGTAAAAGAAGTGTGTAGCGATTAGCAATTTTGCTAAAGTGGTACTAAAAACTTTAGATAAAATATTCAATTAGGTGTTTTTATATGAGTACAAAAAAGAAAACGTCGTACAAAGTATTTTACGATGTGCTATTTACAAGCTACAATTAGTATACTTTCAGATTCTTCTTGAATTGGTTTTCTACAACAAACATTACAACTAGCACGATGCTATTAGCTATATAAAATAGTTAGGAAACTCATAAATAATTTAACAATTTTTAGGCCATAAGGCTGTATATAAAAATATTAAAAAGAAAATATAATTTAAAAATTGGTATGTAGCAATTGTTTAAGGTTTTTTCTTGCTCACCATAAATTGTTGCATAATTTAAAACAAGCTCCTTTTAAAAAATAAAGCCATAAATAATTTGTTTTTTTTTTTTTTGGTTTTGGTAAGGTGCTTTAAAGAAAGTCTGGGAGTAACGGATAGACATAAATTTTGAGTCAATAAAAGGGAACAAAAAAGAGGCAAGTGAAAAAGGTAGTAAAAAGTGAAAATAGCCCTTTATTCAGTAAAAGGTGAGCAAAACACTTTGTTGAGATACTAGGCACAAAAGCCTCCCATACTAGCCCGTAATCGGATCACCAACCCCTTTTCCATTCAAAGCAGGTTCGGAAAATAGATGCAACAACTAAATGAAAAGAATAAAATTAATACATTAAAAATTAAATGAAGTTGGCAAGGTAAATAACCTAAAATATTAAAATTGTAATTTAAGACACACCGTTCCTGTTATGAATTCCGATATCGATTTATAAAAATTTGCATTCTACACAGAATTTCGTACAACCTATATATGTGCATATATTGAGTAAATAAAAAGGAGCCTGAGTTCGGATAATAATTACTTTAAATACTCGACGAATGTTTTTGTTTCAAATTAACTGTACTAATATAAAAATCTAATATAAAAATCTAAATTTTGAAAATTTATCGTTTTTAATTCATTCAAAGACAAGCTGATACCCGATACTTCGTCATTGCATGTTCTTGCAGTAGACTCTTAAAGATAAAAATTTAATTAATTTATTCAAGACTTAAGTCGTGGTAAAAATATAAATTTTCTGGAAATCTTGACTTCAGAGCCATCTAATAGATTTGTATACATATTTTCTTTTATTTATTTTTTTTTTCAAATAAGTACCTACATATATAGTATACAAATGTATGAGTATAATGTTATCTAAATCGGACTTTAAATGAATTTCTAATAGCACCAAAAATGCTTATTCGATTTTTCATAAAAGTATTTCTCGTCACACATTTAATACACATTTCTAACTTCATCTAAGGGATTACATTTGTGTGTGCCATAAGTCTAAGAAATATACTGTTCAAATTCTGTTTATAAGTTTTCAAATTGGGGCTTTTCATAGGGTATTTAAGGCTTTACTTAGAAAGAAGAAATGAGGAACGACAAAAAGCAATTAAGGTGACTTACAGTGGCCACGTTCATTTTCCCATATTTTCATTTTTATTATATTTCGCTCTAAAGTTGAATTTTTCGTATCAAGTTTATTATTCGAGTTAGAATACAAAGGGTAATCCAAATTTGGTAAAAGCTGTTAAAGTAGTTGTTGAGTTAGTATTCCATTTTCTCACCAAGATCTGTATTTCAAATTTGAGCAAATTTGGCGTTATCACTCCCATTTCCAAAAATTGTTTTTTCCGGATAATGAACAATGATTTTGGTAGACAAATTAAGTTTTTTGGCGAACGCATTCTCGTCTCAGCGGCTATACGGCTTAACAAGCAAAACTGCCACGTGTGGGTATCGCACGGGATTGTCGAGAAGCCAATGCAGCGCCAAATAGTGAAATTTTTTTTCGGATTTTAGATTGGTGGTATCATTGGCTAATGTTTCTTTAAAAATTTTGTGGCAAAAAAATTTCGGTCAGCATTGAGTGCTGCATCGGTTTGGTAGTGGTGTTATCAGCCGTCTCAGCGATGCCCATTACCCACCTCGGAGCTTTTATTTGACGAAGCTAAACCTTCAATCAACGAGTATCCGGCAACCCTTGTCAAACTTGGGCACACCAGTTTCGGCATCATGCCATATTCAGTGTCAATTTAGCTAGTTCGTAATTTAATCTATTCAACGAAAAATTACGAAATAGCCCGAACATAAAATTATTCTGAATATATCACAACGCCAAATCCAGTTTGTCGTAAAACCAATTTTGGCATGAATTACAATATTTTCTTTCCAAAATACGTCACCATTGTAAACGTCACCAACAAATAAACGAAAAGAAAAATGTCCCAGCAAGGTAAAGATGTTATCCATTATTCAAAATAGTCATATATCAGATGGCATCAGAGCAGGGAGTGATATAAAAAAAGAATTGAAATATATTTGCAAAACAAAATTTCAAGTGAGCAGCATCAAAAACAACGCAGTTGGTGTAAGGCGCCCATATTGATAGCAATGCGGCGCAATAATATAGTGCCCTAAACTGAACAAAATTTTGAAAGTCATCATGAAGTTCTATAGTGAAAAGAAAAATTGAATTTTACGAAAAAATTTGTCCAAAATTTGTGCAGATTGTCAAAAATATTTAAATTTCGTTTGTAGTGTGTTGAAACTTAAGTTTTGAAAAATATATAAAAGATCCTTACGAAAATAGTTCTATGAGCTCAAAATTCCATCATTCACATAGAAATTTCACTTCTAGCTACCTCATAGATCTGAATAGGAATAGGGAGCGTTGAAATGTGGAAGCACATAAATTGCAAAAAAGCCGACACTACTTTTTGCTGTACAATGCAGTGCGATTTTATTTCATTTAAAAATAAATTTGTATACATAACTTGCATTGTTTGTTGATCAACAACTTCATTGCGAGTTCGAGATTTGTGTTTGCAAATTAGAAAATCCTCAAAGTAAAACACTAGGATGAACCTCATGACATCTTTTCTGTTTTTTTTTCTTGTTTTTTTTTTTTTTTTGCAATCGTAAGATAGCTTACGGTTAATTTAAGAAGAACATAGATACAATGAATTCGTATCTTGATGCCCTACTACAGCCACGACACCCAATACACACCCCCACTAACAAAAACTTGCCTTTTTATTGTATCTAAACGTAATGCGGCAACAGAGATGTTAAAAAGTGTATAAAATGTTATCTCTACAAATCATACATGGTCCAGGATAGAGTTGAGATTTATTACAGCAATAAGTTGTTCAAGAAAAAAAATGCTAAGTGTGCAATGGATTGCATAACTTGGGTGTTGTTTGACACCACCAAAAGTATCTGCCGCATCAGCGGAAAGTTGAAGAATATAAAAAGGAACAATATGTAGTTACAAGCGCATTATACTACATCACACTTTTTAAAAATACCAACCAAAAGAAAAAAACAAAAAACCAAACTACAGCGATTACGCCATATGGCCGGTAATATAAGCAGAGTGCGCTGTATGCGAGAAAATATTTGTCTTATGCAACTAATTGAAGGATTTTTATTTTTGTCAATTTTTTGTCGCCACCCCGTGCCACATAACAAAGTTAATCAGATACACTAATATCGAGTACAAATTGGCTACGCTACTAAGGGGGTTTTGTGTAGTTGTGTGGGTAATTTTTTGTGCAGCGGCGCTGCTTTGTGGCTACTTTTTTCGAGAATCTAATATTTTTTTTTTCTCTTTTGTTTATTAATTTTCGTTGGTAAGCAATTAGCGTATACAGCTGCTGCAGTAAAGACAATGAAACCTTAGCCATAAAATTTAACTACTGTACACCTATAAGGTGAGAAAATAATACTACCCGATTACACTAGTTAACAAATAATTGATAAATGAGTGGTACCTCTCTGACAAAGTATCTTTTAGACTATGCTTGGGTCGCTGAACGCGAAAGTGAATTTGTTTTATTTTTAAGAAGTTATAGTGAAAAATAACTCGAAAATGTATGAAAATTTTTCGATTTGTTGACAATTTTTTGGCATAACACTGACTTTAACAGTTAAAAAATGGTTAGGAATATAAAAGTTTTGACATCCAAATTAGTACAATTTTATGCTTAACTCAGATCAGTTTTTAAAATTGCGATTCGTGAAATAGTATTGGAAACCTTTGAGAAAAAGTAAACCTATGTTGGGCCGAACCTATGCAAAAACTTCAACGCCCTGTATCTCAAAATCTAGATGCGGTGGGAAAGTTTGGGTGGCATTTTCAGAATCTGCGGACTCAAATCCTCAAAAAAAGGTGATATCAAATGAACATTCTGGCTGTTGCTCCTTGAAATCACAGGTTTTGGCAGATTGTCAATTAAAAAAGAGAATGTAGCAAAAATTTATATTGACATTTGTAATAACTTTTACAGATTCAGTACAATTTAAGCCCTTTTATGCTTCACATTTTTGTAATGAAATTCTTTTTCAACGAAACATTTTTAAATATTTTTTTTTACAATGAACAATTTTTCAGAAAGCTCGAAAATTACCTAATTATTTAAACCTTAGTAACTCTAAAAGGACTACTCTGATTTACACAAAAGATACATCAGCGTAAAGAGATTGAATGCACATTTAAAGCGATACGCATAGAAGGTTAGGTTTATTTCCTGTTCTTGAGTTTTTTGTTATGTTTTTTAGCAATAACTGCAAAAGGACCTGGAAAACAGGATTTTTACATGCATCACGAAAACGCTTCTTTGAAAAATATTAATGAAATTTTTATTCGTGTTCAGTTCAAAATTATTTTTATTTCAATACTTTTTTCGTGTAAACTAGTGTAATATAATTGGATAAAAGGACCTCGAAAACAGTATTTTTAGCTATATATCGAAAACGCTCATATGGAAAAATTAAATGAAACTCATTTTCGTGTTCAACGACCCAAAATTAGTCTAAAAAATAATTTTTAATGTAGTATTTTTTTCTTTGTTAACTAGTGTAATATATGCGCCATCGAAAATAGGAAGTTGGATGAACCGAGCGGGAGTTGAACAGCGAACAGCAGACAGCCTGCTTGCCACAGTCGAAAGTATTTTGTGTGCGATGGCATTGTTTATGATTAGCCATTTGCGGCTATTAAAAATACTCAATAAGGTGTTTAAACGCCATCAACATAGATAGAAATCAGCGCAAAGTGCCAAAATAAAAATGCCAAAAATTGATGATAAAAAAAGCGAAAAAAAAATAAAAATAAAAAAAATTGTTTATGCATTATCAGCTATTGGCTGAGGGAGGAGAGGAGGAACAGTGAGAGCATATGGCCATATGGTATGATGCATGCAGATATTTTAAAGTTTTGTGGGCCGCACAATATTTTGGGTGCAGGCACTCAAAAAGGAAACCAAACTTAAGTATTCGTAAAAAAACAAAAACACCGTATTTAGTGTAAAAATAAAAAAAATAAAAAAAATAAAAAAAATAATATTTACACCCATAAATGCTGCAGCTGAAAGCGGCAATGAGCTGTTGATTGCTGCTGATTGTATTTAACGCGTAATGAGTGAACGAAAGTGAAAGGTTGAAAGTTCAAATTGTGAACGCGCCTAATGGAACGAAGCAATGCAACAATTCAGCTAAAAAACATATCGTATGTAAAATATTGCTCATAATGTATGTATGTGCATATATACATATTTAAAATGAGGGGGCCAATATACTTTCGTTTAACTAACAGCCAATCAAATACCACAAAGCAGTTTTAATTTCAGAGATTTAATCTTTAGCACTTTCAAATATTCGGTCATTAGTGTTTTTACTGTCAAATTTTTTTTTGGATTTGGAACATCTGTTCACTTCATGTAATAGTTTCAATATTCAAGATGCTTTAAGCTTCCGTAGATTTTTAAAGCCGGTAGATCCATTTGAAAGACAGTCAGATAGGAATCAGTTAAGTTAGCTAAATGTCCTTGAAGTTTGCCTACGAAAAAAAATGCATGTAGAACCATCAACTTATCCCGCTTCTTTAATCCTTCAAATATTCATACACTTGTTGGAGAAATAAAAACCAGCATTTGTGGCCTATCCGAATTCCTAGCTTATTTGTAATGAAAAATTCCCGCATGATGGTTATATTTACATTTAATACATCGAAGATAGTGATAAATAAAAAAAAAAACAATTAATAAGTTTCTGTTGCCGACAAATTAAGAAAACGAAAATAATATAAAAAAATGCACTGTTCTCGATATACTTAAAAGTGCTATTTACTTTTCGCATATGAAATATAGTCAAGTACTAGAAAATAAATTTAATTATTATAGAAAATAAATATTGCGAAATATATGGAAATCATTACATTTCCAATTAAACACCTAAGTGCGCGAGCCAGAAAATAAAACTTCAGCGCCGATTCTACAAAAATATATAGACTTAAATATGAGAGAGATTTTTATATGGCATGCTTTTCAGTTTTAGCATGAGTGAAAATTATAATAGAAATTAGTATTAAGTAGTAGTATTATTATTAAAAATAGTAGTAGCATTAGCAAAAATAGTAAAAGAAACTAGTTAAAATAGTAGTAGACATTAGTAATATATAGTAAATAGTTATTAGTAGTAGCATTAGTAAAAAATAGTAGTAGTAATTAGTTGTAGCGTTATCAAAAATAGTAGTAAAAACTAGTAAAAAAGTATTAGTAATTAGTAGTAATTTACTAATGTAAAAAAAAGTAGTAGTTTACTAATGTAAAAATAGTTGTAGAAATTAATAAAAATAGTAGTAGTAATAAGTAGTAGCATTACTAAAAATAGTAAATTAGTAAAAATAGTGGTGGAATTGAGTAAAAATAGTAGTAGTAAGTAAGTGGCTTTAATACAAATACAAGTTGTAGCAGTAGTAGTAGTAGTAGTAGAAATTATTATTAGTGGTAGTTGTAGTAGTAGTAGAAGTTGTAGGGGTAGTGGTGGTGCTAGTAATTAGGATTATTTGTAGTGGTAGTAACTTGTAGTAGTTGTAGTAGTTGTAGTGGTGAACGGTCCCGAATTACTGAATGGTGCAGAAAGAGAGAGAAAGAGAGATAAGGAATCTCATATGTCATATCTATGGAAAAATTCACCACTAACTAATAAAATAAATAGCTAACGCAATTGCACGGTTTTAAATGTCGAAATATAGGAACTTTAAAGTAAAACCTCATACATGAACAATCAGTCGTATGGGAAACATAAGTTGTATTAAGCCGATCTAACCAGTAAAAGGTTTTATGTTCTTAGCTGCTTAAGGACAGTAGTTTTATTGTAAAACCTCATATCTGAACAATCAATCGTATAGCTTCTATATAATGTCGCCCGACTTGCCTACCAAGTTTCGGTCAGATATCTCAAGTTTGCATTCAAACAGACATACAGACAGATAGACGTACCTTATACTTACAAACATCGGAGCAATGTTTTAGTGCCATTTCATTTTAATGAAATATATAAACATGGTGCAATAGTCAGATGTCTGTCATTGTATTGACTATTTTCTCTTTGATAAGAGGAAATACACAAATCAAAAATTTTCAACTCTAACCAAAGTCAAAATGAAAAGCATTGAAATGAGTACTTTCTTTTTCATTAGGGGCCACGCGCGCATCGTAAAGTTTCAAGTTCAAAAAAGACTACGCAAAATTGTTTGAATATAATACTTCCCATTTGATTAAAAGAAGCGCTCAAAGCAAAAAGGGTCTAGGTGAAGAACTAATTTCTACTCAGTGCTTAACAAAAAATTATTGATTCATCGCCCTGAATGGGGAAATAAATTTTCTAAGATCCAGATATTTAAATTTGCATGAGATTTGCACTAATTAATAAACAGAATGGAAAAGAGTGGTTGATAAAAATATAGCTGCATGCAGAGCTTTATTAAATAAATAAATAAGTATATAATAGATGATCTTTATTTCGAGTCCTTAAATCCTGAAAATAGCACCTTCTAGGAGAAGACCTTATACGACTTGCATAAAATTAAATATTTTTCGAACCTAGATTTTGTGTTTTCCGGCGACTTATTATATAACGTGGAAAACTGTTTCACCCACTTCCAAAGTTTTATAGCTTTAAGCAAACAAATTCACGAAGAAACCTTTTGTTTATGAATGAGCATTTTCTCGAAATCGAAAATAAAATCTATATTTTTTCAGGAGCCTCTTTTTTGCACTTTGATAAAAACAATTAACAAAAGCAAAAATATCAATTTTTAAAATATGATTATCCACCCATTTTTAAATAAAAGATGGAGCGTAATAAAATAAACTAAATTAAGTTTACTTTTAAAATTTATGTAAATTAAGTAAACTCATCGTTATCAGAATAAAACGTCTACGGAAAGATTAAGCAAAAGTTAAATTTAAACAAAAAGCTCCGAACAAATATTTAAAAAAATAATTCAGCACACAAAGTCTAACAATATGTGGTAATATAAATATCCAACTTTACTTACGTTTTGCAAAAGAGAGTATATATTTATATCCTCAATGTGCCAGCGCGCTCGAGTCACTATAAAATTTTGAGAAAAACGCATGTGCCCCCTCTTAACAAATGTGTATAGTACAAGTGATTTTGTCATCATGTCTTTAACATGGCGATTTATGCACAAAAAAAGCCTTTCGATTTTTTCTCAGTTCATATCATCACAACCACCTCCTCAAAACTAAATACACTTAATTAGCTACTATTTTTCTGGTTACCCTCCTACAATAAAATTTCAGCAACTTATTAAACCTATGTATGTAGTATCACAAATATGCTGAGTATTTTAAGATAAATTAAAAACTAACTAAACGCACGTTTTTCTGCTTACAAAAGCAGCATCCAAATTCGGCTTATTGTTGCTTGTTGAGTTGCTAAATTATGCAATTAAGCATTTAGCGCAAAAAATGGCGAAAGACTGCAGTACTGAGTTAGCAATCAGCAGCTAAAATAAATATGTTTTAGCTTGAGTAATGCGTGTGTGTGTGTATTTTTAAAATGTTTGTTTTCAAATAGATGCACAGCATTTCTTGTAAGGCCACTCCTTTTTGGCAATGGCCCGGCAGACGGGTGAATTGCGTTAACTTCAGTAACAACAAAACTATTATACAATTTACCACGAAAATAAAAAAAATGTTTTTACAAGTGTATTTGTGTATATAAATCTGTAGTAAGAAATATGAACAAGATGACTAAATTTTGCTTGTTGCAAAATTGCTATTAATAATTTTGAGAATATTTTCCAAGCTATGCAAAAAAAGAGCTTTGGTTCTATTAAACAAAGAACTCGGAATTGAAAGATGTCATCGCAGTAACTATCATTTGCATTTAAATTAAAGTCTACGTTTAGTATAAATTTCAACCAAACTAAATTTTTTTTTACCTATACCACAGATATATACATAGAAGTAAAGTGAAACCTTTACTTGCGGGCATCTCCAATAAGCGGACACCTCTTTTAACCGCACAAAAGTTCAGGAACCAAATTTTGCGTTACCTTTACAAAAGTATAAAGAAAACGATAAAACCTCTAATAAGCGGACGCGAAACCTTTACTTGTGGGCAACGAAAAATTATGAATCATTTGATTTGCATTTGCAAAACTTTTACGCCATGTTAATTACTCCAACCTGAGAGCATGCCACAAAAAATAAAATATAGGAATTATTTAAAGAAAAAATGAAAATAATGAATGTAATAGATAAATAGAACATATATAATCCTACTCTGGGAATAAGCTTAGAGATTTATAATAGCACACATTACCTAAGTCTTATGTGTTTCCTTCTAAAGAGTCGATATTGCAAAACCCCACGCGAATCAAAAGAACCATATTAAAGAGATATGGTTGAGGTATCGCACACATAAATAAAAGGAAAAACTTCTTAAATGTGGATTACTCAAAAATAGATAATCCGTGTTTTGAATAGCTTGTCCACGCCTGAAGCCGGAGTCAACCAGTGTCGGAAGAAGAAAGCGGTCAAGCTTTTTCGGCCTCAAATGCATGGCTGGAAAAATGGCGGAGGTAACATAACATGACTTTCAAAAGCATATGTGGGGAATCTGCTTAGGTTAATTTCGAGAATGCACATCAATTCAAGAAAAAGCTACCATACATGTTATTGGGCTACAGACCAGATGATATATCCAACGCCGATGAAATTAGACTTTTCTCCGTCCTTTGCAAAATAAGACTCTTGCCTTGAAGAACGAAAAATGCGTTCGCGGTGAGTTATCGAAAGAAAGATGAACAGTGATATTGTGTGCCGATATGACTGGAGATAAAGAATAGCCGTTAATGACGACAAGATCAGCAGTTCCACGCGCATTTAAAAAATGCGATGTACGAAGCCTGCCAGTTGAATGGAAGTCAAATCCGAAACCTTGGCTGTCTCGTAAAAAAATATGTGAGTGGCTATAAACGCTTGATAAAAAACAACGCGTGCATCGGAGTGCGAGGGTCAGAAGACAAATTTCTTCGTAGTAGTAGAAATTAAAAAAATAATAATAATAAAAGTAGTCGTAATAGTTAGTAGAAGTCTTAGTAAAACGAGTGGTAGAAATCATCAGTACCATTAGTAAATATAGTGGTAGAAATTAGTAAAAACAGTGGTAAAAATTAGTTAAAATAGTGGTAGAAATTATTAAAAGTAAAGGTATAAATGAATAAAACAGTGGTAAAAATAAGTAAAAATAGTGGTAAGAATTAGAAGTACCATTAATAAAAATAGTAATAGAAATTAGTAAAAGTAGTGGAAGTAATTATTAGTTTCATAAGTAAAAATAGTGGTAGAAATCAGTAAAAAACATTGGCAGAAATTAGTAAAAATAGTAGTAGAAATTAATAAAAAATAGTGGTAGTAATTAGTAGTAGCATTAGTAAAAATAGTGGTAGAACTACTAGTAGCATTAGTAAAAATAGTGGTAAAAATTAATAAAAATATTGGTAAAAATTAGTAGTAGCGTTTGTAACAATAGTGGTTGAAAGTAGTAAATATACTTGTGGAAATTTGTAAAGTGATTCTGACGCGACTTTCATTATTTCAAAAATGGGGTCTCAGAAGGGAAGCTTAATATCTTAACTTCATTTTTTAACTTAATATCATAAATTTGATCCTTTTGCCTGCTAATATAACATCCGTTTGTCAGCCTCTCGATCAAGATATTATACAGAACTTAAAATGCCACTAAAACGCAATAATAGAGTACATTCCAATGAACAAACTTTCAAAAACTTTTGACATTTTGGAAGCTGTTTATTTTATTAATACAGGGAGAACATACCGACAGAGACCATTAAAAACTGAAAATCCGGTTTTTAAAAAACTGTGAGTCAAATTTCTGACTTCGATACAGAGGGCGATATTCCCATATCGACTACATCGGCTTTGATAATGCTTTTAAATAAAAATCTACAAGGTCAGCATTGGGACGACTTTTTGTTTATCGACGAATTTGAAGGCAATAATATTGGCACTGTCATTGACGAAATGTTACTGAGGAATTATCTTATAGTGAAACCGAAGACTTAAATGATGTATGTGTCCAGGATGCGGTTCAAATTTCATCATCATATTTTGAGGCACTAGCAAAACTTCCCCGCTTAAAAATATTCGGTCGGGACGACGTATTTACTGGATTTCCGCACACCAAAACTTTGGAAAGTCATCCCTAGAACTGTTTTATAAAACAGAATCAAGGGAAGTTCCGACACTGTAAAATAATTTTTGAAAACTCAAGCCCAAACAAATATGTATTTGCGATCAATATCGGAGAATTGTCTTTTCGACAAGTTTAAAATATTTTTCTTTTATTTGTTTAAAGGTTTTGTTTTTTTTTTAGGTTGAAATAATTTCCTTAGAGAACTAAATGGATCCAAATTTCCAACTTTTTGCAAAAATAATCAGAATTTGTAGAAGTAATTCTGGTATGCAGTTTACTAGTCCCATTAATTTTAGTATAATAAAATGTTAGTTTTAATAAGCTGAAAATTTTCGTTTACTTATGATAATTTTTTGTTGTTGTCTGTGTCATGCATTGTTCTCCATACAAAGTACGTTTGAAATTTTGTTTTTGTGTATGAGAGAAAATGACTGACGCCCTTAGCAAACAAATTATCAAAAATTAATAGCAATATTCATCTAATTGGAGCTGGCATATTATTACACCAAAATCTAACTAATGTTAAGCGACGAAATAGTTAATACAGAGACAATAAATTAATGGGAAATAAAACTACATACTAAGAAGTTTTACACAAATTCCCAATGAAAAGTTTGAAGATTTGATGCAATTTTGTTAAATTTTGCCATTTTTTCTACAAAGTAATTCGATTTATATGGATATAGTTAAACGGAGATGGTTATATAATGAGCTATACCTTTATAAAAAATTAAAAAACGTTATACCAACAAAACTTGCAAACATGCCGTGACCCTATTAGATTTTCCGACCCTTTATATACAAACGGGTTATTGTAACTATTACAACTCTAAAAACAAAAAAAAAAAAAAAAAAATATATGTAAATTATAGAACCGAGAAATCTACTTGATTTAAGAAGAAGTGTGTATAAAAATTTTACTCTAATTTGTATTCGTCCACTCCCATAAGCGAACACCCCCCCATAAGCGGACAACCCAATTGTGGAACCGTCAGTGTCCAGTTGTGAGTCGTTTCACTGTACATACAAAGTTGGAAATTTTTATTGCGACACGGACATGTCAATTCACACTTTAAATAGGGTTAAATGTCAGTCGCAACGAGGTTTTTGTCTAAACACAAGTTTGCTACTAGCAAACAAAACCCAACAACATGCATTGACCAACTCAACTCGAGGTGCCCCCGTGTGGGTGCATTTACCAACACACACACACACACCAATACACTTACATACAACCAACACATCTACCCTTCTTCCAAAACTTAATTACTTGCGTATTTCGGTAGCACTGACAAATTCCACACGTCAAACTTAAAAGCCCTCAAAAATTTCTGCTCGCATGCAACACAAAAGACTTAAGTGGCGAACTTGCGCCACACTGATTTATAGCAGAAGTCTTAGCGTGGCAAGGCATGCGCATAAATTTCATAATCCAATTATAAACGAAAAATATGAATGCAAAAAAACAAAACAAAAACAAACGAAAAGAAAAGCGAAAGACTGTGTGAACAATAGCTACAACAACAACAGCAAGTGTAGCAAAAAAATTATGAGCAACACACAAATACATTTTCACTTACAAATCAGCGCAATACGAACACCCACAATGAATGAATTTTTAATTGGCAAAAACAATCAAATTTTCTATTTATATTTAAACATATATTATATGCTTTTTATACAAATTTTTCATTGAGTTGTGCGCTGCAACAGCTGCCTGCCTGCAGCTCTACTTATTTCGTTTTCATGATAGTTTCAATGCCTTTTGGGCATATGTCAAACTAACTGACATTCATTGACAACAAATGAAAATTAAAAATGGCAAATTTGTGACAGTCACACGCAAACACACATACACACACTATTTATATTTATACATATATGGTGGTATATTTTTATTTGAGCGCATGAAAGTTGATATTACTTAAAAATTTTCCTCGGTTGGTGTTTAAGCGATTTTAGGTCAGTGTTGTTTTTTTTTTAATAAATATCTAATTGTATTGTCTTTTGGCGTTTCGTGGCTGTCATCTATTTGGTGACATGGGTGGCGGTTTCATAAATACCATGCATTTATTCAACACAATTGTCTGCGAATGTATCCGCTCTTTGAATTTGTGTGGTCAATGAAAATTGGATTACACTGAGTAACAAAAATTTAAAAACAACCTGCGGTCATGATTTTGTTAATAGTTTTTATTAACATTAGTGGCAGGCTTACGAACTGTGTTTTTACTTTTTTGGATTGGCTCTAGTTCTTGAGATAAACGAAACTTAAGAAATTAATGAAAAAAAATTATATGACCCAGTTCCAGTTGTATTAATTTAATTATTCCTCAATAAGTTTTGTTATATAAATTATTAAAACAAGTATTTCGTTGGTTTAAATATTTTATTTCCCTTGCAAGAGAGCAAGGGCAGCCGGTTAAGTTGGGTGAGTTAATACAACTAAACATTAATTCGACGACTTCGCCTAAATACCTGAAAACTCTAACACTCCCTGCCAGCCACTGCACGTTATCGACCGCGTGACTTGTAAATGCAACTTGTAAATGGGCCAACAAAGTGGGAATACTAAATACCCCTGTTTTATATGTTTATGGGACAGTCGTGCAAGAAATGAACATTGGATTAGAAAGGACTGGCCGGTGCGAGAAAATATGGAGGTAGGAACAGCAAACCAACTATATCATGACCAACTGATAAGCCGAGAAAAAATCATTCTTCCCCCACTTCACATCAAGATTGGGCTAATGAAACAGTTCATCAAAGCCCTTGATAAGACAGGTGACTGTTTCGAATATGTGTGCAAAAAAATTCCAGTCCTTAGTATGGAAAAATTAAAAGCAGAAGTTATTGATGGTCCTCAAATTCATACCCTTCTAAAAGACACTGAATTCTTAAATCATATGTCACAAATTGAATCTGAAGCCTGGCTAAGCTTTGTTAATACAGTCAAAAATTTTTTGGGAAATCATAAATCACCAGACTATACAAAACAAGTTGCTGATATGCTTCTCAATTTTCGCAAACTAGGTGCTAAAATGAGCATTAAAGTACATTATTTACAAAGTCATTTGGACAAATTACCGGACAACCTAGGCGATTACAGTGAGGAGCAAGGTGAACGGTTCCACCAGGACATAAAAATAATGGAAGAAAGATACCAAGGCCGATGGGACGACCACATGATGGCAGACTACTGCTGGAACTTAATACAGAAAAAGTTTTTCGTAATTTTTTTAAAATAAATTAATGAAAAGAATATATATTTTTTTATTAGTGTATTATTTTTATACAGGCGCGCAATAAAAATATAATTTAAATCCATATTCGTATTTTTAATTAGGTTTTTTCGTGAAATATTTAAAAGTCTTTATCTGAAAAACTAGAGGCAATTCGACAAAACTGATATTATTTTCGTAATCAGCGCCCCCAAATTACCCTAAATCGACTTAAAAATCTCCGACCGCAAAATTTTGTTCAGCAGTGTTATAAAAATGCGAATGTGACGGTGAGGAGAAATAAAGTATTATATACTTCTATAACTTTTTCCCATTTTCTATTTTAAGTTAAATATTTAAACGGGTGCAGCAATAAACTTTACTATTTGTATTGTTTATCAATGACGTTAGTAGCTGTTTTACATTTGCCAATTTTCTTTTATTTGCTGATGACTTAAAAAAAGTTTTCGGCTTCAGCAGACTCTGCCCATGAAATCAAAAATCTAGGTATTGTTTTGGATTTATTAACCACATTAACTTTATCATCTCCAAGACGTATTCTTTCTTAGGATTCATAAGGAGAAATAGCTTAATCTATCTTCATTCTCCATCCGCTCCCTTCATACAAGTCCCGATTGCTTCGAATTGACCTTAAGCCGCGGAAAAGTAGAAGAGTGATTGCTTCTTTTTTAGTGTTACTAAAGGCGATACCATCCGCTCCGATCTATTACAAAGTATTATCTTTTGTATTTCCGCTAGGCACTTACGTAATAATAAGCCATACACATCGACATTCTAAATTTTATACACCAAAATTTTGAAAAAATTCCGTCAATTTTTGAATAATTTTAAGTATGCAGTTTTATTGCCCAATTAGTTTTCGTATAATTTTCGTTAATTTTTATAATTTTTTTATTGTTGGTGTCAGTCATTTTCTCCCATACAAAAAAATTGTGGAACGTACTTTGTATGAAAGACAATGAGCCCACGACCCCACAAGCTCATAAAAATTATGTTTGTTGAATCAAGTAAATAGGCCAAAAAATTAATATATGTATTTAGAAAACGATACCGTTTAACTTGTTAGTAAAAGTCTAAAACCTTTTCACCTCTCACTTCAAAAAGCAAGCTAATTAAGTAAGAAGTTACATAACTTAATTAAATCATCGATTTTCAAATAAACCATAAAACAGTGGTATTTAATTAAATTTTTAAAGATTTTAGTTTTAAAATGGAAACATAAAATCAGGTGTGCGCATATAGTTTAATATTACGCCTCTAATCTATAGTTATATGGTTACCGTTATCCTTATCGATGAATTTATCGTTATCGACATATTTATCGTTATCACTATTTTTATCGTTGCCGAAATTTTTATCGTTATCGGTATCTACGGGCTAATTGTAATTTTCTTATTCGTCAATATTCACTATTTGACTTCACCGTTCTCATTTTTTTACACCAGATTCTGTATAAGAGTATAAGCAGTTCAGAATGCCCAATCGTGTGAAAAGTTTGAGAGAAATAGATTCTGGAAATTTCTTTCATTGGTCTAGTAACCTGCTCCTTTAAATGCGTACCACCCAATGAAATTTTACACGTTGTTTTAAAACTGAAATGGTCGACTGGTTGAGAACAAAAGTATCAAATAATATTCAGACAAATGAGACCCTGCAAAAAAAAATCAGTTCAAAATGGTGAAATTTTCACCATCTTTAATACAAATAATTTTTTATACCGCCAGTCAATGCTAGATTGAGAAAGTTAATTTGTGTATTCTAAAGTGTGCTGTTTCAGCTTCTAATGCACCAAACTTCACGGTAAAGATTTTGACTTCATTATTTTTATTTTCTGTTCATATTTTTCTACTTTTTTGGATCAGTGGTCGTGGCGGTTAAAATTTATGCTACAATTAGCATTAAAAGTTATTTTTAACTTGTATTTTATTGCACCTTAGTTTCAAGCCATTTTCGATTATGGTGCAATAAATTCAAAAATAACAATTATTTTTAATATTTTATTTAATTATTTCACAAGTAATTGCTACTTTTATTTATTTTTTAATAATATTATGTCAACTGGTATTGAATAAATTCTATTTGCAAAAGTTATTAAAACAAATAAAACAAAAAACTTGTAAATACAATTCATTCCCAATACCCAAAATAAATATGTCGTTAAGGACATTCAAAATAGACTATTGTTATATTTTTTCTTGACCTTTGACGTGCTTGAAATTATGGCAATAAAATAAAAATACTAAAAACAGAAGAGTATTTTTATTGTTGACTCATTTAAATAGAGTAGGGCGAATGACCTCAAAAGTTTGACGCAAAAGAAAAACCAAAGTCGCTGGTCGAATATTATAAAATATTTATCATAGAAAGCTCAAGGTCAGTCGGATATAATTAGCGTAAGGCCTGTGTTGCTATCGCTATAAATTGCACTAGCTTTTAATTTTTAATTATAAGTTAAGTTTTGTATAAATAAATAAATAAATAAGTAGTCAATAAAAATATTTTTTTTTATTTAGCTCACATCAACAATTCTTATCAGTTGTTTACGAATAATTGTGGTACGCAAATTTTTGAAAAAAAAAATTATTAGTTTACTAATCTACTACTGTGAAAGTTTGAATCAATCAAAACTTTATCTTAACACAACGATATACCGACCTCCTTTTTTTACCAAAATAATTGAAACCAATGCCTTCGAAAATGTTTTCTTCAAAGGATTATAGCTACAAATACCGCAATCGCAGCATTCATTGAGACAAGTCTCTGCTGCTTACTTTAAAATTTTTTTTTTTTTTTTTTTTTTACTGACAATAACCGCAACTGTGGCAACACTGCGTTTAAGCTTTATTTATAAAATGTTTTCGTTTTGCGCTAAATTAATCATGTAAATTAGTTTTCCCTAGGGGCGTGCAATATAATTACAGAATTTCTATGTTTAGGCTTACTTGGCGCACAACAATCAAACACACCTACCTATACATACAACCTACAATGCTGTGTGCACGGAGCGCATGAAACTGAAACGGGTGTCCTTTTCACATCGAATATAACTGCAGGCCTATCAGACAGCCAACTAAATATTGACTTCAATAGCCAACTGTCTAGCCAGATGATATTACATTGCAGCTGCCGGCTGCCGGCTGTCCTGGTGTCTGCAGTTCTTTCCTGGCTGTACAAAGCTTGCCGCTGCTCAGTCTGTCGATTGCTGCCTTGGCGACTACTTTGTCACAATTTTTCAATGTTCAACGCATTCATTTGCGCATTTCCAACATTTCAACACCGCGAGGCGCAAGTAAATGTGCGGTTTTGGCGCAGGAGTGGTTTGCTATTTTTTTTTTTTATTCTTAGTATTTTCATCGTTCGCTTGTCCTTTGCGTTTGTGGAATGTATGTAGGTACATTTTGGTAGCATTGAGCTGTAACTCAATTTAGTATGTTGTGAAAAGTAACAGGAAATGTTGTTCTAGGTGGACTTCGATAATTTTTGTACCCAGTTAACAAATAATGGAATGCAATGCAAATTATCCAAGGAATTAAGGATGACGGCGTTTTCTTCTAAAATATATCATATTCCGCCCTGCTGAAGAAACAGTAGCACAAAATTATGAACTTAACAATTCTCTAGTACATACAAATGTACATATTATATTATATATTACACTCTATACTCATCCTTGTACAAATTAAATTTCTGGGTAGAAATACATCCTGAAGAAATAAAACTCACTCACAATGTTATGACCAATGCTGTTAAATCGAAAAATTGTCTTGTTGAATTTAAACAGTGTTGGGAGAGATGCACAAACGTAAATTTTTCTGAAACGGGGAGCCCATCTATACCAAATTTTGCTCATTAATATCCTTCTGTACGACTGACCTTTCAGGTAGATTAGAAGCTTTACATTTTAAACCACGTCCATCGTCAAGACAAAGATTTTTTGGTTAATGTGGTTAAAATACGAGTTCAATAAAAATTATCGTTGAAAGGAATACAAAAAACGCGTACTTTGAGTTAAAGATCAAAGCTAGCTATTTTTATGGAACTTATAGCTCCGCAATATAAACTCGAAATCACGCCTAATCAAAAGGAAATCAATTTTTTGAGGTTTTTTGTTAAATTAAGTTTATTTTTAAAAAAGTAGTAAAAAAGTGTACCGTTTTATATTAGAGGAGTAATAAATCGATATATATGGGTTCGATTGAAGAAGAACTATGTTACCTAAATATATGTTTGTAAGCGTTTGCTTAATATTTCTTGTACTACTCCCTTTCGCTGCATCTTCAGAATGTTGCCATATCCTATGAAGTGAATCCGTTTCAATGCCAAACTTATCAAACTGATTCGTATTTATTGGATAACCAGATGAAAATTACCCCCAATTAAATTACCTAAAGGAATGGAATCTACAACATACGCTTCCTATTTTCTGCAGAATTTTTCAAAGATGGCTACTAAATAACCCTTCCTAAATTGAGGATTGTTCTTAAAAACGAGGATTCTTCAAAGAGAAAGAGATTCAATATCTCTTCTTACGTAGTTTACAATATATTTAGAGCGATTGCAAGATTTATCTGGTTAGCGGTAAACGTGCGGTCAGTCGAACTTCATGCGATAAATAGGTCACAGCTTTTAATAGTCTAGGTAGGACTCGAGATTACTTTGGATTGCTATTGTACCACGCCATTATCTTCTCATTTGTAGCATTTCGTTCCAATTACCTTGGTTGTCATTTGGTAAATATCACTGCAGTTACAAGTTAGGTTAGGTTGGGTTAATCAAACTTGCATTTCTTGGGTCCTAGAGGAACAAATTGAAATATGGCCTCTAAGTAGGCTTACAATAACACCATATAGGATGCTAAACTGGCGAAGTCAACCATCTTAGTAAATGATATATTGCAGCGCCTCCTTGAATTTCGCTGAATTCAAAATTGCTATCATACTATTAGGCCCTTTAGTGTTTCAATACTCTGTTTTCATTTTCAGTAATTCTAAAGAAGATACATCTTTCATTCGTATTGCATGCGACTCTCTCAATCTTGCAATCTGGAGTCACGATGTGAAAACCAGTGTGATCAAACATCTCGGTCAGGAATTTTGAAGTGAAACTTACTAAACGAATCCGAGCTTGCCTAGTCTTGTAGTCTTGTATCCTTCCCCGAGTCTTGGTCGATAATTGTTATAGAAAAAAGTCCCTTAAGTATGCGGAGTTGCAGATCTTTTAAAGTAGCTGCTATATGGCCGAACAAGTTCGCATAGATCCAGTGACCGAAAAATAAATAAACCTTTGGAATTTAGTTTAGACCAGTTTATTGGTTTTTTGGAGTATTTTTTTCTACCACCCACGGCAGTATACATCGGTACAAAATGCCAAACGATCGAAAGTAGAGCCACGCTATAAACTTTGAGTCTCTTATGACGAAGTCTTTCGTCGGTTTCCAGAAGAAGGGGAATCAAAGCTATGGTTATGTTCGATGTATCTTCATTCCCAAGGAAATCTGTACTCCGAAGAGATTGAGGTCAATGGATTGGCTTTCCACGTCAAATTTAGACATGTGAATGTAGGCTTAATTCTCTCAGAATTTGTCTTAACTTAAACATGCATAGTTTTCAAGGTATTGAAGAAAGTAAAAAATATTGCCGATAGTCTTTCAATAGTTTTCCAAGGTTTAGCTCAGCTGATTCTCACAAAATTCTCCCATACATAGTTTTAGCATAGGATTATTTTAAACATAGGGAGTTAAGCCTTGAAGCAAAGGCAGAGAAAATTTTCAAACTAACTTCTTAATTTACACGTCGAAATTTTGTAAATAAGCTGAACAAGGTTCATGCCATTAAACAACACAAATTCAACAACACAATATACTCAATGATATAATGTAATCTTAAGGCATTTCGTTTGTTGGGTGTTTGCAATATTCTACTTATATCATTCTTTAGTTTATTATTTTTATACTCAATCAGCGCACTGCTGATGAAGAACGGGCTATGATTAATTTGGGACAATTTTTCGTTTATTGAATTGGATGCGATGCTTGTAGTTGGAATACCAAAAGCCAGCAATCAATGAATGAAGCAGGTTATTTTTTTTTTTTTTGTTTAACATGAGAATTTGCACTACGTGCACGATGCAATGAAAATGTAAATTACACCACTACATCAGTGGGAAATAATAAAAAACAGTCGACTAGTTAGTAGAATGGGATCATTGTTATACAGAGGGAAAGCACATAAAAAATCCAAATGCGGTCAAGTTAATGGATAGCAGAACATTCTGGTAAATCTGTGTATTGCGCACTAACTAAAAAAAAAATTGGGCTAAAGTAAATTGCGCCCCTCTCAGCTGCCTTCAATGCAATCAGCAATAACTTGTGTCATTTATTTGCATAGACGCCGGTGGAAATTGACTGCCGAAAGCGTTGGAGAAAACCGCGTACGTATGTACATGAAATGCAATTCGCCCTCTAGTGTTTTATGTCTTTCAAATATTTAAATGCTAAAGGCCACCAAAACTCTTCACTACCATACACACACACACACAGGCGTTCATTCACAAACTACGTGCGCTTTTCTTACCCAATCCAGCCCAGATTTACCACTACACACACACACACACACACATATATAGTGACGGGAAAACAGACCGACAGCTCGTCACTCACTCACTCACTCATTCACCCATGTTTTGCCACATTCCAATTGACCACACACACAGTAAAATATACTGACTTAGTATTTTTACTACATACATATATGGGCATATAAAATTCTGCGTGATTTAAACGTTGCAACTATAAATAATTTATGTATTGCAGCTAAGTTGGGGCAGCACTTTTATGTCTAACGCAGACAATAAAATCTCCAAGTAAAACGAAAGAAAAAACAAAAAATACATTGACTTTCTAACAAACAACAACAACAATAATGTTTGCGGTTAGTTTGTTTGGGAAAAGAGCGCATTTATAAAAACAGGAATATATATTTGCAATTATTGCACTTTCTCATGTCGCCCGTTAGCAGCTACATAGAGGCACAAGTACTTACTATATGAGATATCTAATAATAAAAATAAAATTCGTTCCGCAAGATCCTGGCACTAACTTGCTGCGAATATATTTCGATATATTACATACATACATAGAAGCATAGAAGTTAGTGTAGGAAGAGAGCAAAGAATGCGACTGCTTTGGTTTAACCGGGGCGCATGCGCACTCCAGCACTTTAATTATTTCAGTGTCAGTACATGGCATTTTAGTGCCGAAAGTGCGGTCAACGCCAACAATGGACAGATTTACATGTGCGCCTACATTGCAGCGGTGGTGGAAGGCATTGGGTTAATATAAAAATCCAGTACAACATGTCAAATGTACTACAGTGGTTCAAAAATACTGCAACATTTTGAATTACTCGATGAAATCGATTTATTTATTTATGAAGTACCAGAAAAACCCGGTAGACGTTGTCCTGGCAATATTTATTTATAAATTGTACTTTGCATATGTTACCAGAAAACTTATATCGGTTTCAGTCATATATACCAGGTGGCAACCCGCTCAAAAATATTGGAATGCATCTTGTCTTTGCCAAGGCGGACACTTACATGGTACTCATATTTATAAATTTTGCATTCTTGTGCATAATTGAATTACGTGTTACTTTCAAATAAGGTGGCAACCCTCTTTAAAATGTACATATAAACTTTATCCTAACGAAACAACTGGTTTGTCACACATATTTTACTATTTCATATCATGTGCATAGTTTAATTGAATTCAACTTTTCAAGCAGGTGGCAACCTTCTTTAAAATATAGCTTGCTATAGACCTTCTCATCAGTAAAACGAAACGTTTGATACCTAACTTGCGTATAATTTGATTAAATTGGAATTTTCAAACAGGTGGCAACTCTCTACTTGGTACAGGTCTTCTCCTCAACGAATCAGTTGGCACCCATATTTTCGGATTTCATTTAACTTTTGTATAATTACAATAAATCCAACTTTTCAAACAGGTGGCAACCCTCGCCAAAGTATAGATAAGAACCATACCTCTACGGAAAGAACCATTTGATACCCATCTATTCATATTTTATATAGCTTTTGTAAATTTAAATAAATTCGACTTTTCAACTAGGTGGCAGCTTTCTCCAAAATATAGGTTTGATTCACATCATCGGCTGGCTTTAATTAAATTTTACTTTTACCCCAAGTATTGAATATTCTGTACAACCTATTATCATTCCCACCAAAAATACACTTATAAAATTTCATAAAAATTGGTCAAGACGTTTCGGAGGAGTCCGACCACAACCACCGTGACACGAGATTTTTATATATAGATAAGATTTATTCATAGCGTTTTGTATTATTATACACCTCATACTCTTCAATTTTTGAATCCAGTTTTGGAGCTAAGTGTACATTCCTAGATTCTTTGGGTTTGAATATAGAATATAATTACTAGTTCACAAATAGCCGAAGTGGGGCTTGAACCATTATGGACCTTAACTGATCATCCTCCAAAGGATTAGATGTTGAATGGGTATACTCAGTGCTAAGTAAAAGGAACTGTTGGGGGTCTAAGGCAAGCGAAACTTTTCCTTTCAGTATCCTTTCAATAGTAGGATATTGCATCATTTAATATGATATTAATATTAATTTAATCATAATATTAGACTTCGTTGCAGCTCCATAAACTGTCACTACCCGCTGCATTTTCATATCCGTTGGTTCAGTCTGTGTTCTGTGACTGGTTACCGATTCATATCCGGTCTGGGTCAAACAGATATTGAGGCACTTCTACTCATGCGTGGTCGTGTGAGGGATTCGCTTAACAAGGACCTTTAAGCCTTCTTTACGAAAACTAAAGTCATTCTGTGAAATCAGGATTATGAATGAACGTGTTGCCGGAATCTGAAATGCCTTTCAAGTCACAGTATCTCTTCGTTTCCGTTTCTACCCTTTTATTAATCTTTCTAACTGTTCCTGGTTTGAATTGATAATTTTGTTTGAAATTCCACGGATCTCTGCTTTCTATAAGCGACATGACGTCTTATCGCAGCGTTATCGTTGTCCATCTTCTTAGAAATGTATATGGTAATTAAGGTAATTAAGGTAATTAGGTAAGGTAATTTAAATTCAGCTGAAAATTTTACAGGCGAAGTAACTTTTTTTTTATAACATATGTGGAAACTTTCATCTTTTTGCAGCAGCAAAGAACACCACAAAAATCTGGCACTTTTATTAAAATAAATTTAAAAAAAAACGAGCTGTTACAATATCTTTAGAAGTGCCTTCGTCTAGCTTGCCTTAAGCTATTCAGTTGACAAGGTTGCCTATTCTACTTTCTAAATTCCTCGATTCGAACGTTTTATCAACTTGCTTTACCTACTGAAGCGGAATTATATATATATATGTATATAGTGGGAGAAAGAATATAACAATGTCGGTGCTTTTTTGCATTTATTAGTGGAATTCAAAATTAATTGGATGATAGATAAAAATGTTATATATTATTTAAAATTATTTGTATGATGAATGAACATTTATTCGTCATTCAAAATTACTAGAATAAAGAATATAATATTATTCGTCATTAAAACTATCTTTATAAATGAATAAAATTTTTTTCTTAATTTGCCGTCATTTAATTATCCAGTTTTCTGATAACTCCATTCCTGGTATCATGGGTGTCATTGAAAAGCTATTTAACTATTTTTAGTTCGTTGTAAAACAGTTGAATATCTTTTTTATATTAATTTCAGAAATTATTGCAATTAATATTATTACCTTAGCTTTTTTATCCGAAATGAATTATAAATTTGGAAATGATGGTAAAAAAATTAACCTAATTAACCATAATTAACCATAATTTTTTTTTAAAGATAAAATAGAATAAGTAAAATTACGCATTATGAAACACGAAATTTCTATGTTCCTTTTAATAAATTTTAATTTCGTACCCCACAATGAAGTGCGGCAGACATTGAAGTAAATTTGTATTCAGTTTTTTTTCGAGTTGAACACTATTTCCTAGGAAACCACAAACAAATTTGATATTTGATAAGCCAGTAGGAAACTGCAGACTTTTGTTATGAAAGGAGACAACGTTTTTTGGGCTAAGGTAGTTTACTCGTAGAACAAAATCGATTTCCCATTTAACTAACTATATACTAATTTCTGATGTAACTTAAATCGAAGAAAGCATTATGACTTTTTATCAGAGGCCGTAAGGGTTATAATTTTTATTTAAAAAATCATGATTTAATCGTTATTTTTTTCGATCAAAAATAATCGATTTCTTAGATTTTTATATTTTTGATCAAAAATGATCGATCGAGGTTAATCGTTATTCATCGAATTTTGTTTTTTCGGTCAAGTTTGATCGATATTTTGTGATATTTTTTTCAATCATAAAACCGCTTACAAATTTGTGCATAAAATTGTAAATGAATAACGATTACATTTGATCCAGAAAATAAAAATCACAAAATAACGATTATACAATTATTTAAAACGAAAAATCGTGAAAAAATAAGGTTAGATTTGTATAGCATATGACATAAGGATTAGGTCGATATATTCAAGTTTTGTTTTGCCAATTATTTGTAGGTCCGAAAAAATCATTAAATTATAAAAAAAAAAAAATTATTTCTATTAAAACTTACAATAATTATTTTCTAATTTTTCTAAACATTAATAACTAACCTACTTTGCCATAAATTTTTGATTTTGCGAACACTGTACTACTCAAACATCCAATTTAAATCATTCGGTGCTGCGCTTTTCTGTCAGCGCACATTTGAAAACCCAACAACAATAGCAAGTAAACATTCTTTCGGCGTCCAAGACAAATCGATAAGTAATTCCGTTGAAACCTTTTTGATTTTATAGGCTTTCCTTCAAATACTTTTGACTTGAAAACACAAATCGCCGCAATTGCTAGTTATAATAAAAGGCTGTAAATGAAGCGCAAGAAGACACACACAGAATGATATTTGTATATAGCTAAAGATATCCAGATATTCCGTGAGACACGTCTAGCATTTACATATGTATATACATTTGTGTGTGTAAATATGTATGTACAAGCGCTAACATATCAAAGCATGTAAGACCTTTATAATATGTGTGGTGTAATAAAACTGAACCACAATTTCGAAAGCTATAAACACAACTGTTGTATTTTATGTTGAAAGTATTTATAAGCTAACTTTCTATATAGTCATTTTGCTCTTTACTTACCTCCTACACACTAACATATAATACATACATATATATTGCTCTTCTACAAAAATGAGTGCAAAGTTTACTTTGCCAGACGAAGTAAATGTAAATTTGGTTTTGTTGCCAAGTAGAACTCCAAAAGTTGTGTCAAATTTAAGAGATGGTTCAACTGCTATGGCTAAGTTAAAGAGTTTCAAAATATTAACGGGCCTCAATAACAAAGATTTCGGTAATCAACACTTGCTCGTAGTTATCGTTAACTTTACCGCTGTTCTTCAAGTATTTCACTAACAAATTTAGATATATTATGTAGACAGGCAAACAGTCTATGTTTTTGTATTCACAGAAAGTGTAGGCCTAGGCTAGTCATTTTTAGAATATCGTTAAACCACATGCAAATAGTTGTCGGACATTTAACCAGTTCAGCTATTTAAAATATTTGGAAACCAGTTCGGTGAATCACTGTGTCTCTGAATCTGTAAATAAAAATCAGCTGGTACAGGGCGAACTTATTAAAATACTCATTTTTCCTCAAGGCGCTTACTTACCGTCCATTGCATGACCTGACACAGCTTATCAATCTGACAGTTGTCAGGTTTACTGTCGCAGAATTTAAAGTCGATGTAACGTACTCTGGCATCATTAGAGGATTTTGTTGCATAGTTTTATGCGCAGTAGTAAGCCTGAAAAGTGTCAGGTTGATAAATTTTGTCAGGCCATCAGCGTAGGGGAGTTAATTAGTCAATTTTCTATAGATCGCAATGTTAAAGACACGAAAACTGCAATTTGAATAGCCTGAACTAGTTCTCCATTTACTTTCACGTTGACTTTCTAGAAAAATATTTGAAGAAAATGTATCCACAGGTACCTTATTATCAACCATAATAATAAATACATAAATTGCTGCAGTGGGAGTCGAAGAAATACACTTTTTTAATAATACAAAAATGCACATAACCATGAATTGCAAAAATTCAAGTTTTCAGCATTAAAATAATTCATGTCATACTGTCTATAAAAACTCGATGCCACTAGTCAGAATGAAAATCCATCTTTACTTCCTTCTAACCCCATCACGCACCGTTATCGAGAACGTACGTCTTCTATCATTAATTTATTATCAATAAGTGATAAAGGTATATGAATTTATATTGCACTGGCAGCCCCGGCGGACTTCGTCTCACCCAAAAATACAACGAAACTATTGCCAGACAATTCAATTCTAACAATGCCACTTCAACTTTCATAATCTAGCAGATGACGTTTCGAATTAAATATGGCGGCATTGTACTATTAACTAAACCAAAAAATTTACATTCCATTAAACTGAACATTAAATAAATTATTTTTTTAAATAAAAATTTTCTTAGCAAAAAATCATCTTGATTCGAGTACTTTGTGATACACAATATTTTTCGTTTTTTGTTCCGGTGCCAACACAATCAAAGCAGATGGCTTACCAACACGTGAACAGGCTACATACAATTGCTCATGTGAAAAACATTCATTTTCTAAATTTAGGCCACAAACATCCAGCCGTTCACTTAACTAATCGTGATTCAAATAATTAAAAACAATATCCGGAAACACTTTACGAATTAGTTCATCTTTCGATGTAACGAAATTACAAAAATTCGACGGAAATGAAATCAAACCGGTTGTGACATCGACCGGAACTTCGCCATTACCGATGGCTATCAGTTGTTTGGAGAACACATCAGCTGTGGGATCGTTTTGTAATGAAACTCGCATATTCGTATTCAATTTAAGTTTCTTCACAAAGCGCCACAAAAACGATGACTTCAAGGAAGCGTTAACTGCATTAGCAGCAGTTGATTTTGGAATCACAGGTAACATTTGACGGAAATCACCAGACAATAGAATCAAAGCGACTCCAAATCATCTTGAAACATTGCGTAAATCCTTCATGGTCCGATTAACTGCTTCCAATGCACGTTTATGCGCCATTGTGCATTCATCCCAAATGATGATTTTACAACATTGCAACACTTTCCCCATAGCGGAATTTCCACTAATGTTGCATGTGGGTTCTTCAACCACTTGGAGATTTAACGGCAATTTCAGCGCTGAATGTGCTGTCCGGCCTCCTTCCAACAACGTAACTGCTATTCCTGAAGAAGCGACTGCCAAAGCAATTTCAGATCTCGAACGAATAGTAGCCAAAAGCAAAGAAATGAGAAATGTTTTCCCAGTACCACCGGGAGCATCGATAAAAAATATTCCCCCATTTCCGTCATCAATCGCCTTCATCAATGTTTCATACACGATTTTCTGCTCAGGATTTAACAATGCAGCATATCACAAACCATTCGGCTCAATGCGTCTCGATCATATTCACGTTCTCGTTCTAATTCTTGATTGAAAGCATCGTGGATTGAACGATTAGGCGCTGGTATTCCTAAAGTACACAACGAATTGCCGCTAATAAGCAAACATATATCCTCAATCGCAATCAACGATTCATTATGAATCTAATCTTCTCTATTGATCGATTTGATTCTTTTTTGGTTGTTACCAAAATAAATAAATACAAAATGAAAAAAAAATTGAAAAAAAAAACGAAAAAAAACTGTCGTAAGACGCTTGGTGGTCAAAATAAGACATTTTGAAATTATGATTTTTTGACCTTTTTTCGATTTTTTTTCTTTTTTTTAAAACCCGTACTGAGAAAATACCTTTCCAGCAAAGTACAAATCATCAAAATCGGTTTGGCCACTCTCGAGTTATGGGATTACATCGCTTCGGACACTTTTTTTTTATATATATAGATGAGAAGCTACAGTAGTGGATTTAATGTATTTTGAATGACCTTAATTTTTATTCAATACAGACCCGTTACTTCAAGATCACCAACAAATATATGCTAAAATAACAGCAGTTATCAAATTAATTGATATCAAGGAATAAGCTCACAATAACGCATTCCTGTCTTGGAAATCTGGATAGCGCAGATCAAGCGCACTAGACGCTTCTAAGTGTCCGAAATTATTTCCATCTCTACGGGCATAAAAAGACATACCAATTTAAAAAAAGATAAGAAACGATTTTAATTACTAACCCGATATGTTTCTTATGAGCAAAACATATGCATATTAATCAGACGTTACCAGAAATTTTTTGCTTAATACATAATTTTACAAATTTTATTTATTTTTTATTAATTCGACAACAATGTGTGCCTAAATTGATTTTTTTGTTTGTAATTTTATATCGAAACTGAACAATTTTTACTTTGCAATAATGTTGTCGAAACTTACTGCCCTATCTTGATGACCTAACAAAACTTACCATCCTGACAGTTGTCAGGTTTACTGCGCCTAAAACTATGTCGCAGAATATAACGTCGCTGTCACGTACTCAGCCGAACATAACAACTACAATGACTGTTGTTATCATTGGAGACATGAAACCTGTTTTAGGCACAGTCAACATGACAACTGTCAGGTTGATGAGTTTTGTCACGACATCAGCATAGGGGGATTAAATGTAAAGAAGGAACAAAGAAATCGGAAAAAAATGTTTAGGTCCACTTTGCTAGCGAACACTATCCAGTAGAGGTCCTTGTAAATGATTGTTGTAATACAAACTTTATACATTGTGTTTCGTTAAAGCAGCTAAGTAATTCTTAATTTATTGCCATAAGAAAGTTCTGAATAAAAAATAAAAATAGTTTTTTATAATATTTCTCAACAAAATCAGCGCAGATCATGAATCACCTCAACCTCATTTAATTAAAAATGTATTATTTACCATAAATCAAATAGAGCATCATTTTCGATTTCTTATTTAACATCTTTTTTACTCGATTTTAATCACGATTGCGTTATTTTACTAAATTTGCATAGTTTAACCGTTAGTTTTTAAGTGTGGCAAGTTAATTCTTGAACAACGGATACATTGCTAAAAAGAAATTGTTATCGAATAATTAAATTTTTCTATCGCTTGTGAGATGTTTGTTTCTAAAGTTGTATAAGTTCGTCTCTTTGAATAATAATTTATCACAATATTTGTGCATCGTGCTCATACATAACAATTGTGAATTTGTTTAATTTTGTGTTACTATTTTTTAGAGTAAATAAGTGAAAACGTAGTTGCAACTGAAATGAGATGTATTTCGATTTTATTATTAAGCAGACACGAACAAAAAAATTATTTAATTAATCTCTTTAATCTACAATTTGAAACGCTGGACTTGCCTTTCCTAAGATTGTATGTCATAGGATTGGCCAGCCAACCTTTGCTTTATATTTTTGTTGTGGTAACCGCGACAACGCTTCTTGCTGGACCTGTCCGATAATCCGGACGAGAGTCGCACACAGAGAAAGGGTTGTATATAAAAAGACGAACGCGCTGACTGTATCAAATTTGCCTTTATTCAAGTTAGCTGTCCAAAGCAGTATTGGACGAACCGACTCATATAACGCGAAGACAAAATCTGATGATCTATCGTCGCTTGCACGAGTATTTATAGGCGATCATGACGATGCTAATCGTCAGAGTCGCATTTACAGAGTTGTATTTACATGGTTGTATTTACAGGACATTACACTGAGTCTACATTGAATATAACATTTATGGTATGCTAGTAAATGAATTAAAGTAGTAGTTGCAAGTTGTGGTTGTTACAAATTTTAATAATGCAATAATTTTAAAAGGGATGCAATAATAAACTTTAATTCTTTAACTTTTACTACAATGCAAAACCTTTACTTTTTGCGTTGACATGAAATCATCATCCATCTCTTTTTTTTACATGGCGCAACTTATGAGTGAAACAAAGCTTACTCAAATATTTTTCGTTTGGCGCCCAACATTACCTAATTTATTTACGCCCACCATAAAAAATTAAAGAATAAGAATTTATCTTAAATTTTTTAAATGATTGTCAGTATCATTAAAATTACTTACTAACTTACTTAATTGGCGATATATCCTCTTACGAGATTTTGGCCGAGTTTAACAAATTGCGCCAATCACTACTTTCTGCTAACTGGCGCCAATTGGAAACACCAAGTGACGTCAACTCCTTTTCCACTTGGTCTTTCCAACGCAGAGGAGGCCGTCCTCTTCCTCTACTACCACCAGCTGCTATTGCGTTGAATACTTTCAGGGCAGGAGCATTTTCGTCCATTCGCACAACATTTCCCAGCCAACGTAGCCGGTGTATTTTAATTCGCTGGACTATGTCTATGTCGCGGTAAAGCTCATACAGCTCATCGTTCTCTCGAACACTCCAAAGGCCGTCTCATCCGTTGCTGATAGTGCCCATGCTTCAGCGCCATACATTAGATGATGGACATGATGAGAGACTTATAGAGCGTGGTTTTCGATCGTCGAGAGAGGGCTTTACTGCGCAATTGTCTACTCAACCCAAAGTAGCACTTGTAGGCAAGAGAGATTCTACGTTAGATTTCCACGCTGACATATTGTAGGTGCTAATACTGGTTCCCAGATAAACAAAGTCCTCCACTTTGTCGAAATTGTAATTGTCAACAGTGATGCGGGAGCCGAGACGCAAGTGCGCTGACGGTTTATTTGATGACAGGAGGTACTTAGTTTTGCCCTCGTTCACTTCCAGACCCATACGTTTCGCTTTTTATCCAGTTTGGAAAAGGTAGAGGTAACGACGTGGTTGTTGAGGCCGGTAATATCGATATCGTCAGCATTCGCCAGAAGAGTTGCACGCTCTTATAAAATATAGTGCCTGAACGGTTCAACTCTGCAGCTCGAATTATCTTTTCTATCATAAGGTTGAAGAAGTCGCACGAAAGAGAGTCACCTTGTCTGAAGTCTTGTTTGGTTTCAATCGGCTCGGAGAGGCCCTTCCTTCTGACGTAGCTGGTAGTGTTGCTCAACGTCATTTTACATAGCCGTATTAGTTTTGTTGCGACAGACATTGCGGTAAATAGGCAGCTTCTTCTTGTGATATCGAAAGCGGATTTGAAGTCGAGAAAAGGATGGTGTGTGTCTATTCTTCTTTCTCGGGTCTTTTCCAAGATTTGGCGTATCCTGAATATTTGGTCGATGGTAGATTTGCCAGGTCTAAAGGCACACTGGTAAGGTCCAATCAGTTCGTTCACGGTGTGCTTCAAACGTTCACACAACATGCTGGACAGAAACTCCATGATATGCTAAGAAGACTGATTCCGCAGTAGTTGGCGCATATTGCAGGACCGCCCTTTTTGTGGATTGGGCGGGGTACACTTAAATTCCAATCACCGGACATGCGTTCGTCCGACCACATTTTGCAAATGAGCTGGTGCATGCACTTTAGCCCCTTGCCGCCGCACTTGAATAGTTCTGCTGGCAGTCCGTCACCATCAGCGGCCTTATTATTTGTTAGCCGCTTAATGGCCGTTCGAGTTTCGCCCGGGTCGAGTGACGGTACTCTTCGACTCCATCTTCATTGATTGAGGGTTCGGGTTCATCATCTTCGATATTTTCCACGCCACTACCATTAAGCAGCGTGAAGATGTGCTCCCTCCACAGTTTGAGTGTACTATGAATATCGGTGATCAGGTCGCCGTTTAGATTCTTATAGCAAATTGCCCCAGGCTTGAAACCTATCATTGAAATTACATTTAGATAAATAACTTTCGTTTTATAAAGATGCTTATCAAATCTACTCTATTATGTTATCCAGGCTTTGAAAATTTGTATCTTAAAAAAATATTTTCACATTAAAAATTTGGTAAAACTTTTGTATGAAAGTTTTCTTAAACACCTATTTACATACATACATATATGGAGAAAAATACTTTTTTTTCTTGTATTATAGCCTGACATTTCGCCGAACTCCTCCTTCAATTTGTGATGTGTGTCTTGATGTTGTAATACAAGTTGAAGGTCCTACAAGTCATTTCATCAAATAGACATTTTCCAAGCTTTCTAGATAATCGTCATCTATACAGAAAACACCCAAGTAATTTGAACTCTTCGTGTTGCAATAAAATATTTAGCGTAACAGCCTCATTTTAGCGATCATAAAAAATGTCAATGCAACTTAGATGAGTCCAGCAACAAGGCATACATATTCTTTGCTTTGTAGTCATATATATATATAGATATATATATATGTATGTACAATATTTTTAATCACTTTGAAGCCACTCCTCAAACCTACATAAATCCATAAATGCACACATACGTACATATATACATTTGTATGTACATGTATATACATATATGTGTGCGAAAAAACATACATGCGATATCTTACAAGTTTAGATCGATTCATGTGTATGTTAATGTCAGCTTGAATGCATGTACACCATTTTGTTGCATGCAACACAGAATTATGCTGTTGGCAAACATGATGACCAACACGAATAACAACAACAAAAGCGTAAAGAACTAAATAGCTTACAAGAAGCCATCAACAAATGAGCGGCCAGCCGCCAACCAACCAGCGCACCAAAAGCGCAACGCAACTAAGAAAAATCTGCGCGCCCCGAAGTCAAGAACCAAGAAGTCGTCAAACAGCCGACAATCAAGCAATAATTTTTTTTTGCCTGCACAGACGCCATGTTGCTGCCAAATGGTTGGCGGGCGAAGAAGCGGAACAATATTCCTTGAGTGTCATTTGTAAACAACTTGACAACAACTGCTGTGTGGTGTGTAGTTGCAACGTTAGCATTCCGTTTCGTAGTTGCCGTAGTTGTGACAGTATTGGGTATAATAATAGTATGCTTGTTTGTGTGTGTGTGTATTTGTGTGTGCGTGACAGTGGCAATGGCGATTACACTTTTGTGACGACTGGTGACTTTTGTGTGACGAAAGAGGTCAACTGCAACAAATACAAAGTAAATTGAAAACCTTTGCATTGCCGCGACTTTACCTCGGTTGGGATAACTTGTTGCGCTGCCACATTCAAATTAAATAATTTTTCATCCACCATCCATCCACTAACAACAAATATCGACAACAATAACAACTACTACATGATATCGAGACAAAAACAAACACTTGTCATGTCGCTCAGCGCTTTAATGCGCAGTCAGGTGCTAAGTCATTACGCATGCGCAAATGGTGAACGTTCCCAAGCTCAAAAAAGGGGCAAGCAAATGCTGGGACAACAGCGGACATACAGACCAACATGCAGTACCACAAGTAAAACTGCACAAAAATAAACAGACAACCAATTGAAGAAAACAAGTCAACACTTGCAGCTAAGTGAAGAGAAGAAAGCGAGATGGCATTGCCGACGAAAAGCTGAATGCGCCGGTAACTCTAACTTAAAGAGCGGCGCGCTCATTTAATTCCAAATGGCCGGCAACTTTGCGAATAGCTTTACTTCGCGTTGAACTCCTACTGTGCTACTTTGCTTGGGAAGGCAGCCAGGCAGGCAGGCGTGTAGTGTAAAGTGTGCAGAGTGTGGAGAAAGCTCATGTACATATGTATGTGTATTTGCTTTTAGCCGGCCCAGCCCGTGGGTGATATGCTTAATACATTCGAGAGACCCGAATGTATTTGAGTGTAGATAGAGGGGCATAAATAAAAATGCATATATTTATGTTGTGTCAGTTACAAGTGCATATCGTGTCATTAGTGTAAAGTGCATGTTGCCGCGCGCTCTCAACGATGGCTCGGTTGTTTTTTTTTTTTACCTGTTTTTTCTCAGCTGCAGTCGTACGCCTGTTTGCGCTGCACGCCAACATCGCCGCCATCGCTCAATAGCGGCCGAAATTGTTATTGGTATTGGAGCGTGTAACCAATTTTTGCAAACAGTGTGGAGAAATGTAAGAACACTTTCTTTACTTAGGAATGGCAACCCGAAAATATTTTTTAGCAGTCCTAGCACTAAAATTTTATTAGAAAAAGGTGCGTTTCTAATTCTTAACTTAAAAAAATTGAAAACTTAATGAAAAAAACACCGGCTTACGTTGATGACGTTGAAACAATAAAATTTTATTCAACACAAAACTAAATTTTATTCTCCCAATTTCATACTTTGATAAAATATACCCTATGCTGGCTTTTGGAGGTATCGTAAGCGGGGTCTTCTGAGATTACTTGAACTTAAATGATCTGGAGGGGGTAATTCATGGACTTCAATGACTGCATTCATAGAGCGAGAAACAATGCAAAATAGGTGTGCCTTGTTACGTCAAGAATGATAGAAAACAAGATTACGACAATGCCGGCAGCGTACACGTCACAGAAATCCTCTGCCAAGAATAACGAAGAAAGGAACGTGAAATGTAAAAAAACTGCACTTTCTATTCTTTCTTTATTTTTAAGATAGTTTTATACAAATATTTCAAAATTAACGTTTAGCATAAACAAAACGCAGCACAATCTATATTTCCCAATCTGTATTCGTAAACAAACACTCAGAACATCTTGCTACGTCATTCTGCCAAACGAAGCAAGTACGAAGTAACGGAAGTGCTTTTGGCGTCACCTTGTTTTCTCTGCGCCGTGTTGTTACGTATACTACATTCGAACAGTATCGAAAATATGACGGCTCACAAAATCGTGAATGGTTCCACTTTTTTCATTCTCTCAACCGCGTACCGCAAAAAAAATCACGGCTTTCAAACTTAGCCACACAATCCTTTTTCCGTCTGTTGGCAAAATCTCTGACTATCCTCTATATTTAGTTCGCGAATACCCTTAAAAACATCAAAAGGCAACTCTGTTAGCAAACCAGGGAAACATATGCTCTTTACACTCATTTATGCATAATACTTCGAATCCTCTCAATTCTCTCATTTTCGAACATCGATCTAGTTTGTATTTGTGTACATTATCGTATATATTTCAAATATTGCTGTATATAATTATTTGTAGTCTATCTAATAACTTAAACTCTATCTATATCGTACTTTGTTTTTGCAACTATTTTTCAGGAAGCTTTCTAGTAAAGCAGCGCAGGAGTAAATACCAAATTTGAACAATTAAATTTTGTTTAACCATACTAAGCATGCGAGAGGACAGAATTATTCCAAAAAAAAAAAAAACATTATTCTTATAAGACAAAATATCGTCGCCTTGTTTATATAGCCACAATGTCTTTGAATCCGATTATCCGCTCATTGACCTGAAACTCGATACGTGTTTTCCGACCATGAATGTAGATTTCTATTCATATTGAGATTTCATATATGTTGTACGAAGAAATTGAAAATCAGTGAAATGTTTGTATCTTATTTATTACAAAACCAAATTTTACATTTCCTTTATGCAATCGACGCATAGTGTACATGCAAGGATACTTTTGCAGACTGGTTTTTTTTTACAAAAGCAACATATAAACTCTAGTGGTTTTGTCTTTTTTATGCTCTGCTTGCAACAACCTTCCCATCGTCCACGTCCTTTTTGCTTATGTGGCTCTTCTTCATTAGAATTTTTAGCTGGTTGTGGAGCAATCGAAGAAGGATAAAGGTATCCTAATTTTGAAATAAAATCAGGAGTATGAGGCAGATTTTATTAAATTTTAAATTTTGTTAAGTTCTACCCAAAAGTCAACGAAAGTTTAAAAAGTTGGAAAGCCCATAATTTGGTACCCTAGCTAATTTTTGTATGAGAAATACGTAAATATTAATCCAGAAATGCCATAATAATGCCAAAAATGCCGAAAAGTTTGAACTGTGGGAATTCATATGTGTGAAAATAAGTACTTCCAAATGCACTAATTTAAAGCGCAAACAAAGCAATTTCTTTTTAATTTCTTAGATTATATAATGTTTAAAACAATTTCTGTATACATTTTGAGAAACATTCGGTATTTATCACACACCTAATAAAGAAAAATGTGAAGTATTTGATACGTTTGATGACTTTTTTATTGCTTATCTAATAAAAAAAATATTTTTATATGTTCATAGTTCAGCTACATATGCCAGCTTTACAGCAAAGAGCCTCAAACAGTATAAAGCTGTGTTGCCGCGAACTAAAATTCTAAAAAAACTAACTTTAGCAAAAAAAGAAAAAAACTAAACTACTTTTGATATAACTTCCAAAAACTCTATCAGTACGGCGTGGTTTTCTATCATACGTAGTCATATATTTAAATCGTTCCCGTTTTGCTTTAAGAGCTGAGTTTGGGTGTACTGACATAGAGCGATAATAAAATATCATAAAATATCGGGGCAGAATTTGTTATTTTGTTTAGTATAATTTGTTATATGCGGAGCAAAATGAAACAAAACAACTCTTCTTTTATTGATTTACAGGATATTGAAACCGAAAGAAAATAAATTTGTGGAAAGTTTATGGTTGGCACAAAAGAGAAAATGGATTTGTTATTTTAGTGCCAATTGATTTTTATAAGGCGATCAGAAAATTTTTTAGAATGTCGCTTACATTTTTTCGCAGCTATGACTCGGTATACATAAATTTTCTTCCTACACTATTTATTTTGTGTTCTGAGTTAGGCAAATATATTTGTTTTTTGAAGGTCAATTTATTTAAATATTAAACATGATGGTTTTAAGAAATTAGTTAAGGAAAGTAACAAAAAATGAATATTACCATATTTGCAAAGCTCTGTCAAAATTACTTGGTTCCTCTTAGTATTCGTCAAAAAAAGTTCTATTTTCTGTATTCTTTAAACTCAACAAACTTATTTCACTACTCCTGCAATTTAGAGCAATTTTTAATCTAATAAAAACAGTAGGAAATGAGATCATTTTGATGTCAAAGCGATGGTTTGCTCCTTTTCAAAAACTTATCACCATGACACTGGGCGCTCTGGCAGAAGTCTACTATTTGAACGATTTTTCGGCTTCTAGTTTATTTGTATAAATTGATGAATCGATCATAGCTTTACTCAGAAACCAATTCATTTGAAGTTGTCAACTTTTGGGAAACCTATTTCTGCCCACTTCTTAAACTAGTATGCCTTATCTTTTGGCTGAAAATTGCAAATTTTAATTGAACTCTGTTTTAGTAGAATAAAACTAATTAAATAAGTTTATAAAAATCTTTATTATAATATTATCAGCTGATCAGTACTGAAATACTCTGATTATAAAAATATCTGACGAAGCATGTAAACACTTCTCTAATCCAAAATTTTCAGTGACTTTCAAAAAATTAGTCCACTTTGAAAAATCACTTAAATATGCTACTGATTTGTCGCAATGCTGTTGGGAGTTATGAACTCTACGCTGCTATTTGAGGACAATTTGTAAAAAACCCATCAACAAAAAGTTCTGCAAAAGAAAAAAAAAAATGAGTGGATACGCTGATTGCACTGCCTGAACTAACTTCGTCATTATATTTGTATATGTTCACAACTTGTTGCTGCTTTCATATTTGCTTTACATACATATATTCGTCTTGAATCAGAAAAAAACCAAACTATGAATTTGTATTTGACGCGCGCATCCTTTGTTCAATAGCGCTGTCAGATGGCCGTCGCTGCTGCTACGCCAACTTCTAATCTCATTTTCTAGTCTTTCATTTTCACGTCGCGGCTAGTTTGCCACCTTTTCTTTTTTTTTTTGTTTGATTCTGCTGTTTGGGAAAATTTTTACTTGCAGCCACATCATGTTGTTTCCCGTCATGGTCGTTGTACATAAGTACACTTTATTATTGTTATTGCTACGTATGTTGTTGTTGTTGATTTTTTCTTTTCATTTTTGTTATTGCTGTCGCAGTTGCATTGTTGTCGCACGTCTGCGCCACGTTTATTTAAATGTTGTCAGCTTTAGAACATAATTTTGTCGTGACACTGTCAAAAAGCGCTGTTGTGGGCACGCTTGGGTTCAGACCGCAACTAAACCGGGCGGCACTAACACAGACACAGGCAGACTTTTTGCCCAGCTAACAAAATGTCTTAGCAAACGTATACGAAAATGTAAAAACAAATGTCAGCTAAAATATGAACGTTTCATCCGTTTTCTGATTTCATTTTTCCGCACATTTTATCGGGTACATTTTCTATCCGTATTAGAAGAGTTCCCTATACTTTTTCTGTTGGTCTTGTACCACGCGAAAAAGGGCGGCGATTTCGCCTACTTTTGTTGTTTGTAACGTTTTTTTAATTATTGGAAAAATAATTATTTAAAGAGGAATTTGATTTCTTTTAAATTTTTGTAAATAAAAGATAAAGGTTATCTCCAATTTCCAATTTGAAAAGGAGTGCTCGAATTCTGAAATTTAAGGAAACGAAACGAATTTCTCATAAGAGTTATGACAAGTTTTCCCCATTGCGCAGAAGAGTTATTTTGCTTTTTTTTTGGGTTGCGTGATAACTTTTATGCGAAATGTATTTATCCGTTGTCAATAAGAGTGCATTTTATTGTTTATTTTTGGATTGTCTGACGACTGTTATGGGATATGTTTTTTCTGTTGTCAATAACAGTTATATTCATTGTTTTCTCTTGCATTGTCTGATAACTGTTATACCAGAGAAATATTCCAATAAGTGTTGTATTGCCTAATAAATGTTATGCGAATTTTTTTCCTGGTGCCAAAAAGGGCCCCATCGTTTATTTTTTACATTCGTTGATAGTCTAGCATTTGTTTTTCCATTGCCTAATAAGAGTTATTTCATTATATTTCACTTTATTTCCGTCTCCATCTTCCCTTTCATTTTTATCATCTTTATGTTCTTCTGCAACCTCATCTTCATCTTACAACATTTACCAGGCAACGTCAAATATAAACTGAAAAAAAAATTTCTCCTGCATAACAGTTATCACGCAACATAAAAAATAAACAACAAACAAAATATTTCGGCAAAATAAGAATGTTTATCATCTAATAACTGTTATGGAAAAACATATAATTTTTATGTCTCTGGTGTAAATGTTCTATTTCCAATCACTATTACTTATATATAATAATATAGAGTTTCATTTAATGCGGAAAATCCGCACTGCCTTTCAACAGCCGCGACTCGATCCAGCGTCATCGAAATCGTAAGCCGAGGGCTTACTACGGACCACGGTCGTCAAGGGTAAGTTAAGCTATTATTAGAGAACGACCGAACTTCGGCCATGTTGAACCAATAAAGTTCGGTTCGCTTTCGGTCCAGCTTCGGCGAAAAAAAATCCGAACTTTGGACGAACATTTGTAAATATTTATTAGTATAAAAGTTGAATAAAATTTTACTTTTATTATGTTTTTCTTTTGGAAAAAAGTTAAAGCCTTACGAATTTATATGATAGCGATTAGATTGGAAATAACAATACTTATAGAAATTATTAATCCCGAATAAAAAATTTCGAAACTTATTAACGCCTTTCGAACTTTTAAAAATTCATTGATTATTTTTTAATTTAGACCTTGAAAATATTCGGTTCGGCTTCGGGCCTAAAAATCTGGGTGGGGTCATTCTCTAGTTCTATGCTGCTTTGAGATTTGTGGGCATTTTTCATATTCGAATAACATTTACTTTTTGGCTGGCTGGGATTATTCTTTTGACATTATATTTGTGTTTGTGTGTGTGTGTGTGTGGTTGTTATATTGCTAGTGTTCGCAGATCACTTTTTATAAAATATTTATGCGTGGGCTGGGAAAAACTAATTCCATGTTCTGGAGCAAACTGGGAAATAAAGTGAAGAGAAAATAAAAGTAGAAGAAGAATGAATGTGCACAGCGGCAGCAAATGAAGTCGCTAACTTGTTTGTGTAGCATGCAATAAGTAAGTAAATGAAAGCATGTACAAAAAAATAAAAAAATACATAGTACGTGCAATAAAATATTGTAGACAGAGTTGCGTGATCTCAAGCGCTCGAAAGGAAGACTAAAACATTGAATGGCTTTGGGAAGAAATTTGCTGGAAACTAAGCTACGTATTTAGGTAGGTTACGTAGGTTAGGTTAGGTTAGATTAATTGTGCTGCTCTAAGTTCGAGTTTACTCGAAGACCACAGAGGGCGATTTTGAAATGCCGGAGTGGTTTCTCCACTAATATTCTTTTTTAAAGATATTTAGCCACATTTTACATTAAAACCGAATTTTTGCCACACTGTGCTAGATTTATGCGGGAAATGTTAGATGAATTCTGTCTCTATTTTCGTCTATATTGTACTCAAATCGTTGAAAATTGTCATTGGCGTTCTTAATGGAGAATTCAGCTTGTTCGCTTTGATAAAGTTAAATTAGTTAAAGCCTAAAATATTTGCAGTTTATTATTCAAGTCCTGTACGATTGCAAGAACAGCAGTGAGACCAGAACCTAATTAAGATGAATGTTTAACTATCGAAGAGATTTTATCGATAAGTAGCAGTTTTCAGTTCATTTGAAGCTAGTAGTTGATATCCATCTCAAATAACTGCAGCCATGTCGTTTGCACTTAAAAATCACCATATTGGGCACTAGCTGAGAAAAGCGGAGAGAAGACGACAGATACTTTTATCAATTTTCTCTCGATTTGTTAAAATTTCAAATTCATCATCGCTTAAAATCACTCAGATTTCAGTCACTTAGCTCTTAAAGTAGATATATGTAAAAAAAAAAATTTTTTAATCAGGTGAATGTCCTCTATTTGTATAGGAAAAAATATTTGAAATTAAATAAAGGAAATTAATGGGTAAAATTTGTGAATATGTGATTGTGCTACCGTTATGCCCTGCGATGTAATAAAAACGATATAAATCTAAGGCTTAAACTTTATGTAACTTTCAGCGACCAATACTTTTATAACTTTCAAAGTAAAAGTCGTTAGAGAAAAGTTATTTTTGAACATTTATTTTATTTTAAATACAAATTCGATCTGCCCGGACTTTTTTGAATCTAGTAACAGCAGTTATACTTGGTCAAATATTTTTTAAGGAGGAACTAAAAGTCGTTTGCTAATTATAAAAATTAAAAAAAAATGGTATCAAATGAAAGAAGACTGAAATAGCTTTCAAACTGGAATATCTAAACGAGGATTGTCACGTATGGTAAAATATTTAAATTAAAAATGTTATTTTATTATAATGGCACAAAGCTCAGGTATATAGGTATTGGTATAAAATATATCTCAAAACTAAAAAACAAAAAACAAACACTACACCCTTCCTTCTTCCATAAAATGGTAATTTAAATATTATTCTAGCCCTGATTTATCAGATTATTCTTCTGTTGAGTTTGTTTGTTATTGCTTTTTTCTTTACTTCTACTCCTCTTTGAAGATTTGTTGAATGCAAATCACTTTCCCAACTTTTAATTTTGATTTTGTTCCCTTGTATTTTGTTTATGCTTTTTTGTAAGAGTTGTCAAAATTTACATACATTTTGTTTTTGCTTTTACGGTCGCTATATCAACACCACTTTATATGAATTCGCCTTGCTCAATGTAATTTTTTTCTTACGATTTCTTCGGATCACAATCGCACCCGAAAGATTTAGCACTAAAACTCAGAAGAGACGTGTAGCACAACAACAATGCTTGATGAGTCAAAAATATTAATTCACAAATAAGGGATGCGTTTTATTTTATAATTTTTAGGGAATACTCATTTAAATAAAATCCCGGTGAGTCCCAATATTCAGATAACAACTTTTTAATTGTCAATTAAATACTGATATTATTTTATTAGCATTTGTTTCCTTTACAAATTACAAAAGTAGGAAATAGATATATTTCTAATCATATTATATATTTTTTTTTTGCGTGCTCTTGACAAGGACAGACTCTGACTTAAAAACTTCCATATTATTGAAGTATTTTAGGTTTGCATTTTGTTTAGTATTTGGCAAGGTCTTTTATGTTGGCATAAAAAATATTATTAGATTATAAAAAATATATATAAATAGTTGGTGTCCTTGGCTTAGATTCATTTTGAAAGCTATTTCAGTACTCTTTCACCTCATACTAAATTCGTTCAATTTGGATAAGCGGTTTGTTTATTATTAGGAAATGACTTTTATTTCGGCCTGAACAAATGTTTGAACAAGTTTGAGACTTATTGCTGGACTAAGAAAAACAAAGACAGGATTTTTTAGTTATTATGAGAATTTAAAATAAAATAGAAACCAGGAGTCTTGCCGGGAGGTCCTGGGATCAAAATAACATTGATAACTTTCTTCTACAGGAATATTTTGCCCGGATTTTTTTTAAAGCTAAAAAACAAATAACTCCTATTTTCGGTCGCTGGTAAACTCTAATAAAAACAAAAGCATTTCTAAAACATTTTTGGTATGCAAACTTAAAGTTCAATAACTAACACAGTACAAGTTTTGACAGACTCACAAACTGCGTACATTTTTGACAATTTTTTTCCAACGTTTTTTCGCCATAAAAGGAATTCGCGTGCTTTTTATATGAAAGAAAATCAGTAGCACCATTAGCATAAAGAAGTTATTATGCCTCAATGAATACTATGCACAAATTGAAACTAGCACTTTATTGTACTAAAATTTAAAGTAAATTTTCAAAAATTCTTATAGCAAAGTTTGCAATTTTGATAAAAGTTTCTTGAGTTTAATTTGCATAAAGTTTGAAGATTCATTTTATGCGGTTTTGATTCTTAAATTGAAAGCAATGCATACCCCACAATTCTCAAAAAAAATCTCATAGAAACGTTGGAAATTTTGATACACATTTGTTGGATTTTATTAACATAATATTTGAGGATTTTATTTAGGCGGTTTTGATTGCAGAATGAATTGAGTATCTATAGAAAATTAGTAAATAAAAAGAGTCGAGACTCACACAGTCCCTTTAGACTGTAGACTGCAGCTGCATACTCCAGGGTAAGATTAATTTTACTTATGCCAGCTAGCAAAAACTGCATTTTACAAAACTTTTATTATGCCCAATAATAATCAACGCTAAGGCTAGGTTAGGTGGTTCCTAAAATTACCACCACTTACTAGTCCCGCATAATTCCACTGCCAATGATTTAAATTTTCACTTTCAACATTGCTACGACATTGGCAAAGAACAGAGCACACCTTCAATTTTGAACAGCGTTTTATTGGTATTGCCATGTACTATACGATGTGATCATATTTACTTACCACATATTTATGTGTGTATGTGTGAAATAAAAAGTATGCCTTAAGTAGTTTAAAATTTTATCTTTCCACAAAAGTGACTCTTTTAATGTGGCAACATTAACCAGCAAAACGCGTGACACCGATGTTAACTGCTGATATAAAACAACAAACAGGTGAATAATGAGTCAACTGGACTTTACACCAATGCACACAAATGCACATAGACTCATGTGCTTTAGAAATGGGGAATATGCAGATCTATGTATGTAAAAAAACATAAGAACTTTTGAGCATCAGTATGTAATTCCATGCAGTCACGTTAATGTATTAATAAGTTAATTATTATTAGGTAATAATTATAAAGAGCTAGCACCAAGACGCTACTGCACATCCTTTCGATGACAGCATGTTGCCACATTCCTTTCTACTATCTACTATATTCCATTGTTTCTTCGACACGCCGTTATCCATTGTAATGGAAGAAGATTTTGTAGACGCTTGTCTTCGAGCAAATTTAATTAATTTTATTGTATACTTGACTGCGTTTTCCCCCTTTTTATGGCACTCTCTGTGTCGTCTGCTATTGGCGAAAACTCAAAACTTTATTGCTGCTAATTCAGACAAGTTGTGCACCATTGCAAACTTTTCGTCATTTTTGCGACGTGCAACTACTGGCTGCGAATACTGACTACCCGCATATATTTTTATATGTACTCGTATTTCCCAGCGCATGTCCGACCGCATCTGTACGCATGTAAGCTTTCATGTGCACACTCCTTAACGTCATTATCATCAAATCGTCATTTTCCCGCTGCTCGATGCGCGATCACTGCCACAGCAGTCGAGCAATCTGCGTTAACAGCACAGCCACCACAAATAGCAGTAACACTGCACTGTTGCTGTTGCTGTTGCTTTTGCTGTTTTGGCATTGTCGTTGGTGTAAGACCGGTAGGTCTTATTACTTATTTGTTATTGTGGCCATAATGAAACGTATCTCGCAGCCGTTTGTTAAGTGAAAAAATAAGCAAAGTTTCTTTCAAATTCAAAACCGGGACCGTTGTGTGGCGCATTTCCGATGGTGGCGATCGACTGATCGGTTTACAGCAGCTACATATTGACCAATGAAGTGTAGCGCAGTAGTTGAACTAACAGCAGCAGCAACAACAGCAGCAACAACAACAGCAACAACAACGGTAAACACCATCGTCAGCACTACATATACATACTTATAGCTGCGTACGATCAAATGGCGAGCCAGACGAATGGAGGGACAGAGAAAGAGAGCCAGTAGTTGACCAGCCACAAATGGATGAATTGAGAGACGGATGACAGGAAAAGATAGCCAGTTTGAATTTTATCGCTGTCCTCCGCCCATATCCATCATATATTATTACTTTTATTATTATGAGTATGATTATGATTTTAAAGCGAACACGTACCACACGTTCGCACAGAAAGTGCGGTATATATATGCATGCACGTACAACATACTCCGCATACGGCAAGTGGGGGAGCCCCGGTAGTAACTTGGGAGATATATGTCGTGTCGAAAGATATAGATAATAAGAATATGAATATTTATAAATATGAATGCGAGTATGAATATGAATATGAATAGGAATGAGAATATGAGTATGAATGCGAATATGAGCACGAGCGTGAATATAAATATGAAAATGAGTATGAATATAAAAATGAATATGACTACGATTGTGAATACAAATATGAGTACGAGTGTGAATACAAATATGAAAATGAGTATGAATATAAATATGAGTATGAGTATGAGTATACATACGAGTATGAGTATGAATAAGATCTTCAGCAAGAATATGAATATGAGTATGAGTATGAGTTTTAATGAGAGTATGAGTATGAATATGAATATGAGTATAAATATGAGTATGAGTATGAATATGAATATTATAATGAGTATGAATATATAAATACATAAATGAATATGAATATGAATGTGAAAATGATGAGTATGAGTGTGAATATGAATATACACATGGGTATGCATGCACAAATGAATATGAATTTTTATGTGAATATGAATGACTATCAATGTGAGTATAAATATGGAAATGAAAACTTTTCGATACAGTCAAGACGTACATATTTCATATGTATCTTAAAATCTTATTTTTGTATTATTACGAGCTATAAGAATATTATTGTTGTTTATACGAAGTTTTTACTGAAATGTTTTTAATTGCCAAATAAACTTATATTTTATTTACATGACAGAAATACGATTTGCAGTAATAACACTGAAAGAAATTATTCATTGCATAACGGTTTAGACACCTTCCTGCAGAAACACCAGCTGTTGGAAAAAATTTTTGATAGTTTTTGAATCCATATTTTCTGTTGAAAAATATACTTTAAAATATCTGACTGCTCCTTCATCGAGTGCATCTGGTAGACCATTACCTACTCAGTTTCGAACATTAAAAATAATAGTTTTTTTTTGTTGTTATTTTTACAAAAGTATTATCTGTGTTTACATATTTAATATATATTTGACGGCCACTGTAGCCGAGTGTATAGCATGTGCGCGCTTCATTCTTTGGATCCCGCGTTCAAATCCTGGCCGGGGCAAATAACATCAAAAATTATAGAAGAACCTTTTTCGAATGTGCCGTCGATTTTCGGCAGGCAATGGCAATCCGCCGAGAGAATTTCTGTCGTGAGAAATGCTTCTCATCCATGAAGTTGTGTTACCAAATCGCACACCACAATTTTTAGGAGAATTTCGATAAATAGCTATATGGTGTAAGCGCCAAATTATTTATTATTATTATTATTATTACTATAATAATTATTATTATTATTATTATTATTATTATTATTATTATTATTATTATTATTATTAATATTATTATTATTAATGATTTTCTAGCGACCTTTCCAATTTTAATTTTGTGTTTTGCCGGCTCGAGGTCAAGGGGGTGTTGGTAGAGTAAAACAAATGGTTTACTTTTTTTCTTCCAATATATTCAGACGGTTACTGTAGTGTAACCGAAATATATTGCAAGAAAAAATCATTTGTCACCCCCTTGACCTCGAGCCGGCAAAACACAAAATTATTATTATTATTATTATTATTATTATTATTATTATTATTATTACAGTAATAATCTCAAACTTTCCAAATTTATCGATTCATTATTTTAATGTTCTTTTCGGCTTTGGTTCGATTCGGTTCGGTTCGTTCCCTATTCATTAGCTACAGTACAAGTATCCAACTTCTAACAGCAAGAGTGGGCTAGAAATAATAATCCACCTTAACTTATAGCTTTCAGGCAATATGTTTCCAATTAAGCTTCAATTGCATTTTTCTACTTGAAGAGTCTTCCAGAGCTCATCTGCTCAAGAGCAGCGAACAGTGATTGCAAAATTACTCTTTTTTTCATATAGTTATCTATTCATATAATCTTAACTCTTATTAATAAAATAAATACCAATATTTTTATTAATCTCAACAGCAGAAGTCAACTTTTGTAATGTTTATGTAACTGTGAGGAATAAAGACCTTAAAATAGAAATGTATATGTATATATATCACATTAAAGCCTATTTAATATTCTATTCGTTTCAGATGTCTTTGTACACTCTTAGTAAGGTGGTTTAAAAAAACAGTGGTTTGTTTAAATAAAAAAAATTAAATATTTTGATTTTAGGAATTGTTTCATTTGACTTTACTAGCTGTTAAAGATATCGCTTCCCTACAAAAAAAAAAAAAACATACCATTATACTCACTTCTAAGGCTTCTATCGACCCATATATAAATTTTGTGATCATTTGAGAATTGCATGTATTCTCCGATTATACCTAGTTATCATATAATTATCGTAATTACTATCGATAAGTATACACAAATCGCATACGTAAAAATTTCCGACTGGGTACTACACCCGCAACAACATTTTTACGATTCTCGCTACGGTTGCGGTTGGTCATGTGGCGCTGAGGACTCGCATTGACCATCGTGTACGCGCATTAAAACAAATGCGCCGGTGTGAGTGTGCACGCTCTGTTCACTAACCTTAACAAAGTATTATCTAGATACGCATGGAGATTTATGTGACTAAAGTATAAGATTTTGCGGTTATTGCCGCTGTTAACTACATCACAAAATGAATCAGAGCTACCTACTACCTACCTACCAGGCGATATGCAAGTAAATACAATGTTTTTATACTACAGTGCATGTGCAAGTGTGTGTGTGTATTTCGCAAGCTGTAGACAACTGACGGTCAACTTTAATAACTCTTTTGTAAATTAATTAAATTATTTTATTGAAGCAGTTAAATTAAGCGAGTTGGCACATGTTTATGGCATTACAGTAAGTACAACGCTTGAGTTGTGGTCAAGAAGAAGAGATATATTCTTTTTTTGAAAGAATTTTTGAGAAATTAGCAAGAATTTGTGATTTGCTCGAGGCAAGTGTGGCGTTTTTTTTTATATTTTTTATTTTTAAGGTATTTACAAGCAAAATGGAATTGTGCGCGTGGTATTTTTAGTGGCGAAAATTCATTGTTGCCGCACAAAAAGAAAAAAAAACACTTTTCTTAACTTGCCACAGCTACATGCTATGGCAAAAATTTTTCTGCTTAGCCGTTCAAGTATTTTGCTCAAAAGCAATTTAGTTATTGCAACGCATTATTGGTTTTACCAAGTGTCGAGCGAAAAGTCACACTTTCAAAACGCGCACACACACACACACACTCGCTCGCATGAACAACAAACAAAGGCAAATAAGTTTAGTTGTTATATCCACTGCGAGTCAACATAAAAATCAAACGCCGCTGCTTGTCGCCTCTCCAACATTCTTACAAATTGTTGAGACAGTTCACCTTTAGCTTGTCTGCTTGCAACATTTGTGGCACCGCACAGCACAATACATACACACATACTCATACATACACATACAGAAATACTTAGCATGACGTTTGGTGTGACTATTGTTCTTGTGGTTATTTTCATTTATTGTTTGCATTGTTGTTGCACATTTATGACTATTTGGTTTGGTTTGTTTTATTGTACCTATGTACGTACGTACGAATTTCATTTACCAGCACCAAAATGAGTGCTAGAGGCCCAAACATACAGTTGTACATACATACAAATACCAATACTGCTTTTCGCAGCCTTTCAAACGTCATCATCTATTGGCCGACAACCTTTTGCGGTCGCCTTTTGCAACATTACAATTGTGCAACATTGACTTTTGTTGTGGTGTTGCAAAAGATTTGCCGATTTGTTAATTGCATTGTACTAAGCTATGTTAATAATAGCATCCAACATTACAAGCACTCTACACTCACATATACATACATACACATAGATACATATTATGTATCTAAATGTGTAAATATCTTCATTAGTACAGTAAATATGTATGTTTGGTTGTATTTAGCGACCTGTTAATGTTTTCACTACAAAACTTTGCGTTCGTTTCCTTTTTAGTTGCCTTTCTTTATTGTTGATTATGGCATTGGCTGCTTTGTTGCATGCCGCCGCTAATAGTCGTATACACTTGCATACTGCTATATGTTGGTGTAATTTGTGAGTTTCTATATATCGTATTTATTTGCATGCTAATGTAGACTTTTCTACTAAATGTATGTATGTAGATCTTGCTCATTTGCACTTCTCGTGTAAGTTAGTTTGACGAGGGTGTCGTTGTCCTTATAATGTGTGGGCATTGGTTATTGCAGGACACGAATGCGCCTGGCACGGCAAATGCTTAGGAAATAAAAAATTACAAAAGAAAACACGCGTGCACCTACTGTGCGAACCAAAATTAAATGTTTTGTGCCAATTCTACATAGAGGTAGAGAGTTAAATATCTGAGTAGTAGTACCACTATTAATCGTCAGTAGTAAGTAGTAGTATTAATAGTTGTGTGTACTAGTAGTAGTAATTAGTAGTATGTCAAATTATTATTAGTAAAAAAATAGTTGACATTATAAAAAACGATAGTTGTAATTAGTAGTAGCATTAGTAAAAAAAATAGTTGAAATTAGTAAAAATAGTAGTAGTAATTAGTGGTAGCATTAATAAAAATAGCAGTAGAAATTAGTTAAAATAGTAGTAGAATTTAAAAAAGGAGCGGTAGTTATTAGTAAAAAAATCGTGGTGGAAATGAGTAGTAGCATTGGTAAAAATATTTAAAATTGGTTATATTAGTGGCAGTAATTATTAGTAGCATTATTAAAAAATAGTGGTAGAAATAAGTTGCAGCATTTATAATAGTAGTAAAAATTACTAAAAAGTAGTGGTAGCTTTTAGTAGTAGCTTTAGTAAAAATAGTAGTCGAAATTAGTAACAAATAGTGGTAGTAATTAGTAGTGGCATTAGTGAAAATAATAGTAGTAGCTAGTAGTAGCATTAGTGTCATTAAAAGTCGTAATTAGTAGTAGTAGTTGCAATTAGAAGTAGTATAAGTTGTAGGGGATTTTAGTAGTAGCTTTAGTAAAAATAGTAGTAGAAATTAGCAGAACAGTAGTAAAAATAGTAGTAGAAATTAGTAACAAATAGTGGTAGTCATTAGTAGTGGCATTAGTGAAAATAATAGTAGTAGCTAGTAGTAGCATTAGTGTCATTAAAAGTCGTAATTAGTAGTAGTAGTTGCAATTAGAAGTAGTAAAAGTTGTAGGGGTAGTAATAGTTTTAGAAATTAGTATTGTAATTGTAGTAGTTGTAGTAGCAGTTGTAGTAGTAGAAATATTAGTAGTAGTAGTAATTAGCAGTAGTAGAAGTAGAAGTAGTAGTAGTAGTGGTGAATCAGTCTCGAAGTACTGAAAGGTCCTGAAATGGGCCCGAAATATCTAGTCCGAAAATAGTGCCGAAACAAACCAGCACTTTTCCTCAGATGGGTTTAAACTATTGAAACTAAAAGTTTTTACAATGTCGAAGCGTCAATTAAATTAGACCATTTTTTTTTTCAAAAAACTCTAAAGTAAGTGAAGAGCAGCCATCGGGCGCTATTGAAAGTGTTCGCCATACATGTCATAAATAAATATAAGCTATGTTATTATTGTTTGTGTATTTTAATAGCTAAGTATGCAAAGCTAAAGTCCCACCAAAGCAGCAGTCGTTAGTCAGTCACTACCGCGATCTTTAAAAACAAGATTCCATTTCACATCAAATCAGCAAGATAGTTGACAGTAAGCGCTAGGAAATTTAACCAAATTAAGGCAAGTCCTTGAGACAGTTTTGGGGAAAGCACAAGCGCTTAGAGTAATAGGTAATGTTTCGATAACTGAACATAATTTTTTTAGTTACAAGTTTTTTAAGGTTTTCTGAACGTCTTACTGATAGAGGATTATTCACATCAGTAGAATGGACAAAGAATTGGAAGATCATAGGCAGTCTGGCAAATTATGTCGTAAAAAGGCGGCCGCCGTAGCCGAGTTTTTTCTAATAGCGGTCGCACCTCGACAGGCAATGACAAACCTCCGAGTGAATTTCTGCCATGAAAAAAACTTCTCACAAAAACATTCGCCGTTCAGATTCGGCGTAAAACTCTAGGTTCCTCAATTTGTGTTACAACATCAAGACGACACCACAAATGGTTGGAGAAGTTCGGCAAAAATCGCTTAAGCGGTTATAGCGCCAATTAAGTAAGTAAGTAAGTAACCCCAAATAAAAATTACAAAATTAATTACACTTAAAAAATGAAAGAAAAAACTGATATGCATCACAAACACTTGCGCTTTACGTTTGATTTATCTCATATAAGCGTCACTTCGTTACACGAAATCAACACCACCTTCGTTACACGATCTAGAAAATCACTCTTATACCTCTAAAAAATCGTCAAAGAGTTGGTGCGCCAAATTGTGGGTCTTACTAAGCATAGTATGTTACTATTATACTAAGTATGACATTACCATTGTTACGGAACTCTATGGTTTCTATTTTGAAATTATGTAGTACCTATCCATTTCTTTTTAGCTTATTTATGATTTTTATTTTATACATTCGAGCTGATGGCCTTAACAGCCAATGCTCAAAAACTTTTAGTACTGATATTAATACCAGTATCTAAATAATAATACTAATAATAATATTTTATACATTACTAAAAATTTAATCAATTTTTATTTTCTGTTTCGTTGCAGGTGAGTGCTTCTTCTTCCACTAGTGTTCATAATAAATTCTATTGTGTGAGTAAGTGCAATTATGGTTTTTATTATAGCTACGGTTATTGTCGCAACAAAACTACAGCGTGTCACAGTTAAAATTAGCTTTTCCCAAAAATTAGCTTTCACATATCCACAAGTCTTGCCTAAGTATTTGTTTTTCTTTATTTCATTTTGATTATCATTTTTTAATTATTATATTATTTTTGGATTTATATTTCAGAAACGAGTGTAATTTTTTGAACTTGAAGCCAGTTTTTGATTAGGGAATATTATGAGAAAGCAATAAGCTGCCATTTCGGAAATCCCCTCATCTTCTCATCGCACTTTTTTCTTTCTAGACTGTACCAAGGTTTGAGCCCAGATCCACGGATTTCTAGGCCAGCCTTCAACACTGAGCCACGCTAACCGTGTGGTTTCGAGCCGATGTCGAGCTCAATAAAATTGCACAACTAAATTTATTACAAATAATTTAAAGCTCCAAAAAGACTTGACCGATTTGAATATTTTTTTTTTTTTATATTGGTTGTTCGCTATAACTAATACCAGGATTGGTAAAAAGTTGGAAAAATTAAGAAAATAAAACTGAAGAGATTTCATACAGATTAGTTTTGGAAATATTTTTGAAGGGAATTGCCATCCGTTTAAAATTTTCTATTCAAAATAATCAATCTCCCACTGAAGTTTTGAATTCCCAGGAAATGTCTGAGGTTTCAGCATCATGTTGCGTAACCTGAATCGATACGAATGCGAGATCGCAGGTAAATATCTTTTCAGTTAGCTAAGCGGCTACTGTCTTCTACCGCAGTCAGATCCCAACCAGCGGATGAGTGTAGAAGAGAGCTGGTCTCGATTTCTGACACGCTTGAGATTTCCCTAATGTGGGTGCCGCGGCATAGGGGCATTTACTGTAATGACACAGCGAACGAACTGGCTCGGTGTGGGTCTGCATTGAGCGAATCCCACGCCTCCACAGGGCTCATTGAGGAATAAGCTAAGGAAATATCGATAAACTCACGGCTGTCTACACAGCACACTGAGCTTTATGAGTGTATACCGAAAGAATCGGCTTACCCTACAACAGATTCTATCGCAGCTGAGAGAACCCGGGCTACAGAGAGTCACTCGAACACCTACTGTGCGACTCCCCAACTTTCGCTAGAATTTGGCTAAATAATATCGGTTACCATTCGCGCAGAAAATTTCATAGTGCTGCGCCGTTGTATGGCATAAATCCGACGGATGGCGTATCGCCATGATGTTGCCCGTACGTTTAGTTGAGACGAAGTTCATCGGGTCATCTAAATGCAAGTCGTTATCCTACCTAGTGTTCTTTTGCGAGTCGGTAACAAAGAAATAATAATAATCTGAATTTGGCACTTACACCATAGCTTAATGTTTGGCCGAACTTCGCCTACAATTTGTGATCTGCGTCTTGCTGTACTACCACAAATTGAGGGGTCTACAGTTTTACGCCGACTCCGAATGTCAAATTATTTTTGTAAGAACTTTCTACATGGCACAAAAATACACTCGGAGGTGAGCCATTGCCTGCCGAGGGCCGAACGCTATTAGAAAAAAAATTTTCAATAAGTATTACTTGCACTTGTTCGTTGAAGCCGGGGCCCACCGAATGAACGTCGGCCGCTTGATATACTTTGTGTTTCATTGAAGATTGAAGTTTTAAAATCTAAATTCGTAGACCTGTTATTAGCTGTTCAGCTTAGCATATCGGCCAAAGTTACCTCTTTTGAATAATTAATTGTAAAGGGATTATTTATTTTGAAACAAAATATCATCATTTCATCAAAGAGTATCTAGGATTTGCATATAACATACAATACTACATTATGTGTATATATACCGGCTGACACAATTGAAGTGCCTGTTTCAAATATCTACATACATATGTACGTCTGCATTCCTACATCTAAGTAGCAGTAGTATTCGTGCTTAGTAACCGCGCATCGATACGCGAAATTCCAATTACCAACTAACAACAACTATTGACTACAATTGCTGTAATAAAACGCAGCAATATCAATCGCATAAGCCTTGGCTAGCCGATACAACACAAAAGCGCTGAACTTGATGGCATCGACAACGACAACGACAACGACATCGACAACTAAATACTTACTTACTTATAATACTCGTGCATACATAGATTCGACGTATAAAACAGCTGCAATAGCAGCAAGGAGATTTGTCGCTCTTTTTTGTTAGTTGCCCAGCAATTGTTGTTACGAATATCCCTGCTACTACAGTGAAGCTTTATTGGTTGTGTATTGTGCTACACCAGCATTTGGTGGTGGTGCAACTATGGTTACAACAAAAAAATGCGGACAACTGCAACAACATAAATTATCACAACATCACGAACAATTATGAAAAGCGAATAACAGCGGACAAGCTTGACGACATTCTTATTGATTGCATTGTTGGCTATTTATTATTAAAAGACACCAAGCAAGCAACCAAGCAGCAAGCAACAACAACCAATGAAGCAAAGAAAATACGTTGCAAAAAAAGAAAAAAAGCAAAAGGTATTGCAGCCGGACAGGATGTAGTGCAACAAAAGGTGAGGCAGCCAACGAAGAGCAATGCCACATTGGTCACAGCGGCCGTTTGCGGTCGTCGCCATCGTCGTCATCGTCGTCATCATCATCGACATCGTCATCGACATCGTCATCGTCATCGTCGTATCGACGTGCCACAAAGACAATGAAGATTTCGCCATTAGCAATAAAAATTTACAATCAGCAGCAGCGGCAATAGCAACAGCTTTCAACAGCTATCTGCCGAAATCTACAATACAATTCGACCATCTATGTACGATCTATTGGCTGGCGCGCGGCAAGCTGCAACAGCCGAAAGTAACCTGAGCAGCGATGATGGCAGCGGCGGTGGTACGAGTATTACAATATTTAAAACGTGCAAACTCTATCAATTCCACGAAACGAGTGAAACGCGACGCTAAAGCAGAATGCAATGAAATCCATAAGGAAGGGAAATAAACTTGGAATACAAAACAACAAAAAAAAATAAACAAAAAAACAGGGAAAAAGTTTCAAAAATGACTTGCGAACAATTCCTCATTGCTTCTGGCACAACAACAACAACAACAACATCAGCATCAAGCATCAAGCAAGAAGCGCAACTACTTTTACCACAAAAGCCGCCCTGCTATAAAACCACCTCCCCCTCCCTCCAATCCACCTCACTTACTTAGTCCGCCTGCGCTTCATTTACAATGTTGCGGCGCATTTTGAACGCCTCATAACTTGTTCGCGTCGCGCAAGGAATTCAAAATTTCACTATTTCAACAACGCTGTAGCAGCACTGAAAAAAAATCAAAAAACAGAAAACAGAAAACGAAGTCACCAAAAACTATCACCAACAAAATGGAGTGCAAATACTCGGCAGCGTGCAGCGTGCAGAGTTTGCGGGAGTAGTAGGGGTGGATGTGGAGGATTAGATGATGATAGGCGGTGGTGGTGGTGGTTGGGTTTCGGCCAGTAGCAGGCGGGTGCGAACGGCTAGCAAGCCATGCCTCCTTTACGAGTATGACTAATATTCGTGAGCTTGTGAGATGTTGTGAGAAAATGCCGCTGCCGAAACGAAATGAAATTTTAGCGAACAAAAGCGATGGTATTAAGAAAGGGAAAAAGCGATTAAAAAAAAAGCGGCAAGAAACCATTTTTCGCTAACTGCTTTTTTTATCCGCCCGCATATAAATTATAATATACATTTCTAGCCCTTCCACTGGTTTTTTTTGCACAGAGAAGAAAATTATCTGATTTTAATGGAGTCGCTATCGCTTTTACTTATAGGGCTTGATTACTTTTTATTTGCCTATATGCGGCGAGGAAATTACGAGTGAAATTAATAACACTTTTTAAATAGTGCTAGCAAATATAAACCCCTTAATGGTTATGAAAAGAAATACATTTTCAAATCATAGTCTAGCTGAAAACAGAAGAGTGCTCCTTTTTGTATGTGTAATTTTTATCTTATAAAATCAGGAAACGTCGGAAATCTATTTGCACTTTCATGGTAGGTATATTTATGGGTTTCAGTGCAAATCAAATACTTTCTCTACACAAAAGTTTTGAAAAAATTGTATTTAAAAAAACTTCAGAAATCCGAAAGGAAGCTTTACTTCATTTTTTTTAATTTCTCATTAACTATTTCGTTTTAAACTTCAGTGGATATCAGAATATTAGACCAAGTGAAAGAAAATCCTTAATTTTTGTATTAATTTGAAGGTTTTATTTATATCAGTTAGCATGATCTGATTTAAGTCAAATATACACCGTTTTGTTCGATAACTTCTTGCCATTTTGAAGTTAAATTCATAATGTCGATCTCATAGAAATCCTTGTCGCTATTGGCAGAAAACTGGAAAGGCGATACGATTTTCAGAAGCTTTGCTTGAGGCGAATTGTTCGCCAGCAAAATCATTTGCCATAGGCAGGTGGAATATAAGGTGGATGCATAAGAAACTCCCTTTGAACAAAGCTGGCCGCTTCTGCGCGATTGTTTCCTTCAGACGGTGCAAGTGTTGATAGTAGACGTCCGAATTAACAGCTTGGCCGAACCGAAACCGCTCATAGTAGATGATTCCCTACCAATCACACCAAACGCATTGCGAAACCTTCATGACCGCCAATCCTGGCTATGCTACAGTTTGCGTCGTATATGTACCTACATACACACACGCACACATTCATATATTCGTCAACACAACCATCGTCGCGTGGGGAAGTCATCATAAAATAGTTTGAACGACTGAATAATAATTAATACAAATTAATTTGTTATTTAAAATTATTTGTATGAAGAATGAAAATTTACTCGCTTTAAATAATGAATCCAAATGTATTATTTAGATTTTGTGAATACTATTGTATAATACTACACTAAATAATCAATTTTATTGAAATTTGTCAAACACGAAACTATTTCAACTAACAGGAGGAAGTTCGTTTTAGCAAATATTAAAAATCCAATAAGCTATCTCTGTCACTAAAGTACTGGGGAAGCGAATTTCGTATTATCACGTCATTTTTTTTTTGTTAAAATCAGTAGCCACTGTACTTCTAGTTCGATATTCGATGTTTAGTAAATCGGTATCTGTCTAAGGAAAACGTTTTTGTTGCTGTTGTTGTTGTTGTAACAGCATAAAACATTCCCCATAAAATTTTGGCGAATGCTGTTGCAGTGACAGTTCTTGGCGGGTATAATTCCGTGTGGTTCCGGTATCGTAGAACCGACTGTCGTGGAAACGTTTGGAAAATGTCTTATAATTTAGTTTTGCAACCGGATGTTGACCAAGACCAAAGTAAACCGACAACTGTATATCTCTTTTGCAAAGTTTTGCCTACTGGGTTTGTTCCTTCTATTGCGTTTTTATGTATTTCTTACATAAATATAAAATGATATAATAACTTCAGTGTCGAATGAGTGAAAAGCTTAAGAAGAGAAGAAAGATCAATGTAAAATTATATATAAAATAATGAAGGCGCGAAGCTGAATCGAGTTAGCCAAATCGGTACGTCTATTTGAACGTCAACTAGCCCCTCAGTTTTAAAAATATTTTACTGAAATTCGGCAGACAATATATTTTAAAAATGTATTATTCATTCGTGGGAACCGAGAATATCGGACCAGATATAACTGGCATACAACAGATTGTTCATATATGAGGCTTTGGTTTAGAAAACTTTATGGAATTCTCTGAGTTCGAAGTCGACACAGAAGCCCATTAAAAAGAATCTGAGAGAATGAATGTAGTGCCAATAGTTTTAAAACCTTTTAAACTCAACGTGAAACTGTAATTAGCTATAAGATATACACAGACTTTAAGGGAGGAAACATCAAAGTTCTGAGACTTTATCGTTGCTCCCTACCAAGTACAGTGAACGACTAGCACGTTTCACCATTCGCGTCGAAGAATAGCACTCTGAGTGTAGCACTTCACTGGTTCTTGTTTGGAAAAGAGGATTTGGGACCCATTTTGCACAGACCTTTTTCATATCCAAATGTTCAAATATGATTGCAAGCGTTGTTGTTTGATTAGCTGCTAATTCTTTAGTTGTTCGCTGTCTGGCTTCCGCTACTGTCTCCTAACTAACTAATTTGATGTTCATAGTTAAAAATCAATTAGTTCATTGCGCATTCCATAACCCATTTTCTTCCTCTGTTGCGTATACGCAACGTTACTTTCAAAAAATTCGTATGTGCAGTGTGTGTGAGGTATTCCAATATTTTTTTTTTGTTCGAAAGCTATATTCTTAGGCTTTCTTCCCCTTCATATCTCAACCGCCTGCGAAACACACACTGACACACGCTCTTGTATTTGTAGACACATGTTTTTCAGACAAATTTCGCATCGCACACTAAAAATTCTCGAATGTTATTTCTTTTTTTTGGTTGACATGGAAATCCGTTCACAATAAGGCATGGAAAAATTATAATTGGTTTGTGAATTATCTGGGTGGTATTATGCGTGTTCTGGATGAGTCGCGAATCTCTGTTGCATACACGCAACATGACGTCACGGTATTGCTAAATGCCGAAAAAATATGAATTAATTCAAATAAGTATTTTAGGCCTAACTGATAGCGCCTACAATGATTTTACTCCAATAAAAATTTTTTGTGCAAAAACGGCGAAAAGGAGTTAATGATGTTATACCAAGTCGAAGAATGCCCGTACAGCCCATACAAAAGTTTTTCCAATTCCACCAAGTGTTCACTTATTTTGTCAAAATTTTAATTTTCTCTAAACTAAATTTTATGCTTTCCGAATTTTTAATCAACAGCCTAAACGGAAGGTAATAATTAAGTATTTTTTGTTTGAGCTGGGTAACGAAAAGTTCAGTGATTTAGCAAAAATAAAATTTTGTATCTCCGACAAATGCAAGCTCGGTAGACTAGGCATTCTTTGATCTTACTGCGTACTTCTCCGTATACAGATTTCTTCAATCGAAAAAAAGTATTTTTCTTATGATCTCTTGGTATACTGGATATTCTGTTTTTTTTTTTTTTTTTTGAATAAGGAATGCGTGGGTGGCTTCTTTGCACTGCAGTTTATTATTATTTATGCAATCTGCGCAAAATTATTCAATCAATCAATATCCACTCCTAAGCAATTTCCCTGCCGCTTTTCTTTCAAATCACATGTTTAAAATTATGAACCTTAGGTGGGTGCCTAATTGCCACCTACCAAGTTATTATAACCAATCCCAGCGCGCAAATTTTATTCCTGCTACACCTCGCCGCCGCTGGGTTCAAACAACGCTTCCGCTTTGCTTTGCAAGCCATTTACTACTACTACTACTGCATTTTCCACTCATATTACGCGAAACTTTTAATAAATTTTCCATAGATTAAGTGTACATATCTTTTTTGAGATATTTTTTCCCCTACATACTACTCGTATTTTCCTCAGTTGACAATTTTCTCGCTTACTGCTAGCGCATTTCTTTTCTTTTTGTTTTGCACGCGCGGCTATCATCGCTATGGCAAGCCAAACACGACAGCAAATGCAGCATGAAATGGCAGCAATTTTTGCATTTCAACTAAATTTCATATATTTACCACATAGCTACTTATGTATGTACTGCCAGTGAGGTTTATAGTAGTTGCTTTTCATTTTCTTCCGATGGATATATAATATGAGTTGCTCCCCGGCAATAGCTGATTCGTTGTTGCGCTTTTTTTTTGTTGCAGACTTTTCACTGCTTATTACCAGGTTAATTTTGTGTTGTTGAAAGTTATTTGCACAAACGTCAAATGCAATAGCAAAGTTTTAGTTTTTTTTTTTTTTTTTTTTTTTTGCTGCTTACCACAAATTCCCCCTTTGCCACTACTTCGAACGGCTAACCTACCCCAGTTGACTTGCCTGAAATTTTGTATGCTGCCCAGCTTGCCGCCGCGCATTTGCACCAGCTTGTTGTCTCATCTCACCCAACGATCGTGGCTAAGAGAGTGAGTAGTTGTTGGTTACTATTTTTATTTTATTAAATTTTTGTTTTTCTCATTCTCTGATATTTAGTATTTCGTTCCCAGTAGTTGTTGTTGTTGTGTGTGCGATTGCTGATCCTTTAGTTTATGAACCCTTTTGTCATGCACTTTCGTTTATTATTAGCCAATAGTTGTTGTTATTGTTTTTACTATTCATCCATTGCAACGTTTTGTTTCAGAGTATCGTGTATTGATCGGTTCGATGTCGAGCTTGTTGCCTCGTTTTTCGATCTACAGCGATCGATTGGCTGCTTTGTGTTCATTTATTTTTATTTTTGTTTCAACTTTTTCCACTGGCTAGGCCGAGTGAGTCGCGCGTCGAGTCGAAAAATCGTGATTTATGGTGAAATCGCATTTATTATGAGTTTTACAACTAAAAGTGCTTACAAATTTTTTGCAGTTATTATTATTACTTATTGAGCGCTCACATAATGGTCATCGTTACATCTCGCAAACAGACATAAATATAAACCTATGTACTTACGTAGCTGGTTTGAGGGACTTAACTTTAGCTGTTATTTTATTTTACATGTTTTATATTTATTACGTTTGAAATTTTGTTTTATTGCAGGCAGTTGACTTTTCTTTTGTCTCCTTTGCTTGGTTTTAAATGCAATTCACGTTTACAGTTCGTAAATCAGCAAAATGGCCTGTAAAATAGTTTTCGTTTTTTTTTTCTTTATATCCAACTGATTTGTTAAGATAATAGCTTGAAATATTAGCGTGCTAGCGATTGTGCAACATTGTAATATATATATATTTAATGCAGATATAAAATTAAAAGTCTGCTATTGTTATTGGTTACCTAAAAATCTGAAAATCAAATGTAAAACACTAAAAAAAAAAAATACTGGGAGTTCCAATAAAGGTGCAATACTGCGAATGGTATACATTACGGGAACCATAGCATAACGCAATTCTTCTGATCGCAATTAGACTATACACTCAGCGCAACAAAAAAAAAAGCCGCACTCACATTTTTTTCCACATTTCGCAGCTTGAAGCTTCGAAACTCCAAAATACTTGCGATATTTTTGTTAAAATTTTGATGAAAGTTTGTTGATTAATTTCATTTTAATTAATTGGCATACAAATTTTATTAAAATGTGATGTAGCTATTTTTTTTATTTAGTTTGAAAAAGACAGCAGATGTTTTTTGTTATTTTGCTGTTTTTTTACACTTGAAAAAAATTTTGAAAAATATGAAGAAAAGGAATCACACAATTTTTTTCTAGTTCTTGTTAATATCTACACTTCAATTATACGAATTGTGATGAAATTTTTGAGCGATTTGTCTATTCCTTATTTTTTAACACTTTGTTGTGTCACTCTGTTTCAATTGTCCTGAAAATTTGGATCTGGTTCCTTTTCTGTTAGGGACTCCAAGCTAGGTAACAAAGCCTCATTGGGTACAAAAAATTCGTACTTTTTGGCATCTACTAACCACTCTATTAGAATTAAGTATCCCGGTTTGTATTTTGAAAGGCATCCCCATCGGGAAAATTCTTTACACTAGGAAGTATGCAATTTTCTGCAAATCGTTCAGCTGATCTACGGCGAACGGAGCGATAGCCATAAGGGCCTATCAAGTTGCAGTTAGGCTTGTTATACAATTTGACACATTCTCGTTCATATGCAGTATATTTAGTTTACTTTTAGCTCGATTAAATCGCTGCTCTTTATTTTTTGCGATGAAAAATGAATTTTTGGCACGCTTCTTAACCGACATACCTATCTCGTTTAACCGATATTGAACGGTTCAGATCGAAATATCCTATCTTTGAAATGGGTTTTCAAGGATTGTTCTCAAAATAGCTTGATCTACTCTCGGATTTGTAAATCTTTTCCTGTCTGATCCTTCTTTCCTCTCTAGTTGACCAGTTTCGTAGTATTTTTTTTGTTTTAAACGACGCACTGCAGTTTCATTGAGTTATAAATCTCAGTCAACTGTTTTTTCTTAGGCATTGTTCGCCTATCAGCTAACTTTGCGAACTGAGCTTTGTAATGCTAATAGAGAATAGAAAAATTGTTTAAAAATCCCTTCAGCACCATTCAACTCATTTTATTACCCCAGTTCACAAAAATCAATGTGCCACCTGCGATACCGCGCACGTAGCAATCAATACATTCGAACAACGATTATTCGACCAAATCACATCTCTAAATTGTTATGTTAATTGAATGCATAGACCTTGCGATCTGTTTTCTTGCGCTTTTTTGAAAAATCTGCTGCATGCGAAAAAATCGCAGACAACTTCTTAGTTCAAAGCCGAAATCAAATGCGATATCGATGAGTTGGAGCTACAGCTTTATGGAAATGTCATTGAAAATTTCCGTATTAACTTTACAATTTGGAATAAATATCAGTACTCCCTGAAAAACTGTGCGTTTTGTAGTTAAATTAAATCGTGCATTTTCATACGACGTCATCTATTTAAAGTCTAAGTGTTTGTGTGTGTTAGATCTGGCTTTCGATAGGCGAAATTAGATGCCTGATTTTTCAAAATTTGTTTCTTGGTTAGCTCAAATTATTTTCACTTTCCTTTTTACCAACACTACCATATAGAATAAATCGATTTGGATTCAATTTTTTTTCACAATTTACGACACGCATGTAGCATCATCTGTCAGCTATCTGCTTTATAGACCGATGTTATAGAATGAGCAGTATTATCAAATATAAATATTAAATACCTACTGAAAAATTAAAGATATCAAAAGATTACAGCATAACTATTTATATGATCGAAAAAAACAAAAAAACTATTGAATCATAGTTGTTATTAACAATTCGTAATTGATAGAAAAAGGAAATGGTGGATCACAAATTTTCCTTAAACCTTGTAGTTTTGTAGCACTTGGGTGCCGAATACCTATGATAACTAATTCTTCAAAGATTTATTTTATTTTACAAGATATTCACGATTGAAATGTTTTTAAATGAAATAAATTCCTTTTTAAAACAATTTTTATCGCAAAAACTATCGATTTTATAAAAAAGGTCATTTACAAAAAATTGTAGGAAAAATGCCAAATTTTTATATTATTTTTAAAGACGTCCAAAAAAATATTTATTTAATAATTTAAATATCTTACAAATTTTTGGGGTTTGCTCGGAGCGTAAATTTCATTATCTCAGTATATTTTAAATAAAGATAATATTTTACGAAACTTTTTTTTTGAGAAAATCCATGATGTTCCCAGCATGAATTCGGAATAATAAAAATTAGTGTGAAGATGAATTATTAAAAAAAATAATTTTTCCTTTATTTTTTAATAATATACAAATATGGAATTTTTCCTAAAATTTTATGTTTATACACTTTCTTGTAGAATTAATAGTTTGCGAGATAAAAATTCTATAAAAAAGGGATTTCCTTAATTTCTAAAAATTTCAATAACAAAATAAGAAAACATTTTGCGAAACTGGTCAGGACAGTTATTTAGAACCACAAATACTGGAAAAGTGCATAGTTTAAGAAAAATCTGTGATCCACCGTTCCCCTCTCCTATGAAACTGATAAATTAAATTCTTTGCAGCTATGCTTTAGCTCTGCACGGATCATTGAAGCGTAGCTTTTTGATCCTTTGCTTTTACCCGCTCTCGGAAGCTCTCGGCTGAATTAAATTGCCGCCGCATACGTCACTGCTGGTGCCATCACAGGCTTAAAACCTGCAATTATATATTTCTACTACTTACTTGCATATTTTGAGATAAACGCCAAAGACGTGCCTTGAGTAGAGCTTAAATGCAATTTGGCTGAGGGTAATGATTAAACTCTACATAGTTAAGAGAAATATTTACTATTGGCGGTACGAAAGAAATTGGGGAGAAATATGTAGCCCTAAAGTTATAAAGTTGTATTCGTATCTACTGGTATTTTGTTTTTGAGACGTAAAAGTTAATCTACCACAAATCGGTGAATTTTCAAATCCATTTTTTGTTAAAAAGACTAGAGGATAACTATATGCATCAAAATAGAGAGAATAGTTTTTGAGAAAATTTGTGATTGACATGCAAAATAATAATTACGGTTTATGGTATTTAAAAACACCATGTGGGAAATAAAACTAGTTTAAAAGTCGTCTCAAATTAGCATGGCATTGGAAATGCTAAAGTTTTTATGAGTCTGAGTAGATAATTATCTTTTCACGCCCAAACGGCTGGTCGGAATTGTACAAAATTTAGCTCACAAAAGAGGGACGCCACCTGTTTAAAAAATTAATTAAAATTATAAGAGCAATCAAGCATTGAAGTAGGGGGCTCAAACGATCCTGGTTCAAAACACTTCGTATTGAAAATATTCTTTTAAGGGGGCGGGGTTGCCACTTACTTAAAAGAGTAAATAAAATTAACTTATTGAGTTGAAGGAAGTATAATGGCATGGGATTCAAAGGAAGTGAAAATGCGAATTTTTAATGTCACAATCGTTCGATTAAATTGTGAACATCTAACAATAACAAAAAAAATTTCAACAATCGCAATGGCAATTATGAAATAGGAGTAGATTTATTTAAGAAATGAAAGAGCACAAACCAAACAAAAAAAAAGGAATTTAAAGTAATAACCTATGGTAAAATTATTTATTTGATTTTTTTGTTACATTCGAATTCATAACGTTAAACTGAATTCCAAGTTAGTGAAGTTGTGGAAAACCCCTAGTTTTATATAAGTATATTCTTAAATGTAAATTCGCTTAATCCCAGCGATCTACTTTGTAGTTTGCTATTTCTACTATTCTATTTTCTAGTTCTTTTAAGCTTCATTTAACAATCATCTTTTATAACTCTTTCGTAATTACTCGTGCGATGTCATTTTCACATAACTATCCACAATCGGACTTCGATGGGTTCAGGGATAAGTCTGAATATTTTAGGTCCATCCACCGATGTAACGCTCACACAAAGAACGCAGATTAGACAAAAGTTTAATGCCGTTTCATTTCTTAATCGGATCAAATTAAATTCTAATAGCAATTAGAGAAAGTTAAATTTTTGTTGGTATTAATGGAACATTAGATTCAATTAGTTTCTGGTGTGGGGAAATTCGATGAAAATTTTTGTCACAGGAAACGAAACGGCATGGAATTTCTTTGTAATCTACATTCATTGTGCACTGTCTATCGAAGTGATCTTGGCAATATAAAAATTGCAACGGAAATATCTAATACTTGGTTTAAGAACTCAGAAATCATAAAAAATTGCAGAAAACTTGGCACCACGCACTTTAATTTGATAGATAACTTATATTTGTGTTGCAAGTTGTTTTCCATAAAATAGTTACTTAAAAAATAGATTTAAATATATGTGATCTGAAAAAATGTGTATTATATCGCTTTATATCCCTGCAGGAAGTGAAGTTTGTTTAAACCTAACGTTAAACTGTTTTCGAAAATACTAGTGCTGTCTATTAATTGTATATTTTCTTTGAGGAAAGCTAACTACTTTTGTATGGCGATGACCGAAAAATAGTCAGCTCTGGTTACCTCTGCATTAATTGGTAGCTAACTATTATCTAACTATTATTTGGCACAAATTAGCCTAGCTAGCTGATAACGACCTTTTCACTAAAGGTGAACTTATTGTTTAATAACTTTTGGTATGCCCCTTAGTAGTTAAAAAAGAATACCGCATCTATGTATTGCCTGCCTTACAATTAATTAAGGATGCATTTAATGTAATCAAGTAACAGTATTTATTTGTTTACATATATCATAAAAATTAATTTTCCTTAAATTAATATAGTTATTATTATTAATTAATTAAAATTTTCCGTGGACACAACAAACGACTCTGGCACGCTTAAATCTTTTTTCTGCTTATGATTCGATGAACGAACGTCAGACTTTTGACAGTTGACGTTTTTGAATTCTTCTACATGACTTGCCAACTAACTAAAAATATATTTCTGGGTGTTTGCTAAAAATGGGGGTTTATTTTAATACACTTAAAAGTAGTTAGTAAAATGTCATCTTGTTTTAGCAATTGATAATTTTTTACTGCAGGGATGGTTGTGTATACGGCGCTTTTTTCTTATTTTCCCTTTCTCTACATCTCAACTATGTGACGAAGTTTCGCTACAAAAAGAAACACTGCATTTCGTAATAAAATAACTTAAAAGTAGTTCACAATAAATTAGTATTTATACACACTTTTTTTTAAGCAACTCTCTTGCCGTTTTTCCGACAGGGCATGTATGCACACAAATAGTGGTGTACAATTTGATGTCTTCATGCCGGATATGTAAACTAAATACCAATGAAATTTTTATTTGAAGCCAATTTTCATCCAAACTCATTCATTTACTACTCACAACCAACCCGACATCATAACGGCTAAGCCGTTTTTTTTGTTTTTTATTTTCTATTTGTAAATGTTTTCCAATTCGCCGCTAGCAAATGAAGTGGCGATAAATTCTCGCAAGGAAACCGCCATACCAACAAATAATACTCCAAGTCATGGTTGCTGGGCACAAAGCGTGAGTTTATGACCACCATCAAGGATCTGGAGCAGCCTGGCAGGCAGTCAGTGACACCAATTTGTAAAGCGAAACTTTAATAGTTACTCATAATACACGCTTTGAAATTTGCAGCTGGAAGGCAAATTGCATTAGCCGTAGGAAGAATGAAATGTAAAAATGTTATGGCAATAGCAGCAACAGCGGGCAACAGCGGGCAACAGCAGCAGCGTGCTCGAATGCCAGTGCAAGCAGTGTAGTGGTGCAAGATGGCCAATGATGATTTGTGCATTGTTAAATCGGCTACAATACACATTTTGATGGTGATCACGTTTTTAATTATAGCAAGCAAATATGCGGGAAAGAAAATGAATTGAAATGTGAAAAAATGTGTGTGGCAACAAGAAAAACAAAAAACAAAAAAAGAAACAAAAATCATTGCATTGCGCAAATAAGTATTGGGAAATGACCGAATGGTTGGTTGATTGGCTGTTGCGTGCTTTTCACTCTGATCGGCGTAGTTAAAAAAATATCCGTGTTTTTTGCTGTATTTTTTTTCTTCTCCTCCATTTCAAATGGCGACCAATGCTAGCAAGAAACATCGCTGAGCATAAGAATAGTTTGACGCGTTCAAGAGGATAGCGTGATTTGGCTATAAAAAATGTCCACACCTATTCATGAAAACGTAAAATTTTGTAATGCGATTTTCGCTCGTTACACTTGTGAATGCGTGCTAATTTATTTTTAACTTTTTCTCTTATGATCTATTGTTGCTTTTGGTGTTGTGTTTTGTTTTTTTTTTTTTTGCATTGCATTGCATGTCTGTATGTATGCATGTATGTATGTAGGTACGTGCGCCCCAATCACTTTTAATTTAAGTGCAATAAAAATTTTTATTGTGTGTGTTGGATTATGGCATTTTTAACAGCGCTTCACTTTTCCACCACAATCATTAACATCGATTTTTCCGCATCTTTACTTTTCCTCTTAAATTTTTTATAGCTCTGCGTGCAAATGCTAGCTATGTGCGTCGTGCAATTTCTGCATCAGCAACATTGTCAATTTTCTATGTATGTAGTTGCTTCGTTCAATAATTTTTCCTTTTTGCTACTTCGGCCACAGTGTAGCCGTTAAAATCTGTCACATAAATTCAATAGGTTATGGTAAATTCAGCTGTTGATTACTCAGGCCGGTTCAATATGTTTGGTTTTTTGTTGTTTCTTTTTTTTTTATTGCCGATGATTCAAAACGATGATAGTGACTGTTGCTTGCCTGCTCGTACAGGAATAATTTAATGCGTATATGATTGGGTGTAATGGCATGAAGACGAAACTAACTGACGAAATATTGCGCTGCACTGCAAAATGTTGTGGATTTCATCGAAGAAAAGAATCGATTCTTGAAATTAGCGAGATCTACAATTTTATGCTCGTGTCCGGCAATCAGACAATTATTTGTCGAAGAGCTATGTTGGGTAATGCGAGTTAGTATAAACGAGGAATTCCATGTCGATGAGGAAAAAGCAAACTAGCAAAGGTTTATCGGTGAGAAAATAAATATATAGGCAAGAAAATTTTGGGCTTCTTGAAAACAGATTTTAATTTTGAAGTTAATAGACAGATAAAAATTTAGGGAGACTGTAGCAAGGCACATTAATTATTGAAAATACAACCCTGGCGTGTATTTTGTTGTTGTTGCCAGTAGTTCACTTTGTTGCTACATTAGGCCCGTTTCTTTTTAACCAAGTTGCAAAAAAACACTAGGTAGGATAAAGAATTGCATGTAAAGCAACAGCACTAACTATGAAAAATATGTGAGTTGACCCAACTCGTTTAATGATATCCGACCTCAGATGTAGTGTTGGCAAGTGAGAAAAGCTCCGCTATTGTGAATGAGCGCTAAGAAAATACATGGAAAATTTAGATTTAAGACCTAATTCCTTTTTATTTGCATACTATGTGTAAATATATAACTAAAAATACCTAAAAATTGCCGGCACAACTATTTTCCGTTCTTAAATAGCAAAAGATAAATATCTTGTTTCATGAAAGATGCTAACAGGGTTGCGTTTGCAAATAAAGGAAATTTTATTCGAGTTGGAGCGTTCTTTTGCAAGTCGGTTAGAATAAAACGGCCCATTATTGTAGTGGCATATGAAGCGTCAAAACCCAATGAAGAGAAAAAACAATCGTATGAGCCTTTGTCGTTTGACTGACCGTGAACTTACTTCGAAAAAAAATCAAAAAATCAACCCTGGTTCTGCTACCTATTTAATGTGTTTCGGACTTAGTGTTAATGCGCATTATCAAATAGTTTCCCGCATTATAAATACGGAATAGTATGGAGTAGAAAAAAAACAAGTTCGCTAAGCCAACAACCTAAGATCAAATTTCACTTAACTATAGCTATTCGTTACACGTCATACCTGGCTAAGATGTAAAAACGTAGCAAAAAATAGGTACTTCTCGGGAAACTTCCCAAAACTTTTTTATTACTTTATTTTATTTAGAGAGCGTAGTTCCTTTATACCATCAACATCTCATATTTTCAATATATGCGCTGAATATGAGCGAAATCGGGCTATAATTTCGATTTTTCACAATAAGAACTTTCACCGAACTCATTTAGGGTGGTATGTAAACTAGTTTGTTGTTGAAATTTTTGGAAATCTGAAGAGAAAAAATATTCTTTGCATTTATACGAAATTTCTTAAAATAAAGGGTTTTTCAATAGGGACGCTACAAAAGTAAACCGATAGTGACAGCAAACGACGCCATATTTTTCCCCGCTCTTTTGACATTTCTCTTCAGAAAGGTTTGCCATTTCATCATGGAAAGATATACGATCCAACAACGAGTCGAAATTATTAAAATTTACTACCGAAATTCGGAGTCAATGGCCTCAACTTTCAGAGCGTTACGTCCAATTTATGGTCGTCGTCATTTCTGGCTGAATGGCTTCGTCAATAAACAAAATATGCGTTATTGGCCAGGCAGCAATCCACACGTACTCCATGAGTCAACATTGCGTCCTGAAAAAATTATGGTTTACCGAACTTGGTTTTCAATAAATCGATTGTGGCATTCGCTGTGTGGCTTGTGTCGCCGTCCGGTTGGAACCACATATTGTCCAAGTCCATGTCATCCAATTCGGGCCAAAAATATTCGGTTATCATTGAGCGGTAGCGATTCACATTCACCCTAACCTGCTAGTCTTGATCATCACGAAGAAGTACGGCCCAATGACGCCGCCGGCCCATAAACCGCACCAAACCGTAACTTTTTCGGAATCCAATGTTGACTCATATAGTACGTGTAGATTGCTGCCTATCCAATAACGCATATTTTGCTTATTGACGAAGCCATTCAGCCAGAAATGACGACGACCATAAATTGGACGTAACGCTCTGAAAGTTGAGGCCATTGACTCCGAATTTCGGTAGTACATTTTAATAATTCCGACACGTTGTCGGATCGTATATCTTTCCATGATGAAATGGCAAACCTTACTGAAGAGAAATGTAAAAAGAGCGAGAAAAAATATGGCGTCGTTTGCTGTCACTATCGGTCTACTTTTGTAGCGTCCCTATTTCAAGACCCTATAGTATAACAGCTTTTAATTATGGGAGAGACACATTTGTTGAAGTCTTGAAATGCGGAACTATTTGGCTTGCATCTGGAATACTAGATTGGGAGTATTTCGAGATTGGATCCTCAATGATCTCATTCTAGTGCCAGTATTATCCCAAAACAGTTTCGTGTTTCAGGACTAAAAGAAATTGGGTCACACTCATAATGATTATGAAACGATATTTATAATATACATACATATGTATGTCTCAAAAAGTCAGATGGCAAAATTTGTCTCATTCACTTTCTTTTAAAATACTTTATATCTCTTACGAAATTTCGGGGGACTTTTATAAAACTAATCAAACAATTATTATCCTCGATGTCTGCTCGAAGTAGATATGACACTTCATCCATTACTCCTACTAGGCCTATGTCACTTGTAATGTATTTTTCAATGCGCGTTTACCATCACAACAATAGCATACTGCCCAGAGTTGTTGTAAAGGTATTCAATAATATTTTGGCCAATTCGAAGATCGTTATTTTTCTTAGCATTACATAAAAACTACAGGTGTCCTCCGGAAGTGGGAACTCGCACTAAAAAGTAGCAATTTTCTCCAGATAACTGACCAACTATTTGAGGCCATCGAAAGTTGATATGCTGTAGATTGAAATCATCTGGATGTGTGGCTGAAGATTTTGGAATTTCATCTGGCAAGTCTTTTAATAACCCAAATGTTACTCAGTTAAAGAAAGCAACGATGGGTTTGTCTTTGAAATATAAAAAACAGGCATCGACATTCGACGACTGAGTTCAAAGAGAAGGCTGGTGATTTTCTGTGCGCAGCGTTTTGAATTATTTCCTATGAAATAAGATCAACAAATTTGAATATTTTATCGATTGAAAATTAGATTGCATTAAAAATAGATTTCGAGGAATTTTTAATTCAAATGCTACTTTGTGAAAGTAAAATTGAATAAAATGGAATTTATGACGTAAAATATAAGAAAAAGTGAATGATATCAAGGGCTAGTCTATCTAGATTCACTCCCAAACACCTTTTAATTTAATCAGAATGCAATATTTCCGTCCCAGCATATCTGTGCATATGCTCCTCATTTGCAGCAAAATTCCACTGCTCTCTGGCAACTGTCACATGCGCCTGGCGTATCAATAATTTACGACAACCAAACAAAACATTAATTTCTTTCAAAATTTTTACAGTCTCTTTTTTTTAGTTAGTTTGCGAAAGGCACTTGTTGCCAGTTGTTATTTTTTATTTCCCGGAATGCATTTGCTGCATGCCACATGCATGCAATCCGGCCGATGTCAAATGCTACTGAAACGCTCATTTGTCATTTTCTAGCAATTTTCCACATGTTCTTTTGTTTTTTGTTGCACACGTCTTAAGTTTTTCTAACCATTTTTTTACCCACATCTATGTTTTGTTCTTTTTTTGTTTTGTTTATTTGCTTGTTGAACTTTTTGTGCAGCAGGTACCGCTACTACTGTGTTGCTACCAAAAGTGTGTGTAAAGCCTTGCAACCGCTGCATTTTCAGCGGCAAACAACATAACATATTTCCACACACCGCTCACTCATTGACACTTCAAGTGCAAATCTTCCTTCGTTCATTCGCTAACGTTCATTGCAAGTATACATATGTAGGTATAGGTAAGTATTTGGTTGCCAGTTGTTGGGGTTTGGTCGGCGCGCATGCGCGTAAATTTGTCATAGAATCGCTTCATTTATCTTACTGTGAAATTAATGTTTTGGCTTTTTTGTGCTTCTTCTATGCTCATTAGGCATTTTGAATTGCGTTCCTTCTGCTACTTTTGTTCTTGGTTGTTTTAATATTTATTTTTATTTTTTTGTTTTTGATGTTGGTGTATATTGCATGGCTCCCAGTGTTGTCTAGCTATGGACAAGAGGCCCACAGCTTGCTGTATTTTGCTAGCTCCTTCACTGCTGCATTGACAATGTGATAATGCATTTGCATATATTGAAAAATGAGTTGGATTTGATGAATCGATTGCTAGTAGCAAAACAACTTCATATTCTAGCAAACGAAGATAAATATGTGACTTAATGCATATTAGTTGATTTGAGTACGGAGTGTATACTTTGTACTTTATACTTTATACTTCTGTATACATCAGCGCCGTCTTAAGGTTTTTCGGGGCCGGGATACAAAAGGGATTTTTGTAAACTGGGAAGAAGAAATATTACAAATATTATACCATACCTACGTTGAAAATGACTTATTAACTTCATTTGTATATTTGTGTTTTGCTTATTATACAACTTTTTGCGTTATGAAGACATTTTACAATCGATATTTTTAAACTTGCAAGTCAATTTATACAGTAAAAAAAAAAAAAAATTATCCAGAATGGAAAAGCAAATCAAGCCTTCAATCAATAGTCGCTCCTATTGTGGCGGCTTTAATTACTAATTTTAACTAAATTTAGCACAAATGTAAGACAAATTAGTTAAATTAAGTGGATCAGTGCGGTACCTGATGGTGGGAATACGGCGCCTGTAAACGAGTTCAAAGGATCATTTTATAATGTTTCACAAAACTCCTAGTAAATATATAGCTTTACTAGGAGTAGAGTAGGAATAATCGAAAATATGCCAAAAATGATACTTTGTGAAAACCCAATTCTTCACAATAAAATATTTCATAATTAGCCTAAACCCTTACTCTTTCGTCTAGCGTCATAAACTTGGAAACCATACTGGCTTCAAACTTAAGTTGGAAAATTAAATTCGGAACACCGGGTTTAAAATGTTGACAAGGTTGACTGTTTTGGTGGAAATCCGTTAAGGTGAATTTATTACCAACGAATTATATTAACCTGGAACTTAAGTATAATGTTCCCTTCAAAAAGAGAGTGTAAGCATGGGTTTTTGACATAAATCTTCGGTTCAGGTGCGGAAATCTGTTCTAACAGATTCAAGAGATGTTTTCACATAGCCATTGCTTACATAACTCTTTTACCGGGCTCACAGCTTCAAAATGGGTGCAGCAAACCTTTAAAGAGTTTCGCACAATATATTAATTTTGAAATTAACTTGTTTGGGGTATCACTTAATCTTTCTTGAATGAGTTAAATCGTATTTGTCCAAAGAAATCTATCTATCTATCAAACGCAATTAGTTTGACAATCTTTCTTCACGTGTTCCTCAAAGTAGGATATTGGAGCCTGTTTTTCTGCAGCCAACTTTCTTTTATATCCAGATGAACTTAAGATCTATTCGGTAATAAAAAGCTATGCAGACTTTCATACTCTCCAAGCGGACTTAGAAAAGTTTTCTGTCTGGTGTTCACAAAATCGCCTATCTTTGAAAATTAATAAATGTTCTCACTGCGCTTTTACTAGAAAGCATTACCCGAATTTCTACGAGTTATTTTATCTCTGGCACACGATTAAAATGCGTGTACGAAATTAAGGACTTAGGTCTTCACTTTGATACAAAATTGAGTTTCTCTTCCCATATTAATTATAATGTGCTAAAATCTTATGTTATGTTAGCTTTTATCCGGCGTGATAGTCTTGCCTTTTCTGATCCATATACGCTAAAATTTCTTTATACAACTTTTTTGAGGTCTAGGTTAGATTAGATCACTTTTAAGTGGAGGCTTTATCAAGTCTCGCATATCTATATGATCCAAAATTTTTTTTATTAAATTCGGCCGTGGATCGTTAAAAAATAGGGCTCCCTTGCCTGCTTATGAATCTTACTGCCCACTCTTGAACTTAATGACTTTAAATAGGCGAAGTGCCATCATCGCCTGCACCATCGTTGCAAATATCTTAAACGGGTCAATCGACTGTTCTGATCTCTTGAAAAGGTTAACTTTTAGTAGTCCTTTTCATAGTATAAGGCTGTTTCCGATTGTTTATATTGGATTTTCTAGCATTAATTATACTAAAAATGCTCCTCTAATGCGAACTATCTCTGAAATGAATCATATGATTGACCTTGATCCATATATTCAAAGGTGCACAGTGCTTAGTGTATTATATACTTACTTTATATAATATTGTTCACTTTTGTTAATAGTCAGTAATGATTGTGTTCTTGTGAAATAAATATATAAATTTCCCTTTGAAGCCGAGCAGTAAAATAAGAGAATGTATGTATGTAGTATATTTTGAGTCAGCAAAAGGAAGACATAGAAAATTGATTGTAAAATGCTGATCAATAATCGACGTAAAAAGTGGATACAGCATTTAATTCAGTAAAAGACGAGCATGCGGCATATCTAAATAAATAAAGTTATGTATCCACTTTTTAAGAAAAAAATTGTTTTTTCACTTATACTGAACCATTCATTTTTCTCGAAGCTCGGGTACTGCAAAGCTCGCCTCTCTGCTAGGACCCCACGAACAGCTAAGGCTACATGCCTTGTTGCAAGTGCGTGAAAATGTAAATTCACCTTTAATACACACATAGTTTACACAGAGATATGTATAATGTATATTTGTACGAGTATCGCAAGATGATAAATTCGCATGTGATCATGTTTTGAGCGAGAACCACTAATTGCATACAACTAAAAATATTAATCAAATTACTAGCTACTGCAAATATAATTTATAATATTTAAAGCACTTACTGTAGAAAAGGACGCGTTTTCAAATATCAGCTAAGCTAAGTTTCATTAGAACGGCTGCTCTTTGGAGTTTATTCAGAGGCCAGAGCATATTTCCCCTATCCTATATATCATTTCAATTCATCTAATCGTTTAACGAATACAGTGTGCTCTTCTAACGAGACTGCTTGAATCTTCAAAGAAGTGATTCTCTAGATATACAAAGCGCATGCCTCTACATAAGTGCAACGTATTAAAAGAAAATTTAGGTCCTATGGAAAGTGTTAGTTAAGAATATGAACTTAGTGGAACCATTATCAATATCTCTAGTGCTACTGTTATATATATAAAATCTAAAGTAAGAAAGTCCAGAATAAGCCCTTAGGATGCAAAAGCACTATCGATCTGTTCGCGACAAAATGTTCCGTGATGGTTGTAAGGGTATCAGGGCATAGAGGCATTTCCGGCAACTGAATCGCCGACGAGTTGGCAAGGAAAGGGACGGAAAGGGAGGGAAATGTCCCAGCTCAATTCTGTTTAGGAGGTAGGCATATATCTAACCTCGGCAAACGCAGGTCAAATACTGAACTCATCGACGGTGTAAATGCCAGGTAGGTCATGGAACTGACTTCTCAGACTACTATGGAAATTTAGTTCGATAGTTATTACTATAACTATTACGATAACTATTACTATGCCGATAGCAATAATAGTAATTATAACTATAAATAAATGGATTATCGATCTCAAATGATCGCCACATGCTTTTATGACCCTTCTAACTTTTTTCTAATTAAAGCACAGTTCAATTACCAAAAGAAATAATATTTTAGTAAAGGTGGTAACCCTACTAAAACATGTTTCAAGAAATATTCTAGCAAACACCTCTTCTTAGATACCACTGATATTGCACGAGTACTTTATTTAACTCCCATTTTTATTTGATTTGCAATTTATATAAAATGGCTACCGTATTTTGAAAAATGTTAAAGAAAAGCTTGCCATATTTATTAACGTATAACACCTACGGCCAAAATAATAGAAATAGTATTGATCAATTTTGGAAATTTAGCTTTTTTCACTGTTTATAGCTCACACAATTTTAGTATAATAATGCAGCGCGTAGTTGAAGTAGCTCGAAATTTTCTATTGTTTAGATAATATTGTTTTTTGCTAATTTGAGTAAAAAGAAATAATGTTTTTTTGAGGGTGGTAGCTCTCTATCAAAATTTGTTTGACGAAACACCCTAGCAAACGGGTTTCGTTAGATACCACTAATATTGTAGAACTATTTTATTGAACTCGAATATTTATTTGACTTAAGGTTTATATAATATGGTAACCCTAGTTTGAAAATTTTTAAAGAACAGCAAGAAATTTAGTTTTTTTTTTATTTATAATTAATTTTAAAAGTGCTATAGCGCACGTTTGTTTAAATATTTTTTTAAATGTAGAGAAAAAAATTAAAAAGCAAAAACATCTACAGTTAGTGAAAATTTAGAGCTATTGCAAACTTGAAAATTGTTGTTCTAAACCGAAAACCGACTAAAAGTGTTGACCACAAAATTTTAAATCTATGTATGGCTTTTGTTATATATTGAACTATATTTTTAGAAAAAAAAAACTTCTCCATAAGTTGTTTGTATACAACAATTTTATATCAATAGTATCTAAGTCAATGTAACCAAAAGATCGTAAACAAATTGAATGTCTCCATTTATCTGACTTCATTTACTCGATTCAAAAAGGTAATATCTGTCAGTATTAAATATGCGCTTAAAACCTTTTATGCTAGATAAATTGAAGGTAATTGTAGGAAATACTAACACGGGCATGATCTTTATTTTATTTCAGTCACTTTTCCTTTGTGGAAATTTAAAACTGAAGATCTCACCGTCAAATTGGGTTTGTGAATATATTATGGATTTTTCAGATGGCGTAACAAATTTTGTTGTTTCTGATGCTATGACTATTTATTTACTTAATTTAAAACAAATTACAAATGAAAGATAAGGTTTGCTAAAAGAATGCCATTTTTTTTAAAAAGAGGCAAAATATATTATTTGTTTATTAATCTCCACATTTTTAATATTTCGCTATTGTTGTTTTGCATTTTGCACAAATTTGCCTTTCAGAAACTATTGTCTCCGAAACACGGCTACAATTGATAGGTGCAATCTAATATAATTTCGAATCAAAAAACACTGGGCAATCGACCAAAAAAAAATACCAAAATAATACCAAAAGTAATATTGGACCACAATTTTATATACCCCTCTTCCAATATGTTTTGAAATAACTCTTTTTTAATGTTAAAACATTTTTAATCACATTTATCTTTGCTCTCATGCTCTCAGCTTTACGAAAGAATAAGTTTTTACTAATTGGTAAATTTTCTGATAAATAAGTTACGTTTTAAATTTGTATGTCAAAAATATGAACGCATTACAAATACTGCAGTGCCGAAAAATGTCACCATCTCGAAATCCAACAGCCCATTTCTTTCAACCATCACTAACTTTCAATACAGATAACTCAAATATGGCCGAAATTATTGTGGTAAGATTACAAAACATTAACTACAAATTTTGCGCCTCAAACACTCCCACAACTATGCCACGCCATCAGCTAGCCAAGCACTAGTAGCAAAGTCTAAACTAAAATCAAGTTGCCGATAAAAAACTACACTAAAGTGTTGCTAACTTGAAAAACAAAAAAAAAAACAAAAAATGATCGGCGTAGTGAGGTGAATCTGCTATGCTGGACGACCAGCCACGTTTGCACTGCTTGACCCTCGAAGGGTACAGAGCAGCTTCTAAATAATTGTGTATGTAGGTAAAGATGGATGTGTGCAAAGCAGCATTTTCAACAAGTATTCGTCGTATAAAAAGCAGACTTTCTTCGATTTTCCATTTTTTTTTCGTTTTCTATACAATACCTTTGCAACGCTGTTCGGTGTGCACTCCTTTTTTTTTTTTTTTTTTTGTTATTGTCGCATTGTTTCCACAGCCATTCTATTTTTCATAACTCTTAAATAATCAATAAATAAGTATTCTATGTGAGTTAGTTTCTTCGAGAGTTTTTGTATTCATTTCTCATTTGGAGTGCTGCATCGGCTTAGCACCGCTTACCTAGTGCTATGTGGATCGAAGTCTATGGATTTATAGCGAAGATAGCTAGCGAATTCTGCCACACGCACACACTCACTTCATCGAATACGCTTTTTTTCGCCGCTAGTCAAATAATACAGCGTATAGCCGCGTAAACTTTGAGTCGATTTTATTAAATTATTTGCTTGTTTTGTTGCACTTTTTTTTATACCGCCTCTAAAATGCAACTCTAGCATTTAGCATTCCAATTGGCAAGCAGCACTTTTCTCTTCGTTCTTCGCTCTACTCTACTCTACGCTATCCTACTCTATCGTACTCTATCCTACTCTGCAATGTTCTCAGCACGCGTATTCTTACGATCGTGATCGCCCTTATATCGTGATTTTTATTAAGTGCACTCGCTAAGAAAACGCTGATGATGGTATTGACTTTATAAGCAACAACAACAAGCAGAATAGTACTATGTAAAAAAAATAATAGTTTTTGTGAAGGCGAAGGCATAGCTGGTGTCCTTTCGCTGAAATTCATCGCTAGTCTATTTCTCTTCTTTTTTTTTTTGGATTTATATTTGTGTGTCTGCAAAAAGAACTATAGACTTACTTGCTGCCGCTTGTTATTTGCTGCTTATTTTTGGACGGATTATTAGTAACATTATGCTGCCACTTTCCATGCACGCCGTCTTTATTTTGTTAGCATCATAATAGAATTTTATCTTCCAGCTATTTGATAGATTTGCTGTTGTTGGACGTTATTGGTTTTTCATTACGTTGGTTAAGAAGTTTGGTTGGAAGGCCGCAAGAATGCCGAATAGACTATTGAAATAGAATTTACGAAATTTTCGGCACGCTAACAGTAATGTAAAGTTAAAAGTATCCACAGCTCGCCAGTTTAGAACAATTTGCGGACAAGCTTTGGACCGTTATGGCACTATTTTCGGACAAGATATTTCGGGTCTTTCAGTAGTTCGGGACTGGTTCACCACTATAACTACAACTACTACAACTGCTGCAACTACTACTAATTACTATCACTATTTTTGCTAACGCTACTATTTTGTATCACTACTACTATTTTTACTAATTTCTACTACTATTTTTGCTAATACTACTATTAACTACTACTGCAATTTTTCATAATTTCTTCTGCTATTTTCTTCTAATGCTACTACTAAGTTCTACTAAATACTATTGCTAATAAGTACTACTATTCAGTACATACTTTAAAACTTGATCATAAGCATTCGTATATAAAATGAAACAAATCATGCACAGCAAATTGCGCATAACCGACTCTGTGTTTTGTTAGATAAACCTCTAAATGAACCTTTTACAGGCTTCTAAACACATTTTGGCAATGCATCTCCATCTGTATTTCATTATTTTATCACATTTACATTCTAATGGAAATTCGGATTGGATGGCACTGAGGAAGATTTGACCGAATGGATTCTTCTAGGAAATATGAAATTGTTCGTCAATCTAAGCCATCAGTTAGTTTTTTGCGTAGTGCACTGATATTTTATCGGAAAAAAGTATAAACTAATCATCACTATGATATCTACTTAGAAACGGCCCACGAGTTTCGAAACAGCCTTCGTTGCCATACAACATTTTATGTTGATATCTTTAGCTTTTTGTAATTAAACAACTACAACTTTTTTTTTTTTTTGATTTTTCTACAGCTAATACACATAATGATAAAACAAACAGTGAAACGAGGCCAAAATTCTATTTTCTACTAGGAATTAAACTTTCCAACATTACATATTTAAAAATATTTTACAAATCGCACACATAAATTTGCAAAAAAGAAATGAAATAGGAGGTTTCAATGCGAGAGAAGATTTTTAAAGGGTGGAGAAAACCCTACTCAGCTCTCAAACCCTGTATTATTTAAACATGCTGCGTCTATTTATCGAGTATACTTTATCATACTATATCTAAGTAGTAAAAGATTGACTTGTCATTCAAAAATTATTCATGCCTTTAAATTTGTCTAAAAATATGTGACCATATTTCTAAAGTGAGGAATATTTTGAACTATATATTTGCATATTTCCAACACTACTTTGATCGGCTAAAATAAATATTTATAACTAAATAAATATTGTTTTAAAATAAATTAACTTTTATTCTAACTAAAGTCACCTTGTTTACTAAGCAACCCCACAACCTGATCTACGGTCGTTTCAGAAGCAATCCTTTCCCTCAACAATTTTGTCGCTCCAGACATCCTCTTTTATGCGTTCGAGGTTATTATCATACTTTGGCTTCGGTTTGTGGGCTAAGGATGAGACATGAAATTAAATGTTTTTTTCTTCTGTAGCCACCTATCAAGCATTTGGTTTATAGATAACGCTAAAAAAATTATACACAACATAACAAATTCGAATCCCTTAACTAATTATAACTCGCCTTACTGAAAACAGCATCGCAGTCGGGCAACGCTAGACGAAAATCTAATGTGACTGGTTATATTTTCTTTGACAAATTTGACGAAAATTAATATTAAATATCTACCAAAAGAAAACACGAAAAAAACTGCCAAATAAGTGATGTTGGAAGATTCAGCAACCGCAAATACGGGGATTTTGGTGATCAGAACTCACCCACCGCTTTTCCTGAGTCGCTCTCTTAAAACCGTATCATACCCCGTTCTGGTTTTATTGGGACTGATTATGTAAAAGGGTTTTCCAATTGGCGATGGTAAATGTTGGGGGTCTGTCGAATTTGTTGCAAGTTACACGACTGAGCAGCTCATTCGAATGCTTAAACTTGATTGTAAAAATGAATGTCGGTTAATGGAAACTGTCCTCAAGTTGCGCCCATTCTACATGGACGATTTGAGGGCTTGGTTACTTCTTGACGTGAATTAGTCACCACAATCATTCACTTTCAAATAAAGAAACTTTAAGATGCCCAATTTTATTATAGTACCTGCGGTTCTATTACCTTGTTAAGAGCCGCTAACTAGAAACACCAAGTGGAACCAAGTCCTTCTCCATCTGGTATTTCTAACCAAGAACAGGCTTTCGCCATTCTCTGCCACCACCAGCAAGTACTGATAAGATTAGTTTTAGAGTTGGAGTATTTTCTTCCATTTGAACAATATAACCTATCTATGATTGGATTTCGAGACAGACAACACAGTTTCATTAAAAGTTTGTTTTTTGTTAAAAAGTTTACAATGCCTTTTTGGCAAAAATTTCAGTCATCCCTTGTTAAATTTGAGAAAAAATACATAATTTTCTTTAATTTTTCTAATACTTCTCTATTCTACTCGGTTCGGCTGTGCCTTGATTCCTGAGAATGGCAGCCTTAACGATGTCCGCATACAGTCAACCGAAGGGCATTCGTATAAGTCCTTCGAAGGATTCGTAAATTAGACAAAAGTGAACTCTGTGCTCCATTTATTACTCGCGAGTACTTTAAGCGGCCAAAGAATTTCGAAACACAAACCAAGTACTGTTGAAAATATTTTTTTTTGCCATTGGTAAATGAATGAAAATGTTCATCATATTTTTCAATCTTGTGCTCTTGCTTTGTTGCAATTCTACAAATATCTCTACTTGCCCTCCGCGACGCCTGATGCTCCAGTAGTACCGTTAAGTATACAGCTTAATAAGTGTCTTCGAACAGAACATTAAGCATTAAGCTGCTTAAAGACACAATGCGCACACAAACACACACATTTTTAAATCACTACAGTTTGTCTTGCGCCAACCACCGCCCGCCATCGGGGAACGCATCGTCAACTAACTGTGCTGGGCCCCACCACCTCAGCCTCAACTCAGCTGTAGCGCCACTTATTTGTTTATGGCATTTGCAATCACGAATATTAATTTGTGCCACATTTCCTGTTCCCGATTCGACAAAGACTTCTTAATTTTTTTCTCTTAATTTTTTCACAGTAGCTTTGTTTTTTTTTTAGCCAGCAATTGTCTTTGTTGGCGTGATTGTGGAAAGATGTGCTCATAGGTTGGTTTATGTACATCTGTATGTATATATGTGTGTGTGTGTTTGTGTGAGTGTAAATGCCACAAGCTGCATTCATTAACTTTTGCATAACAGCATCGATTTGCAATTTACTCCCTTTTTATGATCGCTGTACGAGTATCCTACTTATTGGTTGTGTTTGTTGTTGTACCAACTGTTCTGTCTTGTAACTTATTTACAAACATAACAACATATCTCCCTACTATTGCGGCGGTTATTGACTCTTCGACCAGCAGCCACAGTTAATGCTCTCACCGTTGCTGCTGATCATCCTTTTCGGTTTGTTTTGTTTTTGTTTTTTGCTTACCACTTTTAAATTTGGTGTTGTTGTGCAGCGCAGAAAAAAAAAATAATATCCAAAGGGCATAATCAAATGCCAATCAGCAGCGTAAAATACAAATAACGTAAAATTGCTCGTTTTCGCTACACTTGAAATACATAAATACATTTTTTGTTTTTTTTTTGCGCTTTTCCCTTTTTGTATTTGCAACGTGTAGTTTTGTATGTTTGTGGTTTGTTATTTTCCACTTTGTTATTTTGAAAGTATGTTTCATCATCGATAATATTTTTTGGTTGATTTGGTTCTCGAGCTTAGTGCTTGCTTGCCGCTTGCAACTCGATGGTTTAAATAAATAGCGCTAAAGTAATTGATTTGTTCAATTTAATTGGATCGCAGTTACGGTGAAATGTTTCGCAATGTGCCAACTGTGTGATAAATTGCTAGTTATTGAGTTGATTTTCTTTTTTTATGGCCTTTGAAATATTAGCTTTCGTAGCGGGAAATGTTCGCAATTAAAGGGAAGAGGTGCAATGAAGAGCAATTGAATGGCAATCTGTTAAAATTAAGTTACGGTGGTTTAATTTTGAATTACTGTTGAATTCCGAGAGCAAGAACAGCTCGCTTGATGTTAAAGTATATTAGAAAGATTTTTGTCATTGCTTCTCAAACTCAATTTTGATTAAAAACAAACCGGCTCCAGTGTTATTTTAACTCCAGTGCCATCTTTATTTCGATTATGAAATTCTTTGCTACTAACATGGCGAAGGAATGAACCTTCCAGCGACGATTGATCAACTTCGTACGAATATCGAACGTGAAATTGCAACAGTATCGGCCGATTTATGCTTGAAAACCGTCGAAAATTGGATTCAGCGTCTGGACTTCTGCAAGCGTGCCCGTGGTGCCCATGCAAAAGAAATCGAGTTCCATACTTTCACAGGAATAAAGAATTAAATTCATGTCCCAAACCGTTTTTGTTTTATTTAAAAAAAACTTTTATAGCGTTCCTATTGCAAGACCCGATATTAAGATTGCTCAGCTGACCCTTGCAAATGTGTAGAATATCGATCTTTCCTTCACTTTTTTAATAGGTTTTGCATAGTAGAGATTTCTGCTGAGTTTCACCTCAGCCCGTCAAAATGCAACCAGTATGAAGAAACTGAATATCTAATCTGGTCTTCTTGTTGATGTAAACATTTAAAACTCACCACTCACTATTCTCAAATGCTTACTATTTGCAATGCCCAGTAAATGCTCGGGTAAAAGAATACAGAAGATGGCAAAGATTGTAGTACTGCTAATCCTCTCTTAAAATTTTTGACAGATTTTCTACGTCACAACAGATTTTGTTTACAAAAACCGTGTATGTGCATATATATACTCGCAATCATGTATATTCTTGCCAACGTGTTTACCGTTTAAGTGTGTACTCTTTCTAACATGTATACGAACGTGTTTCCTCTCATTTCTCCCCATAAGGTGTGACTTCACAGCCAAGTTACTCTCCGAACTTCAGATCAATCTGCGCAATCTTATATTCTATCATTCTTTCGGTAATAGTTTTCAGCGCTCTCCGAATTTATGAGTCTGAAACTATTTATCTATTTATATCAAAGGAGATTCACAAATACATGAATAAAATTTAAAGAGCACTAGAGTCAAAAACATTCTTATTGAAGCCAACGAAAGGCTACATACGAGTAATAATGATAATGACAATGATAATGATAATGATAATGATAATGATAATGATAATGATAATGACAATGATAATGATAATGATAATGATAATGATAATGATAATGATAATGATAATGATAATGATAATGATAATGATAATGATAATGATAATGATAATGATAATGATAATGATAATGATAATGATAATGATAATGATAATGATAATGATAATGATAATGATAATGATAATGATAATGATAATGATAATGATAATGATAATGATAATGATAATGATAATGATAATGATAATGATAATGATAATGATAATGATAATGATAATGATAATGATAATGATAATTATAATGATAATGATAATGATAATGATAATTATAATGATAATGATAATGATAGTGTTAATGATAATGATAATGATAATGCTAATGATACTGATAATAACAATAACAATAACAATGATAACAACAGCGATAATGAACACCAAAGACAGCTTATGAGGCCCCAATAAAGTTTATCTAAAGTGTTAATTAAGTAGGCGCCGAAGTGTTTGAACATTGTTTGACAAAAGCTACTCTGCACAGGAGATGCTGAGATAATGGCGCGTGACCTAGCACATTGTCCTGACATCTATGCTAGTGGATTTCCATCAGGCAACAAAAGTTCTACATCGATTCCTGGCGAAAAGGAAAGTCGCAGTTGGCAGAAGTGCCTTGCTATCGAAAATGTTCTGTTTGGATTAACTAAAAATCTCCCTTAAGTTCATTTTTGTTTTAAAATCATTTGATGTGTACTCAAATTCTTGTATTAATTACCGGCTTGCTGCTAGCAACATCACTAATGAAATAGATATGATAATTTGTATAAACTTTAATATCCAAGCTGAATGCTCATTTTTCTTAAGAAAAACATAACAAAAAACAACACAAAACAGATAAACCAGTGAGATCAAACGATTTTTCAACACCGCAATTCCCAAGCATGAGTACGTACAATAACAAGATTAACAAGCGGTCATATAAAGTAATCACATACCGCCTCGCAAATCGCCGCCGAGCTAAGCATCATCACATGAGCCGCCTTTATTAAATGCGCCGCGGCTGCAAATGTACCAGAGCAGTATCATATATTTATTTATTTATTTATTTGTACATATGTGCTGTTGAAACTTTTAGCTTGCAAATGTCATACTATGTGTAAATGTGCGATTGTGTGCTACAATAAAAAAATCAATTAGAGCAGTGGCGATAACGTAAAAAGGGTGGTGCGCGCTCAACTCAAACAAAACTCCAAATGATAATAATGGATTTAAAACACAAAATGCAAAAAAAAAAACAAAGTAGCAAATAAATGCAACGACTCAAATAATGCACTTGTATGCTGACTTTTTTATTTATATGTGGCATGTATGTATATGTATATGTGCTTTGTAAAACCACAGCTTGCCGCACACTAATATTGGCAACCGACCACACGGTAACAAGATGAAAAATTACTTCAGGGCGTCAACCAACTTGTCACTCACAACATGCAAAGGTAGTCAACCGGTGGTGAGAGTGGAGAGTGTTGAGCAGTAGGAGAGTGTTCGTGCAACAACGCAAGGAAACGACAAGCATGGTGTGGCAGTGGCAGCAGCGTACAGTGGTATGGCTTCGGACATTTGTTTTGGCTAAAAATAGAAGGAGTACTCCAGGCATCATGCAATTTTTCACGCATATTTAGTTTAAGCTAGTTAACAGTAAATCCAAAAATGGTTGAAATCGGGGGCGTGTAGTAAAAATTTATAAACGCATATTTTAATTTAAAACAGTAAACAGTAAAAGCAGATATCGTAAGGAAACTCGAGTTACTGAAATAGTGCAAAAACCACGCCTACCTTTCATATAACGATAATTTACAAAAAATCCAAAAAGGCGAACGTTATTTCAGTAACTGAAACTGAAATGTATCCTTATTAGACCCACAGAATTGGGTTTGGAGAATATATGGTTAAAAACATTCGAATAATGTGGTTAAAAAAAAAATTGGAAAAAGAACCAATAAGCACAATTTTGAAGATTATAAAGATCGAGCAAGAACCAAGATTGCTTCTCAAAACGGACTATTTTTTTTTTAAAACACTACATTAAAATATTTCACTACTTCGAAATGAAAAATTGCCCAAACTTTATTTTTAGATTGATCTTCAATGTTTTTATGGGGTGTACCGAAATTTTGAAAAAGGGCATGGTATTGCACAGCGATATCGCTCGGTTCATAAATTTTGAAAACTTGTTTAGTTTACGGAGGGTAATAAAAGTTGCAAACATATTTTCAGTTAGGTCCATAGGTATCTCGTTTTTTTCTTAAGTCAAGATTACGAAATACGATCACGAATAAATAAGTATGCTCCAAAATATTGCAAAATTTTTTTCATTAACTATTATTTCTTTAACACCATCCAACACCTGTTTATGAAATTTACGTATTATTCTACTAATGAAAGGATCCACTGATACAGGCCGTAGACAAAGAACGTAAATTATATGGAAGGTGCATCACTCCCACCGTTCCTCTGATAGAAAGTCTAGGTCAATTTCACCATACCAGAACTTTTTGCTGATTTTTTATTACAAACTGATTAGATCCAATTGGTTTTTGTTGAGGTGAAATTTTTTCTTCCACAGGAAACGAAACGCCATGCAGATTCTTTGTGGTCTACGTTCCTTGCTTTTTCTGATTGATATTAGAATCTGATTGAATCAAATTATGATCCGGTTCAAAATATCAGTATTTGTTGAAATTCTATTGAATTTTTTCAAACAATAATTTCTGTGATCTTCATTAGGGGCTTCTATGTATATATAGGTACGCAAGAAATTAAACAAAAAAGAAAATCAAACAAATTTCCGTGACATTTGTCATAAAGGGCATAAAATTTGTTCAGCGGTCAGTGATAGATGATGAATCTGTTCGAGAAAATTTGTAGTATGAAGGCGGCGCAAAACCGAGCCCAGGTTTTTCTAAGGCAAATCGCAAACTTCTTTAGCGGCACTGATTTTTTAAATAGGGTAACGAAATTCGCGTCAAAATCGCTTTACTACTTTCAACCACTATTGTTTTTACTGCTACTACTAATTTCTACCACTACTTTCATTACTTTCTATCCCTATTTTACCATCTTCTACCACTATTTCCACTACTTTCTACTATTATTTTTAATAATATTTTTACTATTTCTTCCACTATTTTACTAATTTCTTCCACTATTTTACTAATTTCTTCCACTATTTTAAATAATTTCTTCTACTATTTTTACTTATTTCTTCCACTATTTTACTAATTTCTGCCACTATTTTAAATAATTTCTTCAACTATTTTTACTTATTTCTTCCACAATTTTACTAATTTCTTCCACTATTTTAAATAACTTCTTCTACTATTTTTACTTATTTCTTCCACTATTTTACTAATATCTTCCACTATTTTACTAATTTCTTCCACTATTTTAAATAATTTCTTCTACTATTTTTACTTATTTCTTCCACGATTTTACTAATTACTTCCATTATTTTTACTAATTTCTACCACTATTTTACTACTTTCTACCACTATTTTTACTACTTTCTACCACTATTTTTACTAACGCCATTACAAATTACTACCATATTTTTACTCAATTCTACAACTATTTTTAGTAATGGTACTGAAAATTACTTCCTTCTTTCATACTAATGCTACTACTTATTACTACGACTATTTTTATTAATTTTTACTACTACAAAGAGGCTCAAATATACGCTATCGAAATGCATGAAAAATTGAAACTGTTTTTCCTGTTCAATCATTTAGTAATTTTTTCTAAGACTACATATAACATTTGAAGAAATATTATTCCTGCAAACTACATTATTATATTTTTGAAATTCGATACTCTAAAAATCGAATTTCTGCCACCAATATACCACTGTGCGGCAGTGGTGGCTTCACCGGGTCACTTGTTCAATGCATAAGCGGCGTTCGTTACTTAAGTCTTTGGTTTAAAGCTACGTTTTCGTTTGAGATTTTTCAATTTATCTCCGCTGCTTCTTTTTGGTCACCTCTTAGCTGTTTTGTGCTGCATATGATTTTTTCACTGCTGCTTCTTCTTGTGTTGTGTTCACTGACTGACTGACTGCCTGCCGTCTGGCATTTGGTGTTTGCCGTTTGATGAGTTTGTGATTTTGTGAATTGGCGAAGGTTAATGGCGTGCATACCAGCAAACCAGTCAACCAACCCATCAACCTACCAAACCAATCCAACCAACCGACCAAGGCACAAATGTGAACAGCAATAGCATTGGCAGCATTGGCTGCCACCGTCAGGTCGATGGTGGCGCGTAGTAGACTTCACTCAATCGGCACACCACTTGCCACACTCACCCAGAAGCAAATGTTTGCATGTGTAGCAACGCTTATTCAATTAGCTGGGAAATCGTCAAAAAGCGCAATCGTTAGGCGGTCGCACAAGCAGCGCCAGCAAACAATTCCACAAATCATTTCGCTAGTTCCTTTTCTTTCAATTTGCATTGGTTTTTTTTTCGTTTTTTTTTTGTAATGCATCAAATGGCGCGCTGCCTGCTTGTTGTTGCTGTGTTTGTTGGAGCGCAAGGTGCGTAGCCTAATGAGTGCGTTTGCAGCTGTAGCTGAAATTCCCGAAAACCTGACTACTATTGGTCGTGCAAAAAACAACAACAGTATTTTAAAATAAAAAATGTGGCCAGTAAAATATAAGAATGTTAAAGCTACCGCCCCAATGTTAGCGCTAGTGTCAGTGAAAATTAATAACAATAATAATATGAAATGCTAACTTAGCCGCAAGATAAGTTTTAATGTTTCAACTGCCACCAATGCCACTGCTCACACCATCGCCGCTTTGCTATTCGCCATGGCTAACGCAACGCAGGTAATATTCTGCTACTTCTTCAACTTTATCCCCAACCCCCCTTCCAGAGCTACTGAGGCTAGTGGTGGTGCTGCTGCCACTGTCCACTGTCGCTGCCACAACTGATGATGATGATGATGATGGCAAACGTCAAGTTGCTGCTGTTGTCTGTTGTTGTTATTGTTGTTGTTTGCTTGGTCATGCTGTGGCACGTTGCTTGCTGTTCAACTTAATGTATGTCTTATATTTTATTATTTTGCAAGTGGTAGCATGCAAATGTGTTTTTAATGATAAACGCAACAAATGTTTCATATGCTAAGGTAGCCCATTCGCCAACCATCCGCCATCTAGTCAAAGTCAAAGTGGCAAGCATGATGATGAACTAGCAGAAATGCGTGGCTATTTGTCAAATGGTGGAGGTGAAGCGAGTGGGGGTGAGAATTATAGAAATTTTGATTTATGTAACTTTCAAATGATTTGTACACGCAACCGTTAAGACAAAACGGCTGCGGAAGTTCGAAAATATATTAGATATGCTAGATATGCCTGCAATAGAACCAATTTACTCCATATGGTTTTTAAATTTATGATCCGGATCATTTTAAATTACCAAGCAGCCCAACAAATAATATATTTTTTATTCACCAAATATGTGAGTGCCCGAAAAAAAAGATACATTTTTTTATGAAACGCGGAAAAGGGTAAATAAAGTGGCTACCCGTTTTAATACAAATATTTTGTTCAGCAAATGGGCTGATTTATCTCTGAATGAACAGCTCGAAGAAGTTCAAGAGAGTTAAGATCAGGCTGAACCGCCGATCTATATATATTCAAAAATGAGGATGGTCGGAGTATAACTCTGAATGGCACCAAGATAACAGATTATTTGCTGTCTGAAATTGAGACCCTTAATCTCGACGACAATACAACTGTGGCTGAATTGCAAGAGCAATTCGCTTCGAACCGATGAATTGGCTGCATAGATGCTGTGATATCGAGCCACTAGACTTGTTCGTTTAATGCTACGTAAAAGTTGAAGTCTATATGAATAAATCGATAACAATTGAGGAATCGGAAAGTAAAATTACTTTATGTCCGGACGCCCCCATCGAAAATTAAAACTTCGAAATGGTTCACATAAGTCCAGATTACAACCAGCATTTAAAAGACATAATCTTTGAAAAGCGCACGAAATTAAATGCCAGTTTTATATAAGGTCTGAATTCATCATTCTTGCATTAAATTGAAGGCTTTATTTAGCATAGTTAGAACGACCCCATCTAGGTCAATTATCCATCGTCTTGGTCGAAAACTTGTTGCCATTATGAAGGTAATTTCTTAATGCCATTCTCATAAAAACCTTACTCCCAATTGGCCAATACCTGAGACAATCGATTTTCACAAGCTTCTGTTGAAGCGAATTTTTTACAAGCAAAATCATTCGCCATAGAGGGGAACAGGTAGTAATCACTTGGTGCCAGGTCCAGACCATAAGGGGGATGCATAAAAACCTTTCGAGCAATCCCCTGGAACTTCTAGCGAGTCACCATCGAGGGGTATGGCCTAGCATTCTCCAATGTAACACAATTCCTCTCCTATTGGCCAAAGCTGGCCGGTATCCGTCACTATTTAAATGGATCCACACGATTTTTTGCGCAATTTTTAGCTCATATATTCATCAATATTTTCTACAATTGGTCTTCCAGAGCGTGAATCCACTATACACACTATTTACATTTTCAGCCGCCTGGCTGGAGTTTTCGCCTTCATCGAAGAACAACTGTAAAATATGGCGTATTTTCTCTATGCTAGCGCCTATCTTTGCCGCGTGATCAAACAATACTGAGTCAAGCAATCACAAAACTTTCTGGGAAGTATTTTTAAGTACGAAACATTACTTTTCTAATGCGACATAGCGTAAACCGATCACACTTATATAACGCGAGAAACAGATTACTATTGAAATGTATTGTTTTAATTCCACAAAAATTATTACTTTATGAATCAACCTTTATACTAATTCCATATTTGTGCTAAGGTATAACCATCATATCAGTCATTGAAAGCAATGCAAATAGTCTGCGTAAAATAAAAAATTGCAGATAAAAATGTTTCCAAACTCTTCAGCAAGAAGGTCCAATAACAACACTAGTGTTGCCAAGTCGAAGCATTTACAGGGTTCCTCTCATATTATTTCGAAAAAATCTCATAATATATAACTAAATTCTATCAAATTAGATAATGGTATTTTTTATTTCAATTATTAAAAGTATTTTTTTTATATTTATTATTAAAACAAAATATCTGCACACTATAATTTTTTTAAATTAAAAACGAGAGATGTGAGAATCACGAGGCAGCTAGAGCTCCCCCTCTACTATAGGTGACAGGAGGGTAATATTGGCGGTATCATTCGACAAGGAACTGCTTGCTGAGCATCAAGTGGAGCTCCATTCCCACAACAGCCGGTTGTAAATATCCTATTTAGATCCACCTACTCCGTTTGCCTACTTTGATGAGCGGATATTTAGTAATAATTAGAGAACGACCGAACACCGATTTTCAGGGCCGAACTGAATAGTCATTGAACTTTATTTATGACATTGGTAAAGTAAAATTCGTGTGAAGAAACCATGGAACGCTATATTCCTTCAGGCCTTTTCCAGGCCCTTGCATAACGTATTTTGTCAACCATTTAGGAACTATTTTCAATTTATGATCGTTTTGGCACTAGCTCAGAACCATTTGAGAGCCAAACCGTAAATTGTCCTAACCTAGTAACCAACCATGCCTGGAATGCTTCCGAATTAGTTTCGAATTTCAAGACTTCTCAAAACTGTTTCTCACTATGAAAGGACTTATAATAAATATATATAAGTCTTTCAAAATAAAAGCTTATTCGCTGATTATTATAATGATTTACGATCTTTACTATTCTAGATTTACGATCTATGCCATAGTGCGGCGTAAATGCCTTTTAAAACTGTTAATGAGTCAATACCATTTTGGATACAATTTCGATAATTATTTATATTTTTTTAAGAAATTTCAAAAAAAAAAATGCTGCTGTGAATTTGGAAATTTGTATTTTCGGATCTGACATTTCGCATATATTACTTCGATCAATATCTTTATATATCCAATACTATAAACAATTTTCAAATGATTCAAAAACCGCCAGACACTTATTTTATTGAGAGCAACCAGGATACCCTCAACAGGAGCAGTGTAAATAAATATTTAAAAAAATTAACAATTCCAAAAAAAAAGTTAAAAGTTAGCACAGCCTTAAATAATTCTTTCTGCTTTATACGCATTTTTTGGGCTTGCAACTTCTTATAATATTATTTCCTCAAAAATGTCGCAACTAATATTTTATATCAATCCATTAGCTTGAAATGTTTGCGTTAACTAATATTTTATTAAATATTAGGGAAAACCCATTAATTTTATAAAATCTCATGTCACGGGGTTTGTGGTCGAACTCCTTCGAAATGCCTCGACAGATTTTTAATAAATTTTGTATCTGTATTTGGCAGGTACGAGTATGAGAATACTTCACAAAGTATATTTGATGCTTGGGAGAGGCTTGCCAACTGGTTGATAAGTCAAACTTACTTAAAATATACACAAATTATATGAAATATTACAAAAGGGGCATCAAGCGGCTCGTCTCGGAAAAAGGGTCCTAAGCTAGCTTTTATGAAGATTGCCACCTGTTTGAAATTTAATAAAATTAAATTGTATGAAATATCAATATATAGAAATTAAACGGTTTGTATCGGCAAGGAAAGGTACAAACAAAAATTTTGGGGAGGGATGCCACCTGTTTTAAACGTCACAGGTATGTAAGTCATTAAAATCTGAGTATCAAACTATTCGTTTTGGATTGGTTGAGAAGCTTTATAGCTAGGTAAATTTTATGGAGTTGCCACCTGTTTGAAAAGTCGAATTAAATTAAATTAAACACTAAATATATGAAATATTGAAATATATGTGTCAAGCAGTTCGTCTCAGGGAAAAACATGTTTATACCTACATATAATTCGAACAGAGTTGCCACCTGTTTTAAAAGTGAAATTTAAATAATTTATAAGCAACTGATATAAAATATCAAAATATGGGTATCAAACGGTTCGTCTGGGCATGAAAGTTTGCAGCGAACTTTATAATGGTTGCCACCTGTTTCAAACGTGGTTTTTTAATAAGTTATACATACTTTATATGACATATCAAAATATGGGTGTCAAACTGTTTGATTCACTGGAGAGAAGGCCTATAGCATATAGTGGGTTGGCACTTGTTTGAAGAGTCGAATTATACACAAGTTTATGGAATCGTAAAATATAGTTGCCAAACTATTTGTTTTGCTCGGAAAAATTTAAAAAAATGTTGTCACTTTTTTTTAAGTAAAATTCAACTTAATTATACATAAGAATATAAAATTTTAAATTAAGAGTGTCAAACTGTTCATCTCGGAGAGGACAAATGCATATATATAATTTTGAGGGGGTTACCACTTGTTATATGGGATGTTTTGATATACATATATTTCAAAGTCAACATACAAACAAAAAAATGATTTGAATATCCAAGTAGCTCAGTATAAGATATTGTACTAGAACATTTTTGTGTCCCTGCTGGTAAATGCTTCAAATTTGTTAACACATTCTTAGTAGGAACATTAAGTTTGAGATTTTTTTCCAAAAAGAAGGAGTATCGCAGAATATTAATAGCTGCTATCAGGCATTTAGCAAGATCACTTTGGCAAAAACATGTCAAAATGTGGCAGTAACATTACGCTCGCTTCAAATGCATCTAAACACACGCGCCCATATAAACTTTTGTAATTCAAAAGACCACAGTAATTTCCTACTCAAAAATCAGTCAATCAGTGCTAAACAGCTGATGGAAGCCAACAGACAACAAATTATAGCCACTGCATTTAGGTGCTGCATGTGTGTGAGCATTTGAGCGAGCTGGATATTTAATAACAGCCAGTAATCAAAGGCCACAATGCGTCGAGCAGCAGCAGCAGCAGCAGCAGAACCAGCTCATAGCCAAGTGTGTCACACGGCTTGCGTTTATCAGTCAGACAGTTGCAGTGTTGGCTTAGAGATAGCTTTGCGTTACGCTTCTAGCCATAGCCTACACTGTGCTACAGCAAATCGCCGCCACCGCTACCGCCGCAAACAAAGTAGTTATTTCCTTTTAAAGCAAGCTTTGACTTGAAAAAGTCGTAATTATATGATTACTTCAATAACAATTTTCAACACAGAGTGCAATTTTTGCAACGTTTGTACAACACTGTACGCTGGTCGCTTACTGCGTGCGACGTACTGTGAACAATTGTGGCTCCGAATTGCCTCACAATACACAAATAATGGTAGTAGAAGCGGTCAGTCGGCGTGGCGGTCTGCCAATCGGCAGTTGGCTAGCAGTCAGCGCTACCTATTCGCCTAGCTTAACTGGCTCAGTGGTTGGATAGTTGGATAGTTGGATCGTTGGATGGTCGGCTGATCGCTTGCGCTCGACTGGCCTGCCTGTAGGGTTACACAGTCTATGCGCTATAGCACGCATGTGGCTTGCTTTTCTACTTCTCCATTGGTGCTTCTTGTTCTTTTGTTTCGTTTCGCTGTTGCGCTGTTGCTGCTGCTGCTGCTGCTGCTGCTGCGCGTGCTCAGCGCATCTCGCATGTTGCAGTTAGCTAACAGCAGAGTGCCACACTGCCATAGATGTATGCGTGGAGATGCGTTTGTGTTGCTGTGCTTTTTAACTTCGATTGTATTAGTTGTGATTTTATAGCTGATAGCAGCAACTCACCTTTTTGTGGCAAGCAGCAGCCTTTAATTGAATTAAAAGTGTAGCTGCCACTTGGTAAATGGCGTTAGTGTTGGCGTTGTTGCAATCGACTGCTACTTGCCATTACTTACTAATATTTTATTTTCTTTTATTATTTTCGTAGCTAGCAATGCTGTAGCTCGTCAGGTCCACAACAACTCCATTCTCAAGTCTAGAGCGACAGCCGAAACTTCGGTCTAATAAAAATTCTCACTCTCTCGCTCACTCTCTTAGCTTATTTCAACACTTATATATATTTGATTGTGTGTGTTGCTGTGTGTGTGTGTGCCAGTGTTGTTTGCTTGTTGTAGCAACTGAAGGTGTTGCTGTTTTGTTGCTGCTGTTTTGTTACTGCTTGTTCAGACCACTTGTAATGTAATGTTATCTTAACCGATGCTATTTTTGTTGTTGCTCCTGTTGTTTTTTTTTTTGTAGCGATAAAATGCGTTAGTCGAACATGCAATATATGGTTATGATTACAATTAATTATTTTATTGAATTGTCATTATGGTGTTGGTCAATTCGAACATGATTACACATACACTTACATATGTACGTCTGTATATTTATTCGATCACACCTACACGTAGCCAGACTTATTCCGGTTTAAGGTGATCAGTTAAGTAAAAGGCCTTAGGCAATGATTAAAAGAAATAAATAGAGAACGACCGAACACCGACTTTTAGGGCCGAAGCGAATCGAATCGAAATTGAATGATTTTATATTGTAAAATAGGCTATCGCCATTTCCACCTTGCAAACGATTCCGTATTTCGCAGTGAAGCTAAGCTGCAGCACTGAATAATTGGCCAGCAGAAACACTCTATGGAGGAGCATCTACACATTTCACATCTTTTTTTTTCAATAGAAAATATGGGCAAAAGTATTTCAAAATTTCACAATTTCTTCGCAGCAGATGTTAATCGAAAAAAGTGTCAAATCAATATTATTACTGCAAATGATATCTCTATAAATCTGAAAGGCTGATTCTACTTTTTTCCAAAAAAAAATATAAAATTTATTAAATCTAGAACATTGTAGAATTTTTATATTAATAAAAAATGCCAAATGTTCGGCCGAAGTTCGTCTTTTTTGATCGAAACCGAACCGAACTTTATAGGCCGCGCATGGCCAAAGCCGCAATCGAAATGCGGTCGTTATTTAGAAATAAGTAATATCGTTTTATTCATTTGTATGTATGAGTGAGTTAAAAAATTTTGAGCTATCATTAAAAATATAATAAACTATAACTACAGCTACCAGTAACTAATCCTTTAACCTTTTCACTGCCACGTTTGCAGAGCACTTGTACAAACTTTATTTTCAACCTTTTGGAGGCTAAAGGGGACTTTAGATGCGTAAAAGTCGGGACATATTTATCTCAATAAAAACCCATGCGCCCAAAATATTATTTTCGAATACCTTTTTTGCTTTTTATTTTATAAGAAATTCCAACCCGTTTTCTATAAATAAGTCGCCAATTTGAACCGATTGAAACCGCTGAGTTTACAATGCCGTTTGCCAATTTTCAGGGTCAAAAAAGTTTGCCGTGGGACACTTTATCTCTGCAGTGGCAAAAGGGTTAACACTTTATCAGAGGGATAAAATTTGGATCTTTGTAAGTAAAAATGGATATCTAAATTTTTATTATTAACTTATGCAAAAATTAGGCCACCTTCGCATTAAAGCTCATAACTGATAGTGTTCGCAATGTGTGTATACGAAATGTGTAAACATTAACCTAAACTAAGCTGTTTTACGCACTTATCTTAATCTGTACGACTTTCTCACATTTGCTTTTTAAAATAATGCTTTTGTGAAAGATTTTAACACCCTAACGTTTTTTTAAACAACCTTTCAACCTGCTTTGAGAAAGGGCCTGAAATGTCCAATTACGTAGGGGTTAGACGATTAAAATATACTACAAAAAACTCCTCGTTAAATTCTGCTACAGCAGTCTGAGGACCTAAATTGTATTTGAATTAATTTTGTACATATCATTTTCGATAAGCCAATGGCACCTTCCGCGAAAATACCAAAAATGAAACGCCCATAAAAAAAATTAAGACTCTTTGGACTAGTACTGTTTTCGGCAAAGTTGATCCAGCAGAAACCCCCTTTGATCATTACAAGCATTTGTGTGTGTTGAGTAACAACTATGGGACAGTCTTTTTGTTACCTTCCGTTTGAAATCAATAATTTTTTTTTATTATTTACTTGCTAAGCAAATTAATATAAAATATTATTAAAGGCTAAAAAGAAATATTTACAAATAAAAAGTCATGTAGAAAAATAAATTGTATAACTAGACTATTTATAAAAATTAGTCAAAAATTTCAAAGAGATCCTATTGAACTCAACTTGGGCTCGAGTAATAAGAGCATTCCTAGTATAAAGAGCTTTAAAAAGGTCAGTATGTTAGTACAAAAACTCCGAACTACGATAGACCTTCTAAAATATTAAAGAAAATCCACCCAAGGAGACGTAACAGTTAACAGCACCACAGATGAAATCTACAATGAAAGTCGAAAATAACATTATTCTTCTAATTTTAAGTTGATCAATAAGCATTGTCAATTATAGGATGGCGTAAGAGCCGAGAATCGTTAATTAGGCAAAGCAAGGTGTGAGAACACTTTCTGGATCCCTTCAATTCTAGCAGCATAACACGTATTATATTGAGACCAAAGGAAGGACTCATACTCAAGATGGGAACACACAAACGCAGTATACAAAAACTTTAGCTTAGAAGGATCGCAGAAACACGAGCTATGATGTCTAACAAAATTAAGCTCGAAGTAAAAATGATTTTTTCATTTAACAAGAACGAATCATAATTACTTTTTCCTTTAAATATACTAGTTGTTACATATGGAATGCCCCTAAATATAGCTATGAGTATATTTTTCTTTTAATTTAATGCAACCTTTTTTTATACGTCTGCACACTCCTGGAATGCTATGCAGCCCAAAAAGCTATATAGCCTTTCGAACATCCAAAAAAACAAACAGTAAAATCTCATATTGGTATAGGTTTTAAACACTGTAGACTCTACCATTGATACTGTATACATAGTGAGCTTTGGACCAGTAATTCATCTTAAACTTACTGTCCGTCAAATTATTCAAGTTTCAGTTGAAAAATCACAGTGTTGCATTGCAGATTTTGTCTCTTGTCTATAACTGAATCGTTCTCACTTTTGTAAGAGAAATGTATTAGTGTATTAGTTTAATTTTGACTTTTTTTTTAATTTCGATTTCCTTACAATCTCAAACACTTGGTTTAGGACATTATATAAGCAGATAGAGATTTAATATCAATGCTTGTGTTCAGAATTAGTTAGCGGCTCTTATTATACGCTACATTCGATCTTCGACTACAATCGAAAGAGCTGATCGAAATGATCGGCGCCATTGTGAATTTCACATAATTAGATTGTCCACAATATTTCTACCAGCTGTCATTGAAATTTAGTACATGTTGCAAGCAAGTTGAGTAAATAAAAAATAAATAAAAATATAACTACGAGGGTTTGATGATTCCTCAGAGGAGGAGGATGAGAGTTTGCTGGAATTGGCAAAAAGTTGAAAACGATTAAGTGATTCTTAAAACCCTTTAGAAATGAATTCCACCTCAAAGTGTAATAATCCAAAGAGGGGTTTATACATATTGATAACATATATGAATATTATTTACAGATTTATAAGAATCTTCCGACTATCTAAGGAGGAAGAATCGCTTCAGCATTACACCCGAGCAAAATCAATGCCAAACTTTTTAAAATTAGCAACAGTGCTACGATTTTGTGATCAGGAATGCAAATAGCAAAGGTTAAATATATTTCTTAAAGAATAATACACTAATTTAGTAAACCTTAATCCATTTTGCTGACGTTCTAACAGGTGGTCGCAAAACATTTAGTTCCAATGAGAATCCTTCCAATTTTGCCAAGGCTTGAGCCTTTGCGCAAATCTCGTTTGCAAATTGAGGATATTCTTCTATCAATGAAAGCAGCACTTGCAGTTGTTGTTTCGTACTTACGACCTTAGACCTGCATAAAATTAACAAAAATAGTTTAATAATTGTGTTTAGTTGCCAAAAAGCAAGAAACCATTTCGAAATACTTACATTTTTGTTAATTCTAAAACTTCGATACAGCGCTGAAAGCAAAATATTTTTTTACAGAAAGTTCGATGCGCAACGAAAATTTCGGCAGGGTTGCGCAGCTCATAATATGAATTTGATATTCGATTTTCGATGTTCGATAACCAACGAAGATCGAAGATCGGAGTGAGCTCATAATTAGGGCCCACCAGCTACAAACGGTCACAATATATGGAATTTATCCCCAATGTAAATAGAAATACTTATTTAACACATTAATTAGACTATTTTTTCAGATAACAGTTTTTACGCTCTAACATAAATATTTTTTATCTACCATTTGCATTGTTTGACGAGAATATTTTATGAGTTATGTTCCATTACTCCTTATTATTTTCATAACAATTACTTTTCCCACTTCAAATTGTATTAATTTTCTACTTATTTCTTCTTAACTTTCAGGTCACCGTCAAAGTGCTGGATAAAAACGATAGTCCGCCAGTGTTTCGTGACACTCCGCTCAGTTTTAATGTTAGCGAAGATTCAAGTGCTGGCCATCATGTCGCAACAATACGCGCCACCGATCCCGATACACTCGGCTCGCTCACCTTCAGTTTGATTGGCGGTGGTGATGATAAATTCCTGCTGGAACCTGAGACGGGTCGGTTGCGTTTGAAAGATGCATTGGATCGTGAGTTGAAGGATAAATATATTTTGCAGTTGCGTGTAGCCGATGGAGTGCAAAGTACCGATACGACAGCAGAAATTTTGGTAAGTGATGAAAGAAAAATGCAAAGAAGCAAAAATAAAAATATAAAGCTATAACTGTACAAATGATTACTCCTTGAGGATTGAGCTTAAAACTAATAATTATGTTAGTGGATTTCGAAAAATAAATTAGGCTTGGTATGAAAATGAAGAGCTGTTATGATCCAACTGCTGATGGGTTATACTGATGGATTTTGATGATTGCGCTAATTAGACGAACGAATTCAATAATTAGCTAAAAACCAGCGGTAAATGGTTTACTTCAAGGATCACTCACTGCGATATAGATATAGCTTTTTCGAATATTGGAAACTACTCTATTAAAAACCTGTACCGATTGAAGTAATAACTAAATCCGTAAAAAAGGGTAAACAAAAATTTTAATCAAGTCAAAGAAGGATTTTGGACTAACTGTTTGCGTTGAAAGCTCTATTTTTAATTTATCCACTTTTAAATTATTGAGACTGAGTACACAAATATTAAATATTTTTTCTTGTGTTCTGGTTATCTCTTCCGATATAATACACGATAATGTATCTGGGGGCATGACACCTAAAATGGCTCGACGCCGAAACCGGTTTGTAATCGAAACAAATTTGAGAAAGAATTAAAATTTGAGTTCGTACTTGAAATCAACAAATTTGCTTGGCCCGTGGAAATTGTTAAAAATCCACAGAAATATAGATGACTTAAAATGGTTAATATTACACCACATCAAGGTCGGTGTTGTGCGTTGCCATATCACAACTCCAATGTGATTGGAACTCCATTATTTGTTAAATTGTGTGAGCTTTTTATTTTCCAATTATGCAAAGTCTAGTGAAGGAATTACCTATATAATATATATGTATATATATATCCATTGACACTGATTATTTCGATATGGGGTTTTGCTTTAAAGCACTTTATTTAATTGTATTTCATTTAATATTATAAAAATAAGAAAAATTTTACAAAATGCATATTTTGACCCTAAAATGCAATAAAAAATAAAAGGATGTTTTTTTATATTCATGGAAGTTAAAAATCCATTAGCATTGACAAATAAAGCACAACTTTTATTTGTTTTTTTTTTTTACTAAATCTAGTTATTAAATTAGTATAAATATATTTTCTGAAACTGTATCAAATTGAACTGTGACTTCGGGTTTCTGAGACATTTTAGACTCAGCGTCACCTATTGGTTAGTTTTTAAATTAATTACTTATATTTTTGTGATGAATACAATTTTTTTCAATTTTAATCGAATTAGACTGTAATTATCGGATGCAAACGCATCCTATAAATTTGAGCTCAATCTGTTAAGTAGTCAAGTTTATAAACTACACAGGAACAGAGACATTAGGTATTTTTATTTATTATATAAGATATATGAAAACCGGGTAGACGTTGTCCTTCTTATATTTATTTATTAATTGTCCTTTGTATATCAAACCAGCTGTCGCTTTTCGGCTTCTCACACATATAATTAAATTAAATTTAACATTTCAAGCTGGTGACAACCCTCTTCAAAATAAAGTTAGTCGAAACATTGTTCTCCCCGAAACGAATCGTTCGATACTCATATTTCAATATATGGTATACTTGTGTACAATGTAAAAAAGGTGGCAACGAAATCCAAAAACTAGATAACTATAAATTTTATTCTCAGCGAAAGGAATGTTAAACAGCGATATTTTAATATTTTATATTTGACTTTTTAAACAGGTGGCAACCTTCTCCAAAATATATGTATGAACCTTCACCTCGCCTAGAGGAACCGCATGACTCCCGTATTTTAACATTACTTGCAAGTTGTGTATAATAATAATAAATAAAGTCGATTTTAAGACTTTTTATGCAGGTGGCAACCCTCTACCAAGATATTTTTGACCACCTGCAAGTCGTTGCAATTTTATTTTTCTTGTAAGAAACTAATTTTATTGACATGGCGTCGTCCTATGCATTTGATTCCAATTAACATAATTGAATTAACATACATTTGTTTCAAAGCAGCTGACTTTATTATTTTTTAAGTTCGTTAATTTTGTAGACCAACTGCTTTTTCCGACAGGGTAGATATGTGTACAAATTAAAATAGAAAAATCTCTCGTTTAAAATAATTAACTTCGACATTAGATGCATGTGTAATAGTTATTCGAAGATAGCAACCAAAATACCTTGAAACGGGCTTAATACTTTAAGGAAGTAGAGTGATATGGAAAATTAGGTTATCTTAATCTATTGGTTGGTATATTTTGCGCTCTATGTTTCGTAATTCGCAACGACTTAGACACCCAACACTCATATTTTTTGTGATATTGCTGCAACGGCGGCGGAAATCATGGCAAATATTTTATAAATAAATTTTTTTTTTTTTAACAATTCATCGAAAGCATAACTAGCTCTAGTAGAGAATTTGTATACATATATGTTTTAAACAATATCAAACCACTTCGTGAAGAAATTGTTGCAAACATATAATAAGTATTTCCAATTCCATTAGTGAGATTTTCTCGTTCGATATTTGTTACGCTTCAACTACTTGGCTAAGTAAACTGCTTTTTTTTTAAAACTCTGCACTTCCTTTATCATTTTGTTGCACTTAACTTCTTTGCTGATATTTTGTTTTTCGATTTGTATACTGAGTTCTTCTTTTTTCTTTTATTTCATATATCTGCTTTTTTTTGGTCCTTTTTTATTGCTTTGTTTTTATTTAATTTTTTTTTTTTTTTTTTTGGATGGGGTAATTTGATGCCTCGCAACGTGTTAAATAAAAACGCCTCAATGATTACCTCAATGTGCTTCCCTTTTACTTAACGCCAATGCATCAACAGACATACAGACACGCCGAGTGTTATGCACAAAGTGAAGCAGAGCGATGCAAACACACATACACAGCCACATAAAAATAAAACGCATATGCACTCACACCTTTAGTTTATTTGCAGTTCGCAACAAAGTGTTTACAAAAACAAACCATTAAAAAATAAAGTTGAGACTTGTAGAACAGAAATAAGCAAACAAAAAAGGCGTTAAAATTATGAAAAGCAAAGCCTCTTGGCGGCAAACTTGGAACGTTACGCTGTTTGGCTGCTTGTTGCTTAAAGGCAAAATAACAAAGAGGCATTGAGAGCGGTAAAGTGGCATGCCACAGCCACTTGTTGTTGTAGAACTTTAGCTGTCTGTTGCTGTTTTTTTTTTGTTTTTTTTGAAGCAAATTAAAAAAGGCGAAAAAAGTGGTTTTTGGATAAAATCAGAATATGGATTACAAAATGCCAACAACAAGAACCAAAGAACACAATCGAAGTAATGCAATAGCAACAACCAATGTCCAATATGGCAATAGGGCTAGCCATAACAAAAATGACAGCACAACAAACAGTATAAGCGATCTTGGCGTTTCCAAGAAATCTCATCTTCAGTTGTGTTAGTGTGCTTTGCATTTTTTGTTGTATGCTACATATTTTGTCATTGTAAAGGCGAGTATGCGTACATAAAAAAAAAATTGATGCGCATTAGGGTGTGGCACACCACATACAAATAAAAATCGGTAATATTTTTTCATTGGAATTATAAAACTTATTTGTGAGATTCATAATTTGTCATAATATGGCATAAGTAATAAAGTCACAAAATTTAAAAAATACAAAATTGCTTAGTTTCCGTTATATGATTGAAAGCAATCCAAACACATAATTTTTTAAATCTAAAATTTTATGACTTTATGATTAATGACATCTTGTGAATGTCCCAATCGTATTTTAAGATACCGACTAAAACATTTTGGAAAAGTATTTACGTGGCCTTGGCCAAATTGAAGATACCATCAAAACTGAAGTTTTTTATAAATAACAAAACATTTTTAAAAACTTATCTCACAACAGTCAGCTTAGACCATAAAGCAGTTGAAGCGTTTAAGCTTAAAAATAGTTAGAACAATTTTACATAAAATCATAATAATCCAATTTTTTATCCTGTTTTTATAACCTTCATTATTTCAAAACTGGCTGCTCACCTGTTTGATTTCTTTGCAAGTCAATCATTTACGTTCCAATTATTTTTTAACCCTCATTAATTCCGTTAATTCGCAGGAGATTTTTTTTAAATATTTTTAACCTTCATCCGGTCTTTGGGTCAATTTGACCCAAATTTCAACTTTAATTGCTTTATGTTTTGGTTCAACGAACAAATCGTACACGATTTTTTTCATTTTTCTTTAAATCATCACCGAATGGTTTCTCCCTAAGGCTGTATTTGAAAAAAAATACTTAATTTGCATGGGAGGGTCATTTTGACCCAGAGTATATTCATTTGCGGTTTATGCGATCGTAGGGTTTATGCTGTAAGTAGAGGCTTGCCTAACGCAAGACAAAACAATTAAATATTCGAAAGATCCATTGTATGTTGCTCGTCCAGTCGTTTCTCGTGCTCTGGATTCGCAATCAAGTAAATTTTCGTACTGTTTATTAATTTTTTTATTAATTTTTTTCACACATTAGGGCCAACAGCTTTTGCCATAGATTACTGATCCTTTGTCAAAACTTTTTTTTTGTCCATCGAGTTATTCGAAACTGTATTGGGTATGACGTATTTGCAAGGAGTACGTCTGTTTAAAGCTGAATGGGACAATTTTGATATTGTGGTGTGTTTTTACCAGGTGGTGATTATCACTTCAATGGTGAATCCATAGAAGAATTGCGAAATGATAAATAAAGCCGACCAATTATTTCTGCAACAATGCCCCAAAAAATTAAAAAAAAAATCCATCGCTGCCTTCGTTGGTGATACATTGGTGATAGATAGATAGATAGATATTGGTGCATCGTTGCTATTTCGTTGGTCAATAGTTTTTTTTTATGTAATATGCTCGATGTGTCCGCTAGAAGCGCATTTATAATTAACTCAAAATTTGATACAGAAAAGAATATGTGTTGTTGGTATATTGAATGTCGCGCAAATTTACCAGAAGAACCAGAACTGTCAGCGTCAAATTCACAGTCAACTTTGTTTCGTTTGACACAAGTACCAGATGCAAACAAAAAAAACAAAAGGTAAAAACAGCAATTAGCACAGCGTTCGGTGTGATAAATATGTGAATTATATTTTTCCTAATCACAGACACCATTTGTGTGGAAATCACGCTGAAAAAAATTTAATAACAAAGAATGTGTTTTTTCATTGTTTTGTGTTTAATTTTTCTATTTCCCTCGCTTTCCTCTGTTCTTTTAAGTGCATTTTTGATCAAACCATCTGTTTCTTAATAAACCACGTAAAAACAATGATGAAAAAAAACTTTATATTTACTTATTGCAACGATTTACCACTAAAAAGCGAGACAAAATAAGCTGGATCTGTTTGACCCGTTCACAGAAATAAGGTCCAGATGAAGGTCAAAAAATATTTTTATCTATACAAAATTTTCAAATGTGTTTAGCTTAAGCTTAATATTCTCTCGAAATATTATGGCTAAAGTCTCTAAATATACTCGATTTTATAATTCCGCCTTTTTTTTCATGAGACACCTTAATGTGCACTCGTCTTTTTTCTCTACTAACAAATTTTTGTTTTGCTGCTGCTGCTGTTGTTGTTGCTGTTTCTCTCCGCTGGCGTCTCCATTGTGATGTGCCAAATAAAGTTTTGAATTCTACTCACTTGGTCGCTTCCATCACTCTGCCCTTTCCCTACCTTGTCGCATAGCTACCTTTGCCCTTCTCTACGCAAATAATTTTATACACAAACTTATTTAGTTTGCTTTACATTGGCAAATTGTTTAAGTAGACTGCTGCTACCTTATTCTCATAATTTTTCTACTTCTTTTACGCTTTGGTGTTGTTATTTTTTTCTCTTTCATGCAATGCACAACTTCAACGCAAATGAAAACCTTTTCGAACAATCTGCAGTATTGGTAGGTAGCTGCTGTTGTCGTTGATTGCAGTTTTGTTGTTGTTGTTGCTGTGAAGTTGAAGTGATGCCTAGTGAAGTGTTTATAACATGTCCACTTTAGGATATCGTCGTCATGTTACACCTACCCAACACTCCAAGCACAAAGCTCCAAAGAAATGCACGGATGGGAAGGTAAACCGACACACAGTGCCACTCGCTGGTACCAACAAAAGCGAACTTTATTAATAAAATCTAGAAACATGTATACTTTTGCTCATGTCACTTACTGCCACGGTAGTGCTGCGTGAAATAACTGGAGCTTCAAAGATAATTTCTTCGGTGCTACGGGAAGACGTAGAAGAAAAAGCGCCAGCTGGAATGTTACATTCCTTTCGAGAAGCTGCCCTATAAGCGTCGCATCTATTAGATTCATGTAAATTTAAAGGGAAATCCCAGTATTCAATCAGCATCAGTTAATAAGGGCGGAATAGAAATTTAGCTAACCGAACCTGGAGAAACTCAAAAAGAAGCATATAATTATCTGTTTGCTACTGGAATCAATTTAAAAATAATTCTAAACTTTTTGCCCTAAGAGATATTCTCGGTTTAATCTTCCCTATTATAATTGATTCTCAATTGTTGCAGTCCGACATTGTTAATGTTAGCAAGTGGTGTATCAAAAATCGGCTAGCATTGAACTTGAATGAATTTTTTCACGTCACCTTTTCAAAATGTCGTAATTTCATTAATACATCTCATTGTATCTCCATGTAACCTCTATTACGCGTTATTGAATTTAAAGACTTAGGTGTAATCTTTGACTCTAAGTTTACGTTCGTTAGTCATATTAATTTCACTATTGCTAAGTCGTATGTCATGCTTGCGTTTGTCAGACTCCACAGTTTTGATTTTACCGACCCTTAATGGAAATGGTAGGCATAATTTTCATGGCAAAACTACTCGCAGGTTCGATTACGAGTTCAATTCTTATTGCCGAAGTTAAACTTAGTGTTCGTTCTCGCGTCTCAAGAAACTTTAAACCTTTTTATTTAAAAAATTGTTGGACCAATTTCGAATTGATTGAACTTTTGCGTTGATTGCATCAAGATTTCAATTGTCTCTTTTGCACCATTGATATTCTTGCATTTCATGTATTATATTCAACTGATCAAGTATTTGTTTATGTAGCTAAACATTTTTAGATATCGACGCTTAATGAACTCTTGTCTTTCGATGAAACTTTATCTTATTCAAACGTTTTTTTTTCTAGCAAATCTGCTGCGGGCTGGAGCTTCAGGTATAATCACTAAATATTATTTGATTTTCACATCGAGGCAAAACTTTCTGGTATAATGACACAGACCGTTGTTGAGTGTAGACAGCATCTCTGCCATCATCGCGAAAGTCCTCTCATTTTCGGTATCAAACGATGATTCAGGAGGTGGGAAGGTTACTAAATTTTCGCTAGCATTTTCATGAAAATAAAAGTTATGGAAATCGGTTCAAAATTGGCAGAGTTATGATGGGTCCTAGTTTAATTTTTCTATAAATTTTTATTAAGAATGCCCGTTTTTTATTTTTTTTACCAAAGTATAAAATAAATCCCTATTTCTGAATGGTACGATAGAGTGTTTTAGACAAATCACTACTACTTGGTTTAATACAAGTATAGGGTGTAATTTTAGCCCAAAATAACCATACATGTTTTTTTTCAGATTTTTCTCAAGCTTTTTGCTATTCCAAATGTATGCAACTTAATTTAAAGTATAGAAAATTAGTAGAAAGACATAATCATCGCTTTTCAACTAACATAAATTTATCAGAATCCAATGAAAAGTATCTAAATTATGACCGGTGTAAAACAAAGCTCGCATTTTGTTTGTGAACAAAAGTTCTATGGCCGAATTATGCGTACAAATTTTCTTTAAGGTAAAATTTTTATGCTAAACCAAGGACTCCTGAATCTCACGGTATGTCATATGTTGCTCTTGTATTATCATTTCACGTACATTACGTACATTATAGGGATTTTTGAAGTAAAACTTCGTTAGCGGCATGAGAGTGATTTTTCAACGTCGCGTTCCACTTCTGCATCAAGACACTACGTGGTTTGTAGGATATATGTATGTATGTAAATACACGGAGGTGCATATAAGTATATGAGTATATCATGCGCGTGTTTTTTTTTTGTAAGTAAAAAGTTTTAAAATGAACTAATTGTTATTAATAATATTACCGTTACACACATATTTACTATTCAATAGCTTTAGCAATGCTAGGTTTCCCGAAAATTTGGGATTTTTAAGTACAAATAGCTAAACGAATGCTTGTACGATTTAAATGGTAACACGTGCGCCATGTCTCAAGTGGCTCAAAAATTTTGTTGATTTTTAAATTTAGTTGGAAAATTGTAAAATTTTTCAAAATTTCGTAAAAAATGTATATGGTTTTGTTGTGGGGCAAGATATATTTTTGTAAATTCAATACATTGTACTATATTTGAATGATTATTATTTACTTTTCAGTTTCGAACATACATATGTTTGCATTTACTCGAAAATGTAATAAAACCCTGGTCTTCGGCACCACTGTGCATGTAAATTTTTTGCATATCAACCAAATTGGACCAAAAATTATAAATTTACGAACATCTCGCCCCCTGCGCCACCATTGTATTGCGTTTTCGACGATATCTGATCTATGGTGAAAATTCCAACTTAGCGGGAAGTAGAGCTAACAACGAAAGCGAGTTAAGAAAACATCTTAAAAAGCATACTAAAAATAATCGGTTTTTACATTAAAAATATATAAGTAGTTGCATTTAATTTTATGTTGACTTTAAGCTAAATTTTATTATAAACAGTTCATCAACGAGCGATGTATTAAATAAAAAATGTTAATTTAATATTCAAATATTACTTAGGACGATTCTCTCAACAAACGAGCAGACAAATAAAAAACAAGAATTTGACACTTACATCATATAAATAGCTCGATCTTTAGCCAAACTTCTACTATAAATAGTTGTGGGCATTTTGATGTTTTAATACAAATGGAGGGGCCAACGCTAAACTGCTCACTACGAACGGCTAATGATTTTTGTGAGAAGTTTTCTCCTAACACTCGGAGGGTTGCCTTTGCCTGCCGAGGGGCGACTGCTATAAGAAAAAAGTTTTTCTCTAGTTTTGATGTTGGTAATTGTTTTCGTTGATTTTTTATAAAAATGAAGTGCATTTTATAACTAACCCCATACAAATCAATGTTACAGATTTTACACAAAATTTATAAAAATTCAACAAATTTTCATCTATATTTTAATCAGCATATAATTAAAATTTGGGTAAGCAGTTTTACAGCGCATTCAATTCTAATATAACAAAGTGTAAGTTTCAAATGGCTACAACTCACCGTTAATTTTTGACAATTATTTTCCTGTTGCTCCTCCGCAAATTCGTCAATATAACAAATGCTCGGATTTTTTTATATGGAATAAACAGCGCCACTCCGTTAGTAAAAAAAAAACACATTATCAAAAAGCAACGAGAATTTCTAGCCACTTGGAATCTGGAGTTTATTATACTACATTTAAATGCGCTATAAAAGTGCATACTAAAAAAAGTGTCTTAAATTCTAATTAAAGGGTTTGGAATTTAGATGAAAATTGGTTGAATTGTTATAAATTGTGTGCAATATTTATTTAACTTATAAAACTACTTAATTAATTTTAATTGTTTAAGATATGTTGTTGTACACAAAATTCTTTCTTTTCGTTCAAATATTCAACTATGGATATGCAAATTTCATTATATTTCATTTTATATGAGATTAGTAAAAAGTAATTTAAAATTTAAACATTGCGGTAATAATATATTAAATTAAACTTTTTCTATTAATGACAAAAAGATAGCATAGTTTTCTTTTGAGGATTGTGGCTAACACCCATTAAGATTTTTCATCATTACACTAAAGACTGCAACACCATTAATATTTATAGCATGCTACATTTTAGTAAAATAAACTAACAAGTAGTTTAAAAATTATTTTCTAAGTCAAAGTGCTTCTTCCCTTTTTTCCTCATATTTTATAGTAATGACACTTGCCACTTTGCACTTGCTCGAATCCAAACTTAATCCGAAAATGTGCTGAAGAATCTTAAATATTCGCACCTTTTTAAGAAAAATGTATACCTTTTTAATTCTCACAAAACCCGCATACTTACACTGCTCAACTACACTATGATGGTCCGCTCCTGCTACCCGGTTAGGACATTTCGTTCAAGTATGACTAACATGGTCATGTTTATGGTAGGTAGGTACATACATACATACATTGTTTCTTACGTATTTTGCCTTGCGATCACCTTGTAAAATGGCTGGGCCAGAGATCAGTAAGTGTGTGTGCAGATCTAAAGCTGCTTGAATGGTTAACTGATTTGCCAACTGACAAGTCGAGAGTCTGCTGGCCGCTGAGTTCGCTAAGCGGTCACTTTAACCAGCAGCGCAGCTACATATAGCATTGTTGTTACTGGGAAAAGCAATAATTTTTTGCTTTTAATTTTCAAGGTCTCCACTTAAAAGTCTTATTATTCTTTCCCTTAAGTGATGCGCTGTGACACAGTAAAAGTCATTGCATTATGGAGACACTACGTTTACCTGATTTTATTCTTTATTTATGTTTTTATTTTTTTTGTTTTTAAACTGATTGTGTGTGTGTGTGTGTGTGTGTTAATGTAGTAGTTGTCTGCTTGCCAGACTGTCAACCAACCAGAATTGACAACATACTCTGGCGTTCTCTGTGGAGTTTAGCAGCAACTGGAGTTTGGATGCAATTTAGTGTACGAGCAAAAGGCGCTTGTACAATGGGGAGCAGAACTGGGATAGTGATTTTGATAAATTTTTTTCATGATAAATTTTTTTCGTTAATATTTTTTTTTAATATATTTTTTGAATATTATTCGTTTTAATGCGCCAAAAAGAGCCAAATTTCAAGTTTATACAAAATTTGTTAAAATTCAACAAGTTTTCAAAAATAAACTTCAACTTCAAATATTCGACTTTCTAAACCATATTTGGGTACACAGATTGGTTACACACCGAATACTACTATAACAATGTGAGAGTCTCAAGTGGCGATTTGTTTTCAAATTGTGGACTTGATCTCTTTTTTCATATAACGGATACCTTTTATATAAAGTAGATTTTTACTATTTTTTATTGTTATTATTTTTATTACTTCGCATAAACCAAGTGCGTTCACACTTGTCATTCGTAACTGATATTGGCAGCTTTGTAGCCACAGGGTTGCTTAGGTCTTTGATCAAAGAAATAAAATGTGGGAAACAATATATTTTTTGTAAATTTACCACTATGAAAGAAAGTTTCTAGAGGCAATACAAATCAAGAAAGAGTTTAGTGAAATGTTAACATTACAAAAAGCATCGTCCAGTTTGGTTATGGAAAAACACAGTTTTCGATTATTACTGATCAAATTTAGAGCCGATACTGATTTGTTCGTAATTTGGATAATTTCATCTTAATTTATTAACAAATTTTACAAGGCCAAATTACTTAGTTTCAGCGTAAATTGCTCATAAATTAAAAATGAGCGTGTCCGAGTTTTTATCCCTTTGAAACTTGTATATTATTATTTTAAAATAATATAGGTAATTCATTTATATGTATGTATAAAAATTAAAAAATGTGAAAAAATTCTTAAATAACGTTTGAAACCAATTCAGAGAATAAACATATGTATTTAAAATAAGTAAAGAAAAATCTAAGTTCGAGAGCAACCGAACTTTAAATATCCGTCAAATAAAAGCATTTGATTTTTATCGCGAACTCTATCATTTCCGAACTTATGCCTACAGAGTTTAACTGTAAATGGTATACGAAATTTGATAGAGGTTTTTGCAGTAGTTTCGGAGATAAACCTAGTCGCTCTAAATTGGAAGGTGTCAGGCCTGTTTTCAATTTTTTTTTAATCCATACATTCCTTTCTGCAAACCAATCTTGTATAAATTTTCTTTTATAGTTATTGAAATATTTTATTTGTTTGGTTTTGGCAATTACCCATACAATTTCTATAATTGTCGAAATTATGCGCTTACTGAGTTGAAATGCGAAGGCTGTACCAAATTTGGTAGAGTTTGCTGAAAAAGTTTTAGAGCGACTTTTTTTTAACCCACGTCTTTTCGTTGTCAAACCAACCCCACATATTAAATTTAACACCCCTATGTTAGAACGCGTCGTACGTTCGGTTGAGCTAGGAATCATAGAATCGCTATGCTCAAATCTGACGTAGCTGTCGATTGTCGGAGTGATTGTACGAAGAGCAATTGTTGTCGGACCTGAACTAGTTTTACAAAAATAATAACAAAACGACGCACAAAAATGCAAGAAGAACTAAAAAGAAATATGTTATTTACATTTCTCACTTAAAAAAAGAGTATTAACATATATTTACAATATTTTTTTACTTAGCCCAAGCCTTTCACCTAGAACACTCAAAACGCTTTTGAATCCGTCTTTGAGAAGGCTAAAATTGTATACAAATCTTAAGTGATTTAAGTCATTAAGCATAAATGTGTAAGTGAAGTTTATTATTACATTACATTACGTAAGATTCAACCTTGCATGTTCAGACAATTTTTGACTGAGTAATTTTTTCTCCTAAGCCTAACATGCAGCAGCTATAGAATCCATTATATTTGAATTATTAAAAAAAAACTGTCTTACAAATTTCCATTGCATATGGTTTTAAATATCATTCCTTATTTACAACACCATTTATTTATTTATATATGGCAAAAGAAAACCTGATTGATTGAACTTCGAATTCCCTGCTTTCGGTTGGCAACGCGGTGGAGAGTTACGAACGGATTACAGCATACGGTTTTTATATTTTGCGAATCGGAGCAACGAAATTTCGGGTTCTAGCATAGGGGTGTAACTGAATTAACTTTAAATTAATTGAAATTAATTGAATAAATTGAAATATAGCATTTATTTATTTTTATAAATTAGCGTTTTTGTCCGATTTTTACAATTTTCGAAATTTTGCTTGCTGATTTGAAATGCATTGCATGTACCAAATTTGGTATTATATGATATAGTATGTAGTGTCTACGATATACCAATTTACTCTAAGTTGAAACATTTTGCGTATTTCCCTATCGAATCCCATCCTGCACATTAAGTTTGATGAATTTACTGCTGGCAGTAGCTAAAAGTTCGATTAATTGAGTTTTGTAAATTGCCGTTATATGAGAGGTGTATGTGGATTTTTGCCCGATTTCTATAATTTTCGATATACATATAACCAAATTGTACCAAATTTCATTCTCGAAAGTTAACTGAAATCTACGAAATTTGAAATTTGAAACACAAAAACCACTCTGAACTCATTTGTGTTGCTCACTGTACCGGCATTCATAAGTGTAAATGTATTGTTTTTCTTCGTTTTCCAGTATTTATTAAAAAAATATATATATGTTAATAATTTGCTATGTCCGGCTGCAACTAAACCAACTCACCGACCGGAAAGTCTTGCGACAGCGTCAACTACAAACATCTTTACTTATAAAACCATAAAAATGCCAATATATTCGAACACCTTCCATGAAAATATTTGCAAATATATATAGATGTCGATATGTATGTGTGTGTGTATGTGTATGCGTGCACGTATTAGTGCAGATGTATGGAAATAAATGAAATGCAGTTGAAGTTGCATGGATAAAAGTAAAATTGAAAATTTATTTGCCGCCATTGAGTGTGTCTGCTGCTTATTGCTGTTCTTGTAGGCAGAGGAGTTTTTTTTAATTTTTATTTTTTTACTTTGTTACCGCCACTTTGGTACAGCCGCCGCCGGAGCAGAGCTCATTTGTAGTCATAAAAAACTTATTAAGGTCGCTTTGTTCACACTTTACAGGCCATTTAGTGAATTTACATGGTGAGAAAAAAAAAAATAAAAGTGTTTAAGGAACTGTGATATTTTTCGGCATTCTTTGTTTTTAATATTTTTCAGTTGACGTGACTGTTCGTTTTTTGCTTTCATCTACCTAAGTACTACTTATTGTTTTTGTGTTTTTTTTTTGCAACAGAATTCTGCGCAAATATTCGTACATAAATATATTTGCAAATATTATGAAAAATGCAAGTACGTGGTATATTTTAATAAAGCGTCATGCATGTCAGACGCCTCTCAACAGCAGCATATTTAAATCGTACCCATCCCTATGAGTATACTTAAAAACTCACATATTTATGAATGCAGTATTCAGGATTTGCACTGTCCATCTCTCTGTTCGTTTGCCATGCAACCTGTTTATTTGTAAATTTCTGCCCGTCTGCTGCCTGTTGGCCTCCTGCCGAGCTGTCTCCAGCGCATTCGTGATATGAATAAGAACTGACAGCTGTTTCCACCTTTTAAACGCATTTAAATGCATCGGAAAAATATTTAAAAACAGAATATCAACAACAACAACAACAATGTGGTTTTTGAATGCGTCCTATGTATGAAATGTAAACCACAGTTGAAGAATAATTAAATAAAAAACAGCCTTCGTATCTTTCGTGAATACAAAAAAAAAAATACTGTATTCCACTATGGCTGAAATAAGCGCTTTTTGCTTCGCGTAATCTTATAAGACGTTGATTCAAGAATCAGTGGAATTGACCCCTCTCACCGCTCATATATACATCAAACTTTTAAAATTGCATAGCATCGAAATTAAGTAAAAAATTGCGACACTTTGGAAAACTTATAACTTAGCCAAAAATATTTCAATATTTTGAAATTCAAATACTCATACCTTAATTTCGCGCATAACAAAGTTTTTTCTTTAAACCACAATTAGCAGGCTAAGTAGTACCTACCATAGGCATAATTTTCCAATTTGTTGTTGAAAAACAATAATTGTTATAAACAAATTATGATATAACTAACTTCTGCACCTCTGAAAAAAAATTGAACAACAACAAATTACCTGGTATGTAACAATGTTTTTATTTCAGGAAAAAAAGTGGGTAGATCGCAGTAGTTTATTTATAATAACGATATATGTGCGAGTGCGCCCGCCGCTTCTCAAACTACACGTAGCATGTTCTGAAAAGTTTTTACATCCTGTTACTATATATCACGTTAATTTTGTCAGTAGCTGAAATATGATGGTTGTTAACGAATTTTTTTTGTTAATTATACATGATAGCACAACAATAATATAATAAATATAGTCAATATTATGAAAAAAATGAAATTTTTTCTGGACAGTATCTCAACCGTTAACACGCATAAACCAATAGTATTTACAAATTTTTCCCAGCTTTCTACTTCATGCTTAAAATTACAGATTTCTTGTGAGCCGAGAATATTTTACAAAATTGGCAGCTAATGTTGATAGGATATTATACTATTTGTTTACTGATGCACATTGGAAAAAAAAGAAGAACAAACAGAGATCTTTCTGAAGAATCTACCATCTGAATTAGCTGATGTTCTGAAACACGATTTTCTTGCGAATACTCAAGCTCAGTATTTGACTGATCTTAAAGACTGATGCTCAAAGCACACATACTAAAAAAAATTAAAGAAGAGTCTAAGATCGAGTGAAACCGAACACTAAATACCTGGCGCATATTTTTACTTGAAATAAACTATTATTAAGTTTTTAATATTAAGTATTTCTTACCCTAATTATATTCTTCGTACGAAATTTGAACCAATCTAGGAATGATTAGGTACGGTTAGGTTTTTGTGGCTACTCCTAGGAGCTCATTGTGGTACATTGCAATACCGCAGTACATGTACATTCAAAAACAGAAAAACATATTCTTATTTATAATCTAAAAAGTAGCGCCCGCTTTAATGGGCCTGCGAAACTGGTTAATCTCTACTCCCGATATATCTGTGTACTTGATAGCTCGATAACTCGAGTACATGAACGAACGGACCGACATGGCTTAAATCAATTTCTCTACTCATTCTATATCTATATTGATTGCTTTAGGCTGTTATTAAAAACTGTTACGCTGGTGCTATACCTCAAACAGTTTACTTAACTATTTTTAGCAGGAAACCCCAATGAAACATATTACTGAATAATTATACAAACATAATGTTTTTTACAACGAACTATAAAATGCAAAATAATTTTTCTTTTTTTTTTATATCCTTTTGTCTCAAAAGACTATGATTTTAGGTTGAAGTAAATAAAAAAAAGCTGGTATTATCTAAAATGCATAACGCTGGTGTGGATAATTCACATAACGATCTTATTACTCTTCTCATGATATATGAAGCTATGGTGTGGGTGTTTTTGACGGTTGCTTCTTTCTACGCCCATGCGCCCACGTTTTAAATCAGGCCAGAATTTTTTCTAGCTACTTCAACCTCAAAATCACAATTTTTCGAGAAAAATTGCAGTGCTTGACTTGTGTGTGTCGTCATTTAGTTCGTTATAAATATTTTAATTTAGACGAATTTGTATATTAAAATGTAATAGTAATATAATTGTGATTGAATTAAAATTTAAAAAACTGGTTGAGCTAATTTTTTATTTTAAGCCTTGGCTATTACTTTACACATTATATAATTTTTAGGTATTTGAAAATTTTGAGCGATTTTTATATTTTTCATTTAATTGCATTTTATACACAATTTCATTTTTATTTTTTATCTACATTAATTTAATTTTTAACACATTCCTCTTATTTCTTTCCCACACAGGTCACTGACACCAACGATAACCCACCCATTTTCGATGAACCCGTTTATTCTTTTGACATACCGGAGAACGCCCCACGCGGCTATCAGGTTGGCATGATTGCCGCCACCGATCCAGATTTGGGCGATAATGCACTCGTCTCGTATACTGTCATCTCGGATTGGGCCAATGATGTATTTAGTTTGAATCCGCAAACGGGCGTTTTCACACTGACAGCACGTTTGGATTATGAAGAGGTGAGTGATGTTGAGTTAATTAGTTTGTGAATTTGGAGTTTTTGCAATTAAAACTTTGGAAAAAGAAAGTTAGTTTTTTCGAATCAACTGATATTCAAGAAATCCTAAAAACAAGTATAATATATGCCATATTTAGACTTAGCAGGTCAGAATTCTTATTTGACTTAGTATATAGATCATAAGAAATTTAAGTATTATACATCAGTAAATCACTTCAAAATTTCCAATTAGGATTAATTTTCTACGATATACGGAAATCAAAAACGATTTCCTTCCAAACATCATACCTTCTATCAGGGCTGCAGTCTTAAGATGCCCCTCCGTGACCTACTTAGATTTTTCTGTTTAGGATTTGTCGTGTTTAGTTTTATTGGACATGTCGTATGAGCAGATAAATAAAATTGATGAATATTGGAACGATTTCTCGTCATTCGTTGTCCAGTTTGGTTTGAAGACAATCTCGCTACGGTGCTGTGCCATTTTCGGTGGCAGTTTTAGTTGCCCAGACACTTCGACCAGACATCTTTATGAAATCTGTAAGATTTTTATAAATTTTGAACTTTATATTCAGAAATCTGTCGAACTTGTCTGATAACAAAAGCTGTAAGGCAATTTAGCTGAAATTTTATTAGCGTACGTAACGTCTGTCCAGTGATGAGGCTTTGACTGAAGAGATTCACGTAGGCAGGAGGGAAACTTTGTGTAAACCATTGCCCATATACGCCACCCATTCTTTGAAAAAATGTAGTCTCCAAAATTACGTTATACACCCGCCAGCTGCAGCGATCTCATCTCCGAAATTAAATTCAAACCTTGATGTCATGTAATTAGCTTGCAAATAAAATTGGAGTTATATAATCTCTGAACTTTCAAATGCCTTATTACAAAGGAAACGAATTCCACTATGCAATTGCTTCTTTTGATCACACCAGTAAAGACGGCGATTTTTTCTGACTCTTCTTTACTCCACTCCAAAATAATATATGTATACATTTTTCTTGGATTCCTCGAAAGGAATGATAAACGACTTTAAGCTGTATTTTTTAATTAAGCTTCGACATATCAACTCTTAGTTTTTGCAGCATAAATATTTTTGCTTAGTTCGCCTTTCATTTTTTGAGTTATCTTTTATGCAGGGAACTCCTTATTCAAAACATCAGGTTAGATTTGATTTCTGTGGTTGCTTCTCTGCAAATAAAGGAGGTTGGGCTAATTTGATATTGTAATGTCACGCGAGTGAGCTCTCTTTCCATTCTATTATTTGTACTGAGGTAGAAATCATGGTGTTTTCTTAATATAGCGTTAAAAGTTCACCTTCCCAATGTCACGACGATCCTTTAGCAGATTTCCCCTATACTCTAAGTGAATCGTCAGACTCCTATGTTATTCGCTTGATCCTTTAATGCCGATTTGAGAGAGTGTTGGCAACCAAATAGTTTTTGGGTAATTTACTGACCATAAATTAATTTCTTCCAAGTTTTACTCATCTGGCGACTCATGCTATAGTTGTCGGAAACTCAATAATAGATCGATTTTGGTTGAAAACTAATACTGGGTTTTCATTAGGTCAAATATTTGACGACAAAATATGACACGAAATGCCAACATGTTGCCATTTTATAATTTTGCTTTAGCGTCAAATCGAAATAACTAAATATTTTGGCTGGTTTCATTGAACTGGCAACATTTGAAGTCAAATTTGACCTAATTTTGCCTTGCAATTCAATTAATATTGGTTAGAAATCTACGTGATGAATTTTCGTGAAAACACTTTTATAACAAACTCACTGCCTCCCTTCCTTTTTCAGCATTAACCCATTGATCACAGAGCACAGAGTTTAGTGAGGGTTTCTTATTCGTTGCTTTAGGCCACTCTCGAGGACAAAAAAAAAAATGAAAGGAAACATGCATAAATATTTAGTTAGAGTTTTTAAATTTACAAATTTCAGGTTTTTCGATCTCTTACCTACATTCAATTTAATTAACTTTTGATAGCTTAAAAGGTTTGTTTGAAGTTCTAGGATCTTGTATTTAATGTGAAAAGCGCAGACACTATGATTTCAATTTTCCTTACGGTGTACTTTGTAGTTCTGGAAAATCTAGCTGGAAAATCTGGACTACTAAGAATACGTTCACTCAAGGCCAGTGACCGAAAATAACAGTTATTAATGAAAAACGGTCATTCAAAAATGTACATGGAGAAAATTTTGCAAAACAATGGAAAAATAAAAAAAATTTGCGTGGTAATTGTATACTAAATGAGTAACAGTTCTTTCTGATTTTTTATTTTATAAATCGGAAAACAAAAAATAGCAGTTAGTTTAGATTTTGTTTTATTTGTCTTAAGATAACAGTTATCGGAAACTTTCATTTATCAAAATAAGCGACAAAAATCTGTCGGTGATTTTTATTAATTGAAGATTTTTCTTATAAATCTGATAATAGCTGTAAGTTTTGAGTTTGTTTTATTTGTCTCATGATATCAGTTATCGAAAACTTTTATTTATAAAAGTGAGCGAAAAAAACAAGCCCGTAACTTTTTTTAATAGAAAAATCCGTTGGTGATGGAGAACAATCTTTTCTGGGGACGTTTAATAAGCCCGAAAATAATTGTTATTTCTCAAGTAATTAAACAAAAATAACTGTTGTTGAGTATTTAAAAAAAAAACATCAAAAATAACTGTTGTTTTCGGATTAATAAACTAAAAATCGATAAATAATTATTATTTAAAGATTTATAAAAAAACAAAAGTCACAGAATAACTGTTAAACGATGATTTTGGAAATAGAAACTATAACTATTTCGATCTCTGTTCAACACACATACACATATACCCTATAATTGTCTTGCACCTCGTACAATGATTTTTTTGAACAACTTAATTCGGTGTGTTTTCAAAATTATAAATTGCCAAAATAGTAATAATAATTTTTTAATAAGAAGACTAAACACTAAACTAAATATAATTTAGATTACAATTAAGTATCACAAACATTTAGATCATACAAATTTAACTATTATTTTCTTCAAACAGGTGCAGCATTACATTCTTGTGGTGCAAGCGCAGGATAATGGGCATCCAAGTCTCTCGACCACATTGACGGTATATTGCAATGTTTTGGATTTGAATGATAATGCACCCATATTTGATCCCATGAGTTATTCGAATGAAATATATGAGAATGTATCGATTGGCACACCGATTGTAACGGTTACAGCGACAGATATTGACTCAGGTAAGAAACGTACACCTATATATATTTTAGAAAAATAAAAATATTTATTCGCCTCGCTATATTCTCTACGCGTACTGAATTTAGACCGAAATTTTTATAATAATTAGCAAGGAGCATTTTATGCTGTTACAACAATAAAAAAATAATAATAAAATAAAGACGGCAATAAATGACTGATGCAACTGAAAGCAAACTGTTTGTGAGCTGTAAATTTTAAATGTAAAAAAAACTAATTAAAGTAGGCTTTGAAACTTTACAAGTTACAATGTTTTTGAAGGAAATTCAAAGTGTTGAAGCTTTCATATAGTACTCAGAAAATTAAGAATACAATTTCTTTATGACGTTTTTTCAATCAATTTTCAATCCACAGTATCTGTTAAGTGAAACTTTTATTCGAAACAGCATTTTATGCACGCCCGATTGTTCTCACTTCACCGCACACCATTTGCTTCAGTTACCTGCCTTTATTTTATTATTATTATTATTATTATTATTCACTCGATAGACTTGCCACACTTTCTTACACGAAAAGTTACTTTACTATTGCTGGCACTTTAAAACGTTCTTCACCTATTGACCCACTAAGCGTTGTGCGGTTCAGTCAATACTGCAAATGTTTCGTGTATCTATTTTGTAGTAAAAATAAAATAATAATAACAATAATATCTCATAACCGGTAAATGACGACGACAACGACGACGTCGAAACAAACAAACTACTGTGTCTGCAAGTTTGTCAAAAGAAAACAAAACAAAAAAATAAAAAATAAACAATGCAACAAATATATGGTAATAACAATAAGAACTGTGTACAAGGAAATAGTGGCATACAAAAAAAAAGTGCGCAGAAAAAATGAGCATCTCACGATTTATGACTGACACCTTTCCACAGCTTCTGTTTGCGCATTTGTTGTTGTGTCTCTATTCGTCTCGAGTCGTCGTGCCATTCATTGCCTTTTTTATTGCTGCTACAAAGCAACCATTCACCATTTTCACCATTTTTTTATTGCGCTAAATTAAGCTAGGAATGTTGACGGTGGCAACAGGATTAGAACTAAATAATGGTAGAGAAGAAAAGAAATCATAAAATAAATAATACGAAACTATTTGAGTTTGTACAATAATTTTTAAAGGTGTGTTCCAAAGCCACACAATAAAAAGTAATTGACCTAAAATATGCAAATATGCGCTTTGGTGTAATTTTCATATCGGCGATGTCAGCGCACGAGAAACAATAGTGTGTGAAAAATAAAATTTTAAAGAATCGTAATCATTAACGGGAATATGGAAATTTACCGTCTTTTACACTTGCGTAATACCGAGGTAATTTGCACTAAATAACCAAAATTGGAAATCACCTTCAACCAAACATTAGTTATCCTTCAAGCCATTGAACCATAGAGATTAAAAAATATATATATATTTCCCGCAGCCCGTAATGATTTTCAATATATTAGGGTGATTCACAAGGTGTCATAATGTGTCATATGTCATAAGGTCATACAATTTAAAAAATACAATTGTAAAGAATTGTTATTATAAAACTAAGTAAGTGATTTTACCCTATTGCCTTCTGCGTGACTCCCGAACATTTTTTTGTGAGCGAGCGAAAGTGAGAAGGCGAACCTATTAGGGTCTACACCATCTGTTCACCAGTAGGGCGTGGCGGGCATCTGACGTGGAACAAGTCACCCACTACACAAATGTGTATTCACAAAAAATACCTCAGGTACTGGTTGCGCGTTTGGCTTGGAACCGGCCATGTGAAAAATATCAGCCAATGAAAAATTCTACTAAGCTTCGTATGAGATCCGCACATTTTGACGATGACCACAGGCAACCGATTAGGGAACATAATTTGAGAAAATGTGCCTGGAATGACTGAACCCTTAATGGGAACCGTCCCGCTGCTAAGCTGATAGATGTCCTCGTGAGAGTAAGAACCCGCATCACCGCCATACAAAAAATGAAAAGGTATGAAAAACATTTAACCTTTCGACGTCCACTACAGCTGTCATGGAAGTTGACTGTAAAATTTGTGGCGGAAGAGAGACTTTGTCGTCAAGAACTGACTTTCAATCCGGCAAACGAGCATCTTGCTACGATTCGCATCATAGCCATCGCAACAGACTACAACTACTAACGCCACTCGACTGTCATTCCTGCCCACAAAGAGCATTTCATTTAATTGAGAGAACATTTCTCGCTCTCTTCTGATCCCCGCTGATGAAATTCTTGGAAACCGAAAAAACAACTGGAATGACGATGACTGTGCGCCTAGGCAGAATATATAGACGCCCCCCTATAGAAGAGCTACACTGCGATTGGATGCAACGTGAGCTGTATGGGAGTGCTAGCAGAAGTTTAGAAAGGCAGAGATACGTATTACTCGCAGAAAGAAAAAAAAACAGCCCAACTACGTGAGTACAAAATTGAGCTTGAGATGCTAGTCGATATGCGAAACGCGATGCCTAAATTTGGTATTCCTGCACAACTAACACCGTCATGTAAAATGACGTTGAGCGACACGTCCCTTAGAATTGGAAAGAATCTTTCCGGAACATTTAATACCATGGGAGATTTCAGACAGGTCGACTTTCAATCGTGTGACTTCTTAAAGCTTATGTTGCAAAAGATAATTCGAGCTATAGAATTGAGCCGGTCCGACACCATCTTTTCTAACGATGTACAACTATTGGCGTATGCCAATGACATCGACATTGTAGACCTCAACAACCACCATTAGTTCTGCCTTTTCCAAGTTGGAGAAAAAAGCGAAAGAAGTGGGTCCGAAGATAAACGAGAGCCAACGAGAGCTGTCAGCGCATTCGCGTCTTGACTTCCACACCACTGTTGACAGTTACAATTTTTACAAAGTAAAGGACTTTACTTATCTTGGAACCAGCATAAACACGAACAACAATGTCAGCCTCGATATCCAACGAAGAATCACTCTTGCCAACAAGAGCTACCGCAAGCTAAGTAGGCAAATGCGTAGTAAGGTCCTCTCTCGACGAACCAAAACTAATCTAAGTATATAAGCCTCCCATCATGCCCTTGCTATTATAGGACGCAAAAGCGTGTACGCTGTCAACATCGGATGAGATGAACCTTGGATTGTTCGAGAGAAATGTTCTCCAAAAGATTTTGAGCCTCAATTGATTAAATTAATCAGAAACTGCGTTAGCTAGGCTATGGTGTACGTATAGAAGAAAATCCTCCAGCATTAAAAGTATTCAATCCTGAAAGTATACCCGCTGGTGGTGACAAAGGAAAAGGAAAGCTTCCTTTACGTTGGAAATACCAGATTGAGAAGAACTTTTCTGTCTCTCTGAAAAACGTAGTAAACAATTTAATAGAAAATTAGGTGTTGGTTAACCTTGGAAAAAAGTAAACTAGCTTCATGTATTCGAATTAACCATATCAAGGTAAAATAGTAATTTTTAGCAAAACATAGAGTTGCAGTCGTTTTTCATTTACAACAGCCCTAAATCATTCAAATTGATCAAAGGTCTATTATTTCTCAGTTTTTTTGAAATACAATGCTAAGATTTTGCAAGCCGAATAGTTAATGCCTGATTTCATAAGACTTGAAGTCAAGTCAATTCAACAGAATTATCCAACAGTTTTACATAAACACGAACAAACTCTCATATATATGAGAGAGTATGCCCCCTAGACCAACTTTGATACAAATAGCAGTACTTAGTCCAGAGGGTCTGATTTTTTGTACGAGTATTTCAAGTTGTAGCATTTTTGTCGAACGAGCATTTTATAAAACGGCTCCAAATACTAAATACTTCAGTTACTCCTACTTAATTGGGCTAAAATTTATTACACTAGCTTACAAGTAAAAAAAATTTGTTTTTCTTATTTGGGTCGCTGAGCACGAAAATGAGTTTCATTTAGTTTTCCAAACAAGCGTGCTCGAGATATAGGCAAACCCCTGGTTTTCGAGGTCCTTCGGTAGTTCTTTCCAGAAAAGTCCATAATAGCAAATGATCCTAACCTTTTATGGGTATTGTCTGATTTGTGCTTTAACCTCATTATACTGATATATCTTTTGTGTAAATCGGAATAGTGCTTTTTGCGTTACTGCCGTTCAGCACTTTCGAGCTTCTTTGAAAATTCCTAATTTTTTTTCACTCTTTTTAGTGAATAAACTTTGTGAAAAAAAATAATTAAAAATATCTTGTTGAAAGAGAATTACATTGCAAAATGTAATTAGTGTTATCAAAATAGCTATAGTACAAGATCATTGAAATGGGCAGTAGCAGGTTAAAATGTTCCACAAAAATTTCAACTGGACGATTTTACCTGGAGTCGCCGAAGTTGGAAAATTCGAATGATTTAAAATAAGTGCGTAAGAAAATTTCGTTCAAACTTATATTTGTGACAAGATATATTGCGAACACTTAACTAAAGTTGAGCGTACAACCGGGTTTTTACCACTCAGATCTCTATAAAGAACACAATTTTTAGGTTTTCTTTAGCACGTATGAAAAATTAATTGGAAGTAATTTTACTAAATTAATTAATTTAGGTCGGTGGTTTAATTTATTGGATTTTGCGACTATTTTTATACCTTTCATAGTATAGGTCGATTTAGCCATATCCGCCGATTGTCTGTCGGTCTGCTTGAACTCAAACGAGTTGTTGACTTTTAGAGATATCTAAATGAAACTTGGTAGGCAGATGTATTTCTATAATGTATCAATTATTTGTCCGAACCGGCCAGATCGGACATTATATAGCTGCTATACATCTGGTTGTTCGGATATGAGCTTTTACATTATAACTCTTACACTAAAGTAGCTAAGAACATGAAATTTGGCACTCCTTTTGCTTATAATTAAAGCAAAGTATACAATAAAAATCATTAGGATCGGACTATACCTCATATCGGCAAATGAAAATGATGATTTTCAGAATAACTTCACAACATTCCCGCAGGTCTTACATATTCCTTTTTTCCTGGTTGTCTGAATGGTGACTGACAACAACAGTCAACCTACAACATAATTGCTCTAGTTTTATTACCCAAAAGTGGTATTGTAGCGCTAGATCTTTTTTTTTTCTAAATACACTACGGTTGCTTCTCCTCGAAATGCCGCAGTGAGTTTGCGCTGAATCAACAGTAATTTATCATAATCAAAAAACAAAAACGAAGGAAATCACAACAATAGAAATTCGAACACAAACAGCAGCAGCACTGCGCTCGTGCTGTGCAATGATGCAGGGTGAAGAAAGCCAACTGTCAGTGAGAAAAGCACAAACAAAAAAACGCTTCCTAAAACAGCAGCTGCCTTAGCAGAAGTCCTCGCAGTGGTTAGAAGACAGACATTGTGGGATGAGAGTTGCTATGGAAAAGTTGCCTGCCAATTGGATGCTGAAGTGCCATGATTTTTTTTTTTTACGCCTGTGTTGAAAATGTATCTATATAAAAAATAAGCGGCATGTGTGTGTTTGTGTGTGTGTGCTTTTGAGTGGGTGCTAGATGGTTTGCCATAAAAAATTTCAGAAATAAATAAAACCACCTATGGATGCAGCAAAAACTGTAATCGGGGATAAAATGTGCAATACAAAAAGGCGTAAAAGTCAGCGCGGCACAGTTATGATTACAAGTTAGGCAAAATAAAAAAAAATACAAAAAAAAAACAAAAAAATTGCCTTAGACCAACGAAATCGCGCAGGCAAATAAGAGTTAGTAAGATAAAGAGCTGACGTGCTTTGGGGGTGACGGAATGTGAATGGGGGCAAAGCAAAGTTAACTTCAATTTAAAAAGGCGTCATAATTTTCACCAAATTATCTGCTGCTGCATTTACCGCAGAATTCAATTTTTTCCTTTGGTCGAGAGAAAAGCGGTAAGTGTAGAAGACGAAGTGAGCAGGCAAACAAAAAAACACGCGATATGTTTAAAGTGAAAATTCAAAAATGCAACAACAGTAGAAAACCATAAAGTAGCAGCGCCTAGCAATGTGCTAACAAAACGACAGTAACCACTTTACGCTACTGACGAACTAAATAGACAACTGCTAACCAGCAGCAACTATGCAGCCACAAGCAAACTATCGATAGCCAGCCAATCGAGCTATCGACAACTCTTGCTGTTTGTTGTTTTACTTTCTTTTGTTTGGCTTTTTTTTTGTATATACTTTGTAGTGCTTGAATGTATGTGTTTGTTTTTGTTACTTGATTTTTTATTTTTCTCATTTGGTTTTCTTTTTGTTTTCTATTTTATTTTCCATCAAGGCGATAACGGGCGCATCGAGTATGCGATTACGTCGGGCGATGATAATAACGACTTTGAAATTGCTGCCAACGGTACGATACGTACACGCCGTGAACTTGATCGAGAAACGAAAAGTTCATATAATTTAATTGTAACCGCAAGAGATTGTGCTAAAGAATTTCCAACAACAACAACAACAACAACAGCAATCACACAAATATCCATCGCCGATCAGCCGCAACATCACCAACAGCAGCCACAGCGACGTCAACGTCAATACCGACAGCAACAATATGTGGAGCAACAACCGCAACAACGTCTATCATCAACAGTGCAGGTAATTTGCATGCAATAGAATAGAAAAAAAAAAATAATATGCTTTGATGCGCAGCTACTTCCTATACTCGAAACACACACACAAAAAGTGCATACCTAGGCAGTGGCGGATCCAGAAAAAATTTTTGGGGGGTGTTTTACAAAAAGTTTAATTGCTTAACGTATCTTTAATATCGCAGTTACTTCCCGAAAATTCATTTATTGTAGGACACGTTTTGTTTGAGGGAGGTTGAAATAAAACGAAGCGATATATGTATGAGTGCCACGATAGCTCTTACCTAATATTTCAAATTCAAATTCAATTACCGCGCTTCGTTCTCGGCGCACTCTATGCATCGATCTGTGAATCTTTTCGTCACTGCTTCTTTTCCCTTGAATTTTCCTAACCTTGCCTATCTCAGTCATTTACTGAAATGGACACGTAAATGTCAACATGTGCGAATAACAAAGTGTGCAGTGAATATACGTGTCAAGTAATTGAATAATTGAAGCCTAGTACGTGAAGTTATTTGCCATCATTAAAAGGAACTTGTTGTACTATTTTGATCGTCAATCCACTGGCCAAGATAATGCAAAAAAACAGTGCAGGAAGGTTGGTACATATTTCGTTAATATTTTACATTATTATGACGTTAGTATCGTAGTATGACGTCATAAGCATGTGCACTATATCTATATATTAAAAACCATAACTTTGGCAATTATTTTTCTTTACGAAAATAAAAAAATATTTATTGATTATTTTCCGTTATATGCAGCATGCAATAAGAAAAATTTAATATGCAAATACCGACTTATTAAAAATCCAGTTACATTTTTCCAAACTTTGCAAACTTTAGTAAGTTGCATAGATGTTTGTTTAAAATTATTATCCATTTTTTTCTTAAAAGAATGTTTTTTTATTTCTTTGGGTATATTTGGATATTTAATTTTTTCTAAAAAAGTATTATTTTTTATTTCGAAGACACTTACAAATTCAACCACTACATGTAATTTCATCACTTCTAATGCTTACTTTTTGAAGGACGTTCGGATTTTTTCTTATCGAAACAAACAGTTGAAAATTTTGAGCAAAACCGAGTATGTTTGAACATTTAACGTGACATTTTCACCGCGCTGAACGTTGACCCGAAGCGTGTTTACTCGTTTGTAAACACGACCCGGTGTTTTAGAAGCCTCAAGTTGAAAAAAATTCACGCTATTATAAAAGAATAAAAGCACAACAACGCGCTGAGCGCGCGGTATTCACATTGTTGCTTTAATTCAATTGATAAAATTCATTGTAATTAGCTTACAAAAAATAGATCACTGAATATAAATATTTCAGTCTAAATACTTGATTGTCAATCTGATTCAATTTCGATGGAATTGAATCAAATGATTCAATAATCTTACATGCTTTTCCGAAAATCCCGCTGAAAGCAGCGCGGCTCGCCGGCCGGTACAC